>CAMZMU010000043.1:45123678-45815746 GCA_947311845.1 Poa pratensis
TTTTTTTTTAAGCTGGAGATCAAGAAGGCGGGAGCAGAGCAACGTGGAGTGCCAGCCATGGATGAAGGAAATAGTTGAGCACGATGAGGGTTAAATTAGTGGGACAGTGGGAAACGCTGCAGCAGCCTCAGATAATCTGCACGTTCTTAAAGTGACCATTAATACCCATTACATCTTCAGACTTGCTGCCCACAACCACAATGGCGCCAACCCAGCAAGCACTTGCGCTGCCGCAACGGCAAAGCCGCCGCCGCACTCGTCCTAGTCCCTCTGGCGACGCACGGCCATCTCATCCCCATGGTCTCCTCGCGCGCCTCCTCGCGTCCCGCGGTGCTCGCGCCAGCCTCGTCACCACGCCACTAAACGCCAGGCGCCTGCGGGACGGTGGCGTCCACCATGCGCTCCTCGAGATCGTCGAGCTCCCGTTCTCGCCGGCCGACTACGGCCTGCCACCTGACTGCCAGAACGCCGACAAGATCGCCGACAGCGCCCAGATCCTCCCCTTCTTCCTCGCCCTGCACGACCTCGCGGCAACCGTTCGAGGCGTACTTGCGCGCGCTGGCGCCCCGCCCGAGCTGCATCATCTCGGACTGGTTCAACTCATGGACGGCCGGTGTCGCCAGCAGCCTCGGCATCCCGCGGCTCTTCTTCCACGGGCCGTCGTGCTTCTTCTCGCTCTGCGACCCTCAACGCTTCGGTGCACGGCTGCACGAGCGGATAGCCGCCGACGAAGACGGGGAGCCGCACGTCGTGCCGGGGATGCCCGTGCCCGTAAAGGTGAGCAAGGGCAGGGTGCCCGGCTTCCTCACCTCACCTGGGTGCAAAGAGCTGCGTGACGAGGCCATGGCGGCCATGCGTTCGTCCAATGGCATGGTGGTGAACACCTTCGTGGACCTTGAAGACAAGTTCGTCGCGTGCTACGAGGCCGCTCTCGGCAAGCCGGTGTGGACGCTTGGACCGTTGTGCCTGCACAACCGGGACGCTGATGACATGGAGTCGCGCGGGGGCGACAAGCCCGGCGTCAGCGAGAGCGCGATCATCACCGCGTGGCTGGACGATCAAGTTCCCGACACCGTCGTGTATGTCAGCTTCGCAGCGTCGCACGGAAACTTCCCAGGCAACTATTCGAGGTCGGCCACGGCCTGGAGGACTCCGGGAAGCCATTTCTCTGGGTTGTGAAGGAGTCCGAGCTGGCCTCGCCGGAGGCTCGATTATGGCTGGAGGCCCTGGAGGCTCGCACGGCGGGGCGTGGCCTCGTGTGCTGGGTGGGCGCGCAGCTCGCCGTCCTGTCGCACCGCGCCGTTGGGGGATTCGTCACGCATTGCGGGTGGAACTCGCTGCTGGAGTCCGTCGCGCACGGCGTGCCGGTCGGACGTGGCCGCATTTCGCCGATCAGTTCCTGAACGAGCAGCTGGCCGTGGACGTGCTCGGGTCGGCCTCCCGATCGGAGTGACGACGCCTGTAATGATCCTGGACGACCACGCGGCCGTCCCGGTGCTGCGTGAAGGCATAGCGCGCGTGGTCTCGGCGCTCATGGACGGAGGGGAGGAGGCCGAGGAGAGGAGGATGAATGCCAAGGATATGGGGCGAAAGCTCACCGAGCCATGGCGAAAGGAGGCGATTCCTACGAAAAGCTTCAGCAGCTGATCGAAACCTTCAGCAGGTACGGTAGAGGAGAGGCGATAAACATTGGAACATTGTGACGGCCTCAACATTGATTTTCTTCATTAGACTGCAGTAATCTTAAAGATTCATCCGTGCCCGCGTGTAGTCATGTCCCTCAGTGTATAGCGACATAGTGTTCGTGTGAATGAAGCTTGACAGCTCTTTGATCTGTTTGAAGAAAGTTCTTGATGGAACCACAGCTCTTTTTATTGCGCAATGATGTTGTTCATAGGTACAACAGCGGGTTTGGTATCAGCTCTTTGTGTAATGATGTTCCGGACGTAATTAGTCTCAGCTTTCATACTAATATTCCCTTTGCCTGAAGAAATGTACAAGAGGTGATTGGGGCGAATTAATAAGTGAACACCACTCTTCGCCAGATTGTGTGCATTGGTGTTCGTTCATCTTGGCTCATGGATGAATGAACACAATTTCACTTCCATGAAGATTGAGATACCGAAGATGGCATTGTTTGGACCCTCTCGGCCAATGGCAAGTACTCGGCCGCCTTGGCATACAAAGCGCAATTCTTCGGAGCCACGCCCTGTGCCTTACCCTCTAAAATAAATTTTGGATAGCGGACCGTCTTGAGAAGCGAAAATGGCAAAATTGTGGCATTTGCCCGTTATGCAAATGGACCACCGAGGCGGCGGATCATCTCCTAGTACATTGCCGCTTCACCGCTAGAATTTGGGACTCATCAAGGATTGTCTCGGGTTATATGCATTGAACATCCACCTTTGCACAACTTCTTATTTGAAAAATTAACTAATCGGTAATACTGAGACACATTGCAGCGAGCATATATATATATAAACTAAATTTTGTGTGTGCAATAGTAGACCACGTAATATTTTATGTTTGTCGGTGATACTAAAAGCGATATTATTTGGTAAATACAAATCATAATCATATTATCAACTTATTACTAATTACGTGGCAACTTGTAAGATACATTTGACCAAGTAAAAATTATTATGTTAACTGATATTTTTATATTGCAAAAGTTTCTATATACTTGTTTACATAAACTGCATCGAAAACCTCTTTTAGAGCTCGAGCTACATGGAGCTCTTTTAAAAAAAAATCGAAATAGATCTTTAAGTTTTTAAAAATCGTGAAAAAATTCTCCGACATAGATATTATTGAGATCTACAATCGTGCAAAATTTCAGCTCCAAATTCTTTGTATTTGGGTTGCACAAAAAAGACAAACGGGTGGATCTGGGTGATGAGAATACACAGTTTTAAAATTTTGAAATTTCCCCCCATTTGTCTTTTTTGTACAGCCCAAAATACATTGAATTTGGATGCTGAAACTTTACACAGATTATAGATCTCAACAATATCTACACATGGGAAGTTTTTTCGCGATTTTTGGAAACTTAAAAATATCATTTTAATTTTCAAAAACAAGCTCCATGTAGCTCGGGTTCCAAAAATCCTCTCTCTAAACTGCATACACTACACAATTCTGTTAAGATATTTGATAGGTTTTATACATAGAAATCTATACCAAAATATTAAATTATACAAATAATAGGTAAGAACATCCATGGATTCCGGCCGCACTAGGGCACGCTCTGCCCCGCAGTCGATGCTTCACCGGTGACTCGCACGTTCACAACGTCCCCTAGGACCGCCACCGAACCTGATGTCGGGGTTGTTTGAGTGCACCAAGATAGTCAGCAGCAAGGCCTGTGTGATGATATACGTCCAAAACGTATCTATATTTTTTTATTTTTTCATACTACTTTTATATCAAGTTGCAAGTTTGATTATGGTTTTATAGCATTTTACTGGCTAAACTATTAAACCAGTGTCGAGTGCAGTTTCTGTTTATTTGTCTGTGCATTAAAAAAAGGCGAAAATAAATTTGCTCGGAAAATCCTAGAAAATTCCAGAAATTATAACTTTTCGATACGGATCAGGAAAACCAAAAGCTGACAGGAGGGAGCTCCACCCGCGTGGCCATCGTTTACCCCCTCGCGAACCCTTCGCATATAAATTCCCTATTGACCTAAAACGACGGAACATAAGTCTTTTCTTCAACCTTGCTGCTCCTAATGGCGATGTGTGAGTAGTCCACGCTCGGGCTGAGGGCTTGCACCAGTAGCTATGTGTCTATCTCTCTCTATTATGACGTGATCTTTATTGTGGTCATGGTCCTTTTTTTAGAGAAGACACCTGAAGGCATCTTATATCTGATATTTATCAAGAAAAACAGCTGGTACAAAGGAGATTGAACTCGACGCAACACGGCCAGCACAAAATAAAAATACACTGAAAGTCATACTGGTTGTCTTCTTCTTTCGATTGGTCAATGGCTGACGGAGCTTGAAACATGCACTGAATAAGCAGCAAAAGACTGGGTCACCTGCAAACAACCTCGCCAACCAATGCTTTGAAGACCGTAATAGCCACTCGTCGCGAACAACGGGATTGAATAAACCCAGATGGGACATCGACTGGGGACACACCCCAAGTAGCAACACAGGCTTGCGATCCTCCACCACCAATCTAGAGGGTTCGAGAAACTACCTTATCGTAGATCCAAACTACCGAAGAGATCGAAGATGTCACTCCATAGCCAACGAACAGAACGTCACACCAAGTGCCAAGATCCAAACAGACTAGACAACACCTACTCTCACTCACCCTTCGCTAACGCCAGAATCATTGACGTGGTAGGGAGAGGCTGAGAGACCTTATTCCAAAGCGCCATTGTCGCCACCACCACGCCGATGTCGATAGGGAGACAAAATCAAACTCTATACTAACATTAAGGACCTTGCAACAACGCCAAGCGCAGGTCCAAGTTCGCCACCTCCTCTGCAGCCAGAGCGACAAGCAGAGGAGGCGGGGACCCGTCGAATTCCCGGGCGAAGAAGACAAGACGCAGACGGTGGTGGCTGCTGGGGTAAAACCCTAGAGCGCCGCCTTTGTTCACGCTAGGCTAGCTCTGCTAGTTTGTGTATTCCAACGAGTCAATCCTTTTTCCAGCAGGAAGTTATTGTGGTCATGGTGATTTTTCCCTTCTATTCCTTTCTATATTGGGTAAGATCATTTTATTATGTGATTGTTGTCTAGTATAATTTTCGGAGGCCCGTGGGCTCTATGGATAATAGATTAGAATGATATTGATCATGATTCTGTTTTATGTTGGATTGAATAATGGAATCATGGAATGACTTGATGATGTTTATTAATATTTCATAGTACCAAAGTGACAGCGTGGGTGCCGTATTGGAAATATTTGGATGCGCAAAATGACAACGTGTGATGAGGGCATCGTGTTGGTTGGTTATCACGTTAGGACATATTCAAACATATGATGACTGTAGTGTTAACGTGTGCCTTAATGTGTTCGGTCGAGTCTCCAATAGGTCGGTTTGTATCCCTAGAAGTTCAAATAGATTAGCATTCGTGCTTGTTTTGGCTTGGGCATGTCCAACCGATTAGGAGTTGGCCTCTTATATAAAGCAGTGGGAGTAGAAAATTATGTAGAACATTGTGTTTAAGGTTGCCACCTTCCCTAAGGTACCGGCATGTATGACGGCGTCTCGGACGTTCATCTAGTTATCCAATAAATGGAGACACGGAGGGTTTTGAGTTTGTCAAGAATTATAGTGTGTTTGCGAGAAGGTTTGAATCTGTCAAGGGTTGTCGAGCCTTGTGAGGCGTGATGTTTGTCACCTCGTTGCTTGCCCTGAGATTTGTTCACTATATTCTTCAGATTGCGTGAGTCGCTCCCGTGATTGGAAGGATAATTATCTCGATGGTTCTTACGGTGAAAGATCGGCAAAACGTTTACATCATCTGGTATCAGAATGTCAGGTGATCACCGTGAGGTTCATGTAGGTGAGGGTCGATTTGCGGGATTGTAACAAATTGTCAGATTTATTTTTGCTCGAATTGTTGGTGGAAGACATAGGGCATCTCCAGTCGTAGCGCCCCCAGGCCGATTTTCGGCGCGCTAAATTGGGCCGCCTGGGGGCATCGGCGCTATTTTACGCCTTGGGGCGCCGATTCCCAGTCGCGGCCCCAGCGCGCCCCCCAGCCGGCGATTTCGCCCAAATTCACACACAAATCGACAAACATGATTTTCTCCACATAGTTGAACATACAAATCCACAAACAATAGTTCAACATACAAATCAACACACAAATAGTTCAACATACAAATCCATATAAATAGTTCAACAATGCAAGCAAATAAAACACATCAAACTAGCCGTTGTTGTTGCCTTTGCGCGTCCACAAGTGATCCACCAGATCATTCTGCAGCTGTGTATGGGTTACTGGGTCTCAAATCTCCTGGCGCATAGGGAGGAAGGCTGCCCATGTTGACGGCACCTGGTGATCTACATCTGCAAGAGGACCCTATCGGTAATATGGCTCAGTGGCAGCCACCGGATCATCCCGCTCGCTCTCAATAATCATGTTGTGCAAGATCACACAACAGTTGATCACCTCCCACATATTAGCTTTCGACCAAGTCAGAGCCGGGTACGGAGAACAGCAAATCGAGACTGTAGCACACCAAATGCCCGCTAGACAT
Source organism: Poa pratensis (assembly GCA_947311845.1). NCBI lineage: Eukaryota > Viridiplantae > Streptophyta > Magnoliopsida > Poales > Poaceae > Poa > Poa pratensis. The sequence goes on from CAMZMU010000043.1 coordinate 45,129,904, forward strand.
CCTTCCTGCAAGCCTCGTGACACTGAGAAAACCAAGCTTTCGCGCTTCCTGGCACAGGGTTGGAGATAGTATTTACAAATGTTGACCATCTTGGTGTTGGAGATATGCCCTAGAGGCAGATAAATATTAAGTATTTATTGCAGTATCTCATTAAGTTTATAATAAGTTTTTTGATATAACTGTATTAATCGGAATTGTTAATACATGTGTGGTATGTAAACAAACCAGAGTCCCTAGTAAGGCTCTATACAAACTAGTTCATTGGTCAACAGATGATCGAGATTTCCCGATCATGGATATTTATGTCAGTTGACAATGAGTCATTTTATTAGTGAAATAAGATGATGGACATACCCAACAAAGTATTGCAATAGGATCATGTCACAAAGTTCATTGTTGCAATAGGTAGGGTAATATGGTAGCCTATTCTCAGACCGTGAGATCATATTTAATCACTACCACCGGAGGGTATTTTGAGTGCAGCAATCGTCAGTCCATAAATGGGTGACTAAAAAGGTGTACCTCAGTTATTCCAAAAGGTAGGTGAGGCATATGGATCAAGAGATTTTTTCATCCGCGTGACGAAAAGATACTCTGGGCCCACTCGGTGAGATTACATCTATAAAGCTGCGTAGCGTATGACTAGGTCATGGGGAAGTAATATCACAGAACGAGTTAAGTAGCTCTTGTTGGTAACGAGATAAAACAAAGCATAGGATGTTAGTGATCATATCTCGGATAAGGGTAGTATCGAAAGAAACAAAAGGAATGGATATCCATGTTATGGTTCAACGACGATTATTCGTGGAATACATAGGGATCGTCATAGGCATCCAGGTATCCCTGACGATCATTGGCGAGCGAGGGGTCTCGACCATGTCTGGAGTATTCTCGAACCGTAGGGTAACACACTTAAGGCTTGACGACGCTTGGAGATCGTTTTGGAAACATTGGAATCATAGAAGTGAAGAGAAGAGAAACCGAAAGGGTTCCGGGAGAGACAGAAGAAAGGTCGGAGTGGTCTGGAAGTTGTTACGGAGCCACGGAGATTAAATAATATGCAATATATAATTAATGAATTATATTGTTTAAATATTAATTTAATATTAAATAAAAGAGAAAATTGGGGCAGCCCACCTAAATGGGCCAAACCCTGGAGGTTGGCCCATGTGGGGGCCGAACCCCCCAAAGGGGATGGTGCGGCATGGGCCACATGGGGCCCATGCGTCCAAGCATGGCCGTGCACACCCCCCTCCTCCTTTTTTTAGTCCCACATGGGGAGCTAAGGAGAAGGGCACACCCCTTCTCCATATATAAAGGGAGGCATATATTATTTTGTTTTAATACACAATAAATCCTCTTGGTCAAGGCAATCCCTCCACCCCCTTTCTCCCTCTTCATCTCCCGTAAGCGCGGTCCCCTGTCAGGACCACAGTGCGCCGTCGTACTGCGGAATTCCACCCAAAAGTTCTACTTCCGCAATCCCGGCTAGATCGGGGAAACCGGGTGTCGTCGTCAAGCTCCGCACATGTGCGAGTACTCGGAGGTGCTGCACTTGCGGCGCCAGGGGCGTCATCGTCGCGCCGTCATCGTCTTCGTCGCGCTGGGGCTTCGCGACCTTGAGGTCGGCTACGAGTTCGACTACATCACCAACGTTCTGTCGAATGTAACACTTTTCGGTCTACAAGAGGTATGTTACGGAAACTTTCCTGTTACCGCATTACTAGTAGATAGATCCTGGCTAAGTTTTTGGCGTACGCTAGTTAGAAAATTTATTGTTTTCTGCTGCGAACCCCTTCACTTGGATATATGCCATCTGCAAGGTAGTACCCCTTTGTGTACTGGTGCCCATTGATCTCGAAATTCACAGGGGAGAATGACCTTCAACAAGCTTGCCAAAGACATTCGAGCACTGCAGAACATTGATGTCATTGTGAGATCCTGGCATGCCCAAAAAAAGCATGCCAAATCTAGAGATCCTGTGTAGCCACTGCCTCAAGTACCACACTGCCTCATTGTGAGATCCTGGCATGCCAAAAAAAGCATGCCAAATCTAGAGACCAATGTATGCAGTCAAGGCTTCCAAATATCTCAGGGAAGCCTCTTGCTCATTCGTGGCTAGGATCCGAGCAGTGTCCTCCGCATTGGTGATCGCAAGTAGGTTGGCCCAAACACTGCAACCACTGCCCGGCAGAACTTGTTCAAGCAATCAATGGCAATGGACTCGGACATGCACATATAATCATCCAGCGAATCACCGGGAGCACCATATGCAAGCATTCTCATCGCCACCGGTGCACTTCTGAAGTGAGGTAAAGCCTACCATGCCGACACAATCCTTCTTGCATTTGAAGTAGGTGTCGAACTCCCGGATGTCGTGCATAATGTCGAGAAGAGATTCTGTTTCATTCCTGAAACGCGCCGAAACACCGTCTCGTCCTGCACGGGATCATCGGCGAATAGTCGGAGAGAGGATGCAGTAGCCTTCCATCCGCTGCCTTGGCTTGCTCTCGCGGCGACCGGGCGCCGAGCCACCATGGCCACGGTGTCGCCTCGTTTGCGAGTAGGCCGGCAAGACAGCGGAGGATCAGCAAGTGCTTCATCATCCTCGATGGTGGCCTCAGCTTCCTCTCCCAACAGTCGGCGATCAGCTCCTCGTCGTCGAGTCCATGGCTTGGCGGGCAAAACGTCGAACAACTCGCGTGCAAGGTGGGGGATTCTTCCCGAGAGCCGTCCTTGCGGCTAGATCACGGCAGAGAGGGGGGCGCGCCGGTGGCGTGGAGGGGTGGGTGGTGGCCTTCCTATCTACTTGTGCGCGGCGGGGGGGGGGTGGGGGGGGAGGGGTGGTGCCGGCGGCGACAAGGCGGCGAGGGAATGGATAGAGGAATGATAATGTGGGTGGGGAAACTGCGCTCTCTCGTCGACAGTGCTGGCCCACGCGCGCTATTCATTCCGCCGGCTCCCCCAAGCGGAACCCAACGAGCTGAGTTTCACCTGGGTGCGTCGGCGCAAATTTCGGCCGAAAACGACGTTATTTGGGCTTCTGGAGAGGCGACTGGGAAGAATTCGACGCTAGTTAGTCCAAAACGGCGCTATTTGATCTCCTGAGCTTAGGCTTAGGGACGGCTGGAAATGTCCTTAGCGCTGCATCTCGTCGAGTTGGAGTTGGTGGTGGCGATTGCTTTTGTTCCCGGCAAGTTTCTTCAAGAATATCAATCGGCGGTGCCGCGTGAGATTTCCCCGTAGGTGGTATCAGTTCTTGCGCCGCCATACGTGCAAGTAGATCGGATCAGATAGCAATTGTTTGGTGGTCGTTGCAGCGAAGGAAAGTTCGAAAAGAAAAAAAAAGTTCAGACCGGATTGGTTGGGTTCTCTACGCGAGTTCCGGCCGTGGTTGTTTGGAGATCGGAATTGTTTCAGTTGGAAAGTCAGATTGTTTTCCTTCCTACGTGGATTGCAGGCAACAAAAAAAAAAAACCGAAGAGCGGCTTGATTCGGATCGGTACAAGGCAAGGGCAGATTAATTGGTCATGCGTGTTGCTCTCTCTCCGTCCAAGGAACCCAAAAATAATGTCTTATATTTGTCTAAAAGTAAATGTAACTAAACTTTTATATCTAGAGACATCCATTTTTTAGCAAATCTAATACACTTATTTTGGGACGGAAGAAGTATGTGACAACTGTTTTTTGCGGATCGTAGCTATATTGTGTTGAGAAAAAAAAAGACACGCTGGTTTTTAATTTTCAAGAGGTGGTGAACTCAACTTATTTGGATCTTCTTGCAACAATTGTGTTGTTTGTTTTGGGTGATATACTCGGTTGATCCCACAATTTCAGATTGCACCCGCGGGCCGCGGCGTATTCGCTTATTTGATCCGTGGTGTATAGGAGTTGTTCCCGGTGCATTTCGACTGATTTGTATTGTTTGTTTTGCACGTACAGTATGACGGATTGTGTGCCTCAATCAGATTGGTGGTGCCAAACGTGGAGGGCGCTAAGAACAAGTCTAACTAGTCGAGAGGGAGGATATGGTGTGGCAGGTCGACAAGACTTGAGGATGGAGAAGAATTGTGACGATGCGAAGACTTGACGCCACAAGCGTTAGAGATGACGTTCCATCATTGAGGGCAACATCTTTCCAAGAAGTGAGGATGCTGAGGACATCATGTTTATTGGTTGACACGATAAGATATATTTAAATAATATGTAAAAGTCTAAAATAGTGTTAACTAGCCTTGCGTGTCTTAATGTGTTCGGCCGAGACTGCAGTAGGTCGGTTAGAATCCCTACAAGTTCAAGTCAATTATGATTCTGTTTGTTTTGTTTCGTATTTTTGCCATGTTTGTAAAGGTCACAAAAAATTAGTTTTCGTGAATCGATTTTATGAACACAAAAGATAATTGTTTTCACGAGACATTTTTTTTGTTTGTCAATTTTAAATGTGTTTTCTAAATATTGGGTGCATATGCACCGGGAGTCAAACTGGATGTCACCAAACCAGATAGTCTTCTTCGGTGGCTTTGAAGCGGTGGATGAGCTGGTTTTCTTCGATTGCTTATAGCTTGACGGCTGCCGGCTGGGGTGCACATGTCATCTGTCTCGACCGAATTATTTTGTAAAACAGAAACAGACAACAACGGTATTTGATATTCAAATTCGTCAACAAAAGATAAACAATTTGCATTTTCATAGGAGCCTTCAGCGGCCATAAATTGGGGTGCCAACTCTGTCACGGTCGCACGCACTCTCCTCGTCCTCTAGTCACTTTCATACATTGGCTTCTGATCGAGTTACGGTCTGCGACTACGACGCGCAACGATGGCAGCAGCAGCCGAGACAGCAGGGTCGCCGCCGCACTTCGTCCTGGTCCCTGTGGCTGCGCACGGCCACCTCATCCCCATGGTCGACCTCGCGCGCCTCCTCGCATCTCGCGGCGCGCGCGCGAGCCTCGTGGCCACGCCCCTCAATGTCGCTCGGCTACGCGGCGTCGCCGACCAGTCAGCGCGCTCTAAGGCCCTTCTGGAGATTGTTGAGCTCCCATTCTCGCCGGTCGACTTCGGCCTGCCACCGGACTGCCAGAACGCCGACAAGATCGACGACAACGCCCAGTTCGCCCCCTTCTTCCTCGCCCTCCGTAGTCTCGCGGGCCCGTTCGAGGCCTACGTGCGCTCGCTGGTGCCGCGCCCGAGCTGCATCATCTACGACTGGTGTAACTCGTGGAAGGCCGGCGTCGCTAGCAGCCTCGGCATCCCACGGTTGTTCTTCCACGGGCCGCCGTGCTTCTACTCGCTCTGTGGCCTCCTGGCCGACATGCACGGTCTGCGCGAGCAGATAGCGGCGTCCAGCGACAAGGAGACGCACGAGGTGCCCGGGATGCCGGTGTCCGTGAAGGTGACCAAGGACACAGCCCCCGGCTGGTTCTACGATCCAGGGAGCGAGTGGCTACGGACGAGGCCATGGCGGCCATGCGCACAGCGGACGGCGCGGTGGTGAACACCTTCTTGGAACTCGAAGGAGAGTTCGTCGCCGGCTACGAGGCCGCTCTCGGCATGCGCGTGTGGACGCTTGGCCCATTCAGCCTGCACAACCGGGAAGACGAGGATATGGCGTTGCGCGGGGGTGACAGGTCCGGCGTCAGCGTGAACGCGATAGCCGCGTGGCTGGACGAGCAGGTCCCCGACTCCGTCGTGTATGTCAACTTCGGCAGCGTCGCGCGGAAGCTTCCCAAGCAGCTGTTCGAGGTTGGACACGGCCTGGAAGACTCCGGCAAGCCGTTCCTCTGGGTGGTGAAGGAGTCGGAGCTGACACTGCCGGAGGTGCGACCGTGCGAGTGGGCTAGAGGCCCTGGAGGCGCGCACGGCGGGGCGCGGTCTCGTGGTGCTGGCTGGGCGCCGCAGCTCGCCATCCTGTCACACCGCGCCGTCGGGGGATTCGTGACGCATTGTGGATGGAACTCGGTGGTGGAGTCCATCGCGCACGGCGTGCCGGTCGTTACGTGGCCGCATTTTGCCGATCAGTTCCTGAACGAGCAGCTGGCCGTGGACGTGCTCGGCGTCGGCCTCCCGATCGGCGTCACGACGCCCGTGATGATCCTGGACGACGATATGGCCGCGCTGGTGGTGCGTGGCGACATTGCGCGTGCGGTGTCGGCGCTCATGGACGGAGGGGAGGAGGCGGAGAAGAGGAGGAGGAAGGCCAAGGAGTACGGCGCGAAAGCTCGTGTCGCCATGGAGGAAGGTGGCGATTCGCACAAAAAGCTTACACAGCTGATCGATAGCTTCAAGCAAGGTGGAGAGTGGAGACAAGGAACTAACGCTAGAACAGCATGCAGCCTGACAGGTTGAGAAAAAACGGAACAACTTTTACGCTGTTACTTACTACCATTATGAAATCTTAAAGGACATGTCTAGAGGGCGCCTGAGCGCCCGATTGTAGTGCATGGCGCTCACCTGAAAAAGGAAAGGAGCATGCTGTACTATATACTAACTAGTCAACTCACGTCCATTTATTTCGTTTTTTATTATAAAGGACGTAACTTTTGAACCAAACATAGAAATTAAAATATGTTTTCACACGTTAGGGTTCTCTCGACGAGTTCTTCAAAAGTAGACCCACTTTTGATATGTTTCGACGAACTTTTTTTAGAAGCAACTTTTGTGGACAATGAAGCAACCTTGGTGTGTTATGAAGCAACTTTATGCGCGGCGAAGAAACTAGATTCAGAATAGCGTTAGCAATACTCTAACCAGTCTCCCCCGTTAGCTAGGGTGTTGTAGTTGCTAACATTTGTGGGCGTTGAAGCAACTTTTGTGGTTGCCGAAGCAACATTTGTGGGCACCGAAGCAACTTTTGTGGGCACCGAAGTCGCCCCCGTTAGGGTGTTGCAGTTGCTAACATTTGTGGATGCCGAAGTAACATTTGTAGACGTCAAAGCAACTTTTGTGGGCGACGAAGCAACTTTTGTGGGCACCGAAGCAACTTTTGTGGTCCCGAAGTCGCCTTTGTTAGGGTGTTGCAGTTACTAACATTTGTGGGAGCCGAAACAACTTTTGTGGGTGAGGAAGCAACATTTGTGGGCGAGGAAGCAACTTTTAAAGGCCCGAAACAAGTTTTGTGGGCGCCGAAGCAACTTTTGTGGGCTACGGAGCAACATTTGTGGGCAACGAAGCAAGTTTTGTGGGTTGAAGCAACTTTAATGCGCGTTGAAGCAACTTTGATGCACGTTGAAGCAACTTTAAAATAACGGCTAGGCAACTTTGGTGTGTAGGCTACTTCACAACATGAGTAATCAACTCTGAAACAAATTTGGTACGAGGCGAAGCAATTTTGATGTGCGTTGAAACAACTTTAAAACAAAGGCTAGAAACTTTTGTGTGTAGCCAACTTCACAACATCGATAATCAACTCCGCAACAAATTTGGTACGAGGCGGAGCAACTTTGATGTGCGTTGAAGCAATTTTAAAACAACGGCTAGCAACTTTGGTATGTCACAACATCGACAATCAACTCCCCAGCAAATTTGGTACGAGGCAAAGCAACTTTGATGTGCGTTGAAGCAACTTTAAAACAACGGCTAGCAACTTTGGTGTGTAAGCAACTACAACATCGGTAATCAACGCCGCAACAAATTTGGTACGAGGCGAAGCAACTTTGATGTGTGTTGAAGCAACTTTAAACAACGGCTAGCAAATTTGATGTGCATTGAGACAACTTTATAACAACGGTAAGCAAATTTGGTGCGCGATGAAGCAACTTCAGAACAATGATAAACAACTACACAACAATTAAAAGCAACTTTGATGTCCTGCCTACGATGGAGGATTCATCGTTGACACAAAAATGTTGTAGGCAACTTAATCAAGGTGGAAGGCAAATTAAATGTGTTATATGCAACTTAGCTACAGTGACAGGCAAGTTCATCGTACAAAGATCGTGTACTACGTATTCATTAGGAATTGATCTGAGCAACAGTTCAGAGAGCACGCACAACTACACTAACTAGCAAACGAAGAGCACACACCACAATTCTCTCTTTCCTGGAAAGAACTAGACCATGGCGCATCTTTGTAGAGCTACAGTACAACACAAGCAAGCCAAAATCAGAGAAAAAACCACGTCAAAAAAAAAATCAGAGAAAAAAGATCGAGAAAAGCCAGCCAGATTTGGTGGCTGTCTAGGAGGAGCTCCTTGGACGAGTGGCCTATGGGCATTGGGTACGGATGCCCAAACAGTGGAGGAGCACGGCTGGGACCAATCACCAACGGACTGTGGTCGCGGACTTGCTCAGATGGGAGGGAGCTCAGGGAGGCGAGCACGGCGTCCATCTCATTGCATAGAGAAAAGTGGAGGAGGGCGGTGACGACACAGAGCTCGTGGCGCCCGAAGTTGGGTGCGGGGCGGAGATCCATGCGGCAGCGCAGGGGCAGGATGTAGGGGTGGTCTGGTCCGCGGCAGGAGGTAGGAGGTCCGGTCGGCCGCGGCAACGCAGGGGCTGGAGATCGACGATTTGGGTCTAGTCTCGGCCGGCGCTCTCCTGTGCGTGGGGATTTGGGTCCAGGTCGGCTGGGTCCGCCGCCCTGATGTGCGTGGGGATGGAGGTGGGACGGCGCGGCGCGGGGGCAGGAGCCGGCCGGCGGCAAGAGGAAGGCAGGGGATCGTGGTCTCGTATGATTTGGGAAGAAGGTAGGAGGTAGGGGACGAAGTGAAGATGGGACACACGTGCGGTCGAGTGAGCGCTCGAATCAACCAAATTGCGCAGCTGCGCTAATAAGCATTTACCAATCTTAAATGTTTTCCAACCGGGCTTCCCGCCCCTTCCCATTTTATTAAACGGAAAGACCACCACAATGTCATACAGCCAGCAGGAGTACAGGGAAAAAGGAAGCAAGGGGAGAGGGGAAAAGTTGGAGCAGTATCAGGAAACCCACTACGAATGATCGCCATCGATCACCCGTTATGGGGCGAAAACCTGATACCACCATCTAACCTAACAAGAAGTGCAAGCATCAATATTACAGGCCGAGTATCAAATTTTGCAAATCCAAAAAAGACACTAAACTTTCACCCTAGCAACAGCCACCCATAACTTGTAGCAGCCAAAACTTCCTCAGATCAACAGCACCAGGCTTCAAACTCCACCACCTGACAGCGTTCCAGCAACAGTCAGATCCCGGCTGACACCCCAGTCGATGTCGGCACCCTTCTTGTATCAGCTCGAAGCAAATTCGTCGCCGTCACCATCATCTTGTTAGCTCCCATCCTCAAGAACTCTTTGTCAGCCTCCTTGTGTAAACCTGCCCAGTAATTAAGCAAAGAGGACACATGAAAAATCACCTCACAAGGAGTCTTCATCTTGTGATTGTCAAAGGTAACTTTGTTCCGGGCCTTCCACAGAGCCCAGCAGATGGCCGAAATTCCAATCATAAACAACCTATCCTTCCCAGGGATATAAGAGTGAAACCAAACTAACGCTTGCCACACATTATTGGGGCACCTATTCGTCCCTAAAACACTCCCCATTGCACCCCAAACAACTTTCGCCACCGAACACTGGAAGAAAAGGTGATTTGCGGTTTCGAGTTCTTTGCAAAAGGAGCACACAGGATTACCGGCCCATTTCCTTTTCTTCATATTATCCCGTGTTAAGATGGCATCCTGAAACACTTGCCACATGAAAATTTGAATTTTCAAAGGTAACTTAGCCTCCCAAATCCAATAATAGTTCGGGCCAGATATGGATTTTTCCAGGAAATTATATACCGATTTGGTAGAAAAAATACCATTTTTATTCAGGGACCACTTCACATCATCATGTCCCCCATCCAAATCCAGATTTCTTATGTAATCCACCACGTTATTCCACTGGATTAATAAGTCACCAGATACATTTCTACGAAAAGATAAGGAGAATTTTTTTTCAACAAGGTATTTAACCGTGCAATCCTGGTCTCTACAAATATTAAAGATCTCAGGAAATCGAACACCCAAGGGAGTTTTATCAGGGCCGAACGAATCTTTCCAAAGCATACAAGCATTACCACTATGAACAGTAATTTGTCTACCAGCTAGATAGGTTTCTCTAACTTTCAAAATGTCTTTCCAACAAGGGGAATCACTAGCTCTAGGTTTCACAGCAGACAAAGGTTTCCCCCTAATATATTTCGCATGAATAATTGATTGCCATAATCCAGCTTTTGTTTCCAACTTCCAAAGCCATTTACATAAGAGGCTAATGTTCTGTCTATGGATGTTCTTAATCCCCAATCCACCCTTCTTTTTCGACCTACACACTCGGCACCACTTTACCATATAATACCCTTTTTTCTCTTTTTTACCATGCCAAAAGAATCTCCTCCTGTGTTTATTGAGCTTCTCAATAAACGTTTTGTTTAACATGTACATCGACATAAGGTAGGAGAAAACATTTGAAAGGCTAGAATCAACCAAAGTCAGCCTGCCACCTGAAGAGGAAGCATTGCCTTGCCAGGCATCAAGTTTCTTGATACAACGTTCGTCCACAAACTCCAGGTCAGTATTCCGGATACTACGGAAACTGACCGGCATCCCCAAATACTGCAACGGTAATACTCCAACCCAACCCAAACATGTCTACATACGCCTCAGCAATGATGTTATCACCCCCAACAAGATAAATCTCACTTTTAGTGTAATTTATCTTTAAACCCGACATAAGCTCAAACATGTATAATAACAATTTCACATTCAGGGCACTTTCAAAGCTATGATCCAAACAGATTACCGTATCGTCTGCATACTGCAGAATAGCTACTCCTTTATCAATGAGATCAGGAGCCATACCCACAATGAGGCCATTCTTGAGCATTACGGACCATTTTAGAGAGGCATTCCGCAGCCATATTAAACAGAGTAGGGGACAGAGGGTCGCCTTGGCGCACACCCTTAGCACTCTGAAAGTAAGGGCCAAGCTGGTTATTAATTTTCACGGAAACGGTCCATTGTGAAGGATTTGTCTCACCCAAGTACACCAACCCTCACAAAAACCTTTAGCAATATGACAAGCAATCAAAAAATCCCAGTTGACTTTATCATAAGCTTTTTCGAAATCCAATTTCAGGACAATCCCAGTTTGCTTTTTTATATGACAGTGATGCATCAACTCATGCAGAGATAACACACCATCAGTGATGTCCCTTTTTTTAATAAAAGCACTCTGATGCATACTGAAAAGTTTATCGCTAAAGGGTTCAAGCCTAATGGTCAACACTTTCGTAATAAGTTTGTAAATACACCGCAACAAACAGATGGGCCGGTATTGCGTGATTTTTTCAGCAGCAGAAATTTTAGGGAGAAGTGTAATAACTCCATAATTAAGCCTCTGGACATCTAGACTGCCAAGGAAAAAAGCATCGAAAAGGTCCATAATTTCTTTTTGAACAATGTCCCAACAGTGCTGATAAAATTCAATAGGTATTTGATCAGGACCAGGTGCCCTATTAACGTCCATCGAAAATAAGGCATTCTTAACCTCCTCCACTGAGAAAGGTTTGCACAAGGATTCGTTATCCTGCGCATTCAATTTCTCATGATCATCCCACATATCATCCGCTAAAGGGATAAGATTACCAGGAGCAGGGCCAAATAAATCTTTGTAAAATTCAGTTGCATGTTTTAAAAGATTTTCCGTACCCTCAATATTCACATCACCCTTTTTTAATGAAACCATGGTGTTTCTTCTTTTCCTCCCATTGGCCACACGGTGAAAATAACTAGTATTACGGTCACCTTGCAGAAGCCACCTCTGATGAGACCTTTGAAGCCACTGCATCTCCTCATCCGCATAAAGATCATACAGCGCATTTTGAATCATAGTTTTTCGAATAAAAAGATCAGGGGACAACAGGATATCTTCTTCTAATAATTCTAAGGAATCAAGCTCCGCCTTCAACTCTTTTCTTTTCTTTCTGTTTTCACCAAACATATTCGAACCCCAGCCTTTAAAAAACTTTTTGAAGCGCTTAAGCTTAATGTTAATAACATCTATTGGATCTCGAGACCTAACAGGTTTTTCCCAAATTCTCTTAACCAAAGGAAGAAACTCAGCATTTTTAAACCAGGATAAATCAAAACGGAATTCTCTTGACTTTTTTGGTTCGAATCATCCTCGCCAGTGTTTAGAATCAAGGGATTATGATCCGAAATCTCTCTAACAATCTTTCTAACAGTTACCAAAGGAAATAAGTCTTCCCAATCAGGGGACATCAGCACTCTATCCAGTTTTTCCATAGTAGGGGAAGCATGGTTATTAGACCAAGTATATAAACCACCTTGCATGAAAATCTCACGCAGACCTAAGGTGTGAATGATGGAATTAAACAGATCAGTATATTGAGTCGGCACAAAATGCGTATTCTTCTCACCCCTATGTCTAAGAATGTTAAAATCCCCACCCACAATGTAGGGGCAGTGGGTATTTTGACAGAAACTAGCCAATTCCGTTAAGAAATCATGTTTCAAATCGTCTTGAGCAGCACCATAAACCACAATAAGTCCCCAATGACATTTTTTAACTTGTCCCATAAGATAAACTGCAGCATAAATCTCCCAGCCTTAAACCACTCACATCAAGGGTTTCCGAACGAATACCACACAAAATGCCACCGGACTTCCCAACCGAGGGAGTCCACTTCCAAAAATATTTTTCCCCAGGATCAATTTTATGGAAAAAACTCTGGTTATAATCTTTTTTCATCGTCTCCATAATACCAAAAAAATCCAAGGAAAGGTTCTGCAACATATCAGACACACAGGGAGCCGCACCTTTTTTACCCACACTCCTAATATTCCAAAAGCTACCTATCATTTATATTTACTGGGTTTTTTCCTCTCCCTAACAACTCTACTAGGAGGCACAGTAGAGTTGCTAGCACCCGCATATTTTCTTAACCTGACTTCTTGTCATAGGCCTCGAAACCACAACAGGAGACTTTCTCTGATATTTTCTTTTTCTTCTACTCTCAACCAAAGTGAAGGAATCATCATCAACCTCTTCATTTTCCACCCAATTCATACTTAAAGGAGTAGTTTCACCCAAGTTATTTTCAATATATAGTACATTTTGTTTCACATTTTCTGTAACCAATTTATCATCTAGATTACTTCTAGCTACCTCCAATTCACGAACCACATTGATAACAGAAAAATCAGCATCAGGAATATTTAGTCCCATACCCGCAGCTCTTACCATAATATCACGATCAGATAAGACAGCAAACGAATTAGAGTTGGAGACAGGGGTAGTATTCTCGTTACCTTCCAAGTTGCGCTTGCGTGAGTATACCGCATTCTTCTCCATGACGTTCATATTTGCGGTCGCTTCAGTTCTGGACCTCATTCTCACTTGAGTCTCCACCTCAGCTTCAGGGACAACTTGATTGACCAACTCATCAGGTGAAATAGGAGACTGAACCAGATACTCAGGGGATCCCACCAACGGAGAACCAAAATGCTCAGAAACATCAGCTACGTTGATCAGACTAGGCCACTCGCTTTCATTCAGTTTTTGACCACCACCACCAGTATACGAAATCATAGCATTCCTCTCATCAGGGACAGAGCTTTGTTCACCAGGCACCTGACGCGACCGACCCGGACTGAAAAGGAACTAGCCATTTGTTCACCGAGCCCTCATTCCCATTCCCAGCATCTTCATTTTCTCTGACCAATTTGTCAATAAACAGTTCAGGATCATCAACACTATCATCAGAAGTCTGAGAATCCTCCACGGTAACTTCCATATTGTTACAATAGCTTCTCCCGTGACGTGCAGAGTCAGATTGACTTCCCAAGTTTTGGTCCTCCGAGTTTTCATCCACAGCAGATGAAGCATTCTCTGTCCGAGCTCTCTTAGGCGAAGGAACACCAAAAAAGTTTGCACAGTTACAGTTGTATTGTCTTTAGGAGGACCACCCACCACCACTTTGTCAATATCATAGAAGAAGTCATAAAAGTGATCTCCCAAACACCCTTCAGCAGTCTCAGGCAGCTTGTCCAAGTCACGACACCCAATCAGAAGTCGACATACTCAGGTTTGTGCAGAGTACTGAGGTCCAACTCCAGATAAATCCCCACCAGCGAACCAGCAAAATAGACATTGCTTTCGGTCCTCTTATCCAAAGGAATGTTGCTAATCCGGACCCAGGCTTTCTGAAGCGCAGCTTTGGCACCAATCGTTGCATTCCAGACAGACAATTTCAGCATAGCTTCTTTAGTCTTCATCCTCATCCTCTCACCATAGTAAACTGCTCGATCCACTTCAATTGAATTAGGCAAACGCATGGAGAATTGCCCAGGACCGATGACTCTCGCAGTACAACGCCATCTATCACGAAAGAAAGCATTGAACTCAAGCTCTATCTCCCTGGCCGTAACCTCACCCTCCATCACCGTAATCACCATGGTACTATCTTTCTCCTTCATCTGTTTCACTGTACTATCATCAGGAATATAGAAAAATCCTTGACCAGGCCTCTGAAATCCACACATAGGAGCCACACACTCCCACGGCAGAACAGTCTAACAAAGCTCAGCAATATGACCAAGCTTTCTGCATCTCTCACACCGAATAGTAGGGCATCTAGCATGAATATGCCCCCCCATCTTACAATTTGCACAGGTTGCCTGATCTGCAGCACCAGGAGGAGGGCGCTGCAGACCTTGACCACCCCCGCCACCAGCAAACTTGTTCCCTTCACCGCGACCTTTCCTACCGGCCTTAGCAGCAGCATCCCAATTCTCGGAGCCAGAACCAGACCCAGTACCAGTATTGGATGAGCCTTGCGGCACGTCCTCCTTGCCATTCGGCGGCGCCCAGTGTTGCCCCGACCACGGTCGAATCTTTAAAATGTTGAATAAAGCTTTTTGTAAAACAAGAATGCAACTGATGTTAAGTTCTTCCAACACGGTTTTCCCACAACTAAGAGGATAACCCACCGCTTATCATGACCGTTGATTTTACATCCAACGAATCATATTATTCTCACTATTTAATGTGTTAAAAACTAAAAAATATGTAATGCGTGGTTTTAATTTTTTTGTTAATGCATGCACAGAAAATTCATGTTAGTACATGAATGTAAAATTTAAATTACATAAATCTATCAATTATTGATAATGCATTGACATTTGAAAATTCGTTGGTAAATTTGTTGCATGAATCTTAATGAAATGAAAGGTGTGGATAGTTGGGCGTATGGTATTGCATTTTTGAACTTCTTCCGGTTGGTCTGTTGCGATGAGGTCATCAGTCCATCACACTGCTCATCACTCTTATCAGTTGTCGAACTGTCGCGAACTGTATATCTCTCCTTCAGTTTTGTGTCTGCTTGCATTTCGTAGGCTATTGCTCTTGATATTTTTCTGTCGACCATTAAAGCCTGTTCTTTTCTAATTCACAAAGAGAAAAAATAGCCGAAGTCATCCTATGTTCTTATACTCCATTAATTAAAGAATATAAAAACCAGTACCAAGGAGATACATATCGACACAACATGAGCACTACAAAACAAAATACACCAAAAAAAAGCATACTGCTTTTCTTCTTAATATGATTCGATTACTAATGGAATAACAAGCAGAAAACGATTGAGACACAGACAAGCGCTCTCCTACAGGCCTACGTTACATAACACTATAGGTTGTTAACAGTGGAAAGTGTAATTTGCTCCCGATCACCAGTGATGCTGATGATTTAAAAAAAATCGAAAAAAATTTTACAACTTTCAAAAAAATCTTTAAAAAATCCCGCATGTGGCCAATGATGGTTTCCACAAATGTGCAAAAGATCAACTTCAAATACTTTGTATTTTGCGCTACACAAGAATCATAAATTTGGAGATATGAAAATATACACATTCAGATCCAAACTTTTGTCTTTTTCGTGTAGACCGAAATAAAAAGTTTTGAAATTGGTTTTTTGCACGTTTGTGGAAAAACATCATTCCTACATCCGGGATTTTTTAAAGATTTTTTTGAAACTTGTAGATATTATTTTCGATTTGTTTAAACCACCAGGATCACTGGTGACCGGGTATTTTTTAACAAATCTGGCCTTTTTGAGCAACTAAACACATATATGGCTTCTTCTCAAAACTATTTCAAATCTGGCCTCTTGAGGTCGGCGCCAATGAGGATGGAGCCGAACTTGTTCAGTTCGGCGCATCCAGAAAGTCACATAATTTTCCTAAGGATTTAGAATTTTTAAAACAGGGGGTCAGCGCCAACGAGGATGGAGCCGACATGTACAAGGTCGGCGCCATCCTCGTTGGAGCCGACCTCAGGGGCCAGATTTGGAAATAGTTTTGGAGAGAGGCCAGATTTGAGATTAGTTTCGCAAAAAGGCCATATTTGGCAAAAAAAATACGTGACCGGGAGCACAAAATCTCCTCCCTGTTAACAAGTCATAATTATTTTGGGCCACTCTTGATTTCGTCGGCCCAAAATGCCAAAATGGGCCAAATCTAAAGTTAGCCTGAAACTAAACCGAACAGTATTGGCCTACCAATAGGCCACAGCCAAATCGGGCTTGATTTTTGCGTAATGTAATTGGTCCTCCGATGGGCCGGTATATTACCCGACTGAATATTTTGTTGACAAGTACGTTTTGTCGTTTATGATGGGACGAGCCACTTAATTTTAACGGGCCTGCCCAATTAGCGTTCACAGTCTAGTCCCTTATTTTGAACAGGGTGTAAGATGGGTTTGATATTTATCGCAGTTCATAATCGTGTTAGAAGAGATGACAGTGTGACAGTGAATTAAACGGAGCTTATCACGTGTCCGTTGTATGTATCTACCATAGTTGTTTTTTCGTGTTGTTGCGCAACCGTGGTAGACTGTTCTGCCACACTGCTTTTAGCACGATACATTTTATGTGGTAAAACCGTTTACTTAGAAAAAACAATTCTACCAAGAAAATCGGGCGTGACAAAAGCCACATTTTCTCCTACTGAATGCCAAGACGGGCTTACTTCCAATGTCACATAGCAGTGTACTTAGGAAGAATCAGTGTTCATAGGCCATTAATGAGCAAGTACAAATGTCGACAGTTCCATTTGCTTTGGAATTAGATATGTTATGTATGCTATGATTTGTATAAGACCAGACGTTTCTTTTGTGCTAACTATTAGCGACAGGTAGCAAAGTAATCAAAGAATGGGTCATTGGACATCATTTAGAAATATCTTAAATACCTTAACGAGAGAAAATATGAACGTGATGAAGAGATCATCATAAAGGGTCA
Source organism: Poa pratensis (assembly GCA_947311845.1). Taxonomy (NCBI): domain Eukaryota; kingdom Viridiplantae; phylum Streptophyta; class Magnoliopsida; order Poales; family Poaceae; genus Poa; species Poa pratensis. Next base: position 45,147,183 of record CAMZMU010000043.1, read on the forward strand.
CATTGATGCTAGCTTCATGACTAATCTATATGACTTCAAAGGTTAATAAGGCCTCAATGGTGGTGTTGTGGGATGAAAAAGTTCCAAGCAAAGCACTAGTGGATTCTACACTGGACGCGGAATATGTCGCATCTTAGAAACATCGAAGAAGGGCTATTGGATTAATAAGTTTGTCACCGAGCTTGGTGTGATTCCTATTTCGCTGGACCTGGTGTAGCTCTATCGTGATAATATTAGCGTCGTGGATCAGACAAAGGAGTCGAGTGTCACCAAAAATTCAAGCACATTGAACAAAAGTATCACCTTATCCAAAAATTTGTGGACAAATGATTTTTAAACTATGCGAGTTCACACATACATGAACGAGTCAGATCCGATGACGACGAGTACCACAAGCAAAGCGCATGAGCAACACCGAATTTCATTAGTGTTAGAAAACTGTGCAAACTATACTATTAACTCTAGTGCAAGTTGGAGACCGTTGGAAATATGACTTAGAGGAAATAATAAATGTTATTGTGATATAACTGTTTTAGTTCTTATGTGAGATTCTGAGAAAAAATAATTAGCATGTGTGGAAATATAAATACAAAGAAGTTACCTTGTCCACATCTAAGACTAGCTAATGTTTTGTGTATTGATCCGTTTTTCACATAATGGCATTGTCAAAGTAACAAAGATGACGACAACAATGAGAGCACATTTTTGGCAGAACAATGGTATTGGACGTACCCCCATCGAATAATTTATGTCGTCATAAGGGTATTGCTATAATCATAAAAAATAACATATACTCTCATATTTAGACCATGAGAATATTAAGTACATACTTAGGGTTGTTAAACGTTATTCATAACATGATGATTATTACGACAATCTTCAGTTACTTCGAAAAAGTATGTCTAGGAACTCGATAATTCAGGATTAGGATTTGCTCCTCCTATGATGGGGAGATACTCTTTGGCCCCTTTATGAATTACGGTATCAATCATCTTCTAGCCAGACACAAAATTATATGATCATGCGATACCGGAATACAGAAAGAAGAAAAGAGAAAATACCAATAATGGGGATAGTTTGGTATGGTGATCAAGCTATTGCTTCATAAGGATATCGGTAAAAGTCTCGCCTCTAGGTTTATAAAGTATCACGGAGCAAAGTGTACGTAAAAAAAAGGTCTGCTTAATATAATCTTGTATGGCTAGGAATTAATATAGATGCTGAGATCCCGCTATCGATTATTAACCAAAAGAAGTTTCGACTCATGTCTACACATTACGAAAACTGAGGGGTCACATGCTTAAGTATCATGGATTTGTTGAGTATTGCAAGTGTTAGGAGAACGAGATAAATACACCGGAATAGATCAAAATGTTTTAGAGAGACACCATAAGATTTCCGGAGAGCCCAAATAGGCATCGAAAGGTCTAGGAAGGTTCCTTCTAGAATGTTCTGGAAGACGCCATGGGCTGCTCCCTTGGCTAGGCGCAATTAGGAGCAGCCACATGGGCTGGGGTGGGGCCCAAAGTGGGGCGTCCCATTTTACTTGGGGGCAAGGGAAGGAGGCGACCAAGGTTTGGGGCGCCTCTTGCTCCTTGGTGTGCCGGCCCTAGGGGGAGGGAGCCCCTCCGACAAGTCAGCCTCCCTCCACTGCCCCTATATAAACAAAGGAGTACAACCCTTCAAAAACACCCATGTGCTTAAAGTTTGCGTCCTCTCTCCCTCACGGGAACATTCTTTCCGCCACAAGACCGCGCCACCATTACCTCCTGTGTTAGGTATTTATTTTGTTCTGAATGTCGGATCCCTACTGGATTGGTGGCTCTATATGTTGGATCCTGGCAGAGTTGTTCTTTTTATCCTTGAACGAGAGGGACAATTCACGCGGTTGGAAGGTATGGTCTTAGTTTTGGGAATCTACAACACCGTCCTCGCCAACATCCTATCCCGTTGCATTTTTGGTATAGGTCTGATCTAATCTCTTTGCATCTTCATGGTGATCTAGGGTTTTGTTAGTAGGATAAAATAAGGGCCGGCCCATTGGCCATGCAAGAAGGGTGACCACCGAGGGACCCGAGAAGATAAGGGGCCCAAATGGTAAATTATATAGTAATCATGATGTTATTATTCATTACACCAATATAAATATTTAATGCCCCCTATAAAAAATTAAAGGTGTGATTGGGAGCAAATATTATAGTTTCACATGCTTTGAGGTGTTTGGCTCTATAAATTATATAGTCGTGAAAACCATAGTATCCTTTAAACTGTTGTTTTCTCTGAAGTATTTGAAAGGTGATCCAACCCTCTTCATTTATAAAACTTGGAGAGAAAAAATGAATTGCTTACCGAGACACTAAAATATAGATATTTATAAAACTTGATTTTGAAGAAAAAAATGAGATTCATAAAAGAGCCTGAAGTACAATGACTTTCCTGGTCAACAACACACAATTTTGACAATTTTTTTCACAAGACAAAATGAAACGAAGCCGCTCAATCCATACACTTCAGAAGTATTTTCATGTTTAGTTCTGAGCAATATATTTTATTTTATAAAGTGGCTTGGGACTTGTATACGCCAGATTAAAATAAGCGCATTTTATAAGAGAACATCAAATGATAATTTACATATACAAACAATTATAATTCACACCATTTTATATTTGTTGGTGATTACTCTAAGCAATGTCATTTCAACATCAAGTACCGAGCATGCATATTTTTTTTAAATTTGATTTGCTAGATAATTTTGACCACAAAATGAAATGAAAGAATAATGTCATTGGTTCTGTTTATACTCTTAAAGTTTCTAAAAATATGCTTACTTAATCATGCACTAGAAACCGCTATTGAGATATTATTCGATCATGTCTTTATCATAAGTACGTATAAATTATATATATGAATTGAAAAAATACAAATTCGATAGGAATACACAATTTATTATATTATATATATATTCAGCACAAAAAATAACCAACTAATATTTAGTGAAATTGCAAGTTATGTGACTAAACTATGCCAGCAAAAAGAAAATTATTTTTGTAATAGTGTAACATCTCAAAATAAGTTTAGATATGTGTAAAAGTTTAGTAAAAATTGTATGAATTTTTATACAAGTCGGTCCCATACTTCCATTGGACCCCGGCCCCAGATGAAAATTTTTGTTTCTACTATGTTTTCCAACAATTCACAGTCGTTAGTGGTGGCATGTATCTCTAGCTCTAGCAATCTATTGAGGATCTGAGCAACTGATGTCCCACAAGTATAGGTGATCTATCGTAGTACTTTCGATAAATAAGAGCGTCGAACCCAACGAGAGCAGAAGGTGTTAACAAGTATTTTGAGCAAGATTTCACTGTAAACACTAAAAGACAATTTTTAGTTTTTTTGTAATAGCGAGTAAATAAAGAACAAGAAGTAAAAGCAAGTAATAACAATTGCAGCGAGTGACCCAATTATTTTTAGCACAAAGGACAAGCCGGTTGTTTTACTTATGATGACTAAACGTTCCCGAGACACATGGCAATATCGTCAAGCTACTTTAGCTTCATACCGTTGATAAAACTTTAATGTTTAGGTAAGTGTTGTGTGTTGAACATATGCTAATGCGCCGCCCTTACTAGGACCAACACATACTTGTGGTTCAACCTTCTCGCAAGCATCCACAAATATAAGAAAGTAATTAAGATAAAATCTAACCACAACCTTAAACTCCGAGATCCTACACTCCCTCGTGCACTAGCTTACCGGCGGGGGTAGATTTATGTCGCTCCGACAACCCCGCAACAAGTAAACTAGATACACAATGCATTCCCCTAGGCCCATAAAGGTGAAGTGTCATGTAGTCGACGTTCAAATGACACCACTAGAAGAATGACACCACAACTTAAATATCAAACCATTAAATATTACTCAACATAATATCACTACTAGCATCAAGACTTCTCCCATGTCCTCAAGAATTAAACGAACTACTCACGAGACATCATATGGAACATGATCATTAACAATTTGGACATAAAAGTAGTTCACCGATAAAACTCAATAGCATCGACTACAATGAAATAATCAACCCTAGAAAAGTGACCCAATAAACTACACAAGGAGGAACCCTAGATATCGCAGCGGAACGAAGTGGAGCGGCGGTGTTGATGGTGTTGGCGGTGTAGATGATGTAGATGATGATCCCGATGATGCCCGGCGTGAGGACGGTGACGATGGCGGCGAGTACCCCCTCCAGGAGGAATTTCCCCGGCAGTTTTTCTCCTTGCCGGAGAGTCTTTTCTCCTCTATGGTTTCCCCGCCCCCGAGGCGGCGGCGGAATAAATTCTTCAAAGCGCTTCCCGGTGTTTTAGGTTTTCGGGAAGATGTACGCGAGAGGTGGGCCAAGGGCTCCAGACGATCCCCCGGAGCGCCAAAGAGTGGGCCGCGCCGGGGGGCGTCTGGGCACCCCGTGGCCCTCCTGTATCTGACGAAGTAGGACTTCTGTATTTTCCGTAATTTTTTGGAGTTCCAGAAATATAGTAACTTGACGGTGCTTTTTCCAGCTGATTCCTGACTCCGGCAGATAATTCCCGCAAATCGTCAAACATGCAAAATAAGATAAAATAACGTAAGTATTGCATTCTAATATGAAATATATCAAGAATAACAGTAAATTATGATATAAAATGGTGATGAAAAATGGACATATCAGCAATCCATATATATTATAGATTGATTCACTAGCAACATAGAATGTAGATTGAGTATTTTGTTTTCTAATCAATCCATAAGTGATCATAATGTTGTAATCTTTAGTTATTGTTTTTCGAATCAATAATATCAATTTTGTACCTAATCATCCTGTCCGGTTACTCATGTGCATCGAGATTTTATCGGATCTGCTTGTGAAATGACATGCAGTTTAGTAAGCTCACCATGTATGATTTGATCCTCAATTCAAACCACTTCTTTGTAACGACAAGCCGTCCATGACGGGAAAGAACAACTAATACAAATCATGTACCAGTCAAAACATCCACGAGCTAGCGGTGTTTATTCATGTCATGCTCCTTCCCAACCACACCAATTTAACTCCGTACAGAGAACCATACGACCATACGGTAGCCTCTTCACAAAGGTAACCCTGTATTACATTGTAAAATGTTTCACAAATTCCGTATTTATTACCCTTGCAGATCTGATTACGTCCATTTGATGCCGCCTGTGGCAAAAGGACCAAGCAAGATCGTGCGCTATTCGTCTACCTCTACGTGGAGCAAACCCCACTTTCCTCCTTCAGTGTGGGCTTTCCTTATCTTGCCTTGGGCATGGCTTGGACATTTCGTTGTCTCGGACTTCCTTTTAAATCTGTCTTTTTGCCTTCTCTTTTATCTTGACTTGTTAATCATGATAAAACCTTAGGTTTTTGTTGGTTTTAGCTTGACTCTATTTGAGTTGACATATGTTAAGTACGATCCAGCATTCCAGCGTGACCAGGGACAAACTTACTCCATACCCTTTCTACAAAAACAAGACCATGGTTTTGTATTCCCCCCCCCCCCCCCCCCCCCCCCCCCACACACACCCCACATAAAGCCACTTCAATCTGAAGACTAGAGGCCCATGGATGTTCAGTGCAGGAAGCTTCCGATCTTATCTTTGAAATCTTCAGCTTCTTGCATCCATGCAAAACCCAAACTTGTTCCTTTTTTTCTCCCGTCAAAAGAAACAACTTGTTACTTTTCGTTTCTTGAATAGTCAAAACGTGATGGTAAGTTTCGTGCATACCCTCGCTCCTGCGGCATGCGGACTACGGTCCGGTCAAAAGAAAAATAACAGTCAGCGGTTCTAGCAGCACAGCACGTTGGGCCTATAGCTGGGCAAGATTCGCCATCTAGAACGGCGGCGACGCGTAATAAGCGCGGCACGTCGGCGACCAAAGCCGTGAGCCGCTTTGCCAGTTGCCAGTCGTCGGGACTTGCACCGTCGACCGTGCGTGCGGTCTCGTCGTCAAGCGCCGACGAAATTTACACGTCCGAACTATATGAAGACAAAACAGAAGCCCCCGCTCCGGTGAGACTGAAAGTGACTTGAACCTTGCTCACAAAGGCACGGGGAACAGTCAAGGAAGGAGCTCATCAGTACCAAATGTCACATCTTTGAATTGTCAAGACGGCGCGTGCGGAGAAATTCAGCCGGATCGAATTACTAGTATACTTTATTTCTCTAACGGGAAAGACCCTGAATGGTTTAGATCAGCATATAATTTATCAACTACGGTAGAAATTCTCGGATGTCGTTGCGTCGCGTTCAAACGAAACGCTGGCCGGGCCGGCCGTTCCGCCGGAAAACTCCCCCACGTTCTCTCCGTCCCAACCCCAGCGAATCACACACAGCTGTCGCTGACACCTCACGCACAGCCCACCGGACAACCCAGAGCAGCATGTGTGGCCCGGGCCCACGTGGACGTGGAACAGAACGGAGGTATGGGTACGTAATACTGTACACAAATAAATGGAAATAAATAGTCTCAGGCTCCCCACATCCGGCCGTCCGTCGCGAGCCGCCGGCTCCATCCCGCACGTCCGTCGGTTTAATGCAAATTCCCGCAGCTGTTCCCCCTCGTTGTGCCCCTATTAAATGCCAGCCAAGGTTCCTTCCTCTCTTCCCTACTCCCTCTTCCGTGTGGCTCGCGACGGCAAGGTCAGGAGAGAGGCGTGTGGCGCGACAACGCGGCGGCGGCGCAAGGTCCGAGGAGGATTGCGGTGCACGGCGGCTCCGATTCCTTCCCCTCCGGCCATTTCAGTGGTATGCCTCGGAATCATTCTGTTTCCTTCCTGTCCTGAATTTCCAATTAATAATGGTCTTGGGTGGCCAAGATGAACTCGAAACGCATCTCGATCCGCACATTCGTGCCTGGACAAGAAAAGATTCGTTTTTGCCATCCAGATTTAACTCTGGGTTACAATCTCAGCTCCCAGATCTCTCGCATTTTGAATTTTTCTCCGCCGTTATTTCTGACCCACAAAATCCGCGTCCTCTTCGATCTGCAGACAGCCATGTCGTCGACGGAAGGCACCACGCCGCCGGCCGCCGGTGCCAGCGCCAGCCCCGGAGAACGACGCGCGGAATCCCCCTCGTCGCCGCGCCGGCTGCCGGACTTCCTGCAGTCGGTGCGGCTCAAGTACGTGAAGCTGGGGTACCACCACCTCATCACGCACGGGATGTACCTGCTGCTCACCCCGTCATCGTGCTCATCGCCGTCCACCTCTCCACGCTCTCGCCCGCCGACGTCGCCGACCTCTGGACGCACCTCCGCTTCAACCTCCTCTCCGTCGTCGCCTGCTCCACGCTCCTCGTCTTCCTCTCCACCGTCTACGTCCTCACCCGCCCGCGCGGGGTCTACCTCGTCGACTTCGCCTGCTACAAGCCCGGCCCCGAGCGCCGCTGCTCGCGCGAGACCTTCATGCGCTGCTCCAAGCTCACGGGGAACTTCACCGACGCCAACCTCGACTTCCAGCGCAAGATCCTCGAGCGCTCGGGTCTCGGCGAGGACACCTACATACCTCCTGCCTTGGTCAGCATACCGCCCAACCCATCCATGGACCTGGCGCGCCAGGAGGCGCAGGTCTGCATGTTCGGCGCCATCGACCTCATGCTCGCCAAGACCGGGGTCAAGCCCAAGGACATTGGGATTCTGGTTGTGAACTGCAGCCTGTTCAACCCGACGCCGTCGCTGTCTGCCATGGTGGTGAACCATTACAAGCTCAGAGGGAACATAATCAGCTACAATCTGGGAGGAATGGGGTGCAGTGCTGGGCTCCTGTCCATAGATCTGGCCAAGGATTTGCTGCAGGTGCATCCCAACTCGTATGCCATGGTGGTCAGCACCGAGAACATTACTCTGAATTGGTATTTCGGGAACAACAAGTCGATGCTCGTGTCGAACTGCCTGTTCCGGATGGGCTGCGCTGCGATCCTGCTGTCCAACAAGCGGTCAGACAGGAGGAGGTCCAAGTACGAGCTGGTGCATACTGTGAGAACTCACAAGGGTGCAGATGACAAGTGCTTCAGCTGCGTCACCCAGGAGGAGGACGACAGTGGCAAGGTCGGCGTGGCGCTCTCGAAGGACCTCATGGCGGTGGCCGGGGATGCGCTCAAGACGAACATCACGACGCTTGGCCCGCTCGTGTTGCCATTCTCGGAGCAGCTGCTATTCATGGCCACGTTGATTGGCAAGAAGTTGTTCAAGATGAAGATCAAGCCATACATTCCTGACTTCAAGCTTGCATTTGAGCACTTCTGCATCCACGCTGGTGGGCGCGCTGTGCTTGATGAGATAGAGAAGAACATGGACCTCACCGACTGGCACATGGAGCCGTCCCGGATGACTCTCTTCCGCTTCGGCAACACGTCCAGCAGCTCGCTCTGGTACGAGCTGGCCTACAGCGAGGCGAAGGGGAGGATCAGGAGGTCTGACAGGATCTGGCAGATCGCATTCGGTTCAGGGTTCAAGTGCAACAGCGCTGTCTGGAAGGCGCTGCGGTCGGTGAACCCAGCAAAGGAGATGAACAACCCCTGGATGGACGAGATCGACACATTCCCGGTGGAAGTTCCCAAGGTTTCAAATGTCGTGGTCAACTGAATAACTTTGCCTGCTCGGCACTGTCATCTGGCGGTGCGCGCATTCTTACCACTGTTTGCAATTTGTTTGGGTGATTTGTTGAGGGAATTAATTTTATTTAGATGATTCCATTTTAGGTGGTACAGGGTGGGGTGGTGGTGTTGTGTTCACTTTATGCCATTGATGATCAGTTTTTAACATCTGGTGTTCCATGTGGATCTAGAATCTTAGCCCCAAGGGAGGAACTGAGTTGCATTTATTTTTCCATGTGTACTAGTATGATTTGTTACTGTTCCACAACCTTTGCCGGCGAGTCCGGTCCAAGGGCGTGGAGCGAGAGCGTAGTCGAAGGAGTCGTACACGCGGCACAATCACAGATGCGAAAAGTAAAATGACACAGAGATATAGGCGGGACTGATCTTTATTATCAATGGTGTGTCTCTCTCAATACAATACATGGGTATATATAGGAGGGAGAGGGGCTAGGGTTGAGGACCAATCTAGAGGGAAAACCCCCACCCCAAGAAAGGGTGGGACCCGCACGTGGTGCGTACGTCGGTTTCCCAACACTCCCCCTTGGTCCGACATCCCGTATTGTCTATGTCTCAAAAACTCCGAAAAACCCAGTGGGAAAAATATGGAGAAAGAGCACATAGCATACGTCTCCTCATGTTGCACGAATTGCCTCATCAAAAACCTCAATGTGAGAAACATCGGGAAAACTCACATAAGGGAAAAAGAGTACAATCCACTCAACATCAGGTTGAGTACTTGATCATCCGGATCAAGATTTTCAGATGGGGGTGTGAAGAATCTCCCCCGGAGTCTGGCATATCTCTAAGTCTCATCATACCGATTCCACGAACACACCTCACAAAAGATGATGCCGGTAATGATTTAGTGAACATATCAGCGAGATTGTCACACGACTTAGTATGCAAGATCCTTACCTCGTTCGTCTTCTACAGCTCATGCGCATAGAAAAACTTGGGGTTGATGAGACTACTCTTCACATGCCCTGACTGCACTTGTGCAACACAAGCTACATTATCTTCATAGATAATGGTGGGGGTTTGTACGGTGTTCAGCCCACACGTCTGCGGAATGTGGAGAATCATCCGTCGAAGCCATGCACACTCTTGTGATGCTTCTTATAGTGCTATGATTTCAGAGTGGTTCGTCCAAGTCGATAGAAGACTTTGCTCAGACGATTTCCAGGGAACATCAGTTCCACCACAAAGGAAAACATATCCAATCTATAACTTGGAAGTGTGCGGGTCCGACAGGTACCCTGCATCAGCATAGCCTACCAATGATAGGTCTTGATTCCTCCAATAAAATAGCCAAAGATATTTGGTCCCTTGCAGGTATCGTAAGACGGTCTTGATGCCTTTCCAATATCTAGGTAGGCTCAGAACTGTACCTAGCAAGCAAATTGACAGCGAACGCGATGTCCTGCCATGTACAATTCGCGAGGTACATGAGTGCTCCAAGGACACTCAAGTAGGGGAGTTCCGGTCCCAGAATTTCCTCCCCCTCTTCCTTAGGCCTGAGCGGGTCCTTATCTTGCTGTAAAGACCTCCCAATCATTGGGGTCTTCGAAGGATATGCCTTATGAAATCCAAATCTCTCTAACACCTTCTGGGTGTACTGGTGCACTAGAATCCCAGCAGGGGAATGTTCAAGTTACAGACACAGACAGAACTTGGTTTTACCCAAATCCTTCATCTCGAATTCCGACATCAGGTAGGAACTTGCTTCCTCAATATCTCTAGGTGTACCAATTATATTCAAATCGTCCACGTACACCGAGATTATACAGAATCCATCTTCGTTGCTCGTGTAGCCCTTCTGATGAAGGAGATCGCTTAAGCGATGATACCACAGCCTACCAGACTCTCTAAGTCCGTACAATGACTTCCAAAGAAGAACACTGTATAGAACCCGATTTGCTCTCTTGGTTCGGAATGGGGATACCTTCCGGTACCATCATGTAAAAGTCCGAATCAAGGTTACCATATAGGTAAGCATTGAAACATCCAACAATTTCATTGTTAAGTCCAGATTTACTGCCATCGAGATCGAGTATCTAAAGGTTATACCAGCCATGACTGGGGAGTAAGTTTCCTCAATATCGACATATGTCGTTGAGTGAACCCTTGAGCGACGAGCCTTGCTCTGTACCGATCCACCTCATGTGTGAGGTAACTGCCTCCTGCCAATCTTTCCAATCCGACCTTATTTTACAATCAGCGGGATTGTTAGGCCTAGGGCCTGGATCTATGATTGAGGCAATTCTATAGCAAAGTTAATGTCGACAATTGCCATTGCTCGGTTCCTTGACTCTCCCTTATTTATATAATTTATGGCCATTTCGTCATGGGGCGCATCTGGCGCTACCTCTTGCTCCACCGTATTTCCCATTACAGGAGCGAGGTCCTTTAGCTTTTTCGCGCCGATGTGTGTACTCACATCTCCGCTGGATGTTCCCTCAATAGGGACGTTCAAGTCCGGAATCCCGTGCACAGGACTTTCCGTACTTGTGCCAGGTCTCAATTGGCTCCCCTTTTCTTACTAGGGGCTTTGGTGACTGTCTGTGATAAATCTCTCTTATCCTTCTTCCTCAGGCGTCCCCGAGTACTTAGGAGTTGAGAAACCGGATTTCCCGTCCTTTTAGGCCTTTGGACGGGAGCGGGCGTACCATAGTTAACTTCGGTATCTCAACCCTTTCCAGTGCATTGCGCGCAGGCATATGCGACTTTGTCACAGTTTACAAGTCACTAAAGTGATCAGGCAGTTGATTCGCTAATGCATGCAAATCAAATTTCTTTTGGACTTCTTTATTTGTCTCGGCAGTGCGTGGGTCATGAGCGTGGATCTCTGTGACTTGGCACGTGATTTCTCGACTTTTATCATCAAGGGGTTGATTATCTCCCCCTAAAGTCGGAAAGAGATCCTTGTCAATGCAATCAGCGAAGCGGGCCGTATGACATTCACTTGTCATGGGGTCCAAATACCTGATTATGGACACAGTCGCATAACCAACGTATATCCCCGACTTACGGAGCGGGCCCTTTGCTGATCGCTGGGGTGGTGGTATCGGTACATACACCTGGCAACCGAACCTATAAAGGTGGGAAAATATCGGTGCTGACCCCTGCACAAGCTGCACATGAGAATGGATGTTGTAGGCCAACGGTCTAAAGTTAATGAGTTTAGCAGCGTGTAACACAGCTTGCCCCAACATCTGGTTGGCGAAGTACAACTCTTATGATGGATTTCATCCTTCACCATTAAGGGGGGCGGTCTAATGATTAACTTCCCCGTAGCGTATGCGGAGCATACGAAATCATCAGGATTTGGGAAGTTGTTCACTTTAACATTATGACCGTTTGAGTTGTATATTCCTCATCATACTTAGACTGAGTGGCCTAATCTATCATGCCATAGGCAAAATAGTTCAGAGCATCGGAAGGTAGTGTACACAGGCAGTGCTACAATTACCATGTAGCATAGCCATTTGTCCAATGGAGGAAAATTTTCCAAGAACATGTTTACCATTTTCATCGCGCCCGGTGATTAGTAGGCATTCCATACCGTTCATAACACCGGTCTCAGCTGGAGACTATTAGCGTGAAAACCATTAAAAACTTAAGGGGGTGCGAATGACTCGGGGTACAACAATGTATCGTTTATGATCAAAGTTGTTCCCATGGGTAGTATCATAGTGGCTCGTCCGGAGCCAACTATATAAGGATCGCAGCCGGCGATTTTCATAACACTACCTCGAGAATTTTATCAGACTCACAGCACATAATCTCCCTGAAGATGGTATTTGTGTATCGTTTTCCACGAGACATGTTTACTCCATTGGGGTGCCACACGTGTTCTAAGACATTTGCATGTAATTAAAATAATGAAGCGAGGAAGTAGCGACATTACAAAACAAATGCATATATCTGAGAACATAACATGCCATCATATTTAAATAGAGGAATTAATGAACGATAATCAAATGTCATTCAAGCGTCGAAATAATGAATATGGCTTGCTCTTATAGAGCTTACAAACCAAATGTATCTCATATAGCCTAAGGAATCATGATAAGTTAAACAGTGGAAGCTTAGACAGGCATAGAGAACGCGCTGTTCACTTCACACTCAATGTCCAACTGAGCGAACTGCTCCTCGGATCATCATCAGTGCCTACACGAGGTGCAAAAGGGAGCACCAAGTGATCGACCTCCATAGAGACGCCGACGTCCGTTGAGACCGTAGGGGCTATCTCCATGGGCGCAGCTGCAGGTGCAGCCATAGGCAGAGGTGGAGGCGGCGGGAGGATCTCGGGCGCCACCATGGGTGCCGGAGGTGCCTCCCCCTGTACTGAGGCGAGGTGCGATTCATGCACCTTCTTACTAGCCTTGTACGTTGCCACAACGCCCTTAGGTGCACGGCACTGGCGTGAGAAGTGTTCTGACGGTGGGCCTCGGCCCAGTTTAGGCCTGCTGTTTTTTTGGGCCGGACCAAAAGCAGTACGCGCGTGGAAAATTTGCATTTTAGCCCTCGGAATTTCCAGTTTTACATAATTTAATTCACGCTGAATTATTCTGCGTATAAGCCCCTGGAACTGTCTGTTTTTGCTGAAATTGCATGTTGAGCCATAAAACAACCTCGGAAGGTCAATTTTAGGGCCAATTTTCATCGTCCGTTCATCTGGAATCGAGACGGCGCGTCGCACAGCCGGTGCGCCGCGGCGGTACCGTGATCATCAGGATCACGTCCGTACCGACTCCCTACGGTGGCGTCATCAAATTCCCCATGAATCCGAGAGTATCGACATTGGTCGGCGACGTATTCGTCAGCTCGACTCTCGGGAGGAAAATCGACACCGTAGGTAATATAAAACGTATTGCAAGAACGGAAACATAAATAGATGCAAAACCGTTGTTGCGATCGGATCTGGATTATACCTCCGCGATGAACGACGAGAGCCTGCTTGATGAAGGCTCGATGCAGATCAGTTGGCGGAGCAGTTCGTGCTGATAACGTGTTCCACAACCTTTGCCGGCGAGTCCGGTCCAAGGGCGTGGAGCGAGAGCGTAGTCGAAGGAGTCGTACACGCGGCACAATCACAGATACGAAAAGTAAAATGACACAGAGATATAGGCGGGACTGATCTTTATTATCAATGGTGTGTCTCTCTCAATACAATACATGGGTATATATAGGAGGGAGAGGGGCTAGGGTTGAGGACCAATCTAGAGGGAAAACCCCCACCTCAAGAAAGGGTAGGACCCGCACGTGGTGCGTACGTCGGTTTCCCAACAGTTACGACGAGAGTGCTGGCGATCGTATCCTGTGCTCACCTGTCGTCTGTGTTGAGTACTTGAGTTATGTCATCTCTGTGAATTCCGGATGAAGTTCAGATTTCATCTGGTATATGGTTGATAAATGATACAGTGCGAATAATTTTCTACTCCGAAGAAAATTGATGAGAACAGGGATAGTAGGCGATGAGATTTTGAGGGAGGAACAGTTCCACTGTCTGACTTTTATTTTGTCCAAATGTCTCACTGAAATCTGAACAGAACATACATATACGGAAGGGGCTCCCTAAAAAAAAAAAACAGCTTGCATTCCATTTGGTTGGTCGGATTGCTGCATTAGTCCTTTTGAGTTGATTATATCTAAAGATTCCAATTATTATTCAGACGCATTCCAGCCTGACAGGGCTAAGAATAGCATTTCCGATGCCAAATGTTCCCAGCTGAATCGCAGATTGAAGCACCAAGCACGCACCAAAAAAGTTCTACGGTTATAACGAAGAGAGCGCCCTGCGCCACATAGCATAGGGGAATGACGGATCCGCTAATCTTGGTTAATAAACAAGAGGACGTGGGATCCGCTAATCGATGGGAACGTGGAAGTGTCTTAGGGCCTGACTCTAATTTATAGGAGTAGTAAATTGCACCCGAAAAAAAAAGTCATATTTCCAGAGATGTTGTACGGTGCATTTTAGTCAAGATGACTCCAACAAGTCGACGGCATTCAGTCAGCGCGAGTCCGTTTTTGTCTGCGTAGCCAAAACCAAGGCCCAACGCGGCGATGCAAATGGACCGCTGTCCGTCTTTCTCTCCGCCGTGACCCATTCTCGGCCCAAACTTAGGCTAGCTTTGTGTCAGCCGCTGATACGCGCGGACAATATTTGTGTCCTCCCTTTGTCCGTCCCTTGCCCGCTCAACAGTCCATTCCCACCCCAATCTTCTTCACCTCCCTCGCCCTTCCCGCCGCCACCCCGCCGTCACCACCCCGATTTTGTACTCTAGACCATTCCTCGGGCGGCCGCCTATTCCTCTTCTCCGCCGTCACCGGAGCAGCTTCCTCCTTACCGCGGTCGGTGAATCTCGTGGCTCGGAGCGCTCGTGACCCGACGCCGTCCACAATGTCTTCGGCCGTTCGCCCCGGCCACAACTGAGGTACGGTTCCATCATGGATAGCTCCGATGACTATTTTTTATAAGAACTACGTCATTTGCTAGTCTTCCTCTGATGATTCATCCGATGATGAGAGTGATGCCCTTGTTGCCACCCTCATCGTCAATGAACACATGGAGAGGAGGCCATTCTACAGAGGGTCGTTGTCGGGTCGTTCTCCCGCCTTGGACCTCAACAGATCAGTTGACTACGTCCAGCTATATGGGCACTACTTTAGTCGGGTCAAACCAACATATCCTCCCAAGATTTTTCGTGCCTATTCCGGATGAGACAGTCGTTGTTCAACCGTATCCGATTGGGGGTGATGCATTTTGATGATTATTTCATATGCAAGAGAGATCCCATTGGTACCCTCGGCTTCTCCTCGTATCAAAAATGCACCACAGCTATTCACATGCTTTCATATGGAGTTGGCGGTGATCTTGTGGATGAGTACGTACGGATGAGTGAGTCCACGTGCCTAAAAGCAATGTACAAATTTTGCAAAGATGTGGTTCATGTCTTTGGCAAGGAGTGCTTGACGGAGGCCAGTGTTGAGGACACAGCTCGGCTGTTGACGATTAACGAGTCCAAGAGGCTTTCCTAGGATGATTGGCAACATAAATTGCATGCACTGTGAGTGAAGGAACTGTTCCATTTGTTTGGCAGAGGCAGTACAAGGGACATGTTGGAGACTGGACTGTCATACTTGAGGTCGTGGCATGCATCACATGATAAGTGGATTTGGAACTCTTCTTTGGCATGGCAGGTTTGCACAATGAAATCAACATGGTTCAGCGGTCTCCGGCGTTCAACAGGCTCTCCAATGGCAATGCCCCTGAGGTGACCTATGAGATCAATGACCACACGTGCAAGAAGCCATAATATCTAGCTGATAGGATCTACCCTACATGGATGGACTACATTTGTGAAGACAATCTCCAATCCACATGATGAGAAGAAGAAAAAGTTTGCCAAAAAACAAGAGAGTGCTAGAAAGTATGTGGAGCGTGCTTTCGGTGCCCTCCAATCACGATGGGGTATTGTGCGGCACACTGCTAGGACATGGAGCAAGAAGACCATGGGGAGGTGATGACAACTTGTGTGATCATGCACACATGATCGTGGAAGATGAGCGCGATGACAATATATATGATCAGGCATGTCAGTTTCAAGGTGAGTTGGCTGAGCCTCAGAGAGTGTCATCTTTTGCTCAGTTACTCGACTTTCACAGTGATATTTGTGAGAAGGAGACTCATATTCAACTCCAAAATGATTTGGTGGAGAATGGGTGGCAGCACCACGAGAACCAGTAGTTCCCTTTGCTACAGTTTATTGTTTATTTGGTTTGGAAACTATTTGTGGGACAATTTGTATTATTTGCTGAACAATTTGGATTGTAATAACCATTTGAACTATTTGGATTGTAATAACGTTTTGAACTATTTTATTTGTATTATTTGCTTAAATTTATGTTATATGGAACGACTGAGTCGGAAAAAAGATCAAACCCTGCACGTGCGGACTGGATGCGTCGGCCCGTTGGTTGCAGTGGCCAGGGAGCGGCGGATAAAGGCCAGACGCCTATTCGTTTGATAGTTTTAGAGTGAGTTGGTTGAGCCTGTCGGTGGAGCGGCAACATTTGCCAATTTTATACACTTTCATGAAAAGATGCGTGATTAGGATGTTCACAAGCTACTTTAAAATGACTTAGTTGAACATATGTAGCAATAATTATGGAACCAACCAGCGGCAAACCAATTAGATGCCTGATTTATTGCTACAATATTATTTCAACTAGCTAAATGTCCGTGCGTTGCTACGGAGAAACATCTATAAAAATATATATGAGAACCCATTCATACCACGTGTGTCGCTATCCTACTCTCCCCAAAGCCACGAGCAACACACTATACAAACAAAATTTCGAAACTTTGGCACACCTCTCTCAGCACCTTGCAACATTTTTGTTCCGGTAATGCATAGGCCATGCCTCGAACAACTGCCATAAGCATTCCTTCCGACCATACCATTTTTGCCATCGGTTTTCCTAGGAAAACTAAATACCAATGTACAAATGTTTTGATAAAAGGGTGCATTTGAAAACCCATATAAAGAGCTAAGTCAAATAGTTCTAAGATTTGTCAGTAACAGAAGCTCAGTTACTTGGGACATATCATTAGCAGTGAAGGTGTGGCAACAGATAGTTCTAAGATTGACACCATCAGAACCTGGCCTTCACCCACTAATGTTAAGGAATTGCGTCGCATACTGTGTATGACTGGATACTATCGCAAGTTTATCCAGCACTACGCAATGATCTGCAAACCGTTGACCAATTTGTTGAGAAAAGGCAGTATGTTCATTTGGACAGTTAAGGAGGAACAAGCCTTTCAGACACTTAAAACAGCTATGTGTTCGGCCCCAGTACTGGCTTTGCCAAACTTTCAGAAACCCTTTGTGCTTGAGACGGATGCCTGTGATGTGGGAGTAGGAGCAGTTCTTATGCAAGATGGACACCCACTGGCCTTTGTGAGCCGTGCTTTGGGTCCTAGAAACCGTACCTTGTCAGTATACGAGAAAGAGTTCTTAGCTATCCTTCTAGCTATGGAGCAATGGCGTTCATATTTGAAGCTACAAGAGTTTATCATCTATACTGACCAGCGTGCATTATCCAATTTGATGGAACAACGACTGCACACTGATTGGCAACAGAAGGCGATGACAAAAATGATGGGCTTACAATACCGTATTGTGTACAAGAAAGGCGTGGAGAACAGAGTAGCTGATGCTCTCTCCCGTAGGCCACATGACTCAACTGATCTTCTTGTCTTGTCAACATCGCAACCAGCTTGGACAAGAGAGATTATGGACAGTTATGTTGGTGATCCTTTTGCTACTGAGTTAATCCAGAAGTTGTCCATCGATCGCACTGCTGAAGCACAATTTACTCTCCACAATGGTATGCTTATAAACAAAGGATGCATTTGGGTTGGCACTGATCAAGCTTTGCAGAATAAATTGATTTTGGCCTTTCATGCTAGCTCTGTTGGTGGACATTCAGGGTTCCCCGTAACCTATAGACATCTGAAGCAAGTCTTTCGTTGGAAGGGAATGAAAACGATGACCAAAACTATCTTGAGCCAGTGTGATACCTGTCAGCTTGCTAAACCTGAGAGAGTACATTGCCCTGGGCTCTTGCAACCTCTGCGAGTTCCTAAACTTCCTTGGGAAATGATGACAATGGATTTTATCGAAGGATTGCCGTCTTCTGGCAGATATAACTGTATAAGCTGACGAAATATGGGCATTTCATACCACTCAACCATCCCTTTTCTGCTCATGATGTTGCTGATGCTTTTGTTGATAGGGTTTATCGCTTGCACGGATTTCCTCAATCGCTGGTGTCTGACCGTGATCCTATTTTTACAAGCAAATTTTGGCAAGAACTGACACGGTTAACTGACATCAAATTATGCATGAGTTCAGGCCAGCACCCACAAACGGATGGTCAGACTGAGCGTGTGAATCAGCAAATTGAGTGCTATTTGCGCTGTTTTGTTAGTGCACACCCAACTAAATGGTCTCAGTGGTTGGCCTTGTGCGAGTTGAGGTATAATTCAAACTGGCATTCCACTCTAGGCAAATCTCCATTCGAGTTGGTGTATGGACACAGTCCACGCTATTTTGGTATTGCTCCTACTGATGCAATTGTGAATGAAGATCTTCGTCAGTGGATGGAGTACAGGCAAGTAATACTGGATTCAGTCCGTCAACACTCTCTGAGAGCACAGCAGCGTATGAAGGCGCAAGCTGATAAACATCGCACAGAGAGGCAATTCGCTGTTGGTGATAACGTATTCCTCAAAATGGAACCATATATTCAAGCATCTATTGCTCCTCGTGCCAACCACAAGTTAGCATTCAAATATTTTGGGCCGTTTGACATTCTGGCTCGAGTTGGTGCAGTGGCGTACAAATTGGCATTGCCAGAGAAGTGTCGAGTTCACCCCGTCTTCCATGTCTCTCTGCTCAAACAGCGGCTCACGCCTAATGTGCAGGTTCAGTCTCAGTTGCCCTTACCTCTTGCTCGTGTGCAGTTTCCTGTTCGTTTCTTGCAGAGGCGCCTCGTCCAACGCAACAATCGCACCGTTGCTCAAACTTTAGTGCAGTGGAGTGGCCTCACTGACGAGTTGGCAACCTGGGAAGACATTGAAGCGCTGAAACAGGACTTCCCGAGAGCACCGGCTTGGGGGCAAGCCGTTTTTGAAGATCAAGGGATTGTCAGTGACACCACACACCGGGGCGACAGACAAGCCACACCAACAAGTCCAGGAAGCATAATGCATGAAGACAATGGACCAGGTCTACGCCCCAGACATACACGACGTGCACCAGCCTGGTTGGGAGCTGGAGAGTGGGCCCGCTGAAGGCGATCCCTGTACAAGAGCAACGAGGGAGGCGATGGCGTAGTTGGCTTGGGCGGAATTGGCTTCGGCCTGGCAGGATTAGAGAGGAGAGAACGTGAGGCTAGAACAGCCAGATCTGGCTCATTCTTGTAATCGAATTCATATGTACTAGACCACAATTCCTCATAGTACATATCGATCATAGTAGATAAGGGTGGGCGTTCGGTCTGTTCGGTTAATTCGGTTCGGTCTATTCGGTCTTTAAGAAATTCGGTTATCTGAAAATGAGGACCAAATTAATCTCGGTCTTTTTAGTTTTCAGCTATTCGGTCTTCGGTTAATTTGGTTCGGTTTTCGGTCATGATCAAATAGACCGACTACACAACTAATTACACAAAATCAACTAATCATTTTTCAAAAGTTAACACTTTCAACGGTGCACCTGCAGGCTTGCTGCATCATGCACGCAAGGAGTACGCAGTCTGTAATTCTACGTCGGCTAGATGATTACGTACTTGTGTATTTTTTTTTACCTGCTACATATGTAGTCTTGGGATTAGTACTGGTGGCTAAGTTGTTAAAGCGAATGGATGAATACAAGATCAGGGGGACAAAGTAATGGCGTGACTGGGCTAATTTTGTCACCATGAGCAGGCTAAAAATAGGGTGGAGAGATGGGCTTTAGTATATTTCGGTTAATACGGTCAGTTCGGTCATCTCAAGACATAGGACCGAAATAACCAAATTTAATTCGGTCACTCAATTGTCGGGACCAAAATTAATTCGGTCCTATATTATTCAGTCAGTTCGGTTTCGGTCTCGGTCTTTTCGGTTTCGGTCTTCGGTTTTCGGTTTTTGTGCCCACCCTTAATAGTAGACGTGCTCACAGTAAGTGGAGCATATTAGGTGCTTTCTGGATTGTAGGATTTTCATTTTTTTTGTAGAATTTCAATTCTTAGCATTTTTCCTATGAATTGGCTTTGGATCAAAGGGATGGTCTACCAAAAAATTCCTAAGTATTGGATTTCTATGGCTCAATTTAATATGTATTTGAACATCCACGCCAACTTCGTTTTTAAACACAAATGAGTACCAGTCGAGGCACGTTTGCTGTGTTTTTTCAGCACTTTATACAAACGGCTATTCCTACAGTTTTCCTCAGTTTTAGAACCTCTATTTTGCACATGCAAATCCATGAGATTACTACGTTTTTCTTATTCCTGTGTTTTTTAGCCCTGCAATCCATCTCATTCATGTTGCAAGCTATGTTTCCATAATCCTATCTTCCTATGTTTTAAAAAATCTAAATTTCAATGGCAACCTATCCCCCCAGAAGCATAACTTGACTCAAACCGTGAAACTAGATTATTAGGGCAGATAAATACATTTTAGTTGGTTGTTTGCATGTCCTTGTAAGACATGCTTTGTTTTAGTTTTGTTGCATGAGAATCGAGTTGAGGTTGCTACTTGATTTTGAGATCCTATGTGAACCAATTGTACACCATAACTCTAGCTAGTAATATAAACGAAATGACAGAGAACACTTGGGGGGGGGGGGGGGGGGGGGGGGGATTGGGGAGAATTTCAGTCACCCCCTCCACGGATCGAATTCGTTCGCGTAGACATGCAAGACGCGTGGTGACTGGCGCGGAGGAGGCATTAAAGGTTTTCATGGCAGACATGGATGGTTTCAAACCCAGGCGGCGTAGGGAGAGTGGAATTGGAGAGCGCAAGCGCCCTTGTAGTGGAGGGGTTTTTGGGCAGGGATTTGGTTATGGCAGGCAGTTTGGACAACCCGTGCAGAGAGGTAGGCAGTTTGTACAACCCGAGCAGAGACTACCGTTGCAAGGAGATTTTGGCCTGGGAATGTTTTTCAACTACAATGGAGGGTACCAGTTCTCTCAAAAAGCAAATTCCGATACGAACAATAATTTTAAAGAAAATGTCAATCAACCTGTTGGAGGAACTGTGCACTAATTTGGTGGAACCATGCTTGGAACTATTATGCTTTTACTCCTTTCTAGGGGTGCTAATTTCCAAGCTCCAGAACCAAATTTGCATGTTGCTTAGTCGAGCTCAATCCCTTTTGCTGAATCACATTGTACCAAACCTGTTCAGGGATTGTGTTATACGTGTAATAAACCAGGTCATGGGATTAAGGAGTGCAAAGTAGTTGTTCTGTTTGTATCAAGAATGCTCATATACTCCTTCTGCCCATAGAAGAATGTCTCACTTTGTCTAAATTTACATTTATCTACACACTAAATCATGTCTAAATATATGTAAATTTAGACAAGGTTGAGATATATTGCCAATTGCACCCTACAAAACCAGCCAAAACCTATTGCTCCTCTGATTGGATGTGTACGGAAGGGACTTAATATGTTCATAGCTTTGACATGCTAATTTTCCATCGCTTGAGTTAGTCCCACGGGATGTTGCTTTTAGACAGCCGAAAACTGCCAGATATTCAGGAACCAGGCACTCCTGGACAGCGCCCTGCTATATTTTGTCCATGGATTTTGCTGATGCTCACCCTGCTGATGAGGATCCAATGTCAGTCAATGGTAATCCTCACCCGATGCCTGGGCAGTTTCAACCTGAAAATCACATGCATGTTTTACCTGAATACCCTGCCATCGGTTGGAACATGCCTCCACCTCCTCCGTTTCAAGCAAATGTCCCAAATGACAATCAGCAAGATCACGAACCGGTGCAACCAATCCCAATGCCACCTGCATAGCAGCAAGCTTCAGTTTATGTTGGGGTTCTGTCTGTAGTATCCTCAGCGTCAATTCATGCATGGTAACGGTGTCCCTATGATTGAAATCTCTGATGATGTCGTGCACACTAGGGTATGGAGGAAGTTCAGGATGCAGCCCACGATGTGGAGATGGTTGAAGCTCAAGCTGAAAATCCTCTGGAAGTTTCCGCTGGTCTGATAGCGCCTGCAATTGATGATGTTCATGCTGAGGTTCTAATTGAGGAGGTGGATGATCAAGTGCTAGGTGATCATGCTGAATCTGATATGGCTTTATATGCAGCTATGGCCGCTCATGAGATGGTAGATAATCAAGCTGAAATTGATGACAATGTGGTTACAGTTGCAACTGCTAATGGTGAAAACAGTATTGTTGCTACAGAGACACAGATGGTTTCAGGTGCTGGGCCGGTGGGTGACTTGGGCAAAACGGCACCTGCTAGTGTTACTGACTCACAGGCCGAGATGCTTGTTGGGCTGGATGGGCCTGTGGAGGCCCATGTTGTGTTCGATCCTATGCTTGCTCTTGTGCCGTTTGAACATACAATGCAGTTCTCTGAACCCATTACAGTGGTGGAACCTCCTCAGGTTACAGTTTCAAGGAAGAGAAGCGCAGAGCTGGCGTTTGACCTGGATGGTACCTCTGCGACTTTCAACCCACAGCACAACCAGGCAATGGAGGACTCTGAAAGGATCGAGTAGGTTGACTAGAGGGGGGGGGGGGTGAATAGGCAACTACAAATTTTCTTTTTCTTTTAATCAAATTAAGGATTTGCTCAAATATAAGTTCTCTAGATATGCTACCAGGTGAACAATCCTATATGATGAGCAAATGACAAGCTAGCAAGATATACTAAACAAGATAAACTAGCAATACAAGTAAAAGAAGGTTAAGAGATAACCACACGGTGACGCGGAGATGTTTCACCGGAGTTCACTTCCCAATGGAAGCTACGTCTCTGTTGGAGCGGTGCGAAGTCACAAAGTGAACTTCGAGTAGCCGTGATATGGCACACCGTATCTCCCTCGTGTTATCCTCCGATGAGGAGTTCCACGAGCCACTATATGATGCCCTCGAGGTCGGCAACAAACCTTTACAAGGATGAGGCACACTCCACAACCGAATTGGAGGCTCTCACCAAATTCCCGCGGCTCCCAAAGCCACGAGAATCACAAGGCCAAGGCACGCATCCACAACTCAATTGGAGGCTCTTGCCTTTTCCCCGCGGCTCCCAAAGCCACGAAGAACACAACTTCTGTCTCGGGTTCAACGAACCCAAGAGGTGACAAGGTCCGCTAGGGATTAGTGGGTGGAATCAAAATTGCTTTGGTGGGAGTGTGGATCTAGACCTCCTTCGTCACTTCTCAAAGTATGAGGGTGTTTGAGCCGATGGAGTGGGAGATCTAGGAGGTTGAAGCTTTGCAACAATGGTGGAGAGACTATTTTAGAAAGCTTAGCTTCTTAGGAAGAAGAAGACTAGTATATATAGCTCCACACAAGAAATGGCCGTTGGCCAGTTTTCTGCAGGCGCGCGGTACTACCGGACCAGAAGGCCCGGTACTACCGGACGGCAGAAAGCAGTAGTCAAACAGATAGTTTGACCAGGCGACGCGAGCGCCCGGTAGTACCGGAGTTTTCACCGGAACTACAGGAAGGGCACATGATCGGTAGTACCAGACGAGTTCCGGTACTACCGCTTAGAAATTGCAGCCTATACAGAAGCGATTTGGAGTTCGGCGGTACCTGGCTCGGTACCCAGGCCGGTACTACCGAGCTAGCTCGGTACTACCGGGCCGTTTCATCCGGTACAACCAGAGCCAGGAAAATGTGCCAAACACATTGGATTTCAGTGAATAGGATGGCTGTGGATTGCATTTGGTTTGAGCAAAATATGTAAACACGATTGATTCCGCCCAAACCTCCACAGCGGATCCCCCTCTTGATAGTACGGTTTTTCGATAAGGTAAAACCCTAGGAAAACTACAACTTCTCGCTTGACGCCTGTAGAGGAGAAATCCCACCATCATGTGTGAATAAATAAGATGAACCTGAAACTCTTTTAGCACACAATTAGTCCGCTTATTGTGTTGTCAACAAACATCAAAACATATAGGGATAGAAATGTCCTTTCAGACTCTGGAGGCACATCGCAATTACTCGGGATAGCAACTCTGTTAATTCAGTTCAGGACACTCAGAGACAGGAAGATGTGATCTTCCAGGCTGAAGAAGGAGTAGCGCGGACACGTACGAGGAGGGGATCAAAAGCCACTCCGATGGTGAACAACACGCCAAGAATGAAAACTCGCAGCCAGTCTAAGCTGGATGGTTTCAATCCGCATGTGGTGCAGGGAGCTACCACTCAGAGGAAGAGGGCGAGGAAAGTTGCTCCTGCCGAACCAGCTGAGAAGAGCAAGAAGACTGTTGTCAGGCCGCCAACTCCTATTCCTGTTCTCCAGAAGCTGGGCGCCATTCAGGAGATTAAACCTGCTAGCTTAACTGTGGAGAAGCTTAATGCTACGGCCGCTGCTCAGCCTTCCCAGGATGCAGTTTCCAATGATTAGTGCACCATCTTGGTTTCATAGGGGTGGATATGACCCTTTATCTCACGTTATCTGTTCCTTCACTTTCATGAGACTGTCATCGTTATTGTAATAGCACTAAATAGCTATTGGTTGGACACCTGGTTGTGCCCAAGCTTTTGCGTTTATGTCTATCTGGTTATCAATGGATTACAACATTAATTATCTCATTTGGAAAGTGTTGTGTTGGAATATTCGGGGCCTGAATGCGGATGATAAACAAATTGCTCTTTATAATAAGATAGTTGAAAGCGGTTGTGCTGTTGCATGTATCCAGGAAACAAAAAAGGAGAATTTTGACAGAAACTTTATTAAGAAATGTTGCCCTAGACAGTTTGATAATTTTTCGTTTGCTCCATCTGTGGGAGCCTCAGGAGGTATTTTAGTGGCTTGGAAATTGAGCATCTTTGATGGCACTTTGATTGAGGCACAAAGGTTTGGGTTGGTCATCTCTTTCAAATCAGCACACTCGAACCAGAAGTGAACTTTAGTAGTTGTTTATGGGCCTTGTGAAGGTGAACAGAGGGATCTTTTTGTGCAATGGCTATATAACCTTGATATTCCTGACGATGAATTGTGGCTCTTCATGGGTCATTTCAATTTCATAAGGTCCCAGGAAAATAGAAACATGCCAGGTGGAGATGTCAATGATATGTTTCTATTTAATGAACTAATCGATCACCTTGGTCTGTTGCAACTTCCTTTAAAAGGAAGGTCGTATACTTGGTCAAATATGCAGAAAGATCCTCTCCTAGAGCAGCTCGATTGGTTTTTCACCTCCTCTTCTTGGACTACAGTTTATCCAAATACAGTAGTTTTGGCTATGGAAAGACCCACCTCTGATCACGTGCCCTGTATTGTCAGCATTGATACAATTATCCCTAAGGTTAATTTGTTTCGGTTTGAGAATTTTTGGGTGAATCAGCCGGGATTTTATGATTGTGTTAAAGATGCCTGGAACCAACCCACCCGTGCTACTGCCCCATCGGCTATACTGACTGAGAAAATGAAAAGGTTGAGAGTCTCTCTGAAGAAATGGAAAATGGGTCTGTTTAAGCTCAAATTGCTGATTTCGAAGTGTAATCTGGTTATCTTGTACTTTGATGAACTAGAGGAGGAGAGGCAGCTGTTTTTGCACGAGGCCAATTTTAGGAAGATTGTAAAGCAGCATTATGAGAACCTTTTGCGGTTTCAGTATCAGTACTGGAAGAAACGATGCACAGTTAGGTGGATGAAGCTTGGGGAAGAAAACTGGAAGTTCTTTCATGCAATGGCAACAGATAGATACATGAGGAACTCCATTGCCAGCTTAATGCTCCCTAATGGTCATGTTGTAACTGATAATGATCAAATGGCTGCTGTGGCTTGGGATTGCTACAAACAGAGGATGGGAACATCACATGGAATCAACATGCTATTTGACCTGCCAGCGTTAATCACACGTGTGGATGATTTGCAAGATTTAGCTGCTGAAGTTACTACTAAAGAGATGGATGATCTAATTAGCCATATGCCTGTTGATAAAGCACCCGGTCCGGATGGCTTTAATGGGATGTTCTTGAAGAAGTGTTGGTTTATTGTTAAATCTGATTTCTATGCGCTTGCTACTGCCTTTCACCAACAGACCATCAACTTGGAAAACATAAACTCCTCATTTATTACTCTTACACCAAAGAAGCCTTCCCTGAACAGATCAATGACTATAGACCAATTTCTTTGACTAATACTTGTCTGAAATTCCTCACCAAGATGGTGGCTGATAGACTGCAAGGAAAAATCATGGACTGCATTCATAAAAATCAGTATGGATTCATCAAAGGGAAATCAATTCATGATTGTTTGGCATGTCTTTTGAGTATCTTTATTTGTGCAAACTATCTAAGTAACCAATTGTCATACTGAAGTTGGATTTTGAAAAGGCTTTTGATTCTATTGAACATGAGGCAATTTATCATGTTCTTCGACAGATGGGTTTTCCTGAGAAATTCATTTATTGGGTGAAGATACTTTTGGAGACAGGCACATCTTCAGTTCTTGTCAATGGGGTCCCTGGAAGGAAGTTCAAGTGCAAGCGAGGAGTCTGGCAGGGTGACCCTTTGTCCCCTCTCCTATATGTTTTGGGTGCTAAAATTCTGCAATACGTGATTAATGATCTGAAGGCAAGGGGGCTGCTGAAGTTACCAATTGAGATTGGCAGTGATGATTTCCCTGTTGTACAATACGCTGATGATACGCTCTTGATTTTAGAGGCTGATCCTACACAATTGGCAGTTTTAAAGCAAGCATTACAGGACTTTAGCACATCGACTGTGTGGCCATAAATTTTCACAAGTCTTGTATGCTTCCTATTAATGTCTCAGATGATCTAGTTACTCAACTGGCTGCTGGTTTCGGATGTATGGTGGGATCCTTCCCATTTACCTATTTCGGCCTCCCTATGGGAACTACTAGACCAAGAATGAGTGATCTGATGCCCCTGGTTACTAAGATAGAGAGGAAGTTAACTCCTAGATCATTTTTCATGGCTTATGGTGGGAGGTTACAGCTGATTGGTTCCTGCTTGTCCTCTATGTCTATATATTTCTTGTGCTCCTTGGAAATACCCCTGGAATTATTAAACAGATATACATAATTATCAGGCAATGTCTATGGCGCGACAATAATCCGGATTCAAAGAAGCAATCTTTGGCTTCTTTGCAAATGATATGTAAACCAAAGAAAAGTGGGGGGCTAGGAATTATTGATTTTCAGAAGCAGAACCAGGGACTCCTTCTTAAGCATCTTCACAAGTTTTTCAATAAAGAGAAGATACCTTGGGTACAGCTGGTGTGGCGTTACTATCCTGAAGGAGTCCCCCAAATATCCAACCTATGTGGCTCATTCTGGTGGAGAGACATTATGAAGCATAACCTAAAAAAAACATTATGAAGCTAGCTCTATATCAAAGCATATGCACTGTTCAGGTTGGCTCGGGTGACACAGTCCTGTTTTGGTTAGACAAATGGAATGGAGAGATCCTTCAGATAGTATTCCCGAGAATTTTTTCCTTCGCCCTGGATGATAAGATCTCGGTGAAAGAGATGCTCTCTACCGGTGATCGTTCGCAACTATTTGCTCTGCCTTTGTCTCAACAGGCGTTTGAAAAGTATCAAAATTTGGATCAAATGTTAGCTGCGATAGCTTTGGTACCTGAGGTAAATGACGAATGGAAAACTATTTGGAAGGATGGGGTGTACACATCTAGCAGATACTATCACCACTGTTTCAGAGAGCAGAGAGCTAGTAAAGTCTATGATTGGATTTGGGCAAGTAAGGTGATGCTTCGGTTGAAGGTTTTTGCATGGCTGATGGTTAGCAACAGGCTCAATACGAGAGATATGCTCCGTCGAAGGCATTGGAATGTCACTGATGCTTTTCACTGTGTTCTCTGCCCCACTCATATCACAGAGGACTGGCTACATTTATTCTTCCACTGTAACTTCAGTGCTCGAATTTGGAACTATCTGTAGATTCAATGGGAGGATGGAGACTCTTTTGAACAGGTGTTTCACAAAGCTAAGCAATAATTCAATAAGCCTTTCTTTGCAGAAGTGGTTATCCTGGCATGTTGGCATATTTGGAAGCAAAGGAATGAGGCGATCTTTCAGCAAGTCATGCCCTCTTTCAGAGGTTGGAAAAGAGGTTTTGTTAATGAAATCACATTGCATATGCATAGGGTGAAGGCTAAGCATGTTCACGAACTGTCAATATGGATTGACAATCTGATTTAGGTCCCCTGTATATTCCCTACCTCCCTCTCCTCTGTAATTATTTGTACATACTCTCTGGTGCTCTTTAATTTTCAATAAAATACTGTGGGGCTTTGCCCTACAGTCAGTGTTCAAAAAAATTATTTAACGGTCAGTCCTATGTATTCCTTTAGGATGAATGCTAGGGTGTCCTCCTGCTCTCGCCCATGACTTTGTATCTTCTATCTCAGGTGAAGATCTTCAAGATGTTTGCAAGCAAATATTGCTTCACAAAATATTATTTGAAGGGCACCAATGCAATTTTTTATGATGAGATGTTTTCGCTCCATTTTCTACACCTGCAAAAACATGGCAAAACCGTGCCATTTTCACATGTCCCGACGTCAGTCCGCAATTCTCTCTTCGTCCTTTTCTTAGCCTTCTGCTCATTTTCCTTTCCTCCCTTTTCTCCCTTTTTTCATGGTGGCTCGCCTAACAAGATAGAATAGCCTTGGGAGGTAGCATGGTGAACCTATTTGCCACTAGCTAGTACATCAATTTCTATATGCACACACACACATGTTGTTGACACATTTTCCACCACGAAGACTATATACACGGATGGGTGTCCCATGGATTGGACCTACCGACCCACCATCCATCACCATACATGGTATCAACAAGACCGAGTAAGAGAACATCAATAGTGAATAAGGGACTAGATGATGGTGAAGGGAATCGTATGCAGAAGACCAAAATTTTCCTAACAACGATAACCATAATAGCCAAGATCTATTACTATGCAGATATAAAGTAACGGAGGGAAACAGTATTCATACCCTTGAAGACCGAAAGCGTTACGTCGCAAAGACATTGACGATGAAGATGGCGGCGCCGAGCTCAAGCTCGTGTAGTCGTACCCTCGACAAGTGCCGCACGCGCAGCACCTCGTAGCTCTACACACGTACGGTGTAGACGATGACCCCCGGGCACCGGACCAGCGAATCAACGGAAGTTGGAGACTTGGACCGAAGAACCAGCAGCACGGCGGTGTGCGTATGGTGGAGAAAACCTCAACCTATGCGCAACTCCAACTGCGGAGTCACGTCCGAAGGTGAAAGAGAGAGAGAAATTTGGGTGAATTTCCAAAGCATGGGGGCACCTTCTTATATAGGTGGAGGGAGGCTGCCAACCTTGCTGGCCGGGCGGTGTGGGACTAAACCCCACACCAGCCCCACCAACATGGTGCACCGGCCTAGGTGGGCCCCATGTGGCCCACCCGGCCACCTCCCTTGCTTCGCCTCCTTTTGGGGGGGATCTCCCCCCTTATGGGCCTCCCCACTTGGGTGAGGCCCATTTAAAGTGGACTGCCTATTAAAAATAAATAAAAATATATTTATTAATTATTTACTTTAATTAATAATAAATACATATTATCTAATTTTATTCTTCTCCGAAACACATTGCGTTGCCCTCCGATCTCCATCGGATATGTCCCGGAACGATTCCGGTGCTCTTCTCTATTTTCTCTTCGGTGTCAAATCAAAACTAACCGTCGTCAACCCTTAAGTGTGCCACCCTACAGTTTGGGATCACTCCAGACATGATCGAGACACATCTCTGATCAATGACCATCAGCGGGATCTGGAAACCCATGATGATCCCTGTGCGTCCACGATTATCTTTGTCGCTTGAACCTTAACGTCAAGTCCCACTCCCTTTGCCATGCGATACTTAGTTTGTCCGAGACTCGATCGCCGGTATCTCAATACCTAGCTCGATCTCGTTACCGACAATACTATTCATTTACTCGTTTCGTGATATTATATCCTCGTGCACTAGTCACATGCTTGCAAGCTCATTGATGCAATCTCACCGAGCGGGTCCAGAGTATCTATCATGTTATGTGGATTGGCAAATCCCGCTCTCAATCATACGCCTCAACCTATTCCTTTGGAAACCTGATAGAGACACTTTTATGGTCACCCTGTTATGGTGTGACGATTGATGCAGTTAAGGCAACCTCTAGAGATAGTGATTAAATATGATCTCACGGTCGAAGGTTTAGGTACTACGTTTTCCTATACAATGGGTGTGCGTCCATCACATCATTCATCTAATGATATGACTCCATTATCAATTGACATGTAGGAAACCTTGATCATCGGTTGATCTCAATGGACTAGTAAGAGGCTACTAGGGATCTGGTTTGTTTATATACCACACGTGTATTAATGTTTCCGCTCAATACAGTTATAGCATGGTATAAAACACATTATGAACAATCGAGATATAGTAAATAAAATATCTTTATTAATTGCCTCTAGGGCATATCTCCTTCAGATGGAAGGTAGGACCAACAAAAAGACACACATTAGAATAAAAAAGTTGATGCCACTTCCCGAGACACCGGTTAAAACTGTGAGAATGTAATGAGTCTGTGTGTAAGAGAAAGATTTTAGCTGCCAATGAGAAGAACGAGCTTCTGTTACTCCCTCAGGTACAATTCATAAGGCATGTACATAGTTTAACAAATAAATCTGTTTGATCAACAAAAATATCTATATGAATCCAATGGTATACTTTTTGTGCTTTCAGAATATACATATTTGCAGGTTTTTCGCTTTAAAAACTCGATAAAACTTGAGTAACGATCGGTTGAAACTTTCCTTGGCCCATTTTTCTTCGATGTTATCCTAGGATATACTTCACTAGTTTAAAGCATTTCGTAAAAAAGGTTATTCCATACTAACTTTATTTTATTTTGATTACTTTGTTTATTCTGAATTTAGTTAACGACGAGATTTAGTATCCTTTATTACATTTTCATTACCGTGAAATGCCGAGTAGACGATTTTTCCAATTGCGACCTACCATAGGATTTTTTTGTAAATAGGTATATGTTCCTTTCCATTATGAATCGTAATGTATGGCTAACCATTGTGGGTAGAATGGAAGATTCCCGGGACCACGTCACTATTGTTTTTTTTCTCCTCCTTCATATTTACCTTTTCATTAATAGATGATGAGCTATAGAAGGATTTTTTTTCGTGTCACAAACGATTACTCTTTTTTCTTGATCAGTTTTTTTTTATTAATTTCGTGTGTGCCTTATAAACTGTACCGAAGGTAGTAAAAAAAGAAGAAGAATGAGCCACTAGAGTGAGTTAGCACGTGTCACGGACTCGGGTCCATCCATACCCTTCACCGACTCGGCTTCCCGTCCTCACACAAAGCGGGTCGACCGGCTATAAGATAGAGCGCATAGAGTCGTAGACAAGCCCAGGCATAACCCAACCCAACCCAACAAGCAACCCGCTCCGCAACCGGGCCGAGAAAAAACGTTCTTCTTCCTGCGCAAGAAGAAGGCCGGCGAATCAAAGCTTTCCGTCGACCGCAACTATAACCCAAACGGCCAAACCGAACGAACCCAGCCCCCGATGGCGCAGGAAGAGGCCGACGAATCGACCTCCCGTCCACCGCAAGCAGACCAAACCAAACAGAAGAACCCAGCTCCCGAGCCGGAGGAGATGGCGACGGTGGCGATGGACATCTCGAAGCCCCCGCCGGCCGCGTCCGGCGACGAGGCGGCCAAGGGCGCGCGTGCCGGAGGGGAGGGGCTGAGGCAGTACTACCTGCAGCACATCCACGACCTCCAGCTGCAGATCCGGACCAAGACCCACAACCTCAACCGCCTCGAGGCCCAGCGCAACGACCTCAACTCCCGAGGTGAGTGACGACCTTACTGCTCGATCCTTCACCTAGCGCGCTCCCCCCTAAACCCTAGCGGTAGCGGCTTCTGCGTCGACTGTTGGATCGCGTCAGTCAGTGGAACCCTAGCTTACTCAGTGCACGAGTCGTAGCAAAGCTTGCGATTTTGGGTCTCGTCGTTGACCCTGCGGTGATTGGCTGTGTTGATTGTTAGAACCTCTGTCAAATTTCTTCTTCTTTTGTCAGTAATCTTGATTGGAAGATGCCCTGTTTATTTTCAGTTATTAGTTAGCTTTGCCTTGATATTAATCATGCATTGAATTGTTCATATTGTGTGCATACACTCTGTTGTCTGACTGTGGTTGGATTTTCTAGTGGTGTTGCCGTATTTGTCTAATGGTATTGTTCTGTTGCACGAACTCGCAAGGTTGGAAGGAACAACGTTAACCACTGATTACCTTATCCTACCTTCTACTTTATGGCTAGATTTTCCTGAGAAATTTATGTTGTTATTACTCCGATGCATAACTTTGCTACCATTAGTCCAAAACATGGATATTCTTGAGCATTGGGACTGTGAAACTAATCTGTTGATCTCCCTGTTGCCCCAACTTTTCTCTTCGTGGTGATGTATAGCAGCACATGGATATTACTTGTAGCATAATCACGTGGTCACGCCTATTAAACGTTCCAGTTACCCGGAGCGACGCTTCTTTTTGCATGTGCTATATTCATTTAGTACTTGCCTCTAAATTTGTCTGGAAATTTTCGTTTTGCAGTTAGAGCGCTTAGGGAAGAGCTACAGTTGCTTCAAGAACCTGGCTCTTATGTTGGTGAGGTGGTGAAGGTCATGGGAAAATCAAAGGTTCTAGTCAAGGTAAATTTATTTCTTCTTTTACACTCTGTCTTCTCCTATCGATACTTATCTATCTGACACTAGTCTACCCTTTATTAGTTGGAATCATATCACTTATTCAAATAGGTTGAAACATTGCATATACATAGGGAGAAAGAGTGATGGGCTGCTTTCTTTATATTTTAGACCTAACAGTGATAGTTACTTATTCAAATAAGTTGAAACATTGCATACATAGGGAGAAAGAGTGATGGACTGCTTCCTTTATATTTTAGACATAACAGTGATAGTTTGAATGCCATTGTATGATGAACTGTGTGATATTTTCATTGTCGCAATGACTGCTCTATTCATGTTTTTGTTGCTTTTTTTTTTGGATTTAGTGCCGTTCTGAATGGATGTTCTAATTTCTTTGGCCATCAAAGGGTTATTAACCTTTTCAGATGTTATTGTTCAGGTGCATCCAGAAGGCAAATATGTCGTAGATATTGATAAGAGCATTGATATTAATAAAATCACACCTTCAACAAGAGTTGCTCTTCGGAATGATAGCTATATGCTCCATTTGATCCTGCCAAGCAAAGTTGATCCTTTGGTCAATCTTATGAAAGTTGAGAAGGTCCCAGATTCTACGTATGATATGATTGGAGGTCTTGATCAACAGATCAAGGAGATCAAAGAGGTTTGTGTAGAACTTGAATGCATTGTCGATGCATAACATTTGACATCTGACTCATGAATTTAATTTTCAGGTTATTGAGCTTCCAATCAAACATCCCGAGTTATTTGAAAGCCTTGGAATTGCCCAGCCAAAGGTTCGAATTTGTTACGAGAGTATCTTAATTGATTTGTTTTTATATGTAGCAGGAATAATTTACTCTTTTCTTTGTAGGGTGTTCTCCTTTATGGACCACCAGGCACAGGAAAAACCTTATTGGCGCGTGCAGTTGCTCATCACACTGACTGTACCTTCATCAGAGTATCTGGTTCTGAGTTGGTTCAAAAGTATATTGGTGAGGGCTCCCGGATGGTTCGTGAACTCTTTGTTATGGCTAGGTAAGCTAAGTAAAAGGATACACTTTTTTTTTGCCAGTGATGTGAAATGTAGTTCTACTTACATTCTCTGTTAAAGTAGGCTAATATTTTGGTTAAATTATTGCAGGGAGCATGCACCATCCATTATATTCATGGATGAAATAGATTCCATTGGATCTGCTAGAATGGAGTCTGGAACTGGCAACGGTGATAGTGAAGTGCAGCGCACCATGCTTGAGCTTCTTAACCAACTTGATGGTTTTGAAGCTTCAAACAAAATTAAGGTATGCATCACTTAATAACTGATGTTCCCGTGTGTTGATTATACAAATGAAGTAACATCATCATGGTGCCTTATATGTTTGTTGCAGGTTCTGATGGCAACAAACCGGATAGACATTCTGGATCAAGCCCTTTTGAGGCCTGGCCGCATAGACAGGAAGATTGAATTTCCGAATCCTAATGAGGATGTACGTGTTGCTTATACAGTTATAGTACTTGTTAACTCCGAATGATGGTTTGTGCTGACTATGTGCGTAATCTTTTGCCCTTCAGTCACGAGGTGATATCTTGAAGATTCATTCAAGAAGAATGAACTTGATGCGTGGAATTGATCTGAAAAAGATCGCGGGAAAGATGAATGGGGCTTCAGGAGCTGAGCTAAAGGTTTGTTTAGTCTATACGTTATATTTTGCTGCATCAAGTTTCATTTTTCCTGGCTCTTTGGTCTGTCTTCGTGCATTGTGTAGAACATTATAATTGTTTTGAATCTCTTCCAAATTTAATATTGCACCCCACACTTCTGCTCATTATAATTTTGAGAATCACGGTTGCTTGGCAGTCTCCTGTTGAGACATTTTTGGAAAGTCTCTAGTTTCTTGCATGATTACCTTATGGGTTCCATTCCCATTTTCCATGTAGTTAGATAAACATTAAATCAGGTTAATTTAGAACTTTGAGGGTCTAAAATAGCTGGTTAACTGTATGGTATTAATTGTGCTGTTTGTTGACTTGAAATTCGTTTTTTCTGCCCTAACATTGTCTTAGGCCGAGTGAATTGTGACATCAAAATGTTGTCTTGACAAAGCAAATTCTGTTTGTTGAAATTCTGCATATGTGCAGAAGCATGAGAAGTTGTTTGAACCAGTTGAATCACTTTTGTGGCATCAAAGCATAAATTTTTAACATTCCCGTGTGCATGGCTGACATATGCACAACATCACTCCTCTTTTCACATTGTGTTGCTATGAAGTTATTCACTCTGGTTTTTGTCCGTGTTGTTCAGGCGGTCTGCACCGAAGCTGGAATGTTTGCTCTCCGTGAGAGAAGGGTGCACGTAACACAGGAGGACTTCGAGATGGCGGTGGCCAAGGTGATGAAGAAGGATAATGAGAAGAACATGTCCCTGCGGAAGCTGTGGAAGTGAGGACTTCCACCTCCTAAGACTCTTAGCTTTCACTGCCTTTCTGAAGCCGAGGACCGTGTAACTGCACGTTGCTGGACATGTACTGTCAAGTTATCTGATGCCACGGAAGCGTGTAACTGCACGTTGCTGCACTTACTTTCGAGTTATGTCTTTAACCTGGTTACCAAGGTTTTTTATGAAACACATCTGGTAGCATAATGATATGATGTAACAGACAGTAGTTAAATTAAACTCATTTAATTGTCTACGCAACCTGCATCCTTACTGTTCGTTTTGCTTAGCTGGGACCTGCAACGTGAGCTTATCGACCTGCGTTGATAGGTTCTCCAGATTTAGAGGATTAGAGAGGTTGAACTGAACTGAATGGCTATTGGCATATGTTAACATTGGGCTTACCCCTGGGAAAGGCATTTAGAAATTAACAACAGATGGTAATTTCAGACAGATGAACCGACAAAATCAATAGGGAAAGAGCATGGACTGTTGATAGAAAAGATAGTGGCGCTGAAGGTGACTGAGCACGTAACAGAGGAACTGGTGTTACACATGACCAATTATGGAACGGAGCATCAACCCACTAAATTACTCCCTCCGTTCCGTATTATCTGGAGTAACGTTGAAAATAGAGTAACCTCTGACGAGACAGATGAACCGCAGAATAACTGGGCAAGACACGTTTTTCCTGCCTCACAGTTTTCTTTTGTTATTACCACATATGTGCATCTCTCGTGAGCACGGCAAACTCTCAACTCAGATAAGGAGGGCTTGAAATTTCCAGATCTTATTATAGCACGGGGACCCCAAACAATGCATGAGTTTACTCCATACCTGTCCAACCATCGTTTTTGGTGATTTGGTGTCATCCATCATGGCCTCAGTTTCAGGGCTCCCTATTGTTTCGTGCATGCAATGTAGGTACATACCCAGATGATGCATTGGCAGTTATTGTGTTCTCCTACCATCTTCTGCTGTCTTCACTCCCGTGCCTTGAAGGCTTGACAATGAGCACATGCCCCCCATAGAATAGAACCAAACAAAAACCAAAGGAGAGAGTTGAAGATGAATAGTAGTCAAAAAAAAAAAGTTGAAGATGAATACAAAAAAGGCATCATGTACTTATAAGACTGAAGTACACAAGCCTATAATGCTGCTGTGTAATCAACTGTATAACTGTGGTGCCAGGCTCCGGCGAGGGAGAGACGATGACAGGGGCGCGCCTTCGGTTCACGCTGGTGCTTGTAGTCGACGTTAGGTGGTCTATAGATCTGGATGTAATTTTTGTAACGTCTAGTGTTCTTTGTACTCTCTTGAGATGAATAGATCGGAAGTTTCTCCCGGAATTATTTTTTGTTCCTATTCGTTGAATTTATAAACTCCCCTATGCCAACATTCAAAAATATCTCCGTGGAACCATGCGGGCCAAAAACAGGTCGTGCAGGAGCGCAGCACAAACACATGTACACATGCATATGTATGTGAGGTAACCCTGAAGGCCTGAATCCACATGCAACTGCACATGCCAAGGCGCAGTATCTGTCCCCGGCCCTCTCGATGAGCTCAGCTCCGAGGCTCCGGGCACATGATGATCCAAGAGGCGCTCACATGCATGGGCCTCCCTGCATGTATGCTTGCCGACCTGTGCCGCCATTAGAGAAAGAAGTTACAGAACATTGCATGTGTAGAACAGGATGAGTCACCCATGAAGACAATAGTCCCTGAATAATTGCCTCCTGCATGCAGTCAATGTATTTACAAGATGTGTTCTTGAACAGATTACAGATTACTGCAGGGTAAATTTCATACAGTACTAATAATGGTCGGTGGATCGGGTCCAGAGCCAGCCAGGAACCCCTTGGGACAGGAGTCTTGGCATTATCACCACATGGAGTGTTTAGAACTAGCCATGCAAAGGTTCCCTCATGCGAATATGTGATGTGTTCTTCTTTTCGTCATTAGATTGGTCCCATGACAGACCAATAAAGGATCTTTCAGCAAGGCAAAACCACCATCACAAAAATTATAGAGCCGTTCGGGCATGCAACATGCTTACGGCCTAA
Source organism: Poa pratensis (assembly GCA_947311845.1). Lineage (NCBI taxonomy): Eukaryota > Viridiplantae > Streptophyta > Magnoliopsida > Poales > Poaceae > Poa > Poa pratensis. Next base: position 45,184,834 of record CAMZMU010000043.1, read on the forward strand.
ATGTTCTGTGCATTGACGGGAATTAATGTGCTGAAAACAAAACCTACTCTGAATTACAGCATGGAAAGACTACTCATGGTTTCGAGGGGAAAAAAAAGGGAGATAAAATCATGTTGCTTTCTTACAGTTCAAGATCTTTTAAGCAGATCGATTAACCTTATGCAATTTGAACGTGGCGAAATAATAACAGATCTTTGCATTGGTTTGCATAACTTCTTTTAAATGTATGTTTGCATAAGGGCAACTCCAACAAGCCGACCCAAACGGACGCAACATATGTCCACTTTTTTATCTGATTTTCTCAGGCGGACACATGTGTCCGGCCTTTTCTAACTAGTGCACCCAGGTGGGTGACCTCATTTGCCACATCGTGATTTTATTTTCAGAATTTTTGAAACTTATAAATATGATTTTCGATTTTTTTTAAACGAAGGATCACTGGAGCTCGGAAGTCAAAAATCTGTACTCGGCATGATATGTAAAACTAAAACCAAAAGACATCTTTACAGAAATAGTATAGATATATCTAAAGAGCCATTAGACATGGTTAGAAAATTACCACTAGTGGAAGAACATGGACTCATGTTCTTGGCCATGTTCTGCTCATGAAGACCGCACGTTAGGAGACCTGACACATAACTGAACCTGGTCCTAGCCGGTCGTTAACTCCGCGCACATCCAGGGGCAGTTTTGGAAGCGGAATCCATGGTCATGCGCACTTAAAAGAGCTAGGCCACATTGTTCAGTCGGAGCTACACGATTCACGCTCCGGTGTTCTTCGTCTTCAAGATCAAGCTAGGTTACTCTGCGGTTCTCATTTCTTGCAGATCGGCAGGAGCAAGATGACATTGCCCGCCATGGCTGGGTCAGTGCTCCTGCTGCTGCTCTGTGCAACCTGCAGAATGGCGCTCGGAATCACTGACGGTAACGTCACGATTTAATTTCATTTCAATTTGTAAGAAAAAAATCATTTTAGTGCTGCTGTTCGGTTACACTGTCAGCTGGGTGATCTGAGCTGACGAGTTCGATGATCCGTGATTGTGTGGTGCGTCTCAGGGCTGCTGGCGAACGGCAACTTCGAGCGCGGGCCGCAGCCGTCGGAGCTGCGGGGTACGCAGGTGGTAGGTGCGTCGTCGATCCCGTCGTGGCGGACCTCGGGGTTCGTGGAGTACATCCCGTCGGGGCGGAAGCAGGGGGACATGGTGCTGGTGGTGCCCGAGGGCGCCTACGCCGTGCGGCTGGGCAACGAGGCCTCCATCGCGCAGCGGCTCCGCGGCGCGGTCCCCGGCGCGCGCTACTCGCTCACCTTCAGCGCGGCGCGGACGTGCGCGCAGGCGGAGACGCTCAACGTGTCCGCGTCCGGCCAGGCCGGCGTGCTCGCCATGCAGACCATGTACAGCAGCAACGGCTGGGACTCGTACGCCTGGGCCTGGGTCGCCGACGCCGATGAGGTCGAGGTTGTCATCCACAACCCGGCGTCACCGAGGACCCCGCATGCGGCCCCCTCATCGACTCCGTCGCCATCAAGACCCTCACACCACCTCGCCGCACCAACAGTAAGTGCTCGTGCACTCTGCCATTCTGTCTATGCCACCGGTTCCTTCGCCGTGTAATCAACACCGGTCGAGTGTGTAATACTGTGATTTTTCTACAGAGAACCTGGTGAAGAATGGTGATTTCGAGGAGGGACCGTACATCATCCCGGGGACCAGCAAATGGGGGGTTCTGATCCCGTCGATGATGGTGGACGACCACTCGCCGCTGCCGGGGTGGATGGTGGAGTCGCTCAAGGCCGTCAAGTACATCGACAGCGACCACTTCGCGGTGCCGCGCGGGCGTCGGGCCGTGGAGCTGCTGGCGGGCAGGGAGAGCGCGATCGCGCAGGTGATCCGCACCGTGCCGGGGAGGCAGTACGCGCTGTCCTTCAGCGTGGGGGACGCCAGCAACGCCTGCCGCGGGTCGCTCATGGTGGAGGCCTACGCCGGCAGGGAGTCGGCCAAGGTGGCATACGAGTCGGCGGGGAAGGGCGGCGCCGCCAAGCGCGCCGTGCTCCCGTTCCGCGCCGCGTCGTCTCGCACGCGCGTCGTGTTCTTCAGCTCCTTCTACAGCACCCGGAGCGACGACATGAGCTCGCTCTGTGGGCCGGTGATCGACGACGTCGCTGTCGTTAGCGTGCGCGCGCGTGCGCCGCCGAAGCGCGCCTAGAAGGCTAGAGCTAGCTGACCCAGCGATCCCTCGATCGAGAGCGTGCGCCGGGCACGCACGGCGTTGTTGTTGTGGCACATTTCAGGAATGTACTTTGCGTTTACTGCCACGCTTAGATAATGTCGCACTACTTAGGCGCTCAACTATTTTTTTGAGATTATATTTTTCAGATTGCTCGTGTCATGGTGGTAATCCTCAACTAATAAAACAAATGGAGAAAAAGAATCAGAGAAAAATGTAAATATAATAAAAAATCAAATCAAAATAAGGTAAAAAACAATGAAAGAAAGAAAATTAAAATGGACAATTAGTTGTTGGATTTTTCCCTACTATAAATATGTTCCATTTTCCATCCAAATGTACATGTGTATCACAGAAAATATCCACATAATACGTGACCAAAAAAAATATCCGCATGTACAAAATATTTTCCGAAATATGTTCCTACATTTAAGAAAATAGTGTTGTATATCCGAAGGATATCCACTTGTCTTGTAAGCTGTGGATATTCTTGCATGATTAACCTATTTGTATTAGCCTTTTACTTTTACTAGTTAGCTTGCACGTGCAACGCACGTATTTCAATTAATTAATGCAAATCACAATGCAACATATAGATGATAACATTGGGTCATCATTTTGTGCCCTCTCTTACCCATGTCTCCCATGTCTATTTCTATACTATGATATCACTGCATGACCACATATTCTTATTATTTATTTTGTTCTCTTGATTAAATTCGCCTCTCTATATCATTGTACAACCATTTACTAATAATATTTAAAAGACGTAGTTCAAGATCTAGACGATTACACAATCATTTAAAAAAAGCCTCCCATGTTAAGTGGGCAACAACACTAACCATTGCAAATACAGTATAATGGTTACCCAAATAAAAATAACAAGAAAATGGTATCATATAGCTACTTTGAAAAAAAAACTCTTTATACTTGGATTCAAATTTACTTCGAAACCTATAGAGAATCGAGAGAAACAATACTTTGCATGGTCACATTACCACACAAAAATAGCAGAATACAACAGTTCAAGACCACCCATCATGTACGGAGTATATCTAGATCGAAGTTATCATTCCAGCTATTTCCATGTACCGTGGCCAATTCACTACACAACTGTTGCACCATCAAACTTTACTTTAATCGCATGCTAACAGTGAAAATTATCAAAACTGCATGTACATTGAGCTGAAGATGAAACCAGTTTGCTCTAATTTGGGCGACGCTGCACATAAATAAACCCACCTAGCATGCATATCAAAATCATTTTTTATCATCCGCATTTCCTTAGGATTACATTACAAATCTGCATTTAGCATGGTCAACTCGTTATATCTCTTATACATCTGAATTTGCTTAAATGATACATCATCTGAATTTGCATAAATCCTAGTGTAACATTGCGGAGTAATCAAAATTGCATGCGCACTGAAGAAAAAATTGAATCATAATGCTCCACTTTGGGCACGATCTGGACGCTTTTAAGGGTGAGTTACCTGGCAGGTATTAACCTCTATGGCTCTATGTGTAAAAGATACTCCAGGTAAAAGCCAGGATAACCGATCTAGAGCAATGATGGTAATTCATAGGGGCAAAAATTGATGGACATGATCTCCCAGCAGCCACCCAAAACGCAGCGGCGCTGTGCTAGAAGCCCATGACGTATCAACCGGCAACAATAAGCACGGTTATTTCCCAGCTCAGCCGCGTGGGCGGTGGCGCATCATCGCGGACCAGGCTCACCGGTTGCCGGATGCGTACTGTCGATTGATCGGATGGACATCAACAAGCCCGACGCCGATGGTAACATAGACGAGATCAAGAGATTCATTGATGCACCACTACAACAAAAAGGTGTAGTAGTGACATTTTTATAGAGGCACTCTCCACTATGTCTGTTAAAACCTATTCCAATCTTTCATACAGACATTAAGAGAGACACTTTAGTGAATGTCTTAGCAGTAGAGACATCTACAGATAGACATCCTCCAAAATGTCTCATAATCTGCATCTAAAGGCATGGTCAAAGACATTTTTGTGTATGGCTTAAGAATAGAGACATCTCATTAGAGACACTGTTTATAATGTCTCTTAGCGCCTCTATAAAGTCATTACGAAAGACAACTTTGCAGATGCCTCAACAGTAGAGATATTTTCTAGAGACACTACGTGTGTCTATTTTATTATTAGAGGTAAATTGGAGGCTTTCGGATAGTGGAATTTGATCACCAGACGAGAGACTATAATGTCGACGTGCATTCTCTAGCATGGAGTTCGATTTATTTGGATATTGGTAAGCATGTGTGGTTTGCCCTATTTGTTTTCGTGTTTTTATTTGCCTAGGCCATGCCATGTTTGCTCCTTCTATATCAATATAAAGACAAAACTTTTGCCTCGTTTCAAAAAAAAAGTAAGCATGTGTGGTTTGATACTCCACCTGATGGTATATGTAATAGTTATTTGAACTTTGACCAATTAAGGGGTGGAGATTTAAAAAAAAAAAAACACGCGCGTCAACAGTCAAACAACCCCGCACCTCTCCACCAACAGGAGATTATTCGTGGCTTCGTGCGCGTGCAGTTACCAAGATGTTCGACTACAGGTCTCCTCCCTCGTGTCCTCTCCCCTTTACCTCGGTGTCCCACTCCCCACGCGGCGGCCTACTCCAACTCGCATGATCCTGCGAAAGCTCCGCTACTGAGCGAGCGAACAATGTCCGGGGCACCGTCGTTGCGCGGAGCCCCCAAGGCCGCGCGACCAGCCGGCGGGGCGCGGTGGTCCTGCTCCCTGCGCTAGCATACGCGGCTGTGCCATCGACGGCGTCGGACCGTCCCCCGCGGTCCCTGCTGCCGCCTAGCGGCTGTGCCCCGACATACGCGACGACGCCGCGCCCGATTCGACCTCCACCTCCTCTTCCGTCTCGACCCCTCTTCATGGCGCCGCAGCATGGTGAGTGCTCTTAGCTACTGCAGTTGCCGTGCTTCTCCGAGGACTAGATTTGGGGTCCGTGCGTGGCTGCCTCTTCGTTTCAGTTCTTCTGGTTCTTTAGATGTGGATTCAGCAGCAGACTCTCCTGAGATCGCTAGCGAATTTTGAAGCTCGATTTCGCTAGCTGCGCAGATGTCTGTGATGGCGAGCCTCAGCAACCACTACATCGTCGAGTAAGGACAGGTGGGTCGACGGACGCTTTTCGGTGAGCTTAGTTGGATTCTTCACAACGCGCAGATGATAAAGAAGGCAAGAGGCGTCCTCTTCTCTGAAGTGGTAAGAACACTAGTTCAGGGTTTACACCTACAGGAACGAGCAGTATTTGTTCAGGGTTCAGAAACTTACTGCATGTTTGATACTTGTGTGCCTAGGCGCATGATTTTAGATGCATTCCTGTGTGCTACTCTGTTGTTTTGTTGGGCATCATTCTGCTAGATAGCCATGCTTTGCCAAAGAAGGATAGAAGGAACATACTATAGGTAAATATCCTTAACTCTTTACAACTCCAATGGAATAGCTTTAGGTGAAAGATCTCCTTTTGGGCAGGTTACGAATCCAGTCCATATATCAGCATTTTTTGGGTGATTGCAGGCTTCTATATTGTACTCCGTATGGTGGCTGATGACAAAACGTATGGTGTCTCATGATAGAGCTCATGAGGGAACTCCAAAGTACTTAATCATTCGCTCTGGTGTTGTGTGTAGCATTTTTAAGACTATTAATGTGTGTGCTTTCTCATGTTGTCGAGCAATGGGAGGTTAGTGTTGGGAACATGTTTGGTTTTTTGTTTTCCCTCTCATGGGCATCTAGCTCGTACTCTTGTGTCAATGTTTGTAAAGTTTGATACTCATATTTTTATTAATGTCTGTTTATATGAATTTGTATCCAAATTTCATTCCTACGTCATTGTAATATTTTGTATGCGTATTATGGTTGTACATCTCGACGTGTGTATTTTAGAGAGAGCAAACATATTTATCTTAGAAATGCAAGATAGAATTCTGTTATGATGCCGCGCGTCAGTGATACGTCTCAAACGTATCTATAATTTTTGATGTTCCATGCTTGTTTTATACCAATTGCGACATGTTTTACATACACTTCATACTATTATTATGCATTTTCTGGGACTAACCTATTAATAAGATGCCGAAACGCCAGTTCCTGTTTTCTGCTGTTTTTGTATTCCAGAAAAGCTAGTCTGGAAATATTCTCGGAATTGGACGAAAATTAGTTAAATCTGAAAAATTTTGTGCGTGATCCTCAGATATGTATGCATCTTTCGTTAGTTCAAACTTGTTCGATCTGAGCGTCGTAAGTGACTCGAAAAATTTCGTCTTTGCGGACTGTTCTGTTTTAGACAGATTATGCCTTTTTATTTTGCATTCTCTCTTTTACTAGTGTTGAGTGAAATTCTTTTTTGGGTGGAAGAGCTTCACATAACATCAGTGGCAGTAGCTAATGTTTAAAGTAACAAGTCATATTGCGTCTTTATAGAACATGTGAGTTTTTGATTGTGCACTAACCCTCTAATGAGATTTGCTTTGAGTTTGGTGTGACGGAAGTTTTCAAGGGTCAAGAGGGAAGAGTGATATAATAGGATGGAGAAGAGCGAAGAGCTCAAGCTTGGGGAGGCTCCCATGGATCTCCCCAGCATATTTCAAGAAGACTCAAGCGTCTAAGCTTGGGGATGGGCATCCCCTTCTTCATCGGCAAAATTATCAGGTCATCTCTAGTGAAACTATATTTTAATTCTTTCACATCATATGTGCTTTTCTTGGAGCGTCTGTGTGCTTTTATTTTCAGTATTGTACTTTTATTTTCAATAAAGCTTGACTGGACCCTAGCATTCTTGATTGGGAGAGAGACACACTCCGCTTTTTCATGAGAATACTCCTATTCTTCACTTATATTTGTTGAGTATTCATATCTAGCGCTGTTCAGCTTTTAGCTCTTGTTTTCATGTATCTCTTGTCAGAGCTATTAGCTTTCTTTTGTAGAAAGTACTCTCTTGCTTCACTTATATCTGTTTGGAGAGTTGTTGAAATGAATTGATTGGTGTTTGGTTGGTTCAGAAAATGTTGCATGTGGCAATTGGTATAAGGAAAAACTTGCATAATCTTGTAGATCACTAACTTGGATAACTTGATGCTTGTCAATTGTTTTGAGTTAACAAGTAGATCATGATTAAATTTGTGCATCACATGAGTTAAGCCTATTAGTGAAGAACTACCGTAAAGCTTGTTGAAAATTTGGTTTGCATCGGTGGTACCTCTAAGGTCTAGATATTTTCTAATAACAGGATTTGGTTAACAAGGAAGACGGTATGAAGTCTTATAACGTTTGCAATATGTTTGTCATATAAAACTTGGTGTACGGGTTGATATTCTTGTTTGCTTATATAAACCTTGCTAGCCTAAACTCTGTACTGAGAGGGAATGCTTCTCGTGCATCCAAATCCTTGAGCCAAAATCCATGCCATTTGTGTCCACCATAACTACCTATATGTGGTATTTCCTTGCCACTCCAAGTAATTTTTTCATGTGCTACCTTTAAATTATTCAAAATGTTATTATTCCCTTTTTATGTCAATGTTTACTAGCTCATGAGAAATTAGTGTGGTTATTCTTTATTCTATTTGTCAAATGGACTTTTACACCTGGACTAGCGGCATATACATCCGCTTATCCTTTAATTTTGCAAAAAGAGCTGGCAACGGGGTGCCCAGTCCTAATTAATTACAACTTTAACCATTAATTCTCTTCACACTTTTGCCCTGATTCATCAGTAAGCAATGACAAACAGTGAAATACCTGCATGTGTGTAAACCAAAGAGAAAGAGGGATGATCTGCCTTGCTGGTAGAAATAACGTCCTTCATGGGAGTCGCTCTTAAAAGTCCGTTTGAGAGGTAGAATACTGTTCTCACCCGCTACCATTCGTTGACAATTAACAAACACCTCTCAAAACTAGATACTCCTCCATGGTATGTGATTGATGGAAGGCACCCGATGATTCGGTTAGCCATGGCTTGTGTTAGCAACGTTGGGAGGAGTGTCAAATATTTTATGCAATCTCTATATGTTTTTCAAAACCTAAAAGCTCTAGCACATGACTTAATCTCTGCTTCCCTCTGCGAAGGGCCTTTCTTTTACTTTTATGTTGAGTCAGTTTTCCTATTCTTTCTGTCTTCCACAAGCAAACACTAGTGTCAACTTTGTTACAACATGCATTATATGCAACGTATTGGACTTGTTATACTACTTTGTGTTGACGATATCCATGAGATAAATATGTTGAATGTTGAAGCAAATGCTGAAACTTAATTCTTCCTTTGTGTTGATTGAATACCTTTTATTAGAGACTATTGCTTTATGAGTTAACTCTTATGCAAAACTGTTTGATGCTTGTCTCGAAAGTACTATTCATGAAAACGTTTAGCTTGTGTGATTCATTGTTTACTCATTATCTATTTGGTAGCAAATTATAGACCATTGACTTGGATCACTTCATTCATTTACATGTGCCTTGCAATATTATATGATCAAGATTATGATGGTAGCATGTCACCTCAAAAATTATTTTGTTTTTATCGTTTACCTACTCGAGGACGAGCAGGAACTAAGCTTGGGGATGCTGATACGTCTCAAACGTATCTATAATTTTTGATGTTCCATGCTTGTTTTATACCAATTGCTACATGTTTTACATACACTTCATACCATTATTATGCATTTTCTGGGACTAACCTATTAACAAGATGCCGAAGCGTCAGTTCCTGTTTTCTGTTGTTTTTGTATTCCAGAAAAGCTAGTCTGGAAATATTCTCGGAATTGGACGAAAATTTACGGAGGCCCCTATTTTATCAGAAGACTCCTGGAGTCCGAAGGAGAGGCGAAGTGGAGCCACGAGGGCCCCACACGTGGGCTCGACGCGGCCAAGGGCCCACCGGCGCCGAGGGGTGGTGTCGCCTCCTCGTGCACCGCCTCGCGACGCCCTTTGGCCTATATATTGCTCCTACCCCGAAAACCCTAAAAGAATGGACGATTTCCCCAGAAAAGTTCCATAGCTCCGCCGCCACCAAAAACCCTAATTCGGGGGACAGAAGTCTCTGTTTCGGCACCTTGCCGGGACGGGGAATCACCCCCGGAGCCATCTCCATCGACGCCACCGCCATCTTCATCGCCGTTGCTGCCTCCCATGATGAGGAGGGAGTAGTTCTTCATCGGGGCTGAGGGCTCTACCGGTAGCTATGTGGTCTATCTCTCTCTCCCATAGTGTGATCTTTATGTGATCATGAGCTTTGTAATCTAGTTGAATCCATAGATGTTACTCTTCATTATCTTATATGCTACTTGAGTGGTTTTATTAATGTAAACTCCGGAGTCACCTTTATCCTACGGTGCGAAGTTGACAGTGTGCGCACCGTGTGTGGCTCTTAGGCTAAAGATTACAGGAATACTTATCATGAGTTATTATTTGCGTTGGATGTCTCTATGAAATTGCGGTGTTTGTCTAGTACTATTTAGTGCGCTCAAGTTGACAGTGTGGGGTTCCCAAGATGTGGAATGCGACTTTAAGGTGTGCTTTTATAGCCCTACGCGGTGGATTGGTGTTTGTTATCCAACGAGAGAATAACTCAGAGTAGCATAGTGAAGAGGAAATATCTATGTATTCAATTATATTATTATTGTTGAGAGTGTCCACTAGTGAAAGTATGATCCCTAGGCCTTATTTTCAAGCATTGAAACACCGTTTACAACCAGTTCTGCTACACGTTTGCTTGCTGCCATTTTTATTTCAGATTGCAATTACCACTTATAATCATCCATATTACTTGTATTTTAATATCTCTTCGCCGAACTAGTGGCACCTATACACCTGACAAGTGTATTGGGTGTGTTGGGGACACAAGAGACTTCTTGTATCTTAATAGCATGGTTGCTTGAGAGGGATATCTTTGACCTCTACCTCCCTGAGTTCGATAAACCTTGGGTGATTCACTTAAGTGAAACTTGCTGCTGTTCTACAAACCTCTGCATTTGGAGGCCCAACACTGTCTACAAGAATAGAAGCGTGCATAGACATCAATCAGACATGCCAAGATGCATCTATATGGACTATATATATATGTCTCAAGATAATGGCAAAATGTCAAAACAAGGTGTCTCTACATTTTCGAGAGGACAATACGTATGTCTATATGCACTGCCTTGACCAAATAAAATGCCTCACTTAAATGTCTCTACACTTCTAGAGATGGATAGATCGACACAAGATAATGTTTCTATTATTATTAGAGACAAGCTAAAATGTTGCATGAAAGTGCCTCTATAACTATACATACACATTCCAAATGTATCATTGAAGTGCCTCTATGTGTGTAGATACACAACCTCATGTGTCTACAAAGTGACCTTATGTCATATATAGGCATTTGGCAATATGACTCTATAGTCTAAGAGACACTGCTCGTAGTGACACTTTTGAGACATTGTGGTCAGTGCCTCTACAAGTATGTAAAGACAATTTAAGTGTCCCTACAGGACCAAAATAGTGTCACTACGGGCCAGTTCTCTTGTAGTGCACGGTGGATTACACCACCTGAAGCCATGTGGAGGAAATTTGGCTTCAATCTCTCTGAGATCCACCCGTCAGTATTACAGCTGCCGCTTCATCTCCCAGATATGCAAAGAGTCACGTTCAAAGAGGGGGACAACCTAAACGACGTCGCTGCCCAGGAGAACGCATCCATGCTAACAGAGTATTTTGTGGCTAACCAGAAGCATGAGTGGGCTCAAGATTTTCTCTACAGGGATTTTCCAGGATGGTTCACATGGCAACCAGGAAAGTACTGGCAGAAAAGGAAAAGGGATCTTCACCAAGTAGGCCGAATCGTGACAGCCAATCCCGCCGAGGGGGAGCGGTACTTTCTTAGGGTGCTTCTAAACCACGTACCAGGCTCGATGTCATTCGAAGACCTGAAAACCGTTGATGGTGTGCTATGTGATACCTTTCGTGTGGCCGCGGAGAAGAAGGGTCTAATCGAGGCTGACAACACGCTTGATGAGTGTCTTACTGAGTCAGAGCAGTTTGCCATGCCAGCCTCACTCAGGAGGCTATTCGCAACGATCTTAGTATTTTGTGAGCCTGGCGATGTGCGCGGTCTTTGGGATCGACACCTTGAGGCGATGTCAGACGACTACCGGCGGCAACACATGTGTCCAAAAGCGGTCGAGCAAATGGTGTTGCATGATATAAGCTGCATGCTACAATCCATGGGCAAAGACATAAAGTCGTTCCCTCTTCCGGACATTGACGAGACATATGACAACACTGGGGGCGAGGCTAGGGAGGTAATCGAGGAAATCAACATCAAGGTTGACGAGGAAGACGCTTCTCTGGCAGCCTTACTAAACACCGAGCAATGGCTTGCCTACGACGAGATACTACAGGCAGTTGATGGTAACGACGGCGGCGTATTTTTCGTCGATGGTCCGGGAGGTACTGGGAAGATATACCTTTACAGGGCACTACTCTCCAGGGTTCGTGGACAGGGAAATATCGCTCTGGCCACAGCGACGTCCGGTGTCGCCGCTTCAATCATGCCTGGAGGTAGGACAGCCCACTCGAGGTTAAAGATCCCACTAAACCTTGAAGAAGGGGCATCATGCAGCTTCACCAAGCAGAGTGGCACAGCCAAGCTCCTCAGGATTGCTAAACTCATACTATGGGACGAGGCCACCATGACAAGCATTGGACAGAAGCATGCACGACATCATGGGCTGCCCCGACCGACCTTTTGGAGGCAAGACTGTCGTGTTCGGTGGGGACTTCAGGCAAGTGCTTCCGGTAGTGAGGAAAGGGTCACGGGGTCAGATAATAGACGCCAACCTGCGGAGTTCGAACTTATGGAAGGGCATGCGCCAGCTAAGACTCGTAAAGAAATGAGGGCGCAAAACGACTAGTGGTTCGCGGATTACTTGCTGAGGATAGGTAACGGCACCATGGAAACTGACACAGAAGGAAATATCCACCTACCGGATGATATCTGTATCACGTCTACGAGCGACGCAACTGACATAGAGAAGCTGATCGACCATGTGTTTCCTGCCCTAGACCAAAACATGGAAAATCCAGATTATATGACTTCTCGAGCGATCCTCTCCACAAAGAACGACAACGTCGATGGAATAAACATGCACATGATTGAGCGTTTTCAGGGCGAGGACATTATCTACCATAGCTTTGATAGTCCGGAGGATGATCCGCATGGCTTCTGTGCTCAAGAGTTTCTTAACTCGCTGACTCCTACTGGGATGCCCCCGCACGCGCTTAAACTGAAGATCAACTGCTCCCATTATACTGTTGAGGAACATTGACCCGGCTAATGGGTTGTGCAACGGCATGAGGCTGGTCGTCCGTGGGTTCCAGAGAAACGCCATCGACGCAGAGATTGTGGTGGGGCAGCACGCTAGGGAGAGGGTGTTTCTACCTCGGATACCTCTTTGTCCGTCAGACGGCGACATGTTCCCGTTCAGATTCAAGAGGAAGCAGTTCCCGATCAGGCTTAGCTTTGCCATGACGATCAACAAGGCGCAAGGGCAGACCATCCCGATCGTAGGCGTGTACCTGCCGGAGCCGGTGTTCTCTCATGGTCAGTTGTACGTCGCATTGTCCAGAGCCACATCGAAAAGAAACATCAAGATTCTCGCCCTCAAGGTGAATGGAAAGGACGAGACCAATAATTCAAAGAAGAGAAAAAGAGCCGAGTAACTATCCTTAGTAACGACCACACTGAACATTGTCTACAAGGAAGTCCTTAGCAAATGAACTCGCTGGACCAGATTTGAGCAGATTCCTTGATGATCATTATATCTTCCAAAATGTAATGGGTGTAAACATATTTAAACTTTTTTATTATATGAATATCTATGTGCACATTCAGTTTACACGTGAGAAATATATGATGAAAGAAAAAAAATACGGTAGAACATGTGCCATTTTAGAATCAAAGGATATAAATGTTCTTCTTCATGACCAGCAAGGACAAAAAGCAAAACAATATTAATAAAAACTGCAGGAATTGCATGTAATTCAAAAGAGTTCTCCAACCTGCAGTCCCTTAAGAAAATAACATAATGCAGGTTTAGTGCAATACCTAATAAACTGAAGTAGACAGTCTCCAGCAATGATTACCACTTGGTCTATCAACATTAGGACAATCTTGGGCGTGATATTCCTGCCGCAGTAGACAAACAAATCCTCAAAGCTCGGCCAAAACAAATCATTGATAGGAAAATTTTCATCCCAATCACCTGGATGCCAAATATTTCCCAAACAACTCAGCGGGTAATCTGAATGAGCAAAATATGGTGCTATAGAGAATTGGGTGGCATGGGATACATAATTCTCCTTACACGGAGCTGCTTCGTCTTCACATTTTCCTGCCGAAAAAAAGAAGCATATCTCAGCAAAAACGCCGACAACCGCAACTACTCCAGGTCAGACACATGCTTCTACATAACTAATTGATGCAACAATAAAATGAAGTTACAAAAAATGACGACAGAAAGAGACACTCTGCTCAAAATAAACGGAAATGCAGAAAACCTTCCCTCTAAATTCTATAATAATGTACAAATGTTCTGTAAAAATAAAAAGACACCTAGATGGATCAGCCATATATAATTTTTGCAAAGAAGTTTAATCATAATTCCAGCACAGCACCACTTGTAAGTTCTAACTCAATCCTCAAATGCTACACTGATTCGACAACAATGTTCAAAACAAAACCACACAGTGCTTTTACAAATTATGCAGACGGAAAAATTGTTATCAAATATCACGAGGTGCCACTGCTTCCAAGAAATAGCTAACTTTCAGATATCTAATAACTAGCGCTCTGTACAAAATTTACCTCAGTTTACTTACCTAACGAGAGGTTCTGCTCCCAGAGCGGTCACCAAGGAGCCTGCGCGACCCTGCCCGTGTGGCCGAAAATGGTGGAACAGAGGAGTGAAACTCCATGGCGAGAGCTCGACCAAAATCGGCGATAAATCACGAATCGGACAGCGGGGCCGTGACGAATAGCCAATCGAACATCAGGGACAGAGGGAGAGATGCCGGCGGCAAGAAACGGCGGCAGCAGTAGCGAAGCAGAGGAGGGGGCAGCCATGGAGGCGGCCGGCCATGGAGCTGGAAAGGGGGACTGACGAGAAAATGACAAACAACCATCACAATTGCGCACTAGTTGTCAAAAAACCACCACCGGTAGTCGTTTTGACACATAAATAGCTCTATTGGGGCTACCTTGTGACGCAGAGCACTGATCATACGTTGTTAGCGTTTTAACAGGATTTCTGGCAGGTGGGACCCTCTGTCAGTGGACACGTGGCAAGGGGGCGGACGGAGCAGACTCACGCCGTTAACACGCTGTTAGTTGCTGGGCATACCTGTCAGGTCTAATCAACAAAAACAGAAAAAAAATAAAGGGACGAGTCGACGCTGCCCTGTTCGTGGGCAAGCGTCGCTGATGGCCACCCCACACGCGCAGCCGGCGCCGCGCGGCCGCACAGCTCCAACATCTGCAGGCGCCGACGCGTACATGCTAGCTAGCTAGCTCGCCGTGCTCGCGAGCTCTCCGCTCGGCTCGTGCTAGCTTGCTGCGCGCTCGCGCCGCGCGTGCGTGCTCTGCTCCCATCGGCTAGCGTGCGTGCGTGCTAGCTTGCGTGCCAGCGCATGGCCGCGGCTCACCTGAGCCCGCGCCTGGTCGGGGCTCGCCACCCGGGCCTGGCCATGGTGGCTGATGGCTACGTGTTGGTGAACCCCAAGAGGAAGGTTATGATGTAGACAGCAGAAGTTTTCCCTTGAGAACTCTACCTAAGGTTATCAATCCAGTAGGACTTGACGATCAATTGGAAGGTTGTTGATGTTGGAGCTTGCACCAACGTGGAATCTGCACAGACACAAACCAGAACTTTGCCCAACACGAAACAGAGAGGTTGTCAATCTCTCCGGTCTTGCAGAAACAAAGAGTTAAACGTATGGTGTGGAAAACAGCAGGAAAACAGCAAGTAACAGGAAACAGATGATTGCAGCAGGTTGTGTAAACAGTATGAGGAAATTGGACCAGGGTCCACAGTTCACTAGTGGTGTCTCTCTCAGAACAGATAACTAGCATGTTGGGTAAACAAATTACAGCTGGGCAATTGACAAATAGAGAGGGCATAACAATGCAATACATGCCAAGATGTCTACTATGAAATCTAGTTGGGCATTACAACAAAGTACATAGACCGTTATTCCAACCGCATCTATGCCTAAATAATCCACCTTCAAGGCAGCATCCGCATCCTATTCAGTATTAAGTTGCTAACAACAGATTATTGCATGAAGTAAAGTGTGTAATGTAATCAATACAAGTGCCCTTGGACACTGCACCAATGTTTTATCCCTAGTAGCAACAGCACATCTACCATCTTAGACCTTTCTGTCACTGATCCAGATATCTAGAGACTGAACCCACTATCGAGCATAAATACCCCCTCTTGGAGTCACAAGCATCTACTTGGCCAAAGCATCTACTAGCAACGGAGAGCATGCAAGATCAAGAGCACATAGATAAACAACTTGAATAAACATGGTATCAATATTCATCGGATCCCAGCAAACACAACATCTAGCATTACAATAAGATGATCTTGATCATGTTAGGCAGCTCACAAGATCTAAACATGGAGGCACAAGGTAGAGAGACAACCATCTAGCTACTGCTATGGACCCGTAGTCCAGGGGTGGACTACTCACGCATCACTCCGGAGGCAGGCATGGTGATGTAGAGCCCTCCGGTGATGATCTCCCCTCCGGCAGGGTGCCGGGAAGAGCTTCAGAACTCCTCCGATCTGAGATTGACGATGACGGCCGCGACGGAACTTTTCGTGGAATATGATCGACCGTAATAGGGTTTTCGCGTCGCGGAGAATATATAGGCGAAGAGGCGGCGTCGGTGGCCGAGGGGGGCCACCACGCCATAGGGGGGCGCGGGCCCACCCTGGGCCGCGCCCTAGTGTGGCGTGGCCCCCTGGTGGGTCTGCTCCGACTCCCCTTTGGACTCCGTGATCTCCTCGTGATATTATTGACGATGTCTTTTGTTTCGTCCAATTCCGAGAATATTTCCTTAATAGATTTTCTGAAACCAAAAACAGCAGAAAACAGGGAACTGGCACTGTGGCATCTTGTTAATAGGTTAGTCCCAGAAAATGCATAAAAATGATATAAAGTGTAACCAAAACATGTAGCAATTGATATAATCAGCATGGAACATCAAAAATTATAGATACGTTTGAGACGTATCAAGCATCCCCAAGCTTAGTTCCTGCTCGTCCTCGAGTAGGTAAACGATAAAAACAGATAATTTTTGAAGTGACATGCTACCAACACAATCTTTGATCAAATAACAATGTAATGCACATGATCTGAATGAAGTGATCCAAGCCAATGGTCTATAGTTTGCAAGCAAGTAAATAAAGAGTAAACATAAGTGATCACACAAGTGCAAACTTTCATGAATAATACTATAAAACATTTAGAGATATAATAGTCTAACATAATAGTTAGTCACAGCAGCAATAATTCTCAACATGAAAGTGTTTGTATCAACACAAAGGAAGATAATAGCTTCAGCATTTGCTTCAACTTTCAACATGTATATCATATAGATAATGTCAATGCAAAGAATATGATCAACCAAACACAAAGTTATGTAAAAACTGTTATACTGGAGTTGACAATGATGTTTGCTTAAGTAGACAGAAAGAAGTGGGAAAACTGACTCAACATAAAAGTAAAAGAATGGCCCTTCGCAGAGGGAAGCAGGGATTAACATCATGTGCTAGAGCTGTAGTTCCCGAAGGCATATAGAGAGCATAAAATATTGTTTTGTAAGGTAATGGTGTATACAGGTGTCAACAAATCAGCAAATAGGCAATACTCTACTTCACTAGTTGATCAAACTTTACAAGAGCGGCTCCCATGAAGGACGTTATTTCTACCAGCGGGCAGATCATCCCTCTTCTCTTTTGTTTACACACTTGTGAACATTGCTTGACTGACGAATCAGGGGCAAAAAGATGTGAAGAGAATTGTTTGGTTAAAGTTGTAATTAATTGGGACTGGGCACCCCGTTGCCAGCTCTTTTTGCAAAATTATTGGATAAGCGGATGTATATGCCACTAGTCCAGGTGTGTAAAATTTGATCAACCAGGAAATAAAGACCACCTATCTACGTCCTTATGAGCTTTTCAAGTAGTGACACAAAAAGGATAATTGTTTTGAGTAGTTAGTAGATAGCACATGAAGAAATTTACTTGGAATGGTGAAAACACCACATAATAGGTAGGTATGGTGGACACAGGTGGCATGGATTTGGCTCAAGGTTTTGGATGTACAAGAAGCATTCCCTCTTAGTACAGAGTTTAGGCTAGCAAGGTTATTATAAGCAAACATCATTATCAACTGGAATAGCAAGAGTGTACATAAAACACAAGGTTTGACGAACCATAGACTCCCACTGTCTTCCTTGTTAACACATAGCCTTCATCCAAAAATTATCTAGACTACTATGGACTTCCAATTATGCAACAGATTATTATAGCAGAAAATCCTTATAGTAGTTCTTCATTAATAGCCATTACTTACATGATGCACAAGCTTAAACATTAATTACTTGACAGCTCAAAACAATTGGCAAGCATCAAATTACTCAAGACAACGATCTAAAAAGATTCATGTAAGCATTTTATACCACTACCACATGCATAGCATTTTTCTGGTCCAACCAAACACCAATCAACTTATTTGACAACTCTCCAAACAGATATAAGTGAAGCAAGAGAGTACTTTCTTCAAAAGAAACTGAAAGCTCTAACAAGAGATACATGAAAAACTGAGAGCTAACAGCAATAACAGCAACTAGACAGGAATACTCAACAAGTATAAGTGAAGCACAAGAGTATTCTAATGAAAAAGTGGAGCGTGTCTCTCTCCCAAACATGAATACTAGGATCCAACAAGTATAGCACAGCAAACAAAACAAAACAAACTGAAAACAAAAACACACTGACGCTCCAAGGAAGAGTACACTAGCATGAAGCAATAAAAATATAGCACCATTAGAGATGACCTGATAATTTGTAGATGAAGAAGGGGATGCCTTGGGCATCCCCAAGCTTAGATGCTTGAGTCTTCTTGAAATATGCTGGGGAGGTAAGCCTCCCCAAGCTTAAGCTCTTCACTCTTCTTGATCATGTAATATCATTCTCCTCTATCAACACTTGAAAACTTCCTTCACACCAAAACTTAACAGCTTTTCTCATTAGCAGGTTAGTGCACTAAAAGATAATACTTCAAAGTTCTAGCAAAGACAAAACTCACAAGCCAACTATTTTAAACATTAGCCACTGTTACTAGGCTCAAGTGGGCACTTTTACACGAAAAGAAACCACTTAAAAACTTGTAAAAGAGAGAATGCAAAATAAAAGACAGAATCTGTCAAACCAGAACAGTCTGTAATGACGAATTTTTTCGAGGCACTTACGATGCTCAGATGAAGAACTTTTGAAATAATGAAAGTTGCGTAACATCATCAGGAACATGCACAAAAAGTTTCAGCATTTTTCGATTTTTTCTGATTTTCTACTGAATTAAACGGTGACGAACAGCAATCTGTCCCAATGCAGTCCCGAAAATAAAAACCAACTTTGCATTAGTAACTCTCCTTGGCACAACAAAACAGCAAATAAAAGATACAAAGGAGTTGCTACAGAGGTAAACAAGCATCCTTGACTAATACTGAAAATAAAAGATAATGGGTTGCCTCCCAAAAGCGCTTTCTTTTAATGCCTTTTAGCTAGGCTAGAAGATTTTAATGATGCTCTCATAAGAATAAGAGTTGAAAAACAAAAGAGAGCATCAAGAGGCAAATATCAAACACATTTAAGTCTAACCCACTTCCTATGCAAAGGAATCTTGTAACAAAATAAATTATTGAAGCATAAAGCAACTAGCATAGAAAGATGAAACAAATATAGCTTCAAAACTTTCAACATAAAGAGAGGTGTTTTAGTGACTTGAAAACTTTTACAACCATATTTTCCTCTCTCATAATAACTTTCAGTAGCATCATGAACAAACTCAACAATATAACTATCACATAAAGCATGCTTTTCATGATCTACAAACACATAATTTTTATTAAGCTCTAAAACAGTGGGGTTATCAAACCCACTTTTGACAATAATAGTATAATAAATATCATTAGCCAATATAGGACCATCATCAAGAGCATTATCATATATAACATTAGGGAGCACATTTTTACTTTCTGCAATTTCCTTTTCTTGAGTCAAGGAGCTTGTTACTTCAAATTTATCAAAAGGAGATATTTCAATAGAATCATGACATTCAACAATATAGCATTTTTCCTCCTTATGTGGGCATGGAGGGTAATCATATAATGTAAGAGTTAAAGAGTTACTATCATTAGAAGGTAGATCCTCCTTTTGTTCTTCACTCTCCTCCTCTTTTTCATCCAATGAGATCACAGTTTCAGCAATTTCTTCTTCCATAGGTCCTGAAAAGAAGCAAGTTGTTCTGGAGAATAAGTTTTCTCAAGAAATTTAGTGATATAAGGATTGTCATTGTAATATTCAAGGCAGTAACCAAGTATAGAAAAATTCTCAGATTTATAAGGAGAATCATCATCTTGAATATAACCAGCAATTTCATAAGCACCCTTAAAAACAACAAATTCTTCAGTTTGTTCAAGATTACCAAAGTCATAGTTTCCTTTAGCATAAGCAGCCAAGGTTTCATTATCATTATAATCACATTGGAAAGGGAGGTGTTTATGCCTTCTACAACAAAAAGATTCATTAAAGCAGTAGGATTCATCAAATGTAGAACACAAGTTCTTAGCAAAATAATTCAATCTACTTATTTGTTCCCATAGATGTTTCCCTTTTTGAGACAAGCGGTATTCCTCATAATAAGTTTGATGTTCCTCCGTGAACCCACCGTGCCAATAATATTTAGTATCAAAGAGAGAAGCCATTGATAGCAAGTAAACAACTAGACATAATAACAAACCGAAATAAACTAGATGCAAGAAACTAATTTTTTTTGTTTTTGATTTTTAACAGCAAGCAAAACAAAACTAAAACAAGACAAAAAACAAAGTAAAGAGATTGGAACTGAGAGACTCCCCTTTCCAATAGCCTCCAAGTCCCCGGCAACGGCGCCAGAAAACAGCTGGTGCCTGGTTGACGGGAGAGTATTTGAGGATGATGATGATGGTGATGATGAGTACTTCCCCGGCAACGGCGCCAGAAAACAGCTTGATGGCTACGTGTTGGTGAACCCCAAGAGGAAGGTTATGATGTAGACAGCAGAAGTTTTCCCTTGAAAATCTACCCAAGGTTATCAATCCAGTAGGACTTGACGATCTATCGGAAGGTTGTTGATGTTGACTCCCCCTGGCGCTAGGGAG
This sequence comes from Poa pratensis, assembly GCA_947311845.1. Taxonomy (NCBI): domain Eukaryota; kingdom Viridiplantae; phylum Streptophyta; class Magnoliopsida; order Poales; family Poaceae; genus Poa; species Poa pratensis. Next base: position 45,205,591 of record CAMZMU010000043.1, read on the forward strand.
CTTGCACCAACGTGGAATCTGCACAGACACAAACCAGAACTTTGCCCAACACGAAACAGAGAGGTTGTCAATCTCTCCGGTCTTGCAGAAACAAAGAGTTAAACGTATGGTGTGGAAAACAGCAGGAAAACAGCAAGTAACAGGAAACAGATGATTGCAGCAGGTTGTGTAAACAGTATGAGGAAATTGGACCAGGGTCCACAGTTCACTAGTGGTGTCTCTCTCAGAACAGATAACTAGCATGTTGGGTAAACAAATTACAGCTGGGCAATTGACAAATAGAGAGGGCATAACAATGCAATACATGCCAAGATGTCTACTATGAAATCTAGTTGGGCATTACAACAAAGTACATAGACCGTTATTCCAACCGCATCTATGCCTAAATAATCCACCTTCAAGGCAGCATCCGCATCCTTTCAGTATTAAGTTGCTAACAACAGATTATTGCATGAAGTAAAGTGTGTAATGTAATCAATACAAGTGCCCTTGGACACTGCACCAATGTTTTATCCCTAGTAGCAACAGCACATCTACCATCTTAGACCTTTCTGTCACTGATCCAGATATCTAGAGACTGAACCCACTATCGAGCATAAATACCCCCTCTTGGAGTCACAAGCATCTACTTGGCCAAAGCATCTACTAGCAACGGAGAGCATGCAAGATCAAGAGCACATAGATAAACAACTTGAATAAACATGGTATCAATATTCATCGGATCCCAGCAAACACAACATCTAGCATTACAATAAGATGATCTTGATCATGTTAGGCAGCTCACAAGATCTAAACATGGAGGCACAAGGTAGAGAGACAACCATCTAGCTACTGCTATGGACCCGTAGTCCAGGGGTGGACTACTCACGCATCACTCCGGAGGCAGGCATGGTGATGTAGAGCCCTCCGGTGATGATCTCCCCTCCGGCAGGGTGCCGGGAAGAGCTTCAGAACTCCTCCGATCTGAGATTGACGATGACGGCCGCGACGGAACTTTTCGTGGAATATGATCGACCGTAATAGGGTTTTCGCGTCGCGGAGAATATATAGGCGAAGAGGCGGCGTCGGTGGCCGAGGGGGGCCACCACGCCATAGGGGGGCGCGGGCCCACCCTGGGCCGCGCCCTAGTGTGGCGTGGCCCCCTGGTGGGTCTGCTCCGACTCCCCTTTGGACTCCGTGATCTCCTCGTGATATTATTGACGATGTCTTTTGTTTCGTCCAATTCCGAGAATATTTCCTTAATAGATTTTCTGAAACCAAAAACAGCAGAAAACAGGGAACTGGCACTGTGGCATCTTGTTAATAGGTTAGTCCCAGAAAATGCATAAAAATGATATAAAGTGTAACCAAAACATGTAGCAATTGATATAATAACAGCATGGAACATCAAAAATTATAGATACGTTTGAGACGTATCAGTGGCCGGGGCTCGCCGCCCGCGCCTGGCCATGGCCGGGGCTCGCGTTCAGCCTGCGGACCGCGTGGACACAGAGCACAAGGGGTTATGACGACTCTGGCCAAATATAGTGTTGATGAAGTAGAGTAGGAGCAGGTTTGCCAGCTTACCTGAGTGGCATGCTGCGCATCACCACGCTCTAGCGCTGACTTGTTCAAGACCTCCAGCTCGCTCCTCGTCGTCCCAGGTCGCCGGCGATCTCCTGCACTTCTCCGAGAGACGGCTAGTACTCCCCGACGGTGAGAAACTAGTTGTGCTTGTGGTGGAGTGGAAAGTGGCGAGCGCTCGCCGAGAAGACGGGGGCACCGGCGGTGGGCGGCGATGTCGATCTGAGCTTGTAGGCATTTCGTCGAACGGGTGGAGGGCGTCCACCACAGTGTTGTCTGCTGCACGGACACGGACAGATGCAATGTTCGTCGCCGGCTGCCTGGAAGGAGGCGTAGGAGTACCATTCGGAGGAGGACGGTCCGCAGCAGCCGGCGGAGCCGTTTCTTGTCCATCGGCGCGACTGTCTTCTTCGCGACCGGGCAGGGCCGAGGCAGAGCAAGGCCCGCGGGAGGGCAGAGAGGAAATTTGTTCCGCGCGGTGGAGGACGGCCCCCTTGTGTTGGCGCCGAGGACGACGGCCGGAGCAAGGCCGACGCCGCCGCGGCCGGAGATCCTCCCGTGTCCAGCCGACGGCGCGACGGCGCTAACGGCGCGGACAGGGCAGGAGCGCGAGTAGGCGGCACGAGGTGGTGAACGAGGATGAGCCCGAAGATCCGCTCACCTCGCGTGGGACCTCCACGGCGGCCATGCTCGCGCTGACGCAGAGGAGGACACCGACCCAGGCCAGCCGTGCGAGCGGGTCACCGCCGAACCTTCGCGCGCCACCCAGGCTGGCCACGCGCGCCGCCGTCGGGCCGCCCCTCCCCCCGAGCAACGGCCGCCCTTCTCTGCGCGAGCCGGCGAGCCGCCCCCTACCCGGAGCTTCTGCATGTCTGATTTGCCCGAGCCGGAGAAGAATCATGCGTGTTGACGGACGTTTGTTTAGTCTGTCCGCCCACTGCCACGTGTGCACTGACAGCGGGTCCCACCTGCCAGAAAATCTGTTAGATCGCTAACCACAAGTGATCAGTGCTCCGCGTCACAACATAGCCCCAAAAGAGGTATTTATGTGTAAAAAACGACCGGGGTGGTTTTTTGACAACTCGTGCACAAATGTGGTGGTTTGTCGTCATTTTCTCGAGGACTGACCGAGCGAGGGACTGAGGGGATGATGCCTGTGTGTCCGTGAGTTTCTTTTTCCTCTAGCGTTGCGCGTTGGACCCAGAACAGTACCCAGCCGACCCATGTGCTATTTCTTGCAAACGTGTTACAATCTATCGGCTTATACAAACCAGTGCATGTATATAACTTTTTATAGCGCTGCCAGAAAATTGGGGAATATTTAATATTTTTTTTTAGAATATAGGATTGCTTGCAAATATCCTATATTACTAAATAGTTCATCTCCACTAACTATTTCTCTCAACATGCAGCATTTCCACATCAGCAAGTTGCCACATCATCAATCTAAGCATATATCTCATTCTATTTTATGTTCCATTCCTCTTAGAAATCCCAGTTCGGTGCATGTATACTTACTTCAGTCTGTCACGCCCCTTCCCTCCCATCTCCACCAGCATTTAGTTTGTCCACTCTCATTCACTCCACCACGGAAGCCAACAACCACCACCACCGAATAATCCGAGCTTTATAACGGCGACTCAGCATCTGCAGCTTCAAGGGCTGTCTTAAATCCCCTTACTTCTTCACCGTGAAGGCAGCCTGAAATCACTATCGCATCATTCAAGTATGTCTGTGGCAAGTAACATCACATCAAACAAATCCCGCTGCAACGCGCGGGGCATCATCTAGTGCTACAACAATATCTTTGAAATTATCACGTTATAGGTTTTATTAAAATACATGTATTATCACCGTTAAGGAAATTTACGTAGCCCGTGGCAACGCACGGGCATTCCACTAGTAATAGTAGTATAGATTAAGGCAAATATTAAAACTCATATATATATTGGTGAAAAAAACACGGGATGTGATTTCTTGTAAATATGACGCACATAAATATTTATTCGGAAAATATATGAACAAATAATAGAATTTTGTAAAAAAGGTAAAGTGAAACAGAAGAAAAATAGTAAAAGAGAAAACGAAAAAAAAGGTATAAACGACACAAACTTTAATGGGCTAGCCCAGGTAGACTAACGAGGTACGCAGACCTTTTTTTCCACGGAACACAAAAAATAGAGTAACGGGCCTGGTTTGTGTCCGCTCTTTGGGCCGAAGTTGCACTCTGGTTTCTTTTGGATAGTCGTTCTGAACTTCTTTTTACAGTACGCGTCGTTCTGAACTTCTGATTTCAAAGGTTCGGAAACAAAAGCTGTTCTCATTCCGAAGGTTGGGTACCAGATGGAGCACGCAAGTCTTCGATTTTTTTTGCGAAAAAGACCACCGATCATACTCTGAACAACGGAAACCTTGGATAAACGCCACTGTAGATCGGCCTGTAAGACTGCAACAATGAAAAGTAGGAGACAAGTGCGGGAGAGAACAGAGAAAGAAGGCTGCCGATCGAAGCAGATAAAAAATGGAGTATGCTGCGTGCTGTAGCCTGTGTGAGTATGTGCCCACGTCACACACTAATTAATCAGCCAGCAGCTAGCATGGAGCCAAGTAACAAGCAACGCGATTTTTTCACAACTAATAGGATCTCCACATATTATTATGACCGTTGATTATGCATCCAACGAACCATATTATTCCTACTATTTTATGTGTTAAAAAAACTAAAAAATATGTTAACGCGTGTTTTTTTTAATGCATGCACAGAAAATTCATGTTAGTACATGAATCTAAAATTCTAAAATTCATGTTACATAAATCTATCAATTATTGATAATGCGTTGACGAAAATTCGTTGATGAATTTGTTGCACGAATCTTGATGAAATGAACGGTGTGGATAGTTGGTGGATATCATGTTAGTTGTGGTGTTACATTTTCGCAAGTAACAATCTACGTACGTACGTAGTACTCAATAACACTCCAAGTCTCCAACCGTTGGAGACGCATGCATGCACGGCTGCCGGCGCCCGGCGTACCGGCCACCGCACATCCTCGCCGCCTCGGCCGGCGGCCAGGCATCCTACCGACCTACCACGTGTAGGATCGCTCGGCCAGGCAAGGCAATCCAATCCACCCGGGCCGTCTCAGCCCTCGTCCAAATCACTTGGCCGCACCGGCAAGCTAGCTAGCGTTCGATCGCCGGATAGGGCAGCCGGGTGTGCATGGGAGACCGCAAGACGGGTGCATGCATGGCCTGGAGCGGCATGCCATGCGGCCATGGATGGCACAGGGCACCGCCAGACAGACATCAGCATCGGCCGGCTTAACCGCCGCCGCCGTGCATGGCCGCGTGGTGCGAGAGGCTGATCGATATATACGGACCAGACCCACGTCGTAGCGTCGCGCTGGTGTGCTTGGCGCGGGCGGGGGGCGAGCCGACAGGGATAGAGACCGGCAGACCGCGCGAGATGGCGGCCGGGCATATGCGTGCCGGAATGGATTGGGCGTGTCTGGTCCGTGGGCTGTACGTGGCCCCACCGGCCGGCAGGTACATACCACAGCGGGCATGGAACAAGACAAAAGAAACCAATCATCAATTCGGCCCATATTGATATCAATCACCACGCAAAAAAAAATAAAAAATATATGCATCTGGTTCGAAATTTGCTTAACCCAATCTATCAATCAACCACAATTGATCGCTGAATATGCTGTTTGAAGGTAATATGCTAGCTATATAGTTTATATACCACAATTAATCGACATGTAAGTACTTTTGTGATATAGTATGTATATCCTTTTATGTCTCCAATTATTGGCATTTTCTTGAACCTCAATAGATTTAGAAAAGTGCAAGTTGGTAAAGTGTAAGCTCCACAATTGTTATAGCCTTGCTCCGTAATGTTTCGAAACGTCGCAATGTTACGATCTTCCACATGGTGTTTTACCGAGAGGCTACTGATTTGTTCGATGCAATATAGTTTCAATGAAGAATATCCTATATGATTTGGGCACGTCTAGGGCTCGGCTGACCTAGAATTTGCTTAGCGCTTGGTCGATGCTTCTTACTCTCCTAATGTGACGCCAAGCTCGCCGCTATGCCCTGCCCCAACCCATTCCGCCGCCAGTGCATCGTCACCCCGGTCATCCTCCTAAATCCCCCACCCTCGGCCATGTCTGCTCCGACGCCCGCACCCCACCCACAGTTAAGTTCATTGCTCGCCTTCACTGCTTCCGTCGCGGCCAGCCACATCGGCGGCAGCTCCGTCTCGCTCCAGTCCTCGTCCCCTCTGTGTCGTCCCCGTGCCCAGCCGTGTTGTCGCCGTCGCTAATGAGGAGCTCCGCTTTCTCTCGATCTCCACCTCACTCACAACGGGTTCAACCGAGCATTTGGCTCTCGGTTAATCGAGAGCTAGCAAACGCGATATGATGCTTGGCGGTAGCGCAAACTATGTATTTTTTGTCACTCCCTCAATCCTTCCTCGGTAAATTCTTCTGCATAGATAGGTTTTTTACGTTAATATGAAAATAGTTCAGGCTGACGCTTTGCGCTCCGCCATGTATTCCAAAAAACAAAAAATGCAGATGCAGATGTTAGACTGTGGCTCTTTGGAGTACTAGAGAATTGACTTAATCAGCATGCATGTCTTACTTGCATATTGTAGAGGCAGTCTTGCGAAGAACGATGACGAGTTTCATTTTGACACGCGCGCAACAAACTCTGACACGCAAAGGATTCAAGCGCGTAGCATCGATCTCCAACAACTGATTTCATCGCTTTAGTTTGGCATTTTGCTGTCGACCAAACGACAGAACAAGTCCAAAAAGCACACAAAACCAACCACTACCCCTGATACATGTCTGCCTTGCACTTACTAAGTTACTAACCTTAATTACTTTAACGCTTTCTGATAGCTTCCGGCTCCACAAGACAACGCGTACGCAGCATTTTTCGCCATTCGTTCATGCATGTCGCGACCAAATACTGACAAACTTCCAATGATGGAGAAAATATAAAAGCTTGACTAAATGGTTAGGTGCAGTTGGTTTGGACTTCGGTTTCATATGCGTCACGAACCGGACAAAATTTGCCAGGTATTTGTTATGCATGCAGGTGGCACGTCAGAAGACACGCGAACAGATCACAGATGATATACTTATATGATTTATAATTGGAATGATCCATGTTCTTATTTATTTAGAAAGTGAAAATAGAGAAAAATTTAAACCCTAGCTTCTCCAAGATTCTCTAAAGGCGCTATTATACTAATAAACAAATAATTTGGCGGGGATTGATTAAGTTACGTGTCTCTTCTAATGGATCAGACGTCCATGATCATTTCATCAATGTATTCTATGCGTGTCATTAGACACTGGCTTATTAATTGTGTGTTCATACAAACCTTGCCTGGTCTATTTTTATATACTACATTCTTTTCCCAGTCATTCATGACGGCTGGTGACGTTGTAATTTGTTCTGTTGATATGCATGGATGCATGCATGTGAATGAAAAACTAGCCGGCTGACCTTACCAATCTATCTATCTATCTATCTATCTATCTATCTATCTATCTATCTATCTATCTATACTTCTTATAGAGTAAAATCCCACTAAAATGCAATTAATATTTTCTATCTCAACATGCAAACCATCTATATCACTTTCTTTTCTAGCCAATCAATTATCCACGTCATCCCACTAACATCATTACTTATTGTCTGCATCTACATGCAAGCATCCACATCATCCTTTTCTTTGGACATGAAGTTGTCTGCATCATATCATCTTTTTTTACCGTTCAAACGATAAAATCGCACCATTCCGGAATGTAATTCCATAATTAAATAATGTGCAAGTGGAACACCGGAATTAGTTATGACAATCAAGTGATTTTTGCCAAGATTTTCAATAATGAAAATCGTAGAACTATTATTCAAAATTATGTGCTCTTCTACATGTAACTTCTTAAAACGTTTCTAGACAATTTATGCGGCGTATCTTCATGCAAGCCATCCACATCACCAGTTTCTTCAACCCACTGATTTCACTTTATCTACCTTAATCAGGTATACCCCTGAACCATAACGAATTTTATAATATACAATACTCATGCATTTCATGTCTATTAAATTAAATTTAACATCTCAAATGTTATGATCAACTAAATTTTGCATTTCTATAGTCAACTTCAGGAGTTTATATGTATGTCTATTAAATTAAATTTAGTGTCTCAACTGTTATGATCAACTAAATTTTGCATTTATGTACTAGGTTTCTTAAGAGGTACCCGCTGCAACGACCGGGTATCGTTCTAGTATTTATAGTTTAATTTTGTAATATCCTCAAATCTTGTCATGTCTCTGTTCTCCGTCCAAAGTTAGATCAAAACTGGCAGCATATATAATCATAAATCAGTACGCGTATGATGGGTGCCTTTTTGGGACTACACTAATACGTATGCATATGGACATTTCATGTCTGAGAAAACATATAGACTTTGGTTTGGTCAAGGACGTGACGTTTTGACTAATCCTGTTAGTTAACCTTTAATCAGAACCTCTGAAGGACTAAACTAAGTGGATATATATACGTGTTGTGTTGATTTACATCACATCTGACGACTGGACTGCCATCCGTCTCCGTAGTCCGATGCATGTTAAGCAAGTCTTCTCAACGTAGAGGACGCGCTCAACGCCTTTGACTTGAGCATCAACTATGATTTCAGCAACGAGGAAGAAGGAAAAACGATGATTTCAATCAGGTAGTATATATTGGAGACTGGAAAGTCGAAAGAGACAGAATGCATATCTTGATCCAGAAGAGACATGCATGGGTGCTTTCTTCGCAGTTTCGCTAATTTCGTTGTGATTAGCATGCAGATTTGTGTAGAGGCCATATATATACAGGTACAGGCCGAGATATAACACTTCATGACTTCATGCAAAGGGAACCTGGTTCCATAGAGACGCTTTCCATGCACTTTCAAAAGGACAAAATTATTGTAACATATATTTTTGCACACATCAATCCATCACAGACAGTTATATATGGAGATGCTCTTTCGTAACTGACTAGCTAAATCTGCATATATTCTCTTGCACCATCACTCTACATATATATGGATCGGATGAAGGTTAATAAGAAAATATATCCTGACTGGTGAAACTCGTCAACAAAGTCCAGCACCTTGATCTAGCTAGCTAGCCTTCGCCTTTTTCAGCATATGATTCGGCAGTTACCAGAGAAGAACTTGAAGCCGATTGGTGCATCTCAGCAAGAATTTGGAATATCAGAATCGCATTTCGGCTTCATGATGATATATTCAAATGTTTTTTCCTCCTTTTTGTCCCTAACCACAGACGTGGTGGTACTTGCAGGCTGTGTTGGAGGAAAGATGCGAGATTCATTAACTCATGATGAAGGGAACTCGCGCCCATGGAATATATGATCTACTAGAGATAAAGTGGGCACCGAAATCGGTCTCACTACGGGAAAGACACAAGACGCCGACGGCCAGGACATACGCCGACGGCCAAATATCGGGGCCGTCGGCGTAGACCCCGACCAGGCTAGACTTGGTCTTTCCTTTTCTATTTTAGCTACGCCGACGGCAATGCCGTCGGCCTATCTCAAAATATAGGCCGACGGCATTGCCGTCGGCGTATATAGGCCGACGGCAATGCCGTCGGCCTATATTTTCTGTTTTTTTTACTTACTCACCGTTTTGAGCATAAATTTTGCATTGGAAGTCGGATTTCGATGTTCTTTAGCTCGTTTCGAAGAGGATAAGTAGATCTGCATCATCATACACATTGCTCAAACTATATTCTTCAAAAAAAAATCATGAGTAAGCACAAAAAATTCCATGTTCAAATGGGTTTAGCCGAAGAGGGGCTCCGGAGCGTCGGAATCGAACCAAAAGTTAGGTGGTGCCATACCAAGTGGGTACAAGTATGTTTTGGGTTGTAAATGTCCAAGATTCCACTCCGCGATGTTAGAGGCTTCACCGTCATCAGTTTCTCTCTAGTGAGTTTCTGGACTTACACCTGGAAACTCTCACTTCGGTCGAATTGGAGGGAATCTTGTGAAGAGTTGGGGTATAACTTTGTTTTGGGACTTCCTAGGGTCCACCCTAACACAACCAAGTAAAGAGTTGCACTTTTCTACCCCATTTTGACGCCGGTACCGGCTGTAGTCGTATAAGCCTAGTTTTTCTCTAGCGGGGCTAGGTTTTAACCGGAGAGGGGTTCTAGAGCGTCAGGATCCCAGCACAAGCTAGGGGTGCCATACCATGTGTGTATAAGTTTGTTATGGGTTTTGGATGGCCAAGATTGCACTCCGGGGTGTGACCTGCTTCACCGGCATCCACCTCTCTCTAGTGAGTTTCATGACTTACAGCCTGAAAGTCCCAGATCGGACAAACATGAGGAAATCTTGTCAAGAGTTGGGTTATACCTTTATCTTGTGACTTCCTAGGGCCTAGCCTAACACAACCAAGTAACTAGTTACACTTTGCTACCCTATTTTGACGTCGATATCGACTTTAGTCGTATAAGTCTGGTTTTTCTCCAGTGGGGCTACGGTTTCACCGGAGAGGGGCTCCGAGCGTCGGGTTCCCACCACAAGCTAGGGGTTGTCATACCATGTACTTATAGCTAGGGAGTTTACATGCACTTATAGCGTGATAGTCCCCGATATCCACGTCTCTCTAGGGAGTTTACATGCACTCATAGCGTGATAGTCCCGATTGGACAAGCCGGAGGGAAACTTGTCAAGAGTTGGGTTATGAATGATATGAATGTCATATTTGGATTTATCTCATTTTTCTAATCGATTTAGACATATTATTTGTCAAATTTCGATTTACGGATTTGTAGATATGAATTATTCAATATTAAATGGAAAAAGGCAAATAAGTTAATTATTATTTGAATTCAAGAATATTTTAATTCAAGATTATTATTAATGATTCATTTCTTTTTATTCAAATAATTATATGGATTCATAAAATAAAGGTGTGTGACATCATAGTCCATGAGTTAATAGGATTGATAGACTACTATTGTCAGTAAAACATCTGTTGTCTCTAGGTAGCTCACAGGGAAGGAACTAAGAAGTTAAGCGTGCTGGGTCTGGAGTAGTCTCAGGATGGGTGACTTGTGAGGAAGTGTTAGTAGAAACGAGTAATTAAGGTTGCAATTAATAATGGTTAGAGATAAATGTGTCTCTAGTGCGATTAAGTGGCTAAACAATTCAAAAAAAATTGGGAAAAAATTTCAAATTTTTTTGTTTTGAAATGTTTTTAAACAAAATTCTGCCAATTCATACGCCGACGGCATTAGCCAAGTTTACGCCGACGACAGCTAGGCTACGCCGACAGCGTGATACGCCGACGGCCGCCGTCGGCGTATCCATACGCCGACGGTGCCCGGCCGTCGGCGTCTTGTGCGTTTCCCGTAGTGTCTATCAAAATCAAGTTATAGTCGGTGTATAGAATTGCCACTTTTGCAAGAGATCTTCCACGTACCATCCCGAACTAAAGTTTGTGATTTTGCAAGTTTCACGGCACAGCGTGTAGAGCGGAGCAGAGGTAGGAATCTAGAGCTGCGTGTGCGTTCATGGCGATGGCATGGCAGTCACGAGGGATCCACATGTAGTGTGACAAGAGCATCTCCACCGGAGCCTTCAATGGATGTCCGGCACCCCCAATTGAGGCCCAATTGGGGGTGCCAGACACATGTCCCGCCACAATTTTGTTAGTGCACACAGCGGCACCCCAAGTAGGCACTCTAATTTTTTTTGACAAGCCGGCGAAATTCATACATAATTTTTAACGAGATTTAACAAACTTATAATTTGAAATCTAAACGAGATTTAACAAACTAAACCTAAACTAGGCGGAGAGAAGGAGGCATATGCCGATGCCGGCGACACGCCCCAGCCTCTAGCCAACCACTACACGCGCCGGCGTTGACGAAGATGCCGATTCCACAACCTAGCGCCGGCGAAGAAGATGCCAATCCCAGCGCCGGATCATCAAGAGACTTGCATGCCTCAATGATCTGGCGCCGGAAGTATCATCCGCTATTGTCATCGGCTATGACCTTTGGAAACATAGCCTCGACAAAGCCTGAGGCTTCTTATTTCGCGGCCGGCGCGTGGTGGGATTTGATCTACCGCCGTTGCGTGCCGCGATGCGCCTGATGGGAAGGCTCGCCGGCTTCATCCGGTGCCCCCTTCTCCGGCGACGCCACGCTGTTGACCAAGATGCAGCTGCCGGTGGTAACGGAAGATCGGGCAGCTCGGGGTCATCGTCGTCGTCCTCGCCGTCAGAGTGGGCACGCTCATCCTCCGAACCGAACCACTCCGGCCTTGGTTCCCGCACGGAGGTGGAGAGGAAGACGCCGGTGCGACGCGCCTCGTACTCCGCGTCCATCACGGCGTGCCAGTAGGGCGCCGAGATGGAGTACTTGGGGTCGAGCTTCTGCTCGTACGGCATCTCCTGCCACTTTCGCATGATGAAGTTGACGCGCTCCTGCCCTCCGAGCCGCGGCGCCACCGGCACGTTGACGACGTTCCTCGTCCACCCTTCGGGTAGGGTGGCGTCGTCCTCCACCGGCACGCTGTGGCGGCTGCACAGCTGTGCGGTCTCTAGCGACACCACGTAAGGAGGCGCATTGGCTACGTCCTCGCGCCACCGCTCGCAGTGGTACGCCTTGGTCATCTCCGCCTCCTCGTTGCGGCGGCGGCGTTCCTCCATCTGCTCGCAGCGTTGCTGGCCACGACGCTCGTTGCAGCGGCGAGCACGTTCCGCAGAGAGGAAGTCGCGATGACGCCGAAGCTCGTGCTCCTCCAGCGTCTCGCGGCTGCCCGCCATGCTTGGTGGCCGATCTGCTGGTGGCGAGTTGGGAGAGGGGAGGGGAGAAGAAGTGGTGTGGTGTGGGAAGAGGAGGGCCGCGACGCGCCGCGTTTTAAAGGCGGACGGAGGAGCGGGGTTGGGTGGGCATTAACGCCTAGCCACCGGTTTGCCTGACCACGCATTGACGCCGACGCCGCGTGCGCAGGGAAATCCGGACACCATGTCCGGTAGATGGGCGAGGGCGCTCTCAATAACACCCCCACACGACCTAGTCTGATTTTTATTTTTTTCAAAACAACACGAAAATTTAAACGAAGGCCAAATCTAACTAGATTTAAACAAACATAGTTTAAATATAACTTAATTAAACTTCTTCTAAACTACCAATCTCCGTCTTAGGAGTCAAGGACAATCGTGGCGGTCTCTACCGACGTGCGCTTAGCCTCATTGTTGACCAGCCATTTGAAGTCATCGCCGGCCCTGCTTGACAGGCATTGACGGCATCGGTTTGACATCCTCCTCGTCGTCTTCAAACTTTTCCACCGCCTCCTAGTCGATGCATGGAGGAATAGGGGGGACGAGCAGTGGCTAAGCCACCCCCAACAATCTGATGTTGTCCATAAACTTACTAACACACATGCTTCTACTTTGAAATCCAAAGCCATTTTGCCACCCCAAGCCTAATGGCTGGCTCTCTCCCTGAACGATCGATCTGTTGTCGTTGGAGTCCTTGGATTCCAGCTTGCCTGATATGCATGGCCTCCTCAAAGCCCAGCCAGTATACCTCGGGTTTGGGCACGCGCCCGGCTGGCGAGGTCATTAGCCATAGTGGCGAAGGCTTGGGCCTAGAATCGGCGCACCCGGTTAAATCCGGCACGAATCGAGCCGGCCTCCGTAGCATGCCTCCACATCTTCCCGCAGTGGCAGCGGCGATGGCCAGAAAGGGGCGATGGACGGGAAGCGAGTTAGAGAGACGGCGGAATTTGGAGCGGTGCGGTGACTCCAACTGATGGATTTAGATGAGCGTGGTAAGTGGGAGGTGGGGTGCGTTGAAATAATCACCTGTCGCTGACAAGCAGGGTCTGCCACTAACAGTTGGACCTTAGTTCGACATGGCAAGCGTGTCCAGATACCCCCAAATGTTGGGAGTCATGTTGGGAGTCCTGAACTTCAGGCTGCCTTTGCTCATGAATCATCATGATGACCTAGCTAACTTTTAGCTTGGAGTATGAATGAGGTCATATCAACCAATACCAACTTTAGTCTATTTTGGAAGTTTGAAACAAAACACCGACTTTCTAGACTTCTCGTAGTCATCGCTATTTTTCTCCAAGCTAGCTAAGATCAGTATCATGGGCATTATGACTTCAATCTTATCATCTACTTTCATTTTATTTATGGATTGGTCTTAGTCTTTGCATGAAAAACAGCATGGATTTGCCAATTTGGTCTTGTGTAGGTGTAGCTACTCTCACTACGAACTGAGCGACATCTTAATTATGTATCATGACAATTATTTTAGTCAACTATCCTGAAATTTCTTTATTTCCATCAGAAAGTATGTGGCATAAGTCAAAAGGTTAACTAGCTTGCCAATGTTGCTAAACCATCCAAACAAGGTAAAAGGAAATACGGCACCGATGCTGAAACTATATATTAGTTCCTTACTTACTGCCATCAATTCTCTTGAGGCTCGCTGGTAGCCGTAAACAAGCATTAATCCAGACAGGAATTACAGATGGAGCCACTTGGTACGGAACAATATCTCTGCCATGTACTGTAAAGTATCATAAAAATTCTTTTAACGTCACAAAATGAAAATACATTCGTTGTCTGGAGCTGAAAAGTCTTCCTTTTTAAAGCTGAAAAGTCTTTCAAATGTAACACATTAACACAAGCATGCAATATACACATGTTTGGAGCTAGCGAGATGGTAAACACAAGATTTTTGACCAGTCGATGCATGCTTGTGTCATGCCTTTTTTTCAAGGTGGTGACTTGGGGATGTAAATCCAAAATTTGGTATATAGTTAGACTCGTCATCATGATGATCCCTTATTGAAGGATTTACCTACAAATTGTGTAATTTTTGTTCGTTTTGCTCTTGGGATGTGTTTAGTGGTAGGTTGGTGTAGTTACTGTTGCGAGTCATACGGCCTCAGGTTATTTCTTCTTTGATCGACTTGTTCATAATTGAGGACGGACTTTGCCTAGATATTTGAATAATAAATAATATAGTGTTGTGAGTATCAAGCGATGCATAGCACTGGGTATTTCCTCAACCACCAAAAGTTGAATTTTCTTAGAAAATAATATAATAATTTATGAGCATGATAGTTTCTCTGCATGTACAAATATTTTGCCGGGCAGCATGTACTATACATTAACTGTAGTTCGGCATTAAATGTTGACGCAAGTGTAGCAATGTGTCCAGCTAATGTATAGCAAGCAGGATGGTAGACACATTTGGTTAGTATATATTATTTTCACCAAAACATTTGTTTAGTTATACAAATATGATGTAAGCCTCAATTATATGCTAGGAAGTTAGGCATTCTCATACGTATGCGCATATATATGTGAGGTCGATCGGATTGATCGACGTTTGAATCTCTAGTTAATTAATTTCCGATCTGCCCCGCTATTTCTAATGAAGATTGTTACTGAAAAGAAAAATATAATCGACGCTATCACTGTCCCTGTCCCAAGAAAAAGTTATCACCGTCACTTTCAAAAATAATGTAAAGCTCGTCCAACATATTAGCCTCTAAACTAAATATGCAACGTCACTACAAATGATGAAATGATGCATACTATGTACCTTCACCGGTCACCACACAAACTCATTAGTCACATGATTAGCTCTAGGGTGAACAATCGATGGTGATAATCGTTAGAAGAAAAGCTTTACTTGCACGCTTTACCCATCTATCTAGCCAATCATATGCCATATTACCAATCTCTGAATGTATTATAAACGGCTGCTTTACTTGCGTGCGATCGATGGACACGTAGATGGCTTGGCGTGCATAGAAAAGTTGCATATGCATGCCAAGTGGGCACGTAGGGTTGATGTTACAGGTCTAATTACCAGATTGTGCAACGAACAAGCTAACGATTTCTAGCTAGTTAGCTTGAAGAGTGGGAGCGCTAAGCCGTCATTGGTGGTGTAATTTATTCCACCTCGACCTCACATGCTTCGGAGCTGCCTCCGCATCAAGACAGGTTAATTTGACCCTAGCTACTTACTACCACTAGTAGAAATCTACCTTTCGTCCAGAGCCGAATCGGCCATTAATCCCGGTTCAGTGAAAAACCGGGACCAATGCCTGGCACTGGTCCCGGTTCGAACTGCCAGGGCATTGGTCCCGGTTCGGTTGGGGACATTGGTCCCGGTTCGTGCCACGAACCGGGACCAATGCTCCAGTGCCGGACACGTGGCGTGCCGCGGAGCTCCACGAACCGGGACCAATACCCCTCCCCTGCCTATAAATAACCCACCCCCTCTCTTCTCTCCTTTTTTTTCTGGTTGGATTGGTGGGAAGTGGGTGCTAGTTTTTTTTTCCTTTGCCACGCACAAGATGTGTTCGATGAAATGCCCGAGCCACACTTAAGTTCACACAAGATGATATCCTCGGCCGAGGTTAGCAACTTTATCCTTTTCATCTGTAATTGATACAGAAATATTGCACGTGTCGATGTACGGTGGTCATTTCACTATTCAAGATGTTATTGTAATGGTATTTGATAAACTTAATTATATGATGCAGATGGATGCACGGATGCGATGGATGTACGGCGAACGACGCAGTTCCGAGTTTATTGCAGGCCTGCATAAATTTCTCGAAGTGGCTGAGGCAAACAAAGTGGATAATTTTATGCCTTGTCCATGTGAGAAGTGTCGGAACGTCAGGGAGTACTCTGACCCGAGAACCATTCAAGACCACGTGCTTCGGAGAGGTTTCATGCCCAGCTATAATTGTTGGACCAAGCACGGAGAAAGAGGGGTTAGGATGGAAGACAATGAAGAAGAGGAGGATGATGACAACTATCCTATGTTCCCTGAGGAATGCGGTGATACTGTAATGGAAGACGTTGAAGAAGAAGGAGGTGAACATCGGGCATCAGATGAGCCCGCTGATGGTCTTGGTGGGGTCATTTCTGATGCAAAGCGAGAATGCGATACAGAAAAGGAGAAGCTAAAGTTGGAGGCCATGCTAGAGGATCACAAAAAGTTGCTGTACCCAAATTGCGAAGATGGCAGCACAAAGCTCGGTACCACACTGGAACTGCTGAAATGGAAGGCAGAGACTGGTTGTTCTGACAAGGGATTTGAGAAGTTACTGAAAATAATGAAGCCGAAGCTTCCAAAGGATAACGAATTGCCCGAGACTACATACGAAGCAAAGAAGGCTATCTGCCCTCTAGGATTAGATGTGCAGAAGATACATGCATGCATTAATGACTGCATCCTGTACCGCGGTGAGGAGTACGAGAATATGGATAAATGCCCGGTATGCAATGCACTGCGGTACAAGATCAGACAAGATGACCCTGGTGATGTTGAGGGCGATGACGAGCCCCCCCGGAAGAGGGTTCCTGCTAAGGTGATGTGGTATGCTCCTATAATACCACGGTTGAAACGTCTGTTCAGAAACAAAGAGCATGCCAGGTTGTTGCGATGGCACAAAGAAGAGCGTAAGAAAGACGGGAAGTTGAGACACCCCGCCGATGGGTCCCAGTGGAGAAAAATCGACAGAGAGTTCCCGACATTTTCAGATGACGCAAGGAACTTAAGATTTGGTCTAAGTACAGATGGCTTTAATCCTTTTGGGGAGCAGAGCTCCAGTCATAGCACTTGGCCCGTGACTCTATGTATCTACAACCTTCCTCCTTGGTTGTGCATGAAGCGGAAGTTCATTATGATGCCAGTGCTCATCCAAGGCCCGAAGCAACCCGGCAACGACATTGATGTGTACCTAAGGCCATTAGTTGATGAACTTTTGCAGTTGTGGTCCGAACCAGGTGTACGTGTGTGGGATGAGCACAAACAACAGGAATTTGACCTACGAGCGTTGTTGTTCGTAACCATCAATGATTGGCCTGCTCTTAGTAACATTTCAGGACAGTCAAACAAGGGATACAATGCATGCACGCACTGTTTAGATAAGACTGAAAGTATACATTTGGGAAACAAGAACGTGTACCTGGGGCATCGTCGATTTCTTCCGAACAGTCATGCCGTAAGAAAGAAAGGCAAGCATTTCAACGGTGAGGCAGATCGCCGGAAGAAGCCTAACCTCCCTGATGGTGATGTTATATATGACATGGTCAAGGATTTAGAAGTAATCTTTGGAAAGGGTCCTGGCAGTCTATCTGTTCCGAATGACGCTGACAACCACGTACCCATATGGAAGAAGAAATCTATATTTTGGGAGCTACCCTATTGGAAAGTCCTAGAGGTCCGGTCTTCAATCGACGTGATGCACGTGACGAAGAATCTTTGCGTGAACCTGCTAGGCTTCCTGGGCGTGTATGGGAAGACAAAAGATACACCAGAAGCACGGGAGGACCAGCAACGTATGAAAGACCCATACAACAAGCAGACGGATAAAGGGCGTCAATACTTAAGCAGCTACGCTCTTACCAAAGCAGAGAAGGAAATCTTTTTTGAATGCCTGAGCAGTATCAAGGTCCCGGCTGGCTTCTCGTCAAATATAAAGGGAATAATAAATATGGCAGAGAAAAAATTCCAGAACCTGAAGTCTCATGATTGCCACGTGATTATGACGCAGTTGCTTCCGGTTGCATTGAGGGGGCTTCTACCGGAAAATGTTCGAGTACCCATTGTGAAGCTATGTGCATTCCTCAATGCAATATCTCAGAAGGTCATCGATCCAGTAACTCTACCAAGTTTACAGAAGGCTGTGGTCCAATGTCTTGTCAGCTTCGAGTTGGTGTTCCCCCCATCATTCTTCAATATTATGACGCATCTCCTGGTTCACCTAGTCGACGAGATTGCCATTCTCGGTCCTGTATTTCTACACAATATGTTCCCCTTCGAGAGGTTCATGGGAGTCTTGAAGAAATATGTTCATAACCGTGCTAGGCCAGAAGGAAGCATCTCAAAGGGCTATGGAACAGAGGAGGTCATTGAGTTCTGTGTTGACTTTATTCCTGACCTTAAGCCGATTGGTGTTCCTGAATCGCGGCATGAGGGGAGACTGAGTGGAAAAGGCACGCTAGGAAAGAAAGCACTGATATGTAGGGACGGGCATTCTTTAACTCAAGCACACTACACAGTTCTACAAAGTTCCACCTTCGTGGCTCCGTATATCGAGGAACACAAGAATTATGTACGCTCCAAGAACCCGGGGAGGATGACTCCTGGATTAAAGAAAAACACATGGAGACTTTCGGCAGTTGGTTGCGATTACAGCTCATGAATGACACCACTGTCGGAGATCAGCTCTACTTGTTGGCCGCGTCACCATCTTCGACTGTATTGAATTTCCAAGGGTACGAGATAAATGGGAATACATTTTACACGATCGCCCAAGATAAAAAGAGCACCAACCAAAACAGTGGTGTCCGCTTTGATGCAACAGACGAGAATGGGCAAAAGGACACATACTATGGTTACATAGAGGAGATATGGGAACTTGACTATGGACCTACTTTTAAGGTCCCTTTGTTTCGGTGCAGTTGGGTCAACATGAAGGAGAAGGGATAAAGGTAGACCAGCTGTACGGAATGACAACAGTGGATCTCAAGAATCTTGGTTGTTACAGGAACGAACCATTCGTCCTAGCCAATGATGTGGCTCAGGTTTTCTATGTGAAGGACATGTCCTCCAGACCGAAAAAAAGAAAAAATAAGCAAACGAATACATCAGACGATGAGCCAAAGCGTCACATAGTTCTTTCAGGGAAAAGAAACATCGTGGGAGTCGAGGACAAGACAGACATGTCAGCAGATTATGATAAGTTTGATGAAATTCCGCCCTTCACAGTGAAAACTGACCCAAGCATCCCGTTAAATAATGAAGATGCTCCATGGTTACGGCCGAAGCGATCATAGGCCAGGGACATACGCGAAGAAGGGTTCATGGCATTTATGTAAATCAATGTAATGTATTAAACCTTTATGTGATGTGTAGTAATGTATTAAACCTTTATGTGGTGAAAACCATAATACATAGCTCGGGTCCATTTTTATTTAACCATAATACATCACGAATAATATCACTAACTTTTGTCGGGTCCTAAGCCACGGGGTGCTGAGCGGCCGGCGCTGCGCACCCAAAGAGCAGGAACCATCACAGGGTCAATACTCACGTGAGAAGGATCCCTATGAAGAACCATCCACCAACCGGGACATCGTCGCCGAGATCTGAAAAAATGAGTGGGGAATTTGATCAAACACCTAGGTAGGGGAGGGAGAGGGCAGCACCTTGGTAAAAACACGCCCAAAACACACGGTTTCCCCGTCATACAGCCCACCGGTGGCTCGTGAGACGGCAAATCGGCCTTCGATCCAAACAGCGGCAAGACGTCTCTGATGATTTGCAACCGTCCGAACAAGTGTTGCTAATCATCAGAGCGCCTTGCCGCTGCTTGGATCCGACCGAGGGGAGGGTTCACCTTCAGCCTCCGCTCTAGGAACTCCTGCCTCTCAGAAATCTTGCTCTCTGCTACCCGTGTACTGCCAAAATGAAGTACAATGAGTAGACACTGAGTGCTGAACATGTCCGGGAGGGGGGCTATATATAGGGTACGTGTGCTTCTTTAGTCCCGGTTGGTAACACCAACCGGGTCATGTGGCTCACGAAGTGGTCGTGATACTGCTGATCCAACAGCTCACAATCCCTCAAAAGAAACACACCCCTGATCCAACGTCTCACAAGCTTGAAAGAAACACACGATCCGTGTGCTTCTTTAGTCCCGGTTGGTAACACCAACCGGGACTAAAGGCGGGCTTTGCGGTCACGACACGTGTCCTCCCCCAGCGCTGCCCTGGGCACGTGTCCTCCCCCAGCGCTGCCCTGGAGGTCTTTATATATTGTCGCCGACGGGGTAAACCCTAATCCACCATTCCTAGCCACGAACGCATCGTCTCCACGAGATGGATCCGCCACGCCCGCCGCAGCGCCTTCTGGACGAGGTCGAGCGTGCTCGGCAGAGCGCGCTTGGGCGCAACCGCGGGAGCCTATCCCGCCGTATGCCCACGAGCCCGGCGTGGAGAGGAATGCCCAGCTACCGGCCTCCTGCTCCACCAGGTGCCGCCGCACCTCCACCTGGCGCCGCTGCACCTCCACCAGGCGCCGCCGCTCCTCCCGCGGAGGAGGAGGAGGACGACGACTTCGACTGGAGCGACGACGGGGAAGAGGGTTGTGGGTTGCAGATACAGGAGGCCATGGAAGCCTCCTTCCAGTCTGTCCGCGACTACCCTGTCCAGCGAGCCAAGACTGCCTACCAGCTCAAGGCGAAGGAGGCTTCCGAGCTGGATTGGGCGCTGAAAGACTCATCCTCCATGGATCTTGCCCTCCGCCGCAAACGTGCGCGCGAGAACCGGGCGGCCGCCCACGGGGCTGGCTCCTCCCGCCGTTCCCCCTAATCCTACGGCCTTCGAGCCAGCAAGTCCGTTTATGTAGAATAATGTTGGTGATGTTGGATCAGGGGTGTGTTTCTTTCAAGCGCTTGTGAGACGTTGGATCATGTGTAATAATGTATTAAACCTTTTATGTAATGCATTCTATGGAATGTATTAAACCTTGATGTGGCTCACGAAGTGGTTGTGATACTACTGATCCAACAGCTCACAATCCCTCAAAAGAAACACACCCCTGATCCAACGTCTCACAAGCGCTTGAAAGAAACACACGATCCGTGTGCTTCTTTAGTCCCGGTTGGTAACACCAACCGGGTCATGTGGCTCACGAAGTGGTCGTGATACTGCTGATCCAACAGCTCACAATCCCTCAAAAGAAACACACCCTGATCCAACGGCTCACAAGCGCTCGAAAGAAACACACGATCCGTGTGCTTCTTCCTTATTGGTGGGATTCTCACTATATATATGTAGTCATGCATGGCCTCCATTGGCATAGCACATCTAAACTCATATCTGCAACCTCATCACTCTCCCATGGCTTCCACCGTACCCACTCTAACCTACTCGGAGGCGGAGGCGCTTTGCGCCTCGAACTACCCCTGCCCGCCCGGCTACGACGTCCCCGCCGGCTGGAGGCTGAGCACCGGAGGCGTGCCGGTCCCTCCTGTCCCTCAAGGTTTGGCGCGCCGGGCGGCCATCACGAACCACTACTACCTCGAGCTCACTCCGGCGCAGCGGATGGATCCCCGCTGGCATCCCGACTACCGCCCGACTTGGGACGCCTTCTTCATCAATCGGCGTGAGAGGGCGCTCGCCAGGTACGAGGAGGACGGCCCGCCTCCTTCGAACTTCAACGAGGCCGGCCGTCGGCTGTGGTGGAGCGGCCGGACTCTCCAGAGCGTCATGAACTACATCACGGCCGGCGATAACCCCCGCCTGCGCTACCCTCGCTTCCAGTCCAGGCGAGCGCCGCCCGACGACAGCGACGACGACGGCGGCGACTACGACGACTACGAGGACGAGTATTATAGGCCTAGGCAGGAGTATGACTAACCTATGGTTCGTCTATGTACCCAAGATTGTTGTCATTAACTACTTCTGGTCTAGCTAAGACGACGATCGTTTAATTGGATGGATTATCCATAAAATATGGTCTACTTTGTGTGATAATTGGATGGGTGCCATTTTGCACCATATTTCTTCACAAAAAATGTCATTTTTGACAATCGAAAAACAAAAAACGATATTTAGATAAGTAATTTGAAAAAATAGAAAATGGTTTTGAATTAGTTATTCAGATTCAAACACTTTTCATGTTGAAAGTTTTGTCAATTCAAAATATGCAATAAAGTTAATGCATTTTTAATTGAAAATGGCAAAATGGTTAATAGTTAGAATAATTATTTTAGAAAACAGAAAATGGTTTCGGATTATTTATTCAAATTTAAACACTTTTCATGTTGAAAGTCTTTTCAGATTCAAAACCATTTGAAATTCATATTCAAACACCTAAATAAGAAAAAAAAAGCGGGAACAACATTTCAGAACTGAAAAGTTCGAAATAATTTTGAAAAAGGACTCTTTGGTCCCGGTTCTTTCCAGCAACCGGGACCAATGAGTCCATGGACGCGCCACTGGATCTGGCATTAACTGACCCACTCATTGGTCCCGGTTGCTACGAAGAACCGGGACCAAAGAGGCATTGGTCCCGGTTCTTGCCAGCAACCGGGACCAATGATGCCTGCTATATCTGTCTCGGCCTCTTCTCCTTCCTCATTCATCTCCAAAAATCGACGAAGACACGGGCGCGCGACGGAGCGACACCACGCCGTCAGGCTGCCCGACCTCGCCCTCGACGCTCCCTCGACGCCGGTGCCCTCGACGCCCGCGCCGCGCCGCCCGCACGCCGGCCGCCCGTGCTAAGAAGAAGAGGAGCCGTGCACAGTACCGCGCCGCCCGTGCACACCGCGCTGCTCGCCGTCGACGGTCGGGCCATCCTCGGCAACCACCGCTTCTCCCACGACCTTCCCCCGGCCGCCGCGCCCATTTCCGCCGTCTACACCACCCCCTGTAACCCGAGGTGAGCCCTACGCCGTCCGCCACTGTCTCCGGCCACGGCGGCGCCGCCGATACGGTGACTTACTGTTTCTTTTTTTCCTTACTCGAATTAAGAAATTAACAGAAACATTTTATTCTGTGTGTATGTTAGAAATTAAGTAACTCGAGATCTATAAGTCCAAAATTGATGAATCAAAATTCTTTGGAAAGCTAATAAAAATGTTTGTCCAACCACACAGGTCCCATATTATTTAGATTAATAATAAAAGAATGGTATTTAAATTACTACAGAGGGTTTAAATCACCAAATTGTTTGTTTCTGATGCTCTGTTAGCTCAAATAATGTGAATCCAATTTTGTTAGCTTAGTATTGTGATAAATTAGCATCCCTAATTTTTGTGGAATTAATTGAGCAACAGAAATAATTTGGCATTCAATTAACGTTTGTAGACCCTTCTGTACTACAACATTTTTAGCTGTCAAATGGTTAATCTAAATGAGTTGAATCCAATTGTGTTAGATCAGAAATATTCAGTACTTGCTATCCCTCAAAGGATTTAATTTTATGATTAACAGAACTTGTGCAGTAGCCAAAACTTGATTAATAAGCTTCTGGACTAAAACATTTATGTAGGAGTTTAGTAACTCAAAATGGCCCAAACTCAATTGTGTTGTCTTTTATAGATTTATGGAGTGGTTCCAAATGGTACTTTTAAATGCATTTGGGCTCCATTTAACAGGATCTCCATGTTTAGGAATTGTTAGTACTGTGTTAGGAAAAAAATTGTGTTAGAAAAAAATTGTGTTAGGAAAAAAATGTGTTAGATATGCAAAGATGCAAATTTATGGCCCCTGCAAATTAAGAGTATCAGGTGTAGATGTATCTTGACATATGGAACAAGTTACCCAACTAAAGTTTTGTGCATTGTTCTTAATTTGCAGAAACTATGGAACGAGACGAAAATCAGGAAAACATCCTCGAGGATATAATCCGCGGGCCGGAAGATGTTGGCGATGTCACCTCGCAGTTTCTGAACAACTCCGGTGAGGGAGATGAGTCTCTCAACCGAAGAGACGGCTCCGGTGAGGTAGAACCCGACGGCTGGGGTGGGGGAGAAGTCGGCGAGGGAGAAGCCGACGAGGGAGAAGCCGAAGGCTCCGGTGGAACATTAAATGTTGCAAACTCCGGCGAGGTGCATATACATATATTAATGAAGCCGAAGATTGTATTAATTAAGCCTCTGCTGTCTATATACATATATTAACGCTCTTTCTTCTTTTAGCCCTCCGGATCGAGCAAATCTTCTGTAAGGACAAAACGAGGCCCAGCCAAAAAGTTGGGCGACCAAGAAAGGTACAGGATCGAAAAAGTCGCTGAAGACGGCACACCGACTGCTCCCCCTGGTGTTAAAAATAAAATGGTAAAGCAATGCGGAGTTCTTGTTAGGGACTACATCCCGATCACCGTTCGAGAATGGCATGAGCCAAAGGAGGGAGGAGTAAGATATGTCGGCGAGGGGGCAAAGAAAGACTTTGGAGAAAGCTCATGCTTAATTTCACCCTGCCGGCGCCAGAGGTGGATCCAGATGAGGAGGATCCAAATGAGGCAGAAAAGATTGCCCGGAAAAACATGGAGCAAAAAGTCAGGGACTGGGCTCTTAAGAAGATGGCCGAGCTATTCAAGAACTGGAAGAAAAGATTGAACAGCGAGTTTGTCCAGAAAAATAAGACTCCGGACTTCGATAAAGGGTATGAGAAGATAAGGGACTACTGGGAAGAATTTGTGGCGTACAAGAAATCGGAGGAAGCTCAGGAAAAGTCTGCAAAAAATAAGGCAAATGCTGCTAAAAAGATCTACCACCATACTATGGGGGCTGGTGGCTACGCTTTTAGCATGCCTAAGTGGGAGAAACTTGAGGCGGACCTGCTGGCTAAAGGGATCACTCCAGAGCCACTCGCATGGATCGAACGGGCAAGAAATTGGTTTTACGGGCATGGGGGCACGTTGGACGCAGAAGGGAAGTGCATATATAACAGAAGACACAAAGATAATCCCCTACTACCCATCGAAGGCATTAGAAATGCAGTAAAGGATGTTGCAGAGGGACGGTTCATTCCCGATAGAGAGGATGACGAGCTCACACGCGCCCTTGGGAATAAGGAACACGACGGACGGTTACGAGGCGTACCAGGCTCCAAGCCCAAGACAATTGCGATTCCCGAGCACAGGAAGAAATTTCCTGATAGAAGCCATCAGAGGAGAAAGGAAAGGGAGGCAATGGAAGCACGCGCTGCTGCAGACCGGCTGCGTAATATAGAAGAAGAATTAAAGCGGCAGAAGGATCAAATTGCCGCTTAGCCAGCAAGGTACTAGCGGCCAATCTCAGCGGCACATGGTAGAAGCTGCATGCGATGGTACCGGCGGCCCATCGAATCGGAAAAGCAGCGTGGCTTCCACGGAGCTCCAGGATGGTACTGATGATGCAGTGACGGTGGCTCCACTTCGTCGCTACCCAGTGGATGATATCACGGAGAGCACACCTTGTGAGATGCATGTGAAAGTTTTTAACTTAACCATGAAGGTGGCGGTCGGCTATGTCGTACCAATTGGACCTAATCCAACTTACCATTTCTCTCCGGTTCCAAATGGCTACGCTGTTGTCGCGGTGGATGAAGTGATGAAAGATTATGAGGAGCTGAAGCTGCAACACCCTGCAGGTGAAGATGGGGAGGTGCTTGAACTTGGAGAAGCCAAGAAAGCGACCATTCTATGGCCAAAGGAATTCATCGTGCTTCCGAACTGGCAGCCAAGGCCATCGACTCCTCACCAGTCTCCAGCGCAACAGTCCTCTTCACCGCCTCAGCATTCTCCAGCGCAACAGTCCTCTTCACCGCCTCACCAGTCTCCAGCGCAGCCGTCTCCGCCGCCGCGTCAGCCGTCTCCGCCCACCGCTCGTACTATGAGGGGTAAGCGATCACCGAAACGTAAAAGGTCGCCCCTCCCAAAGTACCTCATAAGAATCTTCCCATTAGACCTTATGACAGGACTGTAGCGGAAAACGCCGCGGAGGTGGCTGCCTACAATAAGGCTTTTTTTGCACCAAAAAAGCCCGAGCAAAGCCGGTATACGATGAAAAATCCAAAAAGTGGGCTAAGTCCTTCCTTGCGCAGCCATCCCAAATATCGATGAATCTGCAATCTGACTATGGTCGTGAACTTAGTAAGCTAGCACGTGCCCAGTCTGAGCAGAACAAGGAAAGAAGTGCAAAAAGCGGGAAACAAATTGCCCAGCTCGGACAGCAGAAAAATCAATCGGTCCCCCCGCTCATAGTGTGTTCCGATATCGACAAGGACTTCAGAGCCGATATGGATAAGGACCTGCAATTATTGGACCCCAGAGCCATAGCTGCTGCTAGAGAACATGGTATCACTGTATCGCAGGCCATGGAAAATGCTACCGCCATGGGTATGACTCTTGGTCAACTTTTAGGCTATGAAGAACAGCCAATGTTAGAGATAGCACGGAAATATGTCACAGGGGAGTCTATGGTCAGTAATGAGGAGCTCACGCGTCTATCAACACATATGCGAAATCTGCACAACTGGTACATGGTGCACACATCAAAGAAGGACGCGAAGAGTGGATTGCGGTGGACGTTCGAGTGGAGCATTTCTTCAAACCTTACAGTATACAGGTTCAAATGACTGAACTGTTTCAGTTATTCAATCAGCGCGCCCTCGACAAATCTATCCTCAGTTGCTATTGTCTGTAAGTGATTTATTTTCGTAATTAAGTCTCTAGCTCAGCTCGTTCATTGCCTGTATTATATTATCCTGACTATATATATATCCTTTTGTACGCTATTATGTAGAATGAAGATGATGGAATGCAAAACATCTAGACATTATGAGGTTGGGTTCGTTGACCCATATATCGTTAATGAACATACGTTACGCAATCACCCCAAGACGTGGAGCATGACCTGACCACCTTTTTAATCAAGCAAAACTTCTGTACGGAAATACTATTTCCTTACAACTTCAAGTGAGTGTTTCTGTCTTGTACATATTTTTATTTGGCTTTCTCGATGTTAAGTGTAATTGATGAGCTATGCATGTCTGCTTTATGTAAACGTCCGCAGGTTCCACTGGATTCTGCTAAGCATTCAAGTTGACAAGTCCATAGTTGAAGTCCACGACTCATTAAGTTGGGACCAAGCGACGTGGACCGAATGAAAGAAATGCTCAATAAGTAATTTCAATCATTATCGCATTATATCGGCCTCTTTCGTTCGTTTCCTGATATCAAGTAATTAATAACTCCTTTGTTCATTTTTTTGCCAAAGCAGGTGTTGGACACTATTCAAACAGAATGTAGAAGGTCCATTCAAAGATGAGCTAACTTATATATCGGTGAAAAGTCCGCAGCAGCCACCGGGGAGTAATTTATGTGGATTCTACGTTTGCGAGTTCATTCGCGAGTTGACCTCTGAGCGGAGAACAACTTCTTTGAGCAAAATGCGGGAGAAGCTCGACCCAGAACGGCGCATACGAGCAATTCAAGAGGAATTGGCGGGATTTCTGCTTAGGGAGGTCATCGATGAAAGGGGAGAACATTATGCTTCGGACGATGAACTACATATGTGATCTATCTCCATGTAATTAAATAGTTGTATTCTCGCAAGAGATCGAATATTAATTATATATGCATCAACGTGTACTGTGTATATAGTAGAGCGTATAATATGCGTACGGAAACGATGGAGAGCACGTCGGCGATGCGAAGAAGGGGGAGACGACGGAGGCACCGGCGAGAGGGAGAGGGGGCACCGGCGAGAGGAGAGGGGGCACCGGCGAGAGGAGACCCTAAACCCTAAATACAAAAAAAAACACTCATTGGTCCCGGTTCGTAACACGAACCGGGACCAATGAGTCTCCCCCCACGCCCAGCCAGAACTGGCCACGTGGGCACCCATTGGTCCCGGTTCGTGGCCCAACCGGACTAGCATTAGTCCCGATTGGCTAGTCCCGGTTGGGCAACCGGGACTGATGGCCCAGCCGAACCGGGACCATAGACCATTTTTCTAGCAATGTACTAGTGTCTTAATTAGTCTGTGTATCATTTGACCCTATATATCTAGGCATCGATCTCTAGCTAGCTAATACGAAGTGATCCTTCCATTGTCAAATAAGTGTATTTCATTTTAGTTTGACTCACGTGATTAACATTTATTCTGCCGCTACGTTTTGCAGGTTTTCATCGAATTTTGAGACAAAATTTAATCATGACTTTGGTTATGAGTTTTACGTTACAAAATTACACAATTAAAAGCTTCTTTTGAACACGGACCTAAAGGTCTGCTTTTTGTGTCATATAACTTTTATTATCTTAGTTAAATTTAGTATAAAAAATAGACCTAAAGTTCGAAGAGGGCGTAGATACATACCCAAGCGGAGGGAGTATATAAACTGTGCACCATATCTCCTTTTTTTTAAGAAGAAAACTAGGCCCCCGAGGTACGGTGCTACCGCCATTTAAAAAAAATGAAAATTATATTTGCAAGTATAAATAAAACTATGAACAAAATTCAGATGTAGCAAAAGATATACTCTACAAGCATGGAAAATTGTAATGGAAAACTATTTGTAATTTTTGTATAGCTCATAATACAAATATTTTTGCATTGAGACTTTTCATGCTTGTAGGATATTTCATTGGCTATGTTCAGATTTCGGGTTTACTATTAAATAAATCTGTCACCGATCTCATAGATGTATGCATGCATGGGCACACCGAATGCATGCATGCACCGAGTAAAATCCCTGCATACTTTTCTCCGCCATTCCAGTGGCACGCAGTTTGGACCATCCAGATCCACTGCAAAGCTAGCCAGGTCGTTGGAGGTAAAGAAACTTCTCAGCTCTCATAGCTTCAGCTAGCTTGGTCCCAGTGCCGGTGGCAGAAGCATTTCATGGCATGGCAGCGTAACGGACATGCTAGCGAGCTAGGGGATGTTCCTCTTTAACGTGCGCGCGCATGTGTGCGCGAGCCGCCGTGTCGCGCGCGCGACGAGGCCGCGCGCCGGCCGGGGCGGGAACCCGAGCATGGTGCTCCGGCCGTGCCGTGCCGTTGCCGTTGCCGTTGATGTTTTTCCCTTGGGGCTGCGGCGCCACGGGCGCGCTCGGAGACGCCCAGACGCGGGAACTTTCGTTTCTACTCCCTCTGCTCTAATTTAATTGACTTCCTATCTATCAAATGTGGATGTATCTAGACATGTTACATGTATAAATACATCCACATGTGATGTATAGCAAGTCAATTAAATTGGAACGGAGGGAGTAGTTCACTCCGAACGAGAAGGAAGATATCATTTTGGCACAGAAAAATCGATTAACGCGTAATACAAACTTCACAAGGATTTGGGATTGGAAAGCTCCCCTTAGTGCCGTTAACCAACCATGCCCTCGAAATAAGCAAATTGACAGTCGAAAAAAATGTATTGAAACGTTTCTTTGGACAATTAGGCTCTGTTTGGTTCGCATGATTCGAATTACGCAGGAATAGGAAAAACACATTCTACTATATATAAAAGCTCGCAGATTTCGTGGCCTATCCAGCTATCCACGTCGCTGTATGTTTCTGTCCGTCCGATCTGTGAAATCGATGGCCACGGACAGCCCACGTCGCCCCGTGGGCGCGAGTTACTGTTCATCTCGAATATCTACCAATCGCAGCGCGACGCGTAGCCCGGTCGCCCGCCCCGCAGCCGGTCGCCCACCCGGTCGCGGCGCTCATTTGCAGACAAACCCCCCCCCCCCCCCCCTTTCGGAAATTCGTACGCCGTCCCCGCTTTTCCGCTACCGTTGGACCGAAATGTAAATTGCGGAAAAGTCGGGGTGTTTTCTGCAAAACTGCCCCGAGAGCTCTCCTCTCCCCGCGCGCCGCCGCGGTCGCCGCCGCCTCACGCGTCCCCGGCCAAATCCGCGGCCACCGGAGGATCCGCCGCGCCGCCCTCCACCTCCTGGCCGGACGCGGCGTGCCGGGACGCCGCCGCCGCGCCGAAATCGCCGCCGCCGCCGCGTAGGCTTCCGCCGCGTTCCGCGCGTCCCGGCGGCCCTCCGGCGACCATCCAGGGGCGGCGCCGCCACCATCGAGTTCCCCGCGACGGGGCGCTTCGGGTGCGCCCAGGCGCGCGTCCTGGAACGCGCCGGAGCGCCGCCGGCGAGGTCGGGGCCGCCGTGGGCGGGGCGGCCAGATCTGCCCACTGTGACGTCAGCACGACGTCACAGTGGGCCCGCTCTGTCAGTTTTCCAAAAAAAAAATTAAAAAAAAATCACATTTTTTTCCCGTGCAAATGGCCCACATTTTCCATATAAATTTTGAAAAAAAAATCTAAATAGTGTAGACATTTCCCCCCTTGCAAAATGGCCCACATTATTCATTTAAATTTTGAAATAAAAAAGTAAATAGTTCAAAATTAAATTAAATTTAATGGACGAACAAAATATAACAAATATGTCACCATGGGCACAAAGAAAAAAAAACTACCTACGACATATGATCAAATTCCACGTTTGAATAGTTCAAAATTTCAGGCGATTTTCAAATATGCGCACTTAATAAACAGAAAAAAATTCAAACACAACAAACGTACCAACATAGCCACACAAAAGCGCGATGGCCGCCGCCGCTTCCGCGCGCCACAGCCGGCGCTCCAGCAACTCAAATGCGGCGGCGCCTTTTGTATTTCCCGTATAAGTCAAAAGGAATTCAAATACGTTAAGCTATTCAAAAACTGGGTGATTTCCGAATTTGAACAATTTTCGAAATGCGACAACTTTTAATTGACAACAACTTTACGGTTTAATGATTCAAAATTTTAGCCCACGGGCGCGGCAGAGCCGCGCTTAGTCCCCAAGTAAAAATAATAGGAATGCAAGGAGGCTAAAAAAAAAGGAATGCAAGTGCAAAACAGAAGATTCAAAAACACAGGAATTTCATAAACTTGGTTGTTTGGTTCACATGAATAGGAAAAACATTGGATTACTAATAAACATGGTAAAATCAAAGTCAAACAATTTAAGAAGGTACAATTAGCATTTTATTATGCCAAGACAGACATCAGTCTCGTTTTTCGTGCATAGGATTTTGAAAAGGTGGTCCAGCTGGACTGTAAAATTCCTGTGTTTTTTCTTCCAACCCTACATCAAAGGAAAATTTCCTGCTTTTTTCTTTACTCATTTTTTCTAAAACCAAACGGATGAATAGTGTCCCCATAGGAAAATTTTATATTCCTACATTATTCCTCCACTTTTTCTTTGAACCAAACAAGCCCTTAACTAGCAATTAGCACCGCTTGCTGCATACCATTTCCTTTTTAGCCGACTTTTTAGTTAGCAACGCCCCTCTACAAAGATGCCACAAGGAAAACATCATCTTGTAAGGACCTCCATAAGCATTGGTTTATGTAGCTCGAACTTGAAATCGAGCTTCCACGTCGTTTTCATTGTAGAAGGTATCTATCTGTTTGGGAAGTAAGTACTCCCTGCATCCCGGTTTATAGGATGTAGATAGCATATAACCTTAAATACATCATATAAAGTGCTTGCCTAGCCTAGAAGGCTAGGTTTAATCGATTGGCTGCAGTATGATCTCGCTATCAATGTTGTGAGATATATCGATCTATCATCCACCGCAGCTAAGGCATCACGCATCGCCTTCCATGCCCAGCGTACACAAATGTTTGGTGATTTGACCCCATGGGAAGCTTCATTGTGACTCATTCCTCATGCCGTTACAATATCATCAAGAACAAGAGAAAGAACTAATATCATGTTTGGGGATTTCGATTGAAATACCCTTTATGGGTGTTTTACGTAGAATTACTATTTTTGTTATCTGGCCTTTTTTATGTTAAATATTTGTTTAGCGAGGTGTTTGTGGTGATTTTTGTTTACAGCATTTGAATCCCTATAGCCAATAAATTAGATGCTATAAGGCGGATGCATGCTCTTAGAACATTTAAAAGGTTAAAAAGGATTTCGGCGATGTAGGCATGCATGCTTTTAAGATTTTCACGACTATTGATTCACTTTTTATCTGCTTGTCAGCGTGGAGTGTGTGCCTAGTGTATGCCCGCGTTGTAAATCTGGCCGATTCGCCTTTCTTATATGAATTCTGATATGCCTTTCCACTTTTGCAACGTTGACACATTTCATGTCTAACTAAGTTATGAACCATTGTGGAAACAGCTCACACGTGAGTTGAGACTTGTGAGCACCACATAACCTTAATACTATCATGCAAAATGGCTATGTGGCCTTAGATGGCGGATAAGGTGCTCCATTGGCAGCTAGCTCCTTGATCTCGCTATCGTTGTTGTTCTAGCTAGCTATACGTCACATCCACCGGCAATTGCACCTTGGTCGTCTGGAAACAGTTCGTGAATAGCTCAGGTAAGACTCTAGCAATTATAAGAGGCATGCAGTGCCAGCACTACTCGTCCCGAATCTATGAGTCCTAAGAGCATCTCCAAGCGGAGGCCCCAAATCCGGCCCCCATAGTGTCCGCGGACGCGTCCGGACGCGTCCGCGGACACCGACCGGACAACCCCAAAACTAGTGTCCTACAACCACAATGTTCAAATATTGATACCCAAATACATGCAAGCTATGCACGTCCATCATAGAGGTAGTTTTGATGTCTAAATAAATGGTTCACATCACGTTATTACAACATAATTGTATCTAAACAAATAAAAGTAGCCGGACATAAAAGTTCACATTATTCGGACACAAATCATTGCAAATTAAAATCCACTCCTTCCCCATGAAGACATACATATGCTCCACCAGATCATTGAGTAGTTGGGTGTGCGCTACTTCATCTCGAAGTTGTCGATGCATCTCAAGGAATTGCATGACATACTCCGCTTCTTGTTCAGGTAGGTGGACATGTTCTCCAGGCTTCTCAAAATCAGTGCGAGCTGCCCCTTCTCCCTCATCCTCCACAATCATGTTGTGCAAAATTACACAACAAGTCATGACCTGCCATAGGACCTCCGGATCCCACATCATTGCGGCTCCACGGACTATGCCCCAACGAGCTTGCAACACACCAAATGCCCTCTCGACATCTTTCCTAACAGGCTCCTGTGCAGCTGCAAATCCACATTTTTTGGGACCAGTGGGATTACTGATAGTCTTCACAAAAGCCGCCCACTGAGGATATATACCATCTGCAAGATAGTATCCCATGGTGTAGTCGTGTCCGTTGACGGTGTAGTTGCATGGTGGAGCTTCCCCATCACAGAGCCTCTTGAACAGGGGAGAGCGCTGAAGCACATTGATGTCATTGTGAGAACCGGGCATGCCAAAAAAAAGCATGCCAAATCCACAAGTCTTGAGATGCCACAGCTTCAAGTACAATAGTGGCCTCCTTGCTGTGACCTTGGTACTGCCCACGCAATCCCGTTGGACAGTTTTTTCATTGCCAATGCATGCAATCTACTGAACCTAGCATACCAGGAAATCCTCTTGCTTCTCCTAGGGCCAATAGCCTTGCGGTATCCTCAGCATTAGGTTCTCTCAGATATTTTGGCCCAAACACCTTCACGACGGCATATGCAAAGTGCTCCATAGCCTCGATGCATGTACTCTCTCCCATCCGGACATACTCGTCTATGGCATCCGCGGCTTTTCCATACGCAAGCATTCTCAAAGCAGCGGTGCATTTCTGCATAGGAGAGAAGGATAGTTTTCCGCAGCAATCATACTTCAACTTGAAATAATCATCATACTTTGTTACTTTCTCTTGTATGTGCTCGAATAGTCTTGAGCTCATCCGGAACCGGCGTCGGAAAAACCCCTCATGAAAGACCGGCTTCGGACGCTTGAAGTAATCGTCATAGAGATCTCGAGCGCCTTTGAGCCTGTCACGGTCCACGGTGATCCGCCCCTTAATTGATCCCTTGAAGTTGAGAACATGCTCCTCCTTCTTCTCCATTTCCTCTTGAATGCTCATCATGGACATGGCGGCCTCCTCGTCTCCGTCGTCAAACATCTCTTCATCACTGGACCCGTCGATGAACTCCTTGTAAACCAACTCATCCATGGCCGAGTAATCATACTCGTCGGACGAAGAATCCATGGCTACATGCATGAACACTTAATCAAAATCCGGTGCCGGCATTTACACAAACACTATGAGAGCGAGGTGGAGGTCGGGCGATGCTAAACGTACCGGGAGCGGACCTCCGGCGACGGGCTCCGGCGACCGCAGAGGACTTGGCCGCGGACGCTGTGACTTGGGGGCGGCGGCGGCGGTCAGTCGCCGGCGGCGGAGCAGAGTGGTGCGGCCAAACTAGACAGAGCAGAGGAGGAAGAGGATGAAGCAAGGTTTCCGTCCGATTTAAGGGAAAAATTGGGTAGGCCCGCATTGCCAGGTCCGACGTGGCGGACGCGTCCGGGCGCGTCCGGGCGGCCCCAAACCCACCCTACATATGGGCTGGCTTTGGGGTGTGCCGGACCGCCCGGACGTTTGGGCTGACCATAGGGGGTGCGGTTGGGTGGAGGTTTTTGGGCCAAAAGCTGTCCGGGCTGTCCGCCCGGGCGTTTGGGGTGGCTTTGGGGGCTCCGCTTGGAGATGCTGTAAGTTCTAGCTTGGTGGCGTCAACAATGCCCAACTACTCTGTGGCGACCCTTGACATATGGCACTGTAGAAAATGCACTTTTTTTTAGAGATTACAAACTTGTAGTATTAGAGTAGCGGACATTGTTACTGAAAAAACCTGTCCTCGCCTTAGGAACCCTTGCAGTCAGCGTCGCCGCCGCCAGGCCCTCCCGCCGGAGTTCCCCTCACCTTCCTCCCTCCCTCCCTCCAACTCCCTCCCGGGTCGCTCCCTCCCGAGCGGCTCCGGAGGGCCCTCCACCCTCCAAGACCTAGGCGACACTCACCTCCCGCCCCCTAGCCGCCGCCGCTGTCCTTGCCGGCAGTGGTAGCGGCACCCTCCGCGTCAAGGGCGTCGGTTGGGATGGCGAGGTGCGGCTCGCTGGTGATCCTTGGGAGATGGTGGATCGCCGGTGGCAGCACAGGGCGGCACGGCTGATTCAGGCCGGTGCTTGAGGCCCTCCTACTGCGTGGCATTGAGGAGGAGGCGGTGTGCCCTCAGCGCGTCTTTGGCGCGCCTGGCGGCAAGCTGGGTCGTCGGGTCGAGATCTCGCCTGTGAGGCCCGATTTGACTAGATGGATTCAGCCACGGCCGGGGCGGCGTGGTCCGGCGGCTCCTCGGATCGTCGACACCTGCAGCCTTGCGCTTGGACTGCTTCCTTCCTCTCAGTCCACTCCGGCATGGAGGCGACTGGCGGCGTGGGGGTCTGCCGGTCTCGCGAATAATGGTGGCGGTCCTAGGGTTCCTCCTTGCATCAAGATGAAGACTTGCCGGATGCTGTCTCCGTCGATCTGGCTACCGTGGCGTGTTCCGGAAGGCTCCGCCGGCGAACTCCACTGGGCGATTCATGCCTGGAGATTGCTGGATCGGGTGGGATTCGGTCGTGCGCTCCCATGTTTTACTCTGGCCGTTTGGTTTCAGAGTGAGCGCTTCGAAGCTCTGCTGGCTGTTAATATCATGGGACATGTTCTCGTTCCATGGTGCTGGCGGAGAATGTCATGTAAGTCGAGATCTGAGGGCTAGCAATGGTGGTTCGAATCTTTCTGCCGATGAGGAATTGGCTTGGTGTCTCGTGACTTGGAGCAGCGGCATGTAAGTGGGGGCGACAACATACGTGAAGTCCAAAGTCCTACCTTTCAGGATGAAAATCCAAGGTCTGGCCTTAATTGGTTGTGCCTGACAGTGGTCTTGCTGAAGACATTGTTTTGAGAGCGAGGACTATCTTTAGGGTGAAAGCCCAAGGTCTGGTCTTAATTGGTTGTGTCTGGCACTGTTCTTGTTGAAGGCGGTGCTTTTGAAGAATTGGACGTCAGGTGTTGTTTTGGTGGTGGTTGTGCGGCTGCTGCAAGAAACTGTAACTCTGTAGCGGGACTTTTCTTTTTATTTCTTCTTCTTATTGTCTTTCGGCTGTGTGCATCCGTAACAGTTTTGGTTGTTGCGTTGTTGCAGAGGCTGGGTGTAATTTGTATCTCCACGATATTAATATACACTCTTTATCTAAAAAAAAAAACCTGTCCTCGCCTAAATTCGAAGTTTCCATATGAGATGTACAAGTCTCTAAAACTAACATTAGTTTTCCTATCGTTTGGTCGTCTGAGAATTTCTTATTATCTTAGTCAACATAGAGGATTTCTTTTTATTATTTTCTTGCTAATAAAGTTTTGATTTTTGAAAAAAGTCAACGCAGAGAACTATCGATTGGATGTTAGACCCCCGGTAGATTCTATAATTTTATTCTAGAACCAGACACCGAGACCAAAAAAAAAAAAGCGTAGAGCAGTGCAAAAATCTCTGCTTAAATCAATTTCATGTAAATATATCCGTACATTTCTTTAAAAATATTTCCACTTTAGTTGATGGTGATTTCGAACCAGTAGGTAGCCAAAATCTTGGAAGTACGCATGCTAGTGTACTTCAAATCCTCAATGCTTCAATGTTGCAGCTTGAGTCGGAGAGCTGCGGCTGCTATATAATCCCAACGCATGTCGACCGGATAATGGCACAACACACACCACATACTAGCACATTTGCCGCAATGGAAAGGCATTAGAGGCTAGCTGCACATCAAATCATTCATTCACCGTCAGACAGCCCTTCATCGCGCATTCGCGCGTAGTGTGTAGGCTGTAACCAGCAGGCCACACAGGTGCTCGAAAAGAGGGCAATATGACACACCCTTTTTCCAAATCTAAAGGAACAGCAAGAGGCCTCTCTTCTCCCAAGGATCTAATCATACTATCATATCATGCAACCATCCAATTGATCGACGCTCCTATTGGACCTGTGTTGTTAGCGTGCTCCGTCCTCTGGACTAGCTTTCTGCGTGTTGTGTTTTCACGCGGTTTCATGTGTGTTTAGGAAGCGATGGTGGAGCTTTTCACTTGTCGGTTGTCAAATCTTGGGTTGAATTTGGGCCATATATTGAGCGAACAACTTGTATTAGTGGATTAAGACATTGAACAACCGTTTCAAATCGTATGATTCCTTAAAAACAACATGCATCTACTGTGCCATAAAATTTAGTTACTAATTCGATCCATCGCTCAAGGAACAAAAATAACACATCCGACGATAAATAATACCAATACGAAAATGTTCTCTCAAGATATAAATAGAGACCAAGAGTGGCATTTTATTTGTTCCGACAACTTCCATCTCTCTTATGTGATGCACAATCGTCGGATGGATACCTAATAGCAATCAAAACTTGCTTGCACACTACATGCATGCAATTTTTCTTCTTCGAAAATGAGGCTTAAACCCCTGACCTCATCATTAAAATAATGTGCACAATTTTTTTATTATATTATTCAATAATACATCAATCAAACTAATTAAAGTCATCATTTTGGCTATAACTATAGCTACACGTACAAAC
The DNA here is from genome assembly GCA_947311845.1 of Poa pratensis. Lineage (NCBI taxonomy): Eukaryota > Viridiplantae > Streptophyta > Magnoliopsida > Poales > Poaceae > Poa > Poa pratensis. The sequence goes on from CAMZMU010000043.1 coordinate 45,243,231, forward strand.
TTGATGAAGAGCGTGGCCATGATCAGTGTCATGTGCCCTGACTTCGCACATATGCCGACTTTATCTCAAACATTGTGCTAGTCGAGAATAAGGGGTCCGGCAAGATCAGAGTGTGCATTGGTTTCAGATATCCAAATATAGCAACACCCAAGAACGAATATCCTATGAAAATAGCCGATATACTTATAAATAATGCATCAAGACACAAGATCATCAACTTTGTAGAGGGCAACACGAGGTGCAACCAAATCTTCATGGCCGAGAAGGACTCGGCCAAAACGGCTTTTAGGTTCCCCGAGTTCGATGGTTTATTCAAGTGGATGGTAATGACCTTCGGGTTAAAAAAGTGGTGCCATTTATCAGAGAGCGATTGACCCTATCTTCCATGATCATATTGGAGTTGTGCCGGATTTATGCATTGACCACATTGTTGTAAAGTTGGACATCAAGTCTCATCATTTGGCCGACTTGCGCTTAAGGTTAGAAAGAATGAGAAAACGTATGGGTTCAAAATGGATCCGCTGAAGTGTGCATTTAGTGTATTGTCTGTAAGTTTTTCTATATACATCAAGGCGTAATAGATATTGATCCGCAGAAAACATTTATTAAAATATAGCCATGCATGTAGTCACGATTTGAACCTATAAACGGCCTAGTATTGTGAACTGTATCATCATTAAATAAAAGGAAGAACAGTTTGGCCACCAGATACAGAGCAAGCAAAATGCTTCACTACCCAGGTACAGAACCTCCGGTAAAAAAAAGGTACATAACCTCACTGCAACTTGTTGCGCTGTGGAGCAACTATATACCTCTTGCCAGCCTACTGACAATGCACACGAACCCCATACTAAGCACACGAACATACCTAGAACAAAAACAGGGATTACCTTGTGCATTGAAAAGCAATAGTTTTTTAGTTCATAAAAGAGATAGCGCCTAGAAATGACCTTAAGCGTTAAAAACATACAGAAGGTACAGCTATAAGGAGGGAGGATCTCTATTGCTGCCAGTACCACATATATAATCTTGATATTTCTTATGTGCTAAAAGCATGGCGGCTACCAACATATGTATTCATATAGGACAACAGCAACCGTAACGAAAGGAGAGTACGTTGACACACCGCATTTGATCAGATTGTAGTAGGACTCGCTTTCATAGAACCATGTTTACCAGTGGTCGCTGCAATAGCACTTGCCTTAGTTGGAAATGGCGGAACCGCTTATTTTCCTCACGATGAGCTCCCTCTCAACGATCCTCGGTATGATATTGATGGCGTTGTGGCAGTCCCGGCATATCTGAGCTTCTTGATGGAGTAAAATGCAGGTTTAGTATAGCAACTTGTTGTGAATGTGCGATTTGGTCACCAAGTTGCAAAACGTGAAAAGCGGTCTCCAAGTTGCCACACGCGAGCGTTTTGGTCACTCCGTGACGGCGACAATTAGTTCACATACGTGGCAAACTGTTTTTTTACAAATGCCCCCCCTAAAGTTTTATTTTTTACAAATCCACCGAAAAAGTCAAACAAAAAAAGCTGAAAAGGAGCCAACAATTGGAATAAATAAAAATATAAGGGGCAATTTGCAAAAAACACAGTTGCCACGTATGCAAATTCACGGCTGCCGTCACGAAATGATCAAAACGCTCGCACGTGGCAATTTAATGACTGCTTTTCGCGTTTCGCAACTTGGTGACCAAAACGCACGTTCGCTGCGTACTAAACCTGCGTTGATGTACAGCGGAGTCCTCGCTGGGGGTGCTGATCAACTGTAGGCGACCACCAGCCTCTCACTATGAATTATGATACAGATTCGCCTGGTCCTTGGCCTCCTGATCGATGTCATGGAGCACGTACCTCATGTCTGGGATGTAGCGCTGCTCGTTCACCACCTTCTTCTCGATCTTGTGCGGCAGCTTGTGCTCCCACAACTTTTCCTCTCATCGAGCATGTTGATCCTGAGGCGCCTCTTGGAAGGAGGTGCCGGGAGCTTCATTGGTTGAGTTTGGATTGGTCAAGCCAGACCAGCATGGCAGCATTTCCTCTGCCCGGTCCTCAAGCTCGGCGTTGCCATTGATATGCGCAAGGTTTAAGAGCGACTCCCATACCATGGCATTGGGCTTGACTACACTACAACCTCACTGAGATGACCCGACTTCCGCAGAACCTGGATGATCCCTACATAGAGCTCCATCACAGGCTCGATGTCGTGCAACCTGAACATGGCGTCGAAGTAGATTAGTAGAGGAACGCCTCCTTGATGGCCTGGGACGTGGCGCACCCGTTGAGCACGGCGAACATGCAAGCATTCGGCGCGATACCGCACCTCTTCATCTCCTTGAAGGGCTGCAGCACGGCGTCCCGCGCCCGTTGGCCGCCTAGCCGCCGATCATGACATGCCAGGAGGCCATGTTCCGGCCGGCCATATGGTCGAACGTCCTGCGGGCGTCCGTCATGTTCTCGCGCGAGCAATAGATCTCCAGCGCATTGTTGTTGACCTGGAGGCCGGCGCCGAAGAGCAAGCGGAGGAGGAAGTCGTGCACCGTCCGGAGCTCCTCCTCCTCGAGCAGCTTCGGCTTAGAGAAGGCGGCGGCGAGCTCGCGTCGACGCACGCTCTCTTGTCAAACAGCTCCCACCGAGGCGGTGCCTGCTACTGCTACGAGGATTTATCCAGTGCTTTAGGTGCTCCCGTACTAACAATTAAAAAATTTACTACCTCCGGCCGGTCAAAAGAGTGTCGGAACCTACACAAGATTTTGTACTATGGCATGTTTCTCACGACAATTAAAATGGACCTGAGGGAGTAATTTTAATGGTTCAAAAAATTCTAAAAAAACAAGAATGTTCACAAGAAATGTGTCCACAAACTCTAAAAATTTCAGATCCAAATTGAAAATGCACACCGAGAAACAAAGAAGATAAAATCCATGTGTGAATTATATGAATTTTGCTTGTCTCTTTTAGACACTATTCGGTATTCACACTAGATTTGTCTTTTTTTTTTTCACATTCTGCTTTTCGATTTTCGACCTGAATTTTTAGAGGTTGTAGTCACGTTCCTTGTGAACATTCACACTATTTTGCGGAATTTTTTGAAACTTATAAATTGATTTTTTAAACGTTAGCACCTAAGGGGCTGATAGTAATATCCTCGTAACAAGTAAAACCAATGCCAACGCGATGAGGCGATAAGCCGTGGGAAGCATGATGTGTCTTTCAAGTATCAAGACACTATCTAAGGTTTTCAATTCTCTATGTAGGAATAGTGACTGAGCTAATGCATATACAAAAGTGAATGAAAGCATGAAACTTAAACAGAAATCAGTCAACATCCATATTAGAAAAATCAACTGGTTCTAAAACAAGAAGTGCAATTGTGACTGACACCATTCTCTAAGCTTGATTTAGACTAGAGTTGCATCTTTCTAAAAATGTGATTTGAACAAAAACCAGTCAGATAAGTAGCAAGTCATTCTACAAGTATAAAACCCTTTAATATTGGAAAAGGAGAATCAACGCATAGACATGAACGAATCCTTGATTTATAATACTCAAAAAGGAAAATCAGCGCAATTAAGGACCTTCCTTGCTCACACACAAATAACCTTCTATAGCTGGAAGATCTCAAGATCATAGTATGACTCGAATCCACCCTGGATGGCTATGAATACGTGATAGTATACGGCTATGAATGATCTCGTTTAACGGATTCCTTTTTTCAACGCCAAACCTCCTCATTTTGCCACCGATCCTTCCATTCCATCTACGCGGGTCAATTACAAAAGTGGTAAAGCCCTCCTCGTTGACCCTTGCACAAACAAACCCACCCCAAAGCAAAACAGAACAAACAACGCACCCCTCCCCTCCTTCTTCCCCGGCCCCATCGCCGCCGGCCTTCTCTCCCACCTTCCTCCTCCTCCCCCACTATATAAAACCGCCCTCACCTTCCCTTCTCACCCAAAACCCCACGCCATTAACACGGTCTCAAGCGCGCATACACAGCGGCACTCCTAGTAGAAACGTAGCACGAGACCCAGAGATCAAACGACTCTGTTCGCTTCCCGCCCTGCTCTACTCTCCTTTCTCTGTTTCCAAGAAACAAAAGGGGAGGTTGAGCCAACCACGGCCACAATGGTGGACGAGATGGAGGCGGCGGCGTGGGCGTGGCGCGGTTGGCTGACGTGGCGCGCCGCGGCGGCGCTGCTTGCGGCGTGGGTGGTGCTGCACGTGGCGGCGCGGGTGGCGGACGCGCTGTGGTGGCGGCCGCGGCGCCTGGAGGCGCACTTCGCGGCGCAGGGCGTTCGTGGCCCGCCGTACCGGTTCCTGCTGGGGTCGGTGAAGGAGATGGTGGGGCTCATGGTGGAGGCGTCCTCCAAGCCCATGTCGCCGCCCACCTCCCACAACGCGCTCCCCCGCGTCCTCGCCTTCTACCACTACTGGAGGAAGATCTACGGTGCGTCCCTCGCCGCCGGCCGCCGGCTGCATGCTCGTGACATACACATATACGCATGTGTTGCAGTAGAATAGTATCAGCATCCAGCATCATCTTTTGGGGGCGGGTTTGGTTGCATCTTCTTGTTGATCTGTTCCCTCCCTGTCTGCTTTCCGGTTTGGCTCCCTCTCTCCTCTTCTCTCTCTGTGTGTGTCTGTTTGTGCCCAGGACTCAGCTTTTGTCTCTTGTTGTCAGCTCAGCTCAGCTCAGCTTCTCTCTCTATCCATTTGCGCATATGGGGTTTATGTATTTACTCTGCTTCTTCCCCCCTCGCAGACAACTCCTTTAATTTCACCTCAGTTGCTGGCAGATGCTGCTGCTCTGGTTGTTGTGTTGGATTGAATTTTTTCGTCCATTTGGGTCATCATTAATGGTGTTCGTGATGATGATGATGCAGGTCCGACGTTCTTGATATGGTTCGGGCCGACGCCGCGCCTGACGGTGGCCGAGCCGGAGCTGATCCGGGAGATCTTTCTGACGCGCGCCGACGCGTTCGACCGCTACGAGGCGCACCCCGTCGTGCGCCAGCTCGAGGGGGACGGCCTCGTCAGCCTCCATGGCGACAAGTGGGCGCTCCACCGCCGCGTCCTGGCCGACGCCTTCTACCCCGACAACCTCAACGTACCAACGAACGCCTGCTCCTCTGTTTTTTCTTGTCCGTGGCCACGCTGGCGGTGCGTGGCATGGTTCGACGGATGGGTGTCGCTGACAGCGGTTTGATTTTCTTTTGCAGCGTCTGGTGCCGCACGTCGGAAAGTCCGTGGCCGCGCTGGCGGAGAAGTGGCGAGCGATGGCAGTGGCCGGCGGCAGTGGCGAGGTGGAGGTGGATGTGGCGGAGTGGTTCCAGGAGGTGACGGAGGAGGCCATCACGCGGGTCACCTTCGGCAGCAGCTACAACGACGGCCGCGTCGTGTTCGCCATGCAGAGCCAGCTCATGGCCTTCGCCTCCGAGGCGTTTCGCAAAGTCCTCGTCCCAGGCTACCGGTACGTGCTCTCGCCACCGGCGCCGTTGGCCATCTCGAATTTGCCTCCGAGGCGTTTCAAAGGACATGTCAATTGACAAAGAATATATGTTGTTGTTGCGCGCAGGTTCATGCCGACAAAGAAGAATTGGCTGTCGTGGAAGCTGGACAGGGATATTCGACGGAACCTGACCAGGCTCATCGGTCGCCGCAGCGACGAGGCCGCCGCAGTCGAGACCGAGGGGGAGAAGCCCGATTCCGGCAGCTTCCGCGACTTGCTCGGCCTCATGATCAATGCCGGCGAGAGGACGACGACGCGGGCGCCGGTGGCCAAGGCGATCCCGGTACATGACATGTTGGAGGAGTGCAAGACGTTCTTCTTCGCCGGGAAGCAGACGACGACCAACCTCCTGACGTGGGCCACCGTGCTCCTGGCCATGCACCCAGAATGGCAAGAGCGCGCCCGCCGCGAGGTCCTCGACGTCTGCGGCGCCAACGAACCCTGCAAGGAGCACCTCCCCAAGCTGAAAACGGTACGTCCCATCACAAACTCACTGTGATTCCGATTCTTTTTCCGGGAAATGCGGGTGAAATTTCAAATCTTGCTGCAAAGGGTCATTTTCGTCAATTTTGGGTGCTGACATACAGTGCGTGTTCCATGTGTTTCCTATGACAGCTCGGCATGATCATAAACGAGACCCTCCGGCTGTACCCGCCCGCGGTCGCCACCATCCGCCGCGCGAAGGTCGACGTCCAGCTCTCGGACGGGTGCATGATCCCCCGCGACATGGAGCTGCTCATCCCGATCATGGCCATCCACCACGACGCGAGGTATTGGGGCCAGGACGCGACGCAGTTCAACCCGGCGCGGTTCGCCGACGGCGCGGCCAAGGCGGCGAAGCACCCCTTGGCGTACATACCGTTCGGGCTCGGATCTCGGATGTGCGTTGGCCAAAACCTGGCAAAGCTTGAAGCCAAGCTCACCATTGCTATCCTCTTGCAACGTTTTGAGATCCGACCATCTCCAAAATATGTGCACGCGCCGACGGTCCTGATGCTCCTCTACCCGCAGTACGGAGCGCCGTTGATCTTCCGGCCGCTGCCATCCCGGCCGCCGGAATCTATGTCCTCGTCATAGACCACATGATCTGCTTGCTTGTCCCAAGCCTCGATCCTTTTGTCAAAATTGACAGAACAAGATGGTTTCCACTAGGAAAGAGATAGGAAGAGTTGGTCACCATGGAGCCCCCAAATCATATAGGACAAGTCCGAAATGACCCCAATGCCCCCTCCACCCTTGTGTATATGCCAAGCGATACAAAGAGCCAAGAATCACTAACTTTTTGTCATAGCCTGATGCTTGTGGCCCGCCAGGTTGCCAAATTAACCCCGCCTTAACAGACCGGATCAAGCCAGCCTTTTTTTAAGATTTGATGACACATAAGAGAAAGGCCCTACCTCTCTTTGTTGTCTTGCCCATGGCTTCTGGTGTATGTATTTGTATAGAGGTTTATTCCATCATCATGAAGAAGAAGAAGAAGAAGAAGAAGAAGAAGAAGAAGAAGAAGAAGAAGAAGAAGAAGAAGAAGAAGAAGAAAAGGTGAAGGAAGAAAAATGGTGCGGTGTTTATAAATTTCCTTGGAACTCTGTATGTCTACCTTACACACGGCATTCCTCGTCTTTTTTGCCGGTATCCTTCTTTGAGGTGTGATCTGTGTTCCTAACTCCATTATAAAAAGAACTCGCCTAACTAACAACCCTGGCTGTTCCCTCAAAAACAACCGCGGACCTGGTTAATGAACCACTTTTGTTATGAAGAAGAAAATACAGTACATGCTCTATAAATAAAGGAAGAAACTCAATCAAATTCAAGGAAATTACAGAATCGTATGAGATCAAAGACTATTTGCAAGAGACAATATTTTTCAAGGAAAATATCGAGTATTAATCCACACTAAAATGAGAATTGGAGAGCGGACATGTTGAGTGAGTAGGGCTGGCCGCTGGCAGGGTAGCGGCAGCCAAATCCTGGTTGCCAGGGGAGGGAGACTGCGGCCTGCCTGCCTGTCGTTGGGAGCTAGCTGTCACTGCCGCAAGGAGCATTTCTAACGGTTACGCAAACGGACAACACAAGTACAGTACGCTGCTAAACCGGAGAGAGAGCAGAGGGACGTAGCAGCCCTGGTTCGCGTGTGGGTTCTAGAGCATCTCCACCAGCACCCCTCAGATCATCCTGAAAGTTTATCGTCATTAAAATATGTCTCATCAGTATCCCTAAATATCCAGCTGACCTAAATTCTGTCTGACACCCTGAGTTGGCCTCCAAATTTAGGGGGTCTGTTCGGGGGTGCCGGACAGTGGCTGGACACGTCATGCGATAGGCGGAGCCCACCTACCGTACACACATAACGGTGCAGCATGCCAGTTGTGATTATGGCGCCATGTAGAGGCTATTCTGGCGTAATGGCGCCCAGTGCGCCGCGAGTTTCCCTAGGCGACGCGACGGGATGCGGAGCGACCCGACCCGACGGCGTAGCGCCTTCCCCACGGGTCGCATTTAGGCCAGCGCATTTCCCATGTGCCAGCGTTGTCACGTGTAGCATTTACGCCGCGCACCGTCCCTCGGCCATTCCCAGTGTACAAAAGGCCGTCCTCGCCGCGGCGCTCTTCCCACGCACTACTACTCCTTCTCCATTCTCCTCCCTCGCCCTTGTAGCTTTCCTCCACTGCCCAACCGCCATATCGCACAACGCTGAGGCCGGCAGTTCGAGGGGAGCCGCAGACTCACCTAGGAGCAGGTGCGCCACTTTCCACCGTTACACGCTGCTCGTCCCCCCGACTTCCGCCTGCCCAAGGTGTGGGTGGTTAGCGTGGGCGACCTCGCCGTGCCGCCCTTCCCAACCACCCCTGAAGCGTTCAACCTCGCCGACCTCACGTGACAAAATGAGATGACGGAGGCGTAGTGGCTCCATCGCGAGAACACCGCCGACAACTGGGCCGCTTAGAGCGAGCGGTTCCGGAAGGAGTGCAACGCTGAGCTGAGGCCTTTAAAAAAATTCAAACCTTGTAAAATATAACAAATTTTGAATGAACATTTAAACATTTTAATTCGCGTGTTTTTTTGGATTTTGTTTGGGGGTTGCCGGTGTTGGCGGCGACCTAGAAATGTTCGGACAAATGTCTGGCATCACCCAAATTGTGTCCATTTTGGGTGGTAAAATTTAGGTGATGCCGGTGGAGATGCTCTTACCGTCCCGAACCATGACAAACCCTCTTCGCCGAAATCAGCCTACGGGTGGCGCCATTTTGCAAGTATGCATATTTACAATCAAAATATTCAAAAAACCACATTATTTTTATGTATAGCTAGTCAACACTTTAGTTTTGAAAAATAGGTCTAGACCTCCTTTTATAGACTTCAAAATTAGTGCGATTTTCTAAATATTGAAGTATATAAAACTATAGTTTTTACTAAAGCCAAACACCTCAAAATATTTAAAACACAATATTTCTAGAAACCATAGTTTTGTTGAAATACTTTGAAATATTTTGCCCCGAACGCACCCTTAACTTTGTATTTTACATTTTAGTAACTAGGTTTCTGAATCGATGTGTCTATTTTTTATATAAATTAATCAAACTTATAACATATTGAATTTTATCTAAAATTATACTCTCTCCGTTCCTTGTTCCTTCTTATAAAATGTATAGTTTTTTCTGAATAGTAAAACTTGACTCGCTTTGACCAGGATTTTAGAAAAAACTATCAATATTTAAAATACTAAGAAAATAAAATATGAAAATATATTTCATGATGAATCTAATGTTACTCATTTGATATTGTAATTGGTAATCACATTTTCTCGAAATTTTGTTAAAGATAGTCAAATTTTATTTTTCAAGAAAAACTATACACCTTATAATAAGAAACAAAGGGAGTACGTCTTATTTTTTGAAACGAACAAGTAAATCAACATAGTACACGGACAACAATGCCTCAAAGACCGTCAAACACCTCTCGACCACCGCGCTATGCCGGTTTTGCTAGCCTACTAGATTTTATCTCGTGTCTAACTTACGTAGTAGATTTTGTCTAGTCTATTTTGCTGCAACATAAACATTTCTATAGTATGTCTGGGTTACGCGTGTTCGAGTTAAACAATAATTCTCCACTAATTACAAGTTCGTCGATAATACTACTCATACATATTCGACACAGCTCTACCTGAGTGCAATCTAACAAGAGTGTATTCTGTGCACCCAGCTTGCACCTTTAGTTTGGGTGAGATCAAAATTTGTATCTTTAGTACTGAAAAATCAAACAAGTTCACTCGGCTATTATCTGTAAATTCGTGAGAATACATGTCTTTTATGCTGTTCATAAAAAGATAAGACTGAGTAGCTAAATGCTCCCTAGCTCGTGTAGCGGTTAACACGATTTAACCTACTCTTTTTAGATAAAAGGCTTGACAGCCCGCTTTAAATTAATAAAGCCCTGCCGATTGTTTACGAACCAACACGGATACATAACAGTTTACAACGAAATAGACGAACAAAGGCTCCCAGTTAAGCTTACAGGCCGAAAGGAACAAGCTAACAAAGCAGTAAACAGCTAGATAGGGGAGTGAGTCTTGGCGTAGAAGGTCTTGAGCAGCTCCAAGGTCACCTCCAGCATCCTCAACTCCTTAGCCTTTAGCAACGGCCGCCACTGCTGCAAGATAAGTCGAATTTTGTACACAAGGTCAGCAGGTTGAAGCGTTCAATCTTTTTCATCTCTCGTCACATTGCTAAGAATTTTTGAGCTACACGACCTCTATTACTAAGGTTGATTTGTCTTACTCAGCGTGCTAGAATTTTGTAACTTATTATTTATAAGTAGATCAATATACCGTTAATCGTCGAAAAAACAAGAAGATGCTTATGTCTTCACATAAGTTGACCTTATATATATTTAGTCCACATCCCAAGAGAGGCTCATAGATGAGTAATCCTTTTTAAAATTATAGCCGCTTGTTCCACAAAAAAGGAAACATAATTTCCTTTTGAATTACACTCAGAGAATTGCTGCATTTGTTGACCAGAGAAAAGGTGCCACAAGTTTAAAATATTACACCGGCGAGACAACACATGTCGTACCATGTTGTAGAATTTGATTATCCTAGCCGGTTAACAAGGTGCACCACTAAATGAAGCAACTAAATGAAGTGATACTCTATCGGCGAGTCGGCTAATTCCTTGCCTCCTCCTTGAAAATCGTTGACAACCCGATATAGTTTACATGTTGATTTATTTATTGTTTATAATTTGTCTATCCCGGGTCTTTCATATCTCCCAACAATAATGGATTGCCAATGATCTTTTACCGTATTTGAGTCGATTATAACACAAATATATGTCTGTTTTAGAGAAGAGCTAGCCCCGCTTAGAATATTGAAAAGTTTCTTACAAAGTTTCCATCATTGGGGATCACTAGTTTTACTAGAAATTCATCAACCAATCCAACATGGAAAAGAACTCTAGCACGCGAAAACAAGTATCGCACCAAGACAAACTAAGCAAAGAAAATAAAAACAATAACCGTATATCACGGCATATATAGCTCGCCACATGTCATTTACTCATTTTCTAAAAAAAAATGCGTTTCTTCTAGGCTCCCTAATGTCCCAATTCATTATCTCCTTAGTCTTGACGCACCATAGAGTTCCCTAGTGTTGTAAGGAGAAAAAACAGAAAAATAGCATCAGTTGGGTTCTTGATCTCCTGCTTCTAAAAAATCAGCTTATCGCGGATGGTCTAGAGCACATCATACGAAAGAGAGGCCTATTAAAACTCCCATAACTATAGCAAGATATAACTAATTTTCTATAGAAGGAGTCAAATAGCAGACCATGGCATCTCACAATCTAATAAACAAAAATTGCAACCAAACATGAGAAAAGAACATGGTTAATGGTCTCCTCCCGTTTGCATAAAGGATAACAACCATACGAGTAGCACCATGGTTGGTTAAGATATGCTCTCTAATTGGCGATTTATCCTAGAAGACTCGCCATAAGAAATCTTAGTTCTCCGCAAATTTCCAACCCAACAATTTATGTAGAAAAGGATCAACTAGTCCTTGATACAGTACTGACCTGTACATGGATCTGGCAAACTATACTCACACAAGTTCTAGAAGCCACTTAATTGTATCATTTTAATCATTTAGGATAAACTCCTAGATGGAAGACACTAGATCCTCCCAGGTTTTTAAATCATCACCCTAAAATTTCTGCTAAATTTAATATCCTAGGAGCCCTGAAAAAGTTGGAATTTGCAATGTAAGTTAATTTTTAATATACACACATCATCGAAAAACTTATTCATTGTCACATTCCCTAGTATATGTCTTGCTCCCCATTTATGCCATGTTGGTTTCGTTGGGATTGTATCCAGATGTGGAATTTTTTCAGGCAAGGTTTAGGTTGATCCCGTCCCAGCACCCAATACCCACTAACCCCGACTCAACCCTTCCCCATAATCCCTTGCGTGTTCCAGTCGTTATGTTAGCTAAGCTACATGTGTGACTCCAGCCATGCTTGGATTGTATTCAAATACACATTTACATCATCTTTCTCTATGCAACACACTGACACAACATAAAATTTCAAAACAAAAAAAACCATAAAATCACATTTGAACTGAGACTAAAAAATACATAAAAGTATTTGTCACATTTATTTATTATAAATATCAAAAAAGCAATACCCAATAGCTTGATCAAAGTAACTTTCCACACACATGTCAAATATAATTTGATGAAAATTAATTATCTAGACATAGCTTTCACACTTCATGGATGCGACATGGCAATCAAAAGTAACAACAAAGGTCATGTTTTCAACATTTCAATCCGCATCTAGTATCTCACATTGGTTCAACCTAGATATGATGTCATATGAGTTGGACATCAAAGAAATATTATAACAGCTGACAAGATCTGAAAGAGTTTGATCAGCAAATCATACCTTTCTCTTTTATTGAAGAATAATAAGGAAATTTAGATTTCACATATGAATCTGCACAGTGAATCTTACAACCCTAGAAGTAATATGCCAAAAACAAAAAAATATTGCCTCCAAATTTTCATCACTCAAAAGAGAACAAAATAATAAAAATTTAAGAAACTAGAGACTCACTAAGATGTGGGATCAATCAAACAAGCATGTCAAGCAATTGACTCACCTAAGGAAGAGACACGCTGGTATAACGAATTAATATATGTATTATCATTCTTGCTTGTTATTGAATCAGTAGGCTCTTCTACATTACCATGGAACGAAAAACAGTTCAGCTATGACACATAACAAATATATTTGAAAATTGGTTGAATGAGATTAGTAAACAAGAAAAATCTCCAAAATTGGGTGAGAGTATGCACTTTCAGTTGGGCTTTATTAGCAAAATGATGTGTTTTTAACAGATCAAAAGTGTGCCATTTTTTGCGGGTTATTCAAGGCTATGCACCGACTCCGTATGTGTTCTTGTCTTCACCCTTTGGAGGCGAGGGAGGCTCTGAACTATGGGTACAACCGTTTGGAAATGATCTCACGTGATATGATCAACCTATATGGCCGGGGGCTTAACAATAAGATTACGAATGCATAAGGGTATAATCAATTTTCTATTGAGATGGTTGAATTTTATATGTATTTTATGCACTTTGTTAACCTACTGTTTGTAACCTCGTAATAAATAGAACAGTGTGAATCAATCAATGCAGAGTCCGGGGAATATCCCTTTCCGAAGGAAGAAAACATAGGGAGTATAAGACCGTAAAAAACAAGCTCAAATGCAAAGAAGTAACAGGTTATATAGGCCATTGCATGATGACCAAACTAAGCTAGGTACGGCAAACGGGCGATATGTGTAGACTAGTCTGGATTGCGATGTTTCCCTTGGATAGGTTGCCAAAAAGATGGACGGGCCCAAGGGTAGGAGTGCCTGCCCATATTTGCCAGCAGCCCCAGGCCAAAGTCCATCATACACATGGTACACCAAAAATCAGAGAGAGCGCACCACACCACACATCTTCTTCCCTGGCATTCCAAACCACTGGTCCTGTGGAAGCCATCAATCAATCATTGATAAACAGAGCACAGAGGCTCACTGCTCAGACACACTGCCACCCAAAGCACAGTGCCACAATGGCAATGGCAGTTTGCATCTGGCATTGGTTGCTTGCTCGTCACCATTTTTCACCAGCCGAGATAAACCTGGTAACCACAGCTTGTGGATCCAAACGCAAAATTGTGCAATGCAAAAGCCAATCCAGTTACTGCTGTTGCCGCACAAATTTTTGCGGGGGGGGGGGGGGGGGGGGGGGGGGGCATGCCACATCTTGCTTTTTTGGGAGATCTCCAATAATTTGCATCTTGTTTTTTAGATGATGAATGATGTGGAGGTGGCTTGTGCTTCCTGTTTGTCATGTGTGTAAATTCTGGTCCCCTAGAAGGGCATGTGGGAGAGAGATCCTGGTGTTACCTTGATGCAGTTACTGCAACAGGCTTCTCATCCCTGTCTCTCCTCTCATGCATAAAAATAGAGTGCGGGAGCCATGTGATGTGGATCAAGGCATTATTGGTACCTGGTCTCCTGCATGCTTCAAAAGGTTTTTTGAGCCAATGCACTCCTCCGATCACCATGGGCAGTAAGGCTAGATGGCCATTATCGGCGGCCTAATCGCGCACTTTACTTGCAACGGTAGCCTCAAAGGATGTGAAAAAGGAGCAGTTTAGGCCACTATGGATCGTAGATGCATCAACTTTTTTGTTCAAGACAATAGTAATATGAAAGGGTGCAGTTTGTTCTCTAGCATGCATGCATGGCCCTGTTACCTTGCTTTAGGGAAAAGCCCCCTCCTAATGACAAAGGAATGATATGCTACATCATTGGATTTGTAGTGCGATATTTTTGTAAAGATGAGGCTTTGAGATGAAACATAGCACAGGTTACATTACTGTTCACAGTTCACAGGGGAGATAGATGAGTAAAAAGCAGGTTTAGTACACCAACTTGCCGCGAATGTGCGTTTTGGTCACCAAGTTGCGAAACGCGAAAAGTGGGTCACCAAGTTGCCATGTGCGAGCGTTTTGGTCACTCCGTCACGGCTGCAGTACGTGGTAGACTGTTTTTTTACAAATCCCCCCCTAAATTTTTGTTTTTTTACAAATCCGTCCTAAAAAGGGCAAACAAAAAACGGTTGAAAAGGACCTAGCAATTGGAATAAAAAATTAAGGGGCAATTTGCAAAAAAACAGTCACGGAGTGACCAAAACGCTCGGGCGTGGCAACTTGGTGACTCACTTTTCACGTTTCGCAACTTGGTGACCAAAGCGCACATTCGTGGCAAGTTGGTGTACTAAACCTGTGTTTTACTCTAGATAGATAGAATGGTGCTTTCAGATGCAAGATAGCCCTTTAATGGCAGGGAAGGGATGGCTGGTAGGAAGCAGGAGCTCACCTTGGTGCCTCACAAGCAGGCACTAGCATTTTTGTCCTACTCACCACTCACACACAGAGGGCCATTAGTTTTATCTACCTCTCTGATTGTGATGTTCCTTCAAGACCCAGCACCATCACAACCCCTTGCAATTGTATATTTGAGGGCACATCTCATAATGCCTATCCCAAAGTTCAACTATGGCAGATCAGGGCACACATATGGTGCTAATATTCCATGATTCCATCACAGCAGCTCGCCAGTATCCCAGTTATAAGTTTGTGCTGATACTCATACACGCAAATGCAGTGCATTTGCCAAAACATGTCATGCACAAACAGCAGGCATTAATGAATGAATGATGCACAAGTAAAATAGTATCATCAGACAAACTCTGATGAGTGAATCACGTTGCATCAACTAACTAGGACTCCCCCACTTGTGCAGAATTCAGCAAACAGAATGACACCTATCATCTGCAGAATTTACAACCATATTCATGCGCCGCCAATGAATGCGCAAATTAAAGATATCTTAATTGCGTATCGTCAGAAGAAAAAAACACTTCGACGTGAAGGCTGTCAGTAACTGCGATGACACACAAGTCTCAGTTTCCTTCTGAATTCTCAGACATGGCACTTGAAGTAAGGAAGCAGAGTTTGACTCTCCAAGAATTTAGTACTAATATAGGGAGATGGCATCATGTGCAATTAAGAAGATGGCTGTCTTATTTAGTATATATTCAGCTCTAACTTCCAATGCAATCATCTGCAGAAAAAAGTTCCATGCTAGTATAGCAGAAATGAAGGACACACATACAACACATCAACCAGGTGGCACTTGAAAAATGATTCATTTGCAAGCAACATGAGACACCAGAATATGCTGCAGAGAGAACTAGATTGATATGCTTAGTCAGCACACCAGAGCTAGACTATGAACTGGCAAATGCATGATCAAGTCAGTGGAGAAGGATTCTGGATCACTCAAAAACAGCCAATGGCGCTGGAAACAGGGATCTCCTTAGGTCAACTCTAGGAATGATTAGTAACAGCGATCGCGGTATTAAATGAGCGCTTAACCGACAAATATTGGAGGTTGAGCCCACAACTTGAACTTTGATTCTCCACTTATGAAGCTCCTATAATTAATGACTGCTTAATAAGATTACATGGCACAGAAAGTGCATCAAAGACGAACAAATGTTCACAACTAGTATATACAAATTGATTGAATTTATATTTGATTCAGGCACAGGAAGTGCATCAAAGAGGAAGTACACACATACCCTACAAAAACAGGTAACTAACATGAAAAAGGAAATGTAAGAGCTTTAGGCATCCCAATCCTGTGCTTGCTCGAGATAAACGCCAAGAGAGGTTAGCTTTATAAAACGAGTGTAAACCTCCCTCTATGCGTACTCACTGGTTTGAATCCTCTCAAGCTCCATTGGTAATTAAAAAACACGAAGATTGGAAATGGAAATTCTGTTCTCAAGCTCAGCCAAAAAAACAGTGACAGTTCATCGACTCTTAAGTCAACCACGAAAAACTGAGATCATTAAGCTGGTAACGGTGTGACAATGAGTACTGCAGCTGTGCTTACCACCACATGTCGATCTGAACTTGTTTTATTACCTCTATCAGCTCCGCGTGTTGTTGATCAAGTAATCTTTGTGTCAGATAGCATTGTACTTCCGGAATGATTTAGAATTACTCTGCCTCGAGAAGTAAAAATCCAAGTTGCTGCTATATATATATATATCTTCCTACCGATCCTGATCGATTCCCGAGAGCCTCGTAAGGAGATCAAACAGCTGTCTCGGATGTTCTTTGCTTGTTCATGACAGATGGCCACTAGATGGCAGCTCAGAATCTTCCGAGTGCAGCCTCAGGAAGAAGACCTTTTCCTACATTGTGCTTCCTGGAAGAAACTGCAAGTGCAAGATAAACAAAAAACTACAGAACAACCATATCGCTCTGCATCAACATCTACAGATCTACATTGCTGTACTCGAGGAAATCGAGATCCCCAAATCGAGTTCCCATCCATCCCGAGAACAACATCCATGGCTAGCTTCTCCTAGATCGGCCCGCAAGCCTCGGGCTCGCGATCTCGGCCAGCTAATCATTTCACAATTGGTACTAGCTAGTATGATACACCTACTCTACTTCACTTATTTACTACCAGGAACCGAACTACTCCTAGCCAAACACATAGGCCATGCCCCTATTAGCAATAAGTAAGATATCAAATCACATGATCATACTATTATCAGTTATGAAATTATGCATTCCGCATTTAAGTTCCTTTCAATAATTTAAGTTCCCTCCATTACGCCCCGTTGCCGCTCCGTTGCGCGCGGAACGGAATGATTAAGAAAAGGGCCCTTGGCACATGGCAGCAAGCAAGCATGACACAAACTTGCACTCTGTCTCATGGTTTCCAGCTCGGCACGAGAGACATCCAAGATCCAATTAATAGGCCACATGAGCAACTAACCAGTTGATTATGAAACCCCACGTAAAATCTAATTTCTTATATTTCTCTCTTTGAAATGACCCTCTGCTACTACATTGAGCTGCCCTTGATTTGTGCTGATCTGCCCCCCCGAAAGCACGGCAAATGGTCTCACCCTAGGATTTTAACAGAAACCTCTGCTGCAATCCTATGGAATGAGAAGCATCCATACCATACTGGAGTAGTATATATCTGAGATAACATCTGGTTTCGTGTCAGGATATCCACACTAGCTTGCTCTGCTTTAGAGGGAGAAGAGCCGGCCGGTTGTTTACTTGGCCAGAGGTTCATCGGAGAGCGGATTGACAGCAAATATTACGATCATCTCGGTTTAACCCCAAAGCGTGGCGCCAAGGAGACAGATTTCATATGTCCGGCCGGTCGATCCGCGCTAGGAAAGGATTATAATCGAGAAAGTGACATGGAAAGCAAACAAACCTTGCTTGACTAGGTTCTTGTGTTTCAGGTTTCCAATGAACGGGATTATTGCCAACAGAGAGTGATATCTACTACATATCTATCTACAGTTAGCTAATCAGTTTAACTAAGCAACGAGTTAGGGGTCTGTGCAGTGATGCAAGCTAGTACTGTGCATTGTGCTTCACCAGAGTTGCTTCCAATTAACCAGCTTATTATGCACACTGATCAGGATTCAGGGCGAAGCTGCAGATGTTTAGCTAGCGGCCCTTGCATGCACATTGGCTCAGTGATGACACATGATTCTGAACTGAAGCAGCTAGCAGCAATGGCTGCATGCAGGTCCATCAGCTAAGCTAGGAGAGTGAGCGTAGTACCAAGTCTCAGACAGAGAGATGGAGATGTGTCAGAAAAGAGAGAGGACAACACATCTGCTGGAAATCTGGTGGGCACTACGAAAAAGGCAAGATTGCAGCTGCCAAAACGCCAAGCCTGTGTATGGTGGCAGAGAGTAAGATCCCAAGAACAATAAAGGAGAGGCAGGTAGGCCAGTGTGTTTGCCTGCCTCTTGAGCAGCGGCCATACCAGTACACCACTCACCACACACTAAGACTAGTCACAATGAGAGTAATTTAGGTAGTAAAATCACACATCTCAAGACAATTTTGCTTATGTGGCATGCAGTTAATGAGGAGAGAGGTGTTTGAGGTAACTTAGCTAGTTACTGTAAAATCACACTTATCAAGACAAAATGAGTCTATAGACTAATAAATAAGGTCATATATGACACCACATATATGTTACTCCCCACTGTGGAAGTGGTAACATAGGCTAGTAACATCAGCATGTTACTACTTTATGTTACTCCGCATTGTGAGCAGTCTAAGCTAATAGTACTACGTAGTTGTAGTATCACTACTAGTGCCTAAGCTGCTAAGCTTGCTAGTGCAATTACTCGCTGCTGGGTACGAGGAGGCAAACACCTACTGAAGAACGAATTGAAGGGAGGGGAATTGTTTCCGATGTTGGAATGAAATAGAATGAGCCTATCCAGCTTATTACCAGCCTCATGGGATGTTATAGAGGCCATAGGGGGAACAAGCTCATCTTAGCTCTCTGAATGTACCATCGTCTATCACATGCCCAGCATACGAGAGCCTGCACTGCCATGCAACAGCAGTTGTAGCCTAACCGTATGCTGCAGCATCACAGTGCTGATTGAGATCTACACAACAGTCATATCTTCGACAGATTGTTTTCGATAATTGATCGATCGAGTAGTCGATGCAACGTTGGGTTTGCTACGAATCGCAACAGCAAATTTCTCAGTCTTATCAAAAGTTTCTCAATTGACCGAACGGGCAGTAGATAGAGATAGCTCCGCATAAAGACTTAGGACAGGTGTATGAGATGACGAGAACAAGAATCACACGAACGTCCAGGAAAAAAAATCACTGGAGTGGGTAAAACGGCAGTTTGATAAGAATGCAGGTACAAAACAGATAATTTTGTATAGAACAAAAAAAACGATTCAAAAACATAGAACAATTGCAAGAATAATCGTCAGATATATAGAACACTATGAAACACAAAACTATGTCATTGTCATGTGTTTAAGTGAAAAAAGAGGTCGCAGCAAATTTTCAAACTCTTTTGGAATCATAGAATAAGGGAAGCAATCCTTCGGAATTGTGGAGCACCATTCCTTTCATCGAAAAGACAGTTTTAGAAAAGGTAATCTAAGAGTTGGAATTGTAGACATTTGTTTCCAAGCTCTGGCTTGAGATAGTTGTAATTTAAACTCTTCTTAATCAATGAAATAGGCAAAGCTTTTGCCTTGTGTTTAAAAAAAGAGTTGGAATCCTCCAAATCCCTAGGGACCTCTTTGGGACGCATGATTCTTACAATATAGAAATAGGAAAAGATTATAATTGAATTGTCATAGTATGTTGAATCAGTGACGTTGAGGAGAATCATTTGGATGCTGCACAGAAAAATACAAGAACTGCAAGAACAGGTGCAACTTAAGTAGAGAATGAAAGAAGAGAGGAAGACACAAGATGAATTGGATCTTTCAAAAGAACTTTGCCGTTAGGTTAGAACTCATGTTTGGTTCTTCAAATCTGGCAAAAGGTTGTACCGTTGTATGAAGTTTCATTGGTGCAATACTGCAATCCCATATATCTAAATGATAGAAATACGGATGGTAGTCCTTTATGATTTCCACCATCCATTCTTTTTCTCCAGATTTCATTGTAACTCCATGATCAGAAATGGTACTGTTGTATGAATAGATGCAGGTATATACGTGTGAAGTTTGGAACTTAAATATGATCTGCGGTCTTTTCTTCACATAAAGCACAAAATACTCGACTCTGTACTAAGTTCAAAATTTGTAACTCAATACAAAATGTGTAAAAATTGTGATTTTTCTTGTACAATTCACAATTTTTCATAACTTGCTACGCAATTTCGCACGAGTTACTTTCTAGTACCTACACATGTGACGGTATTTTTGGAAGCTTTTTTTTAAAAAAAACGAGCCAAAATATTTGCCTTTTCATTGATATAGAAGAAAAGAGTTGCCTTATAAGGACAATTGGCCGAAAACAGATACAACATAAAACACACCATGCCGGCCCCGAGGTCACGCCCCACACGGGTTGACGACCAATTTACGCAAACAACCAAGGCCGACACCAAAACACCTCAACACAACACGGGTGGAGGTTAACATCCAGAGCCGCCGCTCCGACATCCACGCCAGCCCCAACGCCGCGCCCACACACGAGTCGACGATCAAGTCACCCGAGCGACCAAGGCCACCACAAAACACCTCGACGCAATACGGCGGAGGCGAACATCCGAAGCCGCCCGCTCCAACATCGGAGGTGTAGGGTATAGCTTTGAAATATGATTTCGGTGGAGAGAGAGGAGGTGTAGGTATAGCCGATAGCGTAACCTAGGTTTGTTCCGTTGATGATTCTCGGCAGTTTGGAAACAAGCTAGGTGGCCTGAAAGCTACATGCACAAATCAAACGGATCGAAGAGTTGCACGCTCTTCATCTCTCGCATCATCTTGCTACGCCATGGCATGGATGAAACTTGAATGAATACCCATGATGCACTAGTGCAGTTCACATGGACACCACATGCATCAAGCTAGACTGGCCATGAATGCGATGGACGGGCAGAGCAAGGTACATCGGGAGAGATTAGCCAGCTTTTCTCCTCTCCATGGCAGAAGGACAGATACACTCACACACACATCGTATAGATCCAAGTGAAGCGGATGCCATTCCCGTGCATATCCACTGGCTGCGATCCTCACATTGTGGCATGGAAGAAAAAGCTTCCTCTGTCCAAAACTGCAAAGCATATGTGATATGCCCCTGCAGCCAGTCGTCGTCAGCGTGGAGACGAGCAGAACATTTCATGTGGGTGTAGGCAGGGTACGTGGCCAGCAGCGGCGGCAGCAGCCCTGGCGCTCTCATTTATCTCCATGGCTTTATGTTTCATCAGGCAGAGCTAGCTAGCCAGCTCGATCAGAACAGCAGCGGCGGCAGGGAGAGAAGCCCATACATACACAGGCAGAGTCAGCCACCAATGGCTGGCACACAATACAATGCGACGAGACACGACGCGGCAGCAGCAGGGGGAGCGGCGGGCAGTGCCATGATGAGGTTCGTTGCGCTGACATGCATGGCAGTGGCAGCGCTGGTAGATGGAGGCAGGCAGAGGGGAGGTGATGGCGCCGCCTGGTCCCCGGCTTGGTCGAGTCCTTGTCCGACTACTCGCCGCAGCCTTTGCCAAGGCTATCTCCACCGGGCACCCATCCGGCCCACACCAAAAGTGTCCGATTTGGGTGTCTTGTCCGACATATTCTGGGTTCTGCCCACACCGGCACCCACGAACGGCTGACTCTATCGAATTTTCTCGTGATATATATAAGGATGACTCCAACGGGCCGACGCAAACGGACGCGCGTTTGGTCCGCGTTTGGTCCGTTTGCGTCGGCAAACGGACAGGCCCAGTCCGCCCCTGTCCGCCGTTGGTGGCAGTGCGTCCAACGGCTCAACGCATTGAGTCCGTCCGGCATTTTTTTTTTAGCTAAACAGGCCATATATGGGTCTTTTTCATTCATATATAATGGGGGTGGGCCACAAGCGGTCTTTTTACATAATATTTTTAAAACAAAAATATATAAAAACTAGAAAATTTGCCCTTCGCGGGCTTCTACTCCTCTTCGTCATCCCATCGAGGATGACATAGTCCGGCTGCTTCCAGAGGTACGTCGGTGGTCCGCCTCACGGTGGGACGACGGCCGGCGGCGTGGGCGGCTGCTCCTGCACCTGCTCCTACGCCTGCTCTGGGACCTCCCAGTCGCCGCCATTGAAGACCCAGCGCTGCCCTAGCAGGCCTTCTGGTAGCGGAGGCGCCGGTGGCAGGTCCACGTCCATGGCCTGCCACCATGGTTGTGGTTCCTCCAGGACCGCCGCCTGCTACGCCTGCAGGGCCGCCTCCTGCTCCCGGGCGACGTCGGCGAGGACAATGGCCCAGCGCTTGGCCTCGTCCTCGGCCATCTGCTTGAGCGAGGCCTTCTTCGCGGCCTCGAGCTCGGCGTCCTCGGGATCCACCTCCATCTTCACTTCCTGCGGCGACGGCGCAGACCCAATCCGCAGCGCGCGCGGCACTGGTGGTGCGTCCCGCCGCCGTGTGTGCGGTGGCGGTGACCAACGCCCAGATGGCGGCGTCGGAGCCCGCGTATAGAGGGCCTGCCGCCGCAGGTCGTGCTCGTCGCTGAAACACTCCGCCCAGTTCCTGGACCTCGCCATGTAGGCGGGATCGTTGAGGAGCTCGGCCGGGAGGCGGCGGCGGCGGCGCTCAATCTCCAGATCCCGTGCCCGCTTGTTGGTCGGAATCGGAGGCACCGGGATCCGCTGCGGGTTCAGGTGCAATGCTCGGGGAGCTTGACATCTGGCCACGGCAGCGGGGTTGCGTGGTCCCAGTACCACTGGCAATCCTCCTTGCGCACGTAGACGCGGTTGCGCACCTCGGCGCCCGGCGGCGCGAGCTCGAAGACGGCGGGGACCGGCTCCGGCTCCGGCTCCGGAGAAGATGGTGGCGTCACGGAGGGAGCGCGGAAGCGCCGGCGGCGGCGGCCAGAGGAGGACCCCGCCTCGCCGTCGTTCTTGGCCTTGCCGAGCCCCGGCCATCGGAGTGGCATCGCGGCGAGCGAGGTGGCTAGGGTTTGCGGCGAGGCTAGGGTTTGGTCGCCGGAGAGGGTGAGTGGGCAGTGGAGTGGGTGGGGGCTGGCCGTCCCTATCCCCTGGCATTAAAAAGGACTGGGCCAGGGGAGGCTGACCGCGCCTTGTCGCTGACAGGTGGGCTCGGGGAGGACACGAGGCATGGCCGCGCGGACGCGTTTTCAGTCCGCCGCGCGTCCGCGCCGACGCATCGGTGGCCCAAATTTGGGCCAGGAATGCGTCGCGGCGGACCGAAAAATGGACCGCGGTCCGTTTGCGTCGCCCCGTTGGGCCGTGTTTTTGGCTCGCGCGGACAGGGACGGAGGCGCGCGGACTCGATGCGTCGCCCCGTTGGAGTCATCCTAACATAGAAAAGTATTGCATAGTTCGATAATAATTTAAATATAGAAAAAACATAGGTATTACAACCATTAAATTAAAATTTAATAAGTTCTATAAAACAACATACTCGTGTGCTCGTTGCGCCCACAAGTGCGCGACTAGACCATTCTAACGTTGGATTATGAACTGTTTCATTACGAATTTGAAGATGCATAGCGAAGAATTCAGAGAATTCGGCTGACACGTTCAGGTGTGGCTCGACAAGGGGGAGCTTGTACTCATACGGCTCATTTAAAATTGAAAATCAAGTTGGCATCACCCTCACTCTCAATGATTATGTTGTGCATGATAACATAAATGATCTTCCACATTTGCTCTAGGGACCAAGATAGAAAATGTTACCTGACAATCGCAAACCGGACTTCAAGCACACCAAATGCTTAGATAGTTTGGTCATGAGCCACCGCTTCAACTACAACACTGCAAGTTGACAATACTTAGATTTCCAATGCATGCAATCGATATTCCCAAGCATCTCAAGAAATCCTCTCGTTTCACCTTGTGTCATGAGCCAGATATGTCTTCTGCATTTGGTTGTCTCGGATAGTTTGGTCCCAACACTTGCGTTGAACCTCTTGCAAAACTTGCAGGTGGGTTCAAAGGTAGTCATTCAAAGAATCTGCGTAAATTCCATATGTAAGACACAGTAAGAAACAGTGCATTTCTGAAAAGATGAGAATCCAAAAAGGTGAGTGCAATCTTTCTTTAGCTCCAAGTATTCATAGTAGTCTCGAACACCATGTGCACAATGTTCATGAACACTTTCCTCTGCAGTCTAAAGTGTCGGCGATATGTTTGATCAATGTTTACCGGGGTCAGCCAAAAATAGCCATTGTAAAGCAGCACATGACCCATTGTTCTAAATCAGTTCTTGTTGGCATCTTTCCTCTCCTTGACCCTTCGTGTTTGAGAGTAGCGTCCAGTTCCGCATGCACAGCCATAAGAACGGCGAGAACCAGCTAATCATCATCATCATCATCAAGTTGGCAAAATGTTACGGCGAGAAACAACCATAAGAACGGCGAGAACCAGCTCCTCTTACATCATTTGGTGAAACATAATTTTAGCGTCACTATCCATAGCCCATTGAACAACAATAAATGAACAATGAGGCTCGACAACAAAGGAAATAACTTTTTGGCAAACTGGCAAACACCATGTCCATGCGAGCGGGCGAGAGGGAGAAGTTGGTGGCGCCGGCAGGTCGAGTTGTGGCGGCGCAGAACGAAAACTGGTGGTGGCGGGGAGCGGCGTGGAGTGGTCGTGACGGAAATGGGTTGTGGAGATGGCGACGGCAAGGGGCGGTGGCGGTGGCGCGAATCGCTGGGTGGGGGGAACTGGAGAACAGGGTACTTTCGGGGCTGCCGTTGTGACCATTTTTCGTGTCTGGCACCCCAATGGGCCTTTGGAGTGTTTTCGGGGGGTGCCGGTAGAGATTCCCTAACAATTCTACTTATTCTTGCATGATATGGATAAGAGGCAAACCAAATGAACGTAGGAACACCAATGGCAAATAAAACATAGGAACTGATAAGTTTTCGACAAAATCGTTGCAACATCAATGGGATAAAACCGATAAAATTTATGACAAAGCATTCTCAAAATAGAATAATTCTCAAGAGTGCATTAGTTCGGAGTCGGGCACAACAAAACATTTCAAAGAACTCAAGCCGGGATTAATTAAAATAGATTAAGACTAGCCCTTAGTTGTGCTAATTCTGCGTTTTATTTTTAATATTTTTATTTTTTACCCAAGAGTCCATCAAGGTCGTTCAACCGGCGACTCTAGCACACGAATCCGGCACTCAATGGCTAATGACGAGAGAAATGCCAACGAACATGCCCATGACATGGAGACATGCACCGTACGAGGCCAATAGGAGTCCTCGATATGTAAGGCTTGGAGTAGGCGGCAAGAAAATACCCGCCGGCTCCTACTAGGACTCTAGCATACGAACAGACTTGGAATATATCTGTAACCCTAGCTTGGCTGTGTATATAAGGCCGAAAGGGACACCCGAGGAGTACGCAATCTACGCTTGAGACATCGTGCCACGCACACTATAATCAATATACAAACATATACTAGACAAGCAAGAGTAGGTATTTACCTCTACATGAGGGACCAAATTTGGGTACATCATTTGCCAACCTCGATCCCAACATGAAATGGTCTGACATCAGCCTTGACTTCATTGAGGGTCTCCCTAAATCCAGAGGCAAGGATGTAATCCAGGTAGTCGTGGATCGACTGACCAAATATGCTCATTTCATTCCCATGTCTCACCCCTACACTGTCAAATCAGTAGCAGACATGTTCATTGACAACATCATCAAACTGCATGGCCCTCCTTCCTTTTTTTAGATAAAGATGGCCCTCCTTCCTATATTGTTAGTGACCAAGATATTCAGCAGCAGCTTGTGGAAAGAACTTTTCTCCACACTAAAGGTTTCTCTGAACTTCACTTCAGCTTACCATCGAGAGTCTGACGGTCAAACAGAGCGCGTCAATCAATGTGTGGAGCAATACTTGCGTTGCATGGCTTTCCAGGAACCCAAAAAATGGAGTCAATGGTTACCTGCAGCCGAATTGTGGTATAACTGCTCTTATCACTCCACTATCAAAATGTCACCCTTCGAAGCATTGTATGAGTACTCCCCTCCAATGATACAGGAACTATCAATACCTTGCAATGTATCAGAGGAAGCTAAAGTGGCTCTGGCAGAAAATGATCATATGATCAAAACTCTCAAGCAGAACATGGCTCAAGCCCGACAACGCATGAAAAAATATGCAGACCAGAACAGAACTGAGTTTCTCTGAAGGGGACATGGTCTATTTGAAGATGCAACCATACCGTGAGACTGCACTAGACTCAGAAATGCTCTAAAGCTTACTTCTAAGTCGTATGGCCCCTTTAAAGTCCTCAAGAAAGTAGGCAGAGTAGCATACAAGTTGCAGCTACCACTGGGAACCCAACTACATGATGTTTTCCATGTTAACCAACTCAAGAAGCACCTGGGGAAGAAGGCGGTTCCAAACACAATGTTACCCCTGCTCACTCCAGACGGCAAGGTAAAAACAACTCTGATCTCAATTCTCCAAAGACGACATGTTCCTCGCAATGCAGGTTCCTTCGATGTCGCAGTACCGCAGTAGCTCATACACTGGGAGAACATGAGCGAAGATGACGCAACATGGAAGACGCATCTTACATCAAGGCCACGTTCCCAGGCTTCAATCCCTGAGGTATTGAGTTAAGGGGGGATGTCAGTACCCTACTCTCTATCTCTGAACCCTGCTATCTGTCGACAACACCTTCAGTTAACTAGATCAGCTACAGGACAGGATCAACGGCTACGATGCTATGATACAGCTCAGCTCATCCGACGGTCATTAGCGATCTAAGCTAAGATTCAGTTAGTGATCAATTAGTCAGTTAAGCATGTATGTAAGCATAATTAATGTAATCCTGAACTAATGCTTGGGCGCCTTCCTTTCGATATAAAAGGAGTGTGTGGGTGGCTGGGAGGCCAAACTATGCAAAACCCTAAAATTTGTATCTTGTTCTTGCTTTATTTCCTTAGTTATCCAGCCTAGATCTGAGCAAGCGAGCTCCTCTTCTTCATCCCCTTCTTCGGATATTTGTCTAGGTCCTTCGGGTCCTGACATCTCCTTCTCTGAAAATGCCTCTTTCTTCCGTTTGTAATATTTTTCTCTTCTAATAACTTTTACTGCTGGGGCCTGCTTGTGGTTTTCAAATAAAAATATATCAACATATGGGCGAGGTGCCATTATGATATGGACCAACTAAAACAAATAACATAAGACCTCTCATAATAGAATCAATCCATATAGGCAAAAGGCTATGATATCACCCACTATGCAAATAGTAATATAGAGTAGTATCATATGCATTATCTCTCCACTATGAGTGGCTTAAGGCTAATGTGTTTTCTCGGGGAAAACAAATAATGTAGACCTTTCACCAATTTTCTAAGCTTTCGGTCAAATGTAGAATTTAATTCTAGCCATGTTTTATGATATATAATAAAATATATTGTCAGGCAACTTTGGATCATAAGAATTAGAATACTACTCCCTCTTTCTGAAATAAATGGTGTGGTTCTTTCTCTGTGGCCCTATTAACTTGTGGGAAATCTATGGAAGTCTCGGCCCATAGATTTTGGGAGAAATTCTCAGGGAACTTAAGCCTATTCATTTCCTGTTCCATAAGTATTATTTTTCAGATCATTTCTATGGGCCGATATGATATCGGAATCATGTGGACACATATTTGGTTTTAAT
Source organism: Poa pratensis (assembly GCA_947311845.1). NCBI lineage: Eukaryota > Viridiplantae > Streptophyta > Magnoliopsida > Poales > Poaceae > Poa > Poa pratensis. The sequence continues at coordinate 45,271,060 of CAMZMU010000043.1, forward strand.
TGTGTGAATATAATCACATCATTTGCGTGAAAAGGGACAGATGTCAAATCAATAGAAAAGGCAAGTAATGCCATGCGGTGCGCGTTTAGGGTCTGCCGGACCGGTACTCCGGTTGTAGATGATGCGTGTAGGTGTGAGGTCAAGGCATGCGGCTCTGATCATGGCCACCCCCATCATAGTTGTAGCGACTTTTTGTTGCCGAGTGGCTGACTTCGGTTTGATCAATGTTGTACCTTGTAAGTTTGATGAATAATTGCGGATGGCTGTGTGCATCACTTTGATGCAGAGGCCGGGGATCCGCACCCCCTTATCTAAAAAAAAAGGCAAGTAATGCCAGTGTCCTTGCTCAACAATTTCACATCTTACCTGCAGGCAGGCTGCAGAAACCCCATGATAGCATAAAAATCATTAATTTTGCGAAAAGTGGGAGACTTTTGCTTTCCATCCAGGGAAACCGTACTGTGTCTTGTCTCCCCATTTCTTCACGAGGGAATGAAGCAGATATAACAGCGATCACCTGAAAATGGCATAATTTGATTCAGTATGAGTGCACCGCAAAGCCAAGAGTATATATCAAGGCTTTGCTTTTCACTAATAGATTACCGATCACAGATGTTTATGCGTCTATTGTTTAATGATGTAAATCTATGTACCATAACAGTTACAAACATCAGGATGCTTTGTTCTTATCGAAGTATCTTCACAGCTACTGACATATGCAAGCCCTCATTATGAAGTTATCCTTCTGTGTGTATCCTTCTCTGTCAATCATTCTTTCCAGGGCTAGCCCTGAATCAAAAGTTTTGCCATCACTGATTACAAATTTATGGGCACAAATGGCAGTCATGTATATCATCATACCAACCAGACAAGTTGGGGTTAAACTAAATGTGAAATGCTTCTCCATCTCAAACATTACAGCTTCAGCTTAGCAGTAACTCTGAGAATTTAGTCATGGACCTCAACAACCATCTCTGAACTTGTTAACGACACAGATATTGTAGCATCCAACTGTGAGAACCATCGAATGGATAAGCACCATGGTAGAAACAGACTCGCCGTACACTGATAGATACCTGATGGCTGACTGCACAAAATTCAGATCATAGTGCTCTTAGCCATCTGGCAGATCTCCTTGGATCTGTCTGCAGCTGCTTTATCTGTGTCATTGACATCCCGACGGCTGAGGCAGTGAAAAAGAAGTGTTACATGATGAACAGCACCACTCCAGGTGCTCTACTAATGCATCAGAATACTAGATCCAGCCGCAAGGATACAAACACGCATCCCCAAACAAAGCAGAGATGGATCATCTGAAATAGTGATTCTAACAACTCATTTCGTTTCAACTCGTTTCAAGGGAAGAAATAGTCATTTTATGTACCGGAATTCCAATGCGTGAACAAGTGGGAGGAATATGCTCCAAACCAAAAGAGACAGATCACAGATTAAACAGGAAAAGTTTTCTTTGCTACCTGCAAATTCAGGGTGCCCAGACCACCGACAAGAGATTAAAGTTGCCATGAGAACTGACTTGCTATTACTGCGCAAACATTACCAATACATATTTAAGAATGTCAAACTAAATTCTGAAACTACTCATAAGCAATAAAATAAGAAAAATATAAACCACAACTGAAGGTTACGCAAAAAGCCGAATAGCTCACTCCAAGACTTTGGGCTGACATGAGAAAGAGAGCTTTACTTCAATCAGGTGTAACTTCAGAATAAGACCACCTGAAGCAATAGTGCACACTTTGTTGGAAAAGCCTGCAAATGTGGTTACCAAAACGCACCAGAGTGTGCCATCAAAATAAAGCTGCAATAAGATGAACATCAACCCTGTTATCCACACGTCGGCTCAAAACATACAGAAAGTGCCCGTTTTCTTTGTTTACCATGTTCTGATAAGAACTCCTGAGATCAACTATGGAATTGCCTCCAAGAGCCCTTTCATCTATAGAAGTTCGCCAACAGTTCTAGCTGGCACAATCCCAAGGGAACCACAGCACACCTCAATCATCTGTTTCTTTTATTTCCCAGTAAACATATTGTTAGGCATGAGAACAGCTTGTTGAAATAATTAAGTCATAAGGGAAAATAATCAAAACATTACTTTCCAAAAAAAAATTATCGTATTCTCGTTGATGTACAAAAAATATCAGTACTTCCAGCACTAACAATTCGTTGTTACAGATAGTACACAAAAATTTCCAGTGACTTGTCTTATACATACATATCATTGGACAATGTTCTGCAACAAACGGGTATTTTGAATTCGATGTCCCAATTGAAAAGTAGAGAATTGAATAACATCAGTTAAGTATAATAACGGTTGGACTGTATTTCTTTGAAAGCAACAAAAGTTTCCAGTAACTTCGACTGTTCAAGGCCTAATCTATCAATTCTTATACAAAAAGAGTGCCGTAATGAGTCATGTGGAGCCTAATCGGCTTTTACAGCAAACTTTTTGTACAAAAGTTAATCAGAAGAAAGTCTCCACAGCCTAAATTTCAAGAAATTTTCTGTTATACTTAAATATGGCTGTCAGGAGAAAAATTCTGGCTAAACAGGTGCTATCTGCACGCTGCTTCATACGGAAGTTATACATCCAAACCATGCTTTACACTCTATCGAAGAGAGTTTGTAAACATGTGCGAAAAGGCTTTGGGCATAGCCTCCTTTGTATAGTGCATTTCCCATATATTGCAACCTTGATATGAGCTGTGAAATCGAAAATGTTCAGAATTAGTAACTGGTTGAGACAGATATCCATGTTTCTGTTGAATATCTTACGTTGTTACTAGCCAAGTACTATACCTTAAATTACAACTTCATTCCAAGAACATTTACACAACTCATTAATGTTTAGACAAGTGTAAAACAGATGCATTGCGCCAGTTGCATTGGGACTGGTACACTGAATAGTGTACTCCATATCATAGATTGAACCACAACACCACACACAAACATAATTGCGAGGAGAAAAGGAGAATCGGTAATACCAGAAATATGAAGGTAGGAGGATAAGGATAAACAAGCGTTACCATTACACACAAAAGTCATAAAAATCTCAATGTTACTGAATACAAAAGTAGCACTAGGGCAGATTGGGATTTTTATACTGAGAGACCAACTAAAAGGACGTGTATGTAAAACTGTAAAAGATCCAACCTCATCTGAACAGCAATAAGGCCAAAATAAGCATTAATCAGAGTGCTTTACATTTATTGAATACAAAAGTAGCCTCCGTAACTGTTTATAAGGAAGTAAAAAGATCATATAGTAATGTCACAGCCAGCACATTTCAGAGAAGTACTTCACATTTTAACATACACCGTGTATCAGATAATTAACAAATCTATCCGTAGCCTCGTATTACTGCTGAGGGCTGAGGGTAAGAATATGCCTACTTACCTCTCACTGTCCACATCAAGCTGCAGGTATAGCTCCCTATTCATGTCGCCAAAAGCCAATAAATTATCTTTTGGCTGATAAGAACTCTTCCAAAGCAAAAACTAGTTGCAAACTTTGACGTATGAGCTTCTGAGACCTACCATTTGAAGAGTATTGTGACCAAGATAGATCTCTGAAGGCTACTTTAACAAATCACACGTTTCCATGGGCTGTGACTGCTATCTACTTTTATCGACGTATAATCCAGCACATACCTATTTTTATGGAGCTTTTCACTTAAACAACACCTTTTATCTATTCATTTAGCAATTAAGCATAGATAGCACATTATGCATTTATGATATCCAGTTACTTCCTTAACCAACCTAAGAACATATCAAATTTAATTATAGTTACGTACTCCTTTTTCCCACAAGGAAAGATGATAAAAAAAATCAAGTGTGATGAAAAAGTATTAGTTCGCTGTACTGGCATTAGCATTCTTGTTTGCAAACATATTGCATGCTGAGTGTTATTATAGACTTATTTGTTCAATAATGTCAAGCCAAATATCTTGTGCATTATCCTTGCAAGAGCTAGTAGAGCCGGAATGAAGCTAAAAAGAAAGAAGATAAAACCAAAAAAAAAAGATACCAACCAAGGTTTGATGGACATGCTGCCACATTGATCACCATGTAAACCATGTGACAAACTCCTCCATCAACACAGACCTACCGAAGGATGCTTTACAAGCCTCCAACTTCGGCCCTGGAAAATGCATGAGAAGCATCAGATGACATTTTTTCCTATTATTTATGTTGCAATTTCACACCACCGGAAAAGGGAGAACAAATCATCCAAATGGAGTGATGACTTCTAACGTTGTGAGTAAAGATGGTTTACAAGCCAGGATGTTGGTCAACTGTCATGTTAGTACATGATACAGTCAACTAAAGGTGCTTTGACTACAGAGTTATATTGGCTCCATCTTTGCACAAATATACAGATGATCTAGCAAAGGTGGAAAATATATCAGCACAGCCAAATAGGACAGTTCAAGTAACATACTGAACACATGAAAGTTGTTTGCTGAACACTAACAGAACTTAAATTTTCATCGCCATGTTATATGATTGAATTACAACCACTTATCACAGACTATAAAGGGGTCAAACACGGTATTATCAGGGCAGGGGGGATTATAATACCACATATCAAGGGCTTTGTCACAACGACATAATACCAACACAAGAGAATATGAAGTAAGAAGACAGTTGGTTCAATTAAAGAAAGAAAGCTTTGACACAGTGGGGGCAATAGTTGTATTGAGAAGTTAAGGAAAATCTATCATACAAAAATTCCCCCTTTCTACATGCTTAATACAGAGCGTCAAGTACCCCAACAAGTGAATGGTATCTTCTTAGTCCACACTAACCATAATTCCACTATTCTAAAGTAAGCGATATGATAACATAACAATCAAATTCTAAGCCTCATAACTGTTTAATACGGCTATCTAGAACAAATTGCAGAGGAAGCTAGATTCCTTAACTCTGATAAATGTTCATCAGTTGAGATGTTCAGTGTAAGCCTCAGATTAGTCATCAAAGCCTCTTGCTCCCAGCTAATTGATCCATAAGCATATAGTGCCATCATTGTTGCACGATATGCATGCAACTCAAGCAAATGGGTTTCTTCCTTCAGACCACCTTCCATTGGAAGAGGCGACTCTCTTCCAGATATAGAAGCTTCATCATCATCATCATCATCATCATTATTCCTGCTACAGATATCTTCACTGTCATACTCTTGAGGATTTGCTGGCCTATAGGGGCTACCGAAGGGATTGCAACTACCAACAGAGGAAGCGGCACTATCAGTATCACTATCTTGAGTTGTTACAGCAGGATACTGATAATCAACATTAGTGTTAATCACTGCCAAGTTTGTTTTAGGAAAGCCATTTGCTCTGTTATTTAAGGAATCATGCATGCATTTTTCACCCAGCATTATGCATGGGGAATCAACAGCATCTACCTTATCCATCAAGTGAAGAGACTCTCCAGGACCAAGATATTGTCGTCTTCCATCTCTGTGAGAAGTCTGAAATCTCTTAGTAACTTCACTGCGCTGCATAGGGAAAGCTGATGCAGCAGATGATTTCCTCTTCATGCCTCGAGACATATTTCCCTCCAACACAATCTTGTCCTTCAATAGAAGATGACTGCCCCCTGAGTTTCCACCTTTTGTCCGACTCCTAAGTGAACCACCAGCACATCTTGCAGAATCCTGAAAACAATTACCAAGACGTTAGCGAGTTATTACTATTTACCAGTGTGTTTAAGAGTTAATAAAATAAACACTGAAGATAATCTTCAAGCACCATAGTTGACTTTTGACAGAAAAGAAATAAGGCTGTATCAACTGTTTGACATAAGTTAGCCATAATTTCCATAACAGGCATTGGTTAGTACGAAAAACAACATGAGTTTGATGATTTGAAGGGATGAATTGTACCTTTGGAAGAGCAACCCATTTGCTGTCTTGCCAAAGCTGCCTTGTCCTAATATTGGCTGCATGTACTCTCAATTCTTGGGAGGATCCGAGGAGCCTGACAAGATAGTACTCCTGACCAAGCAATTTCACCACTTCCGCAACCTTCCATGAATAGCTGTCAAAGACTTCAAGGATGTCGCCTTGAACCCAGCACACCGGACCATCTGGGTGCGGGGGAGAAGGCCTCATCGCCTTTCTTGGAATCCTTTCCACATCTACACCACCGTCAAAGGGACGTGAATCATAGCTTACAAGATAGGTGTGCCCATTGCCAGAAACGATCTCGGCAGGCCTCCAAGAGCCGAACGGCGCCTCAGCCTTCTGCAGTACCTCCACCTTGCCCCCTTTGCGGAATTTCATCGGGTCTTGCTGTTTCGCAACCCTGTTGCAGAGAGGAACATACCAAATTTCAGTAAAAGAGTCGATCAATTCTTAAAGAGAAGATAAAAGATCTAAACTTGTAGAGCAGAATTGAACAAGCTAATAAGATAAACTAATAAACATAACGTAGATGATACTGTTCCATTCAAAAACAAATTCACCATAGATCGAAATGGGAACTCATAGGTGTATCGATAGACAAATATGCTGCAACTGAATTTGTTTTGCACAGGGACCTCACAGTAAACTGCAACGGTTGCAGGTGCAGATTTAGTGGAATCTAATGCACCGAATCACCAATCCGCAGGACGGCAGATGGACAAACGGCTCGTTTAATTACTAGAGAAAAACTCTGAACGATGATACTTGACATCAGAAACTGCTGCGGGCCGTAACTAACGCCTACAGCAAGTCATCGAGGAAAAGATGAACCGATGTATCCAGATCAACAGACAATCCATGGCTAGATCGCGGAGAGTTTCTGGATTCCTCAAACCAGAAATACTCTAGAAATAACCACGGACCCATACACACATACATCGAGGACAAACAGATCAAGGAGTAGTACGAAATCCGCACGGCAGAACGATCTATCCTAGACAGTTCCCAAACGAGAACCTTTGGAACTGGGGCCGGGAAACCATCGCGCTCAGTGGAACCGAGCAATCGAATCAATGCGATTACGCTCGTCTCCGCATCCATCACCACGCATCGAAAATTACTACATCGAAAACAACGCTCGACCCCAAACTCTAAAAATAAAAACTGAAGAATAAAACAGGAACAGGCGCAAACCTTTGCGATGGCGACCGCGTCCAGGAAGAGAAGCACGAAGAAAATCCGAGGGAAAGCTCCTCCGAGCCCGCAGAACTCCGCCGCTGGTTCTCCGCTCCGGGAGGACAGATTGGACGAAGGGGAAACCGGCGAGAAATCGTGAAGCGGAAGAAGAAAACAAAGGGAATCCAGGAATTAATTTTTCTTTAATTGGTTGATTTGGGAAGGGTGCGGATTTTATACGTGTGAGGGTTTCGTGGTGGCGCTTTCCAGAGCAAGGCGACAAGTGTAGGCGAATCTCCGCCGTCGGATCGGAACCGCTGCCCACTGTGGTCGCGGTCCACCGCCTCGGCGTCGGACACGAGCCGTCCAATGCGGATCGGGCGGCCAGGATGGGTCGCGCGCTTACCAGGTGAACCTTTTTTTTTTTTTTGATCACCGGACTATATATTACTCTAGATAACCATCAGATACATCCGGAAGGAGGACAGCTGTCCAAACTTGCATAAAAACCCCTGAGTAAAAATGAAAAACACAAAAAAAAACCAGGAACTTCTCTAGGCCTATCCGCAGCCGTAATCTTCTCCACCGCAGGGCCGGAAAGCCGGAGAGAGACGGAGAGAGCCAGCCACTGAGCCGCCTGCTCAGTACTATGGAGGACCAGCCTCGTTGGAGCGCCGCATATGTTGTCCGCTGCAAGCAGCGGATCCTTGGCGTCGAAGATACCACATCGGCGGGGGCAACGCCCCGCACCTTGCCGGCGGGTGAGCTGGAAGTAGCCGCCAAAGGCCGCATCCCAGCCCGCATTGGATCCATAGCCGGGACAGCAGGAGGGCGGCGCGCCGGCAAAGCCGACCACACCGACCCCCGTCTTCCTCCAAGAACCAAAGCCAATCAGATCCCCCATTTCCAGCATCTCTCCTCCCTTACCACCACGGCAGCAGCAAGAGAAACGCGGAAAGAGACAAGACCCACCACTGGCTTGATCCAGATCAACAACGAGCTTATTTAGGCCGCTTCCTTCAGCTTCGCCGCCGGCCACCATCCACCATGGACAGCAGCATAGCAACAAGAAGAGGATTCTCCCACCGTTGCTCGGAAACGGAGGAGAACATGGCGGAGACGGCACGAAGCCAGACGCCATAGAGGCAAAACAAACCTTACACACCTAACCTAGATCTACTGCTAAACCTACCTAAACTAATCCGGCACCTCTCCAGCACCAACTCCGGCCAGCTATTCCGGCGGAGAGGCCAGATCGGCCCGGTCTTCAGAAGTCGACTCTCAAGGGCACTGTAGCTAGCGAAAGCAAAGGAAGGGAAAGCACGACCCACGGCAGCGGCTTTTCACCAGGTAAACCTTTTCTTTCTTGGGCTGTCGGTTATGGTACAGGTGGTGTGCGTCAGTGCGTGGCTGGACTTCCTCCGGCGTCCAAGAACAATGTTTGCAATGCACAAAAATAGTTTAGCCTAGTTTGGTATCAAAGTATTTTAAAGTATTGAGAACTTGCCTGTGGCAAGAAGGTTAGGAGGGTGGTTGTACCCCCAGCCCACCAGAGTTCAAACTCCAGGTTTGACAATGGTGTTTCTCATTTAAGCGGAATATTCTTCAGTGGGAGGCGACGTTCCCGTCGACAGTGAGGCGCCCGTGGTGACTTCGTCAATCTCAAGACCCGACCACCGGCTCAGTCTTTCGGAGGTGCTCATAGGGGTAGGGTGTGCGTGCATGCGTTCATAGGGGTGAGTGTGTGCACGTGTATGTGAGCGTCTGCGTTGTACTGTGTTTCGCAAAAAAAAAGTATTTTAAAGTATTTCAATAATACTACAGTTTCTCAAAATACCACACTTTCAAATACTTTGATGTGTTTGGCTGTGACCTAATACTTTAAGTATCTTTTTTTTTTGCTAAACACAGTACAACGCAGACGCTCACAAACACGCTATTTTTGAAGTATTGGAAAAACAACTTTGCACCTGTTTTCTGAAACTAAAGTATTGCTATGCCAGGCACTAAAATAGTATGGTATTAGAATACTTCAGTTTTAGAAAACTTTGATATCAAACTAGGCCTTAGATTGTGTGCTAACTTTTGTTAGAGGTGTGGAAGCATATGAATCAGATGTTTGGATGTGGAAGTCGAAAGCTTGAACTTGTTTGCAACTGGGAAAAAAAGTTAGTTTGATGACTGTTCTAGAAGCTAGATTATATGATGAAGTGAAAACTACTTGTAAATTATACTCCCTCCGTATCAAAATATAAAATTTTCTACCTACTTTCTACACACATGTATCTAGACATGTTTTAGTGTAAGATTCACATGAACTTTGTGCTAAACATGTCTAGATACATGTGTGTAAAAACTAGGTAGAGAATCTTATATTTTGATACGGAGGGAGTATATAGGGTTAACAAATATTATGTTTTTAGATAATGTTTAGTGTATGACCCAAAAAATATACATTTTTAGAACAATTCAAAAGTGCTAGTGTAATATTTCCAAGGTAGCAAATTTCGAGTTACGTGGTCACGTTTTGCCTCTCCTATTATAGCCCCACGGGTGTTGATTTGCTTGCTTACATGGTTTTCATTTTCCTTATATATTCAGTTTTGCACGTGGTCTCCACATTTTGTTGGAATGTTGGTGAATATTTTTCAATTCATGCATGGCATAAGCAAGGTCATGGTCGATGAAATGATTGGGCACTCGTCCCTTTCAATTTCCATTTAGGTCAAGGTTTTTCACGACTCAATTGGGATCGCTAGGGCAAGGGTTGATAGTTACTCCCTCCGTTTTAAAATAGATGACTTGTATTTGTTTAGATACGGATGTAGATAAATGAAAGTCATCTAATTTGAAACGGAGGGAGTAAATTTTACTTTAAACGGGTAGATCAATAGATGTAGTATGTGCTAATTGTGCTTGGTGTCAATAGCGATACGAGGGCAATGACGAGTCATTATTCAAACCACAAGGGGAAATCAATTACTCCATGAATTTAACATATGCAAAGACATCCTTTCATATAATCATGCCATGAATTTCCCACGAGTAATTGTTTTCTAATAAATTTGTATTTAATTTCCTAAAAGTCGAGAAGGGAAATGTACAATCTATTGCTTGTTTTTTGGAGTGGAAACTGGAATCCGATTCATAAGTTTGGTTTGGAAGTGCTCAAATTTTTGCTTATTTTGTTTGAGTGTGAATCCGGAGATGCAAATCCTTGATTTATATAGTACTGTATTTGTTTTGGCAACCCCCATGGGAGTACCAACTTTTTTGTTTATGTGCCAAAAGGTACCACCACCTCTCATTTAATAGTACCAATGTTAGAGGTATTAAGTAATTATAGCGAGACGGGAGAATAAAAGACGTAATTGACTACTAACGGATAGAATGATACCATCAGGATAAAAAAATGGCTGGCATTAGAACAAATGTTATGTTAGTTATAAGATTATCTCCACCGACACGCCCAATAGCGCTCCCAATAGGCCTATTGGGCGCGCCGGCACCAAATTGGCCCCCACGGAACGCCCATAGGCCAAAAGTTATCGGCATGTCTTAATAGAGCGTCCGGCAACCCCGCTTCGTGCTGGGTTGCGCAACAGAAACTTTAAAAATTTCGTTTACCAAATACGCAACAGCTCAAGATCTATACTATGAAGATATGCAGCACCCTTTAATGATAGATCCAGAAAACTTACTACAACCGCTACGGAAGATCTTGTTGTAGTCAAAGTAGATGTCGGTGAAGCCTGATAAAGAATCTCACGTCCACGCCGGGAGGTGAGATTTCCTTTCAATTCTTGTCGTCAAGGGACTACTCCTGCAGCCCCGCTCTAGCAGTATACACACGTACACCGCGCCAATCCGTCAGCGTTTCGCCGTCCAGAGCTACTTGCGACCGACGAAGAGAGACTGCCTTGCGGCGTAGTTTTAGTGGATGACCTAATCAAAGTTGATTAGAGCAATATGAGATTGGAGAGATCTAATTCTCAACACATGAGATCTACTAGAGAGAGATTAGAACAATGTCTAATTAGGGCACCGTCTAATTAGAGCATCCTCTAATTGCACAATATCAAGAGAGAGGAACTTGTGCAAAACTTGTTGTATCTCAACCCATGGGAGGGGAACTCAGGCAAGGGGAAAGTTCCCCTAGCCCAATTCAGATTGGGAGGGGGAGTTGGAGTCCAACTCCAACTTGCCTCCCCCCTTCCTTCCTTGTGCACCGGCCCGGGTGGGGCCCATGCCGCACCGACCCCAGGTGGGGCCCGCCACCGCCAGCGGCCCGCCCCGGCCTCCGCCGCCGTCGCCCCCCCCCCCCCCCCATGGGCCATGCGGCCCACTAGGGTTTCGGCCATGGGGGGAATCCCCCCGGTCGGTTTCGGCCACCGCCCCACATGTGGGGTGCGGCTGCCTTGTGGGCCCACGGGCCCACTCAGCAGCCTCCTCTTGGTGGGCTCCAAATAAAATCTTTATTTAATATTTTTCTGAATTATTTAATTAATAAATAAATTGTTTACCAGAAAATAAAACCTCTAAGGTTCGCTAACACTTAGACATGTCCGGGAGCTTACCAGAAAATAACCAGCATTGGGACTTAGACGTCTGTACTGGCTCCTATATATTACCGAGTGAACGACATAGCCTCTTTATGTTTCTCATTACGCTAATCCCCTTACGTACATGATACCAATGATATCTAGAGTGTGAGACAATGTGCTCTAGTGTGATCAAAACCCTTTGATGATAACACATATGAAACTCGTACCAATATCATTCTCTTTTCTCATACCGTATTATCAATGTCCTGTGATAAATCACACTGTGTCTGGCCAGACGATTGGGGTGACATGATTATACTTGAGATGGCCTAGAGGATGTATCTCTCCATCGCCTGGAGGAGTAAGTACCCTTCTTGAACAATCTCTGTTCCATTACTTATTCTAGTTCAAACCCAATAGCCATCGTTATGGTCTTCAGTTATGGCCGGACGTTAGATGACAACCAAAGCGTGAGTGTCGAATAAGCGGTCACTAGATGTTCTCAAGGTATAGGAACTAACTAATGAAAACTCTGTATGATCAATTGCTATTCTTCATCTTGACGATTTGTCTCATAGCAATAGATCATAGGATGGGTCGGTTCAGTACTATTATCATTCCGATAATAAACTTCTATAGTTATATGACTTATACAAAGTCCATGATCAGGAAAACATGATCATCAGGTAATAAGATAGGCTAGTCTTAGAGACAAGACTAGGAACACTTTTCCTTGTTCATATCTCTACACGTGCATCGGAGGTTTTCCTCTTGAATACTTTTAATTCGCTATTCAAGTACCCAATGCAGTTGTAGCATAAAGATATAAACTATTAATAATAAACTTGGAGATAAAATAATACTAAATATTATTGTCTCTAGGGCATATCTCCAATAGTCTCCCACTTGCACTAGAGTCAATAATGATTCTAGTTAGTACGATGTCATAACACCAAATGGAACTTAGGTGCTACTCATACTCCTGCATGCGATCCGAGGCCGTGCCTTACATTTTGATCCAATCAAATGCATAAACTTATTTAACTCTTCTACATGTCAAACTTGACAATGCAAAGTCGGATTTATTAGGAATTGGATTTTGGCTTTTCCGGTTCCGTAGTAGCATTAATAATATCAAGCGTCTCCGAATGATATTATCATACCGTTTATTGAAACCTCACCAAGTCAATGACTTTTATCCAATAACTTGCTTATCATGACGTCTCACATCAGTGATGCAACTATCCTTTTAATATGTTGTAGAATCACTCATAATATACTTAATGTTTGATAAAATCAAAACATATAGTATTTATCAATTGAAAACGTCACTCTCTGAATTTTAAATCAATTAAGATTCGATTTCATAATTTCACCACAAATACATATACGAGAAACTTCTCAATATATTATTTGAAGCTTTACAAAATCTACCAAGTCGAAAACATTTGTAATATCACTATCAGGTTCTTATCACAATACAAAAACCTTCAGGCTCAATTACACTTTTATTTAACTGCCTTTATGAGAAAACTTTTACCAAGTATTTCTCTTACTGCCAGTGACTAAATATAATTTAGCCATTGGAAACTTTTCGGCTTTATGTGCTACCACAGCAATGAACAAGAGAAACCATATAAAATATGATTTGATCTTATTCCTATCTATTTGCTCATCATTGACTACGAAGGTCAACGTATCTTGCAAAAGTTCTTGCTGCATGTTTTGAATAAATTTCTTTGTCACAAAACACAATTCGAATTACCTTTAAGAATTGTTCTAAGCACATTCATACTCATGTTTATTAAATTTCCAATCTATCTCATAGATAAAATTTAATATGACAATTTCTCACCTTTTATTTAAAACACCTTTTAAAATCTTTATTTCACAAGATATACATTTTTGAATTTGGCATAGGCTTAATTCAACAAATATAATATCGGCTCCCACTGACTTTTAAGTCCCTTCGATTTACATAATGAAAAGAATAAAATTCTAACTCATTATTACGACTGACTTCAAACACTCATAACATAATTATCTAGATTACCTAGTAATCGAAATCAATTATTCTTAGCAATAACTTTTGCTACTTAGATCCTTTCTTTATGAAATATTCATGCCCAGTGATTTCACATCACGTCCAAACTACTCTCAAGATAAAATCTTGGAGATACATGAAAAATTCTCCTTTTGGATCTAATTTGACTTTTCAGTCAATTACGAGTATTCACCTTTTGTTTGTACCGTTTTGCATTTTGATCATGTTCTTAGACATTTGACAATTATATCACCTACTGATAACATTATCAAATTCTTCACAGGATCATCCTTTTATAATACTTAGTTAGAATTATGTATTACATACACATATTCCCGGATAAAGTAATGATATGAAAACATTTACATGTTAACCCTTCATTCTAACTTTATTTCGAAGACTCCCAGTCTTAACTTAGTATTTTATTTCCACTACCAACTTTATGAGAAGACACTTTTCTCCAATTCCTAAGTCAACAAGCACTTTGATTTGTTTGTGGAAATAACCGCCAATAGAAATTGGACTTCAATGCAAAAAATGATGTCTAATTCGAATCATTACTTTGATTCAAGAATTGACATCCCAAAACTTCATCAAAATAACTCTAAGTTAAAATTTATGCAAATTCTAAACACAAACAAATTATTCTATTTACTTTTAGTGGGAAATTTGGAGTATTTACATTTCACACAACAAGACACTTGGACATATTTATTATAACAATCTTATGAATCTTTGTCTCACAAAAGATTTCATTATCATGACAATTTCGAATTACCAAAATTGATCATGAGTAATGTGACTAAGAAAACTTTCTTTTGTCCATCATGTTATAATACATTTTATTAAGTCCCCTTTTAACTTTATCAAATTTCTTTGATCTTTTATTTTGATTCACGCATACTCCCACTTAATTTTATTAAACATTGCCACTTCAATGATTTCATCAACTCTATTTCATTAATATGCAACTTCATATTAAATCTTCAATAGAATTTCACTAATGGAAAGTCTCCACACCTTAATGTAATTTTTGAAATTTACCGGTGCCTACCACTTTGCCAATTTCGAATTTTACCAAATACCTAGTATTTGTGGACTTCGATTTTTATTAAGTGCCCAGCACTCCATAAATTTTGAATTGCTCAAGTGCCTAGCATTTTTGTGGATTTTTAGTTTTGTCCATTTAATCTTGGAATAACTTTAAGAGTCTCAAAAGAGAACCAACGAAAAGCTTCTTCCAAAATTCAAAGACTAAACCAAAATCAAACATCATTAGAAACTTTAAATGATATTTTGAATCAAAACAATCAAGACTAAAAAAACTAAATTAAATACATATTACAATAAAGAAGATCATAAACCGAATTCACAAAAAAGTGAACTCCCACACATACTTTAATATCCGAACATAACTTTGTTCTAGAATCTTAAAATATTCATTACAAAATGATCGAACTTAAAATAACTCTTATTTAAAGTCCTAGTGTAGATCTCCTTTATTGACTTGGACTTGTAGACGAAGTAGTGGTCACTCTTGCATAAAATGGGATCTTCCACTATGCTTCTTCTACTCTCCGAGATGCTTAAGCTATACTCCAAGTATATCTCCAACATCATCCAAAACTTCCTTTTCCGTACAGAACCTGCTCCTTCTAAAGTACCTGCCACTGGTGCAGGTTTGAGCATCAATTAGTATCTCATACTATTGATTGTAGTTGTTGTAATTATGTCAATAAACTGTGTATAACTCTTATACCTGTCCTGGACCATGTCATGTCCCCTTCATGGATTTCAGCTTCTGCTTCCTTGAGTAAGGTAAACAGCATCATCACTGGCCACGTATCCGCAATGCGGTTGTATAAAGCAACCACGGTTTCATATGCTGGTGGCAGTGCTCCCAGTACAATGTCACTGAAGAACTCTTGGGAAATTGGAAAACAATCTCTCTAAGTCTTCCCTCTAATCTAGTCATCCTGATTTCGAACAACTGGATGGATTCACCCTCTCCAAGTTGACTCCCCATCAGTTCATTGACTAGACTGTAACGCTCGACGCGTACTTGACTTATGAACAGAGCCCTCAGTTCTTCCATGAGACAGAAGGGTCTAAGGTTTTGAAAACGATCAACCAACTCGGTATCAATACAAGCATGCATGAGCTCCTTGACAATGCACTCTGATACGTCTCAAGCGTATCTATAATTTCTGATGTTTCATGCTGATATTATACCAATTGTTACATGTTTTATATACACTTCATAGCATTTTTATGCATTTTCTGGGACTAACCTATTAACAAGATGCCATAGTACCAGTTCCTGTTTTCTGCTTTTTTGTATTCCAGAAAAGCTAGTCTGGAAATATTCTCGGAATTGGACGAAACTTGGACAGAACCTCCTATTTTTCCAACACGAAGACGGAGTCCAGAGGAGACACGGAGGGGAGCCACGTGGCGCCCACACCATGGGCCGCGCGGCCCCCCCTCGCGCCGTGGGGTGGTGTGGGGCCCTCGTGGCTCCGCAGCCGCCGCCCTTTCGCCTATTTATTCCTCCCGACACGAAAACCCTAAATACCCGAGCCATTATCCACGAAAAGTTCCAGAGACACCGCCGCCGTCAACCCTAGCTCGGGAGGGTTCAGAAGCTCTTCCCGGCACCCTGCCGGAGAGGGGAATCATCACCGGAGGGCTCTACATCACCATGCCTGCCTCCGGAGTGATGCGTGAGTAGTTCATCCTTGGACTACGGGTCCATGGCAGTAGCTAGATGGTTGTCTCTCCACTTTATGCTATCATGTTTAGATCTTGTGAGCTGCCTATCATGATCAAGATCATCTTATTGTAATGCTACATGTTGTGTTTGCTGGGATCCGATGAATATTGAATACTATGTCAAGTTGATTATCAATCTATCTTATATGTTATTTATGATCTTGCATGCTTTCCGTTACTAGTAGATGCTTTGGCCAAGTAGATGCTTGTAACTCCAAGAGTGAGTATTTATGCTAGATAGTGGGTTCATGCCTCCGGTAATCTGGGAGAGTGACAATAACTTCTAAGATTGTGGATGTGCTGTTGCCACTAGGGATAAAATAACCGATGCTTAGCTTAAGGGTACGCCGTTAGGTCTAATGCATTTGTTTACTTTACGCACATTACTTAATGCAATTATCCGTTGCTTGCAACTTAATACCAACGGGGAACTCGGTATGACAACCTGGCGGTGGATTATTAGTCATAGACGCTGTTGGATAACGGTCTATGTATTTTGTCGTAATGCCCACATGAATATCATAGTAATCATCATGTCATATATATGCATTGTCATGCGCTCAATATTTTGTCAATTGCCCAGCTGTAATTTGTTCACCCAGCATGTTAGTTATCTTTTATGGAGAGACACCACTAGTGAACTGTGGACCCCGGTCCATTCTTTTACACTGATAATACAACCAACTGCAAACACTGTTCCTTTTCATTCTCTGCAATTTACTACTGTTTTCCACACCATACGTTTAATCCTTTGTTTTCAGCAAGCCGGTGAGATTGACAACCTCACTGTTTCGTTGGGGCAAAGTAGTTTGATTGTGTTGTGTGCAGATTCCACGTCAGCGCGCCACTGACAACCTTCCGAAGTGATTTCTTGCTCCTACTGGTTCGATTAAACCTTGGTTTCATACTGAGGGAAAACTGCTGCTACACTGCATCATACCTTCCTCTTGGGGTCTCCCAGCGAACGTGTGATCCACGCAATCAAGCATATTTTCTGGCGCCGTTGCCGGGGAGCAGAAGCACTTCGGTTCAGCAATCTCCTTGCCTTCCTTCCACACGCCATATTTTCTGCGCCGTATGAGAGCAAGAGGATTTCTGCAAGGGGAGTTTCACGCTTCCAATCTCTTTACTTTGTTATTGTCTTGCTTAGTTTATTTTTATTTAGTCTTGTTTGCTTTATTTATCAAAAACACAAAAAAATTAGTTACTTTTATTTTTCGAATTGTTATTTTTCAGTCTTGTTATCATGTCTAGCCCTGTTCCTGTCATCATGTCGCCTGAGGAAGAATCTTCACTTTCAAGCAAGGGAGTGAGGAGAGTTTTAAAGATGCTTGGTCTAGAATTTTTGAGTCTTATGCTAAAACTGAACCTAAAATGACTTTAAGCCTGCTTCTTAGTAGCTTTTATTTTGGTCTTGTTCTTTGCTACAGATATGCTTTAGATGCTGTGGTAGGAGGAGATTTCCTTCGTTATGATGGGGATCAAGCTTTTAATGCTATAAAAAATGATTACAATTTCTAGCCCTCCAATCAGTAAAATTGATTTGGCTTTGACAAGCATAAGTGATAGACTTAATCTTGAAACAAACATATCTGGTCTAAAAGAAGGGTATAATCAAATTTGTGAACACTATGATAATGTGCCAGTAAATTTTGAACCATCGGGATGGGTTCCCTCAGTAAAAGTTGTTATCAATGGTGAAACTTTTCATGCTCGCTGTGATATTATGTCTGAATTCTGTTTAATGCCCAAGGATATTTTTGATTCCTTAAATCTTTGGGAGCTTTCCAAATGCGAAGATTGTATAATTTTGGGTGATAATACTATTAAATTACCAAGAGGAGTAGCCGAAGGAGTATTTACAAAACTCCTGGGGATAACAATATCTATTGATTATCTTGTCATTGAATGTGCAGGAGTAGGACAAATTACGCTTGGAAGATCTCTGTTGAAACGCTTTGGAGCAATAATAGATGTGGGCCAAGGCACTATGAATTTCGCCTCTTCACCTATGTGTAACCAAGTATTTCCTAAAGATAAGGGTAAAGGTAAGAGAGCTAAGCGTAAGATTGTTGATGCTTCATCACTTGGAAACACTTGATTCTTACTTTCTGCGCCTAGCTGAAAGGCGTTAAAGAAAAGCGCTTATGGGAGACAACCCATTATTTTATTTCTGCAATTTTTTTTTTTTGAGTCAAGGAGTTGTTTACTTCTGTAACAATTCCTTTGTATCTTTATTTTATCGCATTGTTGTGCCAAGTATTGCCTCTAATAGGAAGATGATGCTAGATTTGGATTTCTGCGCAGGAACAGATTTCTGCTGTTCACCGTTTTAATTCTGTAAAATCACAGAAAAATTATTTAAATCTGAAATTTTTGTGCGTGATCCTCAGATATGTACGCATCTTTCGTTAGTTTAAAGTTTTTCGATCTGAGCAACGTAAGTGCCTCGAAAAAATTCGTCTTTGCGGACTGTTCTGTTTAGACAGATTCTGTCTTTTATTTTTCGCATTCTCTCTTTTACTAGTGTTGAGTGGAATTCTTTTTTAGGGTGAAGAGCTTCACATAACATCAGTGGCAGTAGCTAATGTTAAAAGTAACGGTCATGTTTGTGTCCTTATAGAACATGTGAGTTTTTGATTGTGCACTAACCCTCTAATGAGAATTACTTTGAGTTTGGTGTGGCGGAAGTTTTCAAGGGTCAAGAGAGAAGGATGATATAATGTGATCAAGAAGAGTGAAGAGCTTAAGCTTGGGGATGCTCCCATGGATCACCCCAGCATATTTCAAGAAGACTCAAGCGTCTAAGCTTGGGGATGCCCAAGGCATCCCCTTCTTCATCAGCAACTTATCAGGTCATCTCTAGTGAAACTATATTTTAATTCTTTCACATCATATGTGCTTTACTTGGAGCGTCTGTGTGCTTTTATTTTCAGTATTTTATTTTTCTTATGGTCAACTTGATTGGACCCCAGCATTCTTGATTGGGAGAGAGACACGCTCCGCTTTTTCATATGAATACTCCTATTCTTCACTTATACTTGTTGAGTATTCTTATCTAGCTATTGCTATGCTTTTAGCTCCTTTTTGCATGCATCTCTTATTCAGAGCTGTTAGTTCTTTTAAAGAAAGTACTCTCTTGCTTCACTTATAATTGTTTGGAGAGTTTATGTTGAAATAAATTGATTGGTGTTTGGTTGGAACAGAAAATGTTGCATGTGGTAGATGGTATAATGGAAAAAGCTTACATATTCTTGTAGATCATGTATTGGATAATTTGATACTTGTCAATTGTTTTGAGTTATCAAGTAGTTCATGTTTAAGCTTTTGTATCATGTAGTTAAAACCTATTAATGAAGAACTACCGTAAAGCTCGTTGAAATTTGGTTTGCATGATTGGTATCTCTAAGGTCTAGATATTTTCTAGTAAAAGGGTTTGGTTAACAAGGAAGACAGTGTAGAGTCTTATAATGCTTGCAATATGTTTTCATATAAGCCTTGCTGTGTCGGTTGATATCCTGTGTTTGCTTCAAATAACCTTGCTAGCCTAAACTCTGTACTGAGAGGGAATGCTTCTCGTGCATCCAAAACCTTGAGCCAAATCCATGCCATCTGTGTCCACCATAACTACCTATATGTGGTATTTCTTGCCATTCCAAGTAAATTTTTCATGTGCTACCTTTAAACTATTCAAACTTTATTACTCCTATTTTGTGTCAATGTTTACCAAGCTCATGAGGACGGGGTGGATGTCTTTATGTCAACTGTCAAACAGACTTTACCACCGGACTAGCGGCATATACATCCGCTTATCCATTAATTTTGCAAAAAGAGCTGGCAAATGGGGTGCCCAGTCCCAATTAATTACAACTTTAACCGCTTAATTCTCTTCACATTTTTGCCCTGATTTATCAGTCAAGCAATGACAAACAGTGAAATATCTGCATGTGTAAACAAAAGAGAAAGAGGGATGATCTGCCTTGCTGGTAGAAATAACGTCCTTCATGGGAGCCGCTCTTAAAAGTCTGGTTGGCAGGGGTCATATTGTACTTTCCATTTTCTGATTCGTTGACAATTAACAAACACCTCTCAAAACTTATTTTTACTCTCTATATGATTTCAAAAACTTAAAAAGCTCTAGCACATGATTTAATCCCTGCTTCCCTCTGCGAAGGGCCTTTCTTTTACTTTTATGTTGAGTCAGTTTACCTACTTCTTTCTATCTTAGAAGCAAACACTAGTGTCAACTTTGGTGCAACAATTTTTATATGCTCGTATATTGCACTTATTATATGCTTTGTGTTGACAAATATCCATGAGATATATATGTTGAAAGTTGAAAGCAATTGCTGAAACTTAAATCTTCCTTTGTGTTGGTTAAATACCTTTTACTTAGAATCTATTGCTTTATGAGTTAACTCTTATGCAAAACTCTTGATGCTTGTCTCGAAAGTACTATTCATGAAAAGTTTTTGCTTATATGATTCAGTTGTTTGCTCATTATCTACTTGCTAGCAAACTATAGACCATTGACCTGGATCACTTCATTCATAACATGTGCTTTACAGTATTATTTGATCAAGATTATGATTGTAGCATGTCACCTCAGAAATTATTTTGTTTTTATCGTTTTACCTACTCGAGGACGAGTAGAACTAAGCTTGGGGATGCTTGATACGTCTCAAACGTATCTATAATTTCTGATGTTCCATGTTGATATTATACCAATTGTTACATGTTTTATATACACTTCATAGCATTTTTATGCATTTTCTGGGACTAACCTATTAACAAGATGCCACAGTGCCAGTTCCTGTTTTCTGCTGTTTTTGTATTCCAGAAAAGCTAGTCTGGAAATATTCTCGGAATTGGACGAAACTTGGACAGAACCTCCTATTTTTCGAGGAGACACGGAGGGGAGCCACGTGGCGCACACCATGGGGCCGCGCGGGCCCCCCTGCCGCGCCGTGGGGTGGTGTGGGGCCCTCGTGGCTCCGCAGCCGCCGCCCTTTCGCCTATTTATTCTCCCGACGCGAAAACCCTAAATACCCGAGCCATTATCCACGAAAAGTTCCAGAGACGCCGCCGCCGTCAACCCTAGCTCGGGAGGGTTCAGAAGCTCTTCCCGGCACCCTGCCGGAGAGGGGAATCATCACCGGAGGGCTCTACATCACCATGCCTGCCTCCGGAGTGATGCGTGAGTAGTTCATCCTTGGACTACGGGTCCATGGCAGTAGCTAGATGGTTGTCTCTCCACTTTATGCTATCATGTTTAGATCTTGTGAGCTGCCTATCATGATCAAGATCATCTTATTGTAATGCTACATGTTGTGTTTGCTGGGATCCGATGAATATTGAATACTATGTCAAGTTGATTATCAATCTATCTTATATGTTATTTATGATCTTGCATGCTTTCCGTTACTAGTAGATGCTTTGGCCAAGTAGATGCTTGTAACTCCAAGAGTGAGTATTTATGCTAGATAGTGGGTTCATGCCTCCGGTAATCTGGGAGAGTGACAATAACTTCTAAGATTGTGGATGTGCTGTTGCCACTAGGGATAAAATAACCGATGCTTAGCTTAAGGGTACGCCGTTAGGTCTAATGCATTTGTTTACTTTACGCACATTACTTAATGCAATTATCCGTTGCTTGCAACTTAATACCAACGGGGAACTCGGTATGACAACCTGGCGGTGGATTATTAGTCATAGACGCTGTTGGATAACGGTCTATGTATTTTGTCGTAATGCCCACATGAATATCATAGTAATCATCATGTCATATATATGCATTGTCATGCGCTCAATATTTTGTCAATTGCCCAGCTGTAATTTGTTCACCCAGCATGTTAGTTATCTTTTATGGAGAGACACCACTAGTGAACTGTGGACCCCGGTCCATTCTTTTACACTGATAATACAACCAACTGCAAACACTGTTCCTTTTCATTCTCTGCAATTTACTACTGTTTTCCACACCATACGTTTAATCCTTTGTTTTCAGCAAGCCGGTGAGATTGACAACCTCACTGTTTCGTTGGGGCAAAGTAGTTTGATTGTGTTGTGTGCAGATTCCACGTCAGCGCGCCACTGACAACCTTCGAAGTGATTTCTTGCTCCTACTGGTTCGATTAAACCTTGGTTTCATACTGAGGGAAAACTGCTACTACACTGCATCATACCTTCCTCTTGGGGTCTCCCAGCGAACGTGTGATCCACGCAATCACACTCATCGCATAACAAATGATGCCCATCATGAGCATAATTTGGATGCATGGGACGCAAGACATGTTCCTTCTTGGTGGTCCTAAGAACCTCCATCATGTGGTGAAACCACTCTCCAAAGTTGTTTCCATTTGCAGCTAACGGGGTACGACTCAACATCAGATGGAAGTGATACTTTTCAAAGCCATCTTCTACAACAGAAACACGTTTATTTAGACTCATAGTTTATTACTAATGTTTTGCTCTACTTAACTCAAAATTAATTGAATTCAAGATATGCTCCCACTAAGCCCAATAATCCTCACGATTGGCGCTAAGTGATTCAGGATCCGGGAATCTGACGAGCCACCCATGGATACACAGCCATGACACGTGGACTACCGGTAAGCACTATGCTAATTTTAGTAGCTACAACTCATGTCCGTCTTTCGACGTGCGTGTTCAGAACTCATAGTTTACTATGCCTGAACTTCAAGACAACCAACCGATTAATGATGCATGAACGGTTCACACCCGCCTCCCACACCCTTGGCCCCACAACTCATGGATACACGACGCTGGGGGAGAAGCGCATGGTTTGACGGTGCCACAGTTGGAAGAACACGATCTCCTTGATATTTTCTTGAGGATTCACCCTAATAAACATCTAATGCGCAATCAAGGTGAAACCAACAAAGGATAAACATCACAGGCAATTAAAATAATTCATGTGATTTGGTATAGCCTTTGTTTTCTCCAGGAAACCTTGACATATATCCACGATGATCCTCCATCTTCATTATTCCGGTCACAACAAAATTTCCCGAAAGAAAAATTGTCATGGCCGAAATTTGCCAAGTCCTCGTCGCCTACCATACCGTCGGCGCATCCTCCCGAACCGCGATGAACTCCTTCTTCGCTTGATTGTCGATGACGAACTCGAACAATCACTTGGCATTGGCCATCATGTTAAAACACCGTAACAAAATAGATATACCAAAACACATGCACACAATCCTGCAAAACCAAGTTAGATGTCCTCTAACGTTTGTTTGCAAGTTTTAGCGTGGCTCTTTAGGTTTTACGGAATTACCGCCACTACCTACGCAATTGAGACACGGTTACAGCCATTGCTAGATTAACTTTGCGGGGTGATTGACATCCCAACATTACGAAAACGTTGCGGGTCCCAATCCAAATGATCACATGTGCGCGTGACCCCCGTGAGGCGTCCAACCCTCATGCCCTGTCCATTATACAACAACGTCCACGACTATAGGTATAGACCCGAAGCTACTGAAGCACTCCGTTGGCGCCGACAGGCATACTAGGAGCAGCCGGAAGATCCGCGGATTGCCAGAAGTCCGTAAAGATCTTGCCTATGCCACCATGGAATATCTTGTGTAATTTATTGGGAAGCAATGAATATAACCTGAATGCACGATACTGTGCAATGCCCGCACCAACATGTGCTCCAGATCAAAGACGCAACAACCCAAAATCTATACTATGAAGATATGCAGCACCCCATAATGCTAGATTCAGAAAACTTACTACAACCGTTGCGGAAGATCTTGTTGTAGTCGAAGTAGATGTCGGTGAAGCCTGATGAAGAATCTCACGTCCACGCCGGGAGGTGAGATTGCCTTTCGATTCTTGTCGTCGAGGGACTACTCGCGCAGCCCCGCTCTAGCAATATCCACACGTACACCGCGCCAATCCGTCAGCGTTTCGCCGTCAAGAGCTACTTGCGACTGACGAAGAGAGACTGTCTTGCGGCGTAGTTTTAGTGGTTGATCTAATCAAAGTTGATTAGAGCAATATGAGATTAGAGAGATCTAATTCTCAACACATGAGATCTACTAGAGAGAGAGATTAGAACAATGTCTAATTAGAGCACCGTCTAATTAGAGCATCCTCTAATTGCACAATATAGAGAGAGAGGAACTTGTGCAAAACTTGTTGTATCTCAACCCATGGGGTTGGGGGTGTTTATATAGGTGGCCAAAGGGGAGAGGAACTTGGGCAAGGGGAAAGTTCCCTAGCCCAATTCGGATTGGGAGGGGGAGTAGTCCAACTCAACTCGCCTCCCCCCTTCCTTCCTTGTGCACCGGCCCGGGTGGGGCCCATGCCGCACCGACCCCGGGTGGGGCCCGCTGCCGCACCGCCTCGGGTGGGGCCCGCCGCCGCACTGCCCCGGGTGGGGCCGCCATCGCCTCCCCCCATGGGCCATGCGGCCCACTAGGGTTTCGGCCATGGGGGGAATCCTCCCCTCGGTCGGTTTCGGCCACTGCCCCACATGTGGGGTGCGACTGCCTTGTGGGCCCACGGGCCCACTCAGCAGCCTCCTCTTGGTGGCTCCAAATAAAATCTTTATTTAATATTTTTTTCGAATTATTTAATTAATAAATAAATTATTTATTTTGTTTAATTAATTCTGCTTGTAAATATTTCCTATTACAGAATATTCCTGGAATTAATTACTTATCATATAAAACACTTTTACATGATCCGGGACACCCAGTGTCTGCTAAACAAAATACTCTGGATAAATATCTTCACCATATAAACCTTCGGATTAAATCCGATAATAATAGAAACACTTCCTATTATCCCGAGACATAGAATGTCTGCCTTCTCTTTCTCTATACCTTCACTGGAACAAGTCCCGGTGACATCGGAGCTACTCCGACACTATCTCATGACCACTAATACTACATCTTTATTCTCTCAATAAAAGATTGACTCGCAGCTTAAGTGTGTGACCCGAAAGGTTCGCTAACACATAGACATGTCCGGGAGCTTACCAGACAATAACCAGCATTAGGACCTAGACGTTTGTACTTGCTCCTATGTATTACCGAGTGAACGACAGAACCTTTTTATGTTTCTCATTACGCTAATCCCCTTACGTTCACGATACCAATGATATCTAGAGTGTGAGACAATGTGCTCTAGTGTGATCAAAACCCTTTGATCATAACACATATGAAACTCGTACCAATATCATTCTCTTTTCCCATATCGTATTATCAATGTCTTGTGATAAATCACACTGTGTCTGGCCAGACGATTGGGGTGACATGATTATACTTGAGATGGCATAGAGGATGTATCTCTCCATCGCCTGTAGGAGTAAGTACCCTTCTTGAACAATCTTTGCTCCATTACTTATTCTAGTTCAAACCCAATAGCCATCGTTATGGTCCCCAGTTACGGCCGGACGTTAGATGACAATCATAGCGTGAGTGTCGAATAAGCGGTCACTAGATGTTCTCAAGGTATAGGAACTAACTAATGAAAACTCTGTATGATCAATTGCTATTCTTCATCTTGACGATTTCTCTCATAGCAATAGATTATCATTCCGATAATAAACTCCTATAGTTACATGACTTATACAAAGTCCATGATCAGAAAAACATGATCATCAGGTAACAAGATAGGCTAGTCTTATAGACAAGATTAGGAACACTTTTCCTTGTTCATATCTCTACACGTGCATCGGATGTTTTCCTCTTGAATACTTTTAATTCGCTATTCAAGTACCCAATGCAGTTGTAGCATAAAGATATAAACTATTAATAATAAATTTAGATATAAAATAATACTAAATATTATTGTCTCTAGGGCATATATCCAACACTTCGTGCCTAGGTTCTAGGGACGCAAGCGGACGCGCCGGCAACCACGACAACGCGCGCCACGTCGGATCTGACGGGGGGCGACACGTCAGTGACACGGGACGGTCAGCGCAATTAATTGCGGTCGCTGAGCGGTTTCCTGACGCGTGCGACGTGTCACACCTCGTCTTCCCAACACGCGTCGCCGGAGTTACGACTCCTCGGGAACCGGCGTCGGAGTATTGGGGAAGTTTCCCACGCCACGTTCCCGCGCTTAGACTCCCCCGGTAAGCTGTGCGGCGCTGCTCGCCGTTTTCCACTGTCGCTCTCCTCCTCTCTTCTCCCCTTGCTCCAAAAATCCACCGGCGATGACGCATAACGACGAAGCGGGAGGCAGCCTGGGCAGCGCGGCGAAGAGCTGCCTCCGGAAGAACGAGGCAGCGTTCTTCCACCGTCCCTCTGCTGGGCGCTGTCCACGCTACCCTTTAGAATAGGTTTTAGTTGAGCTAAATTTCGTCGAATTTTGTAAAAACTATCGAATTTAAGTGAAATATGTTAAGTTTGAATGAATTCTGTCGCCTCATTTATGTCGAAAAAACCTATTGGGAGCGACCGGTGGGGGGCGACGCTCCCAATAGGCGGCAACGACTGCCGGCACGCCCAATAGCACTTGTCCGACACATTTGATGAACGTTCTATTGGGCGCGCCGATGGAGATGCTCTAAGGGGTGTTGGGGGTGATGTCTGGTAGTTATCGGTAAGCTGTAACACACCAGCCATAACTTGATATTTGGTCACTGAGAAACGGGTGGCCCGTTCATTTCAACAAGGTAATTGAACAAATGAAAACATACCAATACAGAAGTATTCATGATGATGAAGCCCGTTCATTTCAACAAGGTAATTGAACTTGATATTATCATGTCCCTTTCGGCTTTTCCGTTCTTTATCGTTCTTTCCTTTCATTGGTGTGCCATGATAAAGCTTATCGCTATCCCCGCTTTGGCTGCAGATTAGAGCATACGTCTGTGCCAAACTGCCAACACCCCATCATGTAGTAGTAGGGTCGACGAGGGCGTGATCTCGGTACTGGCTTCACGTATTTTGTTACCTGTTTTGGTTCCGTACAAGCAACCAACCAACCAACCAACCAACAATGTTTGTCTTCCCTCCTACTTCCTCCGTTTTTTAATATAAGATGTTTTAACTTTTTTCCACATGCAAATGCATATAAATATATGTAGACACATTTTTGTGTGCATGTTCACTCATTTTAGTGTGTATATAGACAACATGTGTACTACCTAAAACATCTTATATTAAAAACGGAGGAAGTACCACCCAACATCGTGTGATTAGATAAGTTATTAAGAGTTTGAGGCAGGATTGGAGAAGACGTGGATGTGAAGGGTTAATAAGACTAATTTATTTAGCCTTGTTAAAGTCAGAATACTACAGTTCAGTAAGGGCTACTAAGCGTGTGCCACTTCTATTTGACCTTGTTAAGACTTTTCTACCGTCGCCTCAGCTGCCCTTCTTCGGTTGCTTGGGCTTGGATGAGTCTGACGCATCTTGGCCGCCAACAGAAACTTTCTCCGCGCCGAGCCGGAAGCCTTCTTTCCGTTGACAGGGTTACCGCCGCCAAGGCGATTCGACGCGTAAGCCTCTCCCATCCACTTCTTGCATTCTTTGCTTGCAGCCGCGTGATCAACCACTGAAAGTGGAAAATGGAAGATGCTTACAGCTGAAAATCCAGACATTGGAATAATGCTTTCTGGGCCTGAAAAAAAAGGAGTTTGTTTTCACCTGGTTTTGGGTAGTCTTTGCCTATAATGCACCCGGCTTTCTCCTGGACGCTGAGGGGTGCAGTCCATGGCTCGTAGATGTACTCCTTGGGCATGTCTGAAACACGACAACGGAGGATTGATGATGAGTTCTTAAAGAACAAACGAGATGTTGCTTTCTGATGCTGAAATGGAATAGTTACGTTTCAGCACTGGGATGAAATGCCTGATGTAGTCTCCGTTGGGGTCGTACTTCTTTCCGAATGAGATTGGGGAGTAGATTCTATGGTACTGTGTCAGAGAAGCGAATGGATGATAATATTAAAGAAGCTATTAGACTGAATGAAAATGCAGTTACAACTTGCAACTATTTGCCTGAAGATGAAGGGACTGTTTGATTGCTAACCTGGTAGAAGAAGGATGAACAGGAGAGCCACAGCCAATTGCCGTTGTTAATGGCCCAGTCAGCATCAATCAGTAGCCTTTCGAAGACATCACGGCCTTTCTCCCAGTGGATAAACTTCATGTAAAAGACACGTTGACAAATTGAGGTAAAGCAAAACACTCTTAAGCTTGGAATTGAGCTTGTTTTTCATCAAACGGAATCAGACTTGAAATAAAACTCTTGTTTTTGTTCTAAACGGAATCAGGCTTTTTTTTCCAATAAAGGGAATCAGACTTGCAATAAACTCTTGTTTTTGTTCTAAATATAGTGATTTAGGTAGGCAGAGCTCCTGCAAATTGGCTAAAAAGGATCACTTAGAAAGAAATACTAGTTTCATGTTGCTTTCAAAAAGGCATGTCCTTATCAGATATGGCTACAAAAATTGAGCAGCATATTGTTTTAAGGAGTCTACCTTCATAAAACTGAGCCCAACAAAAACCTGAGCAATACACGATTTGTTTCATGGATTTAACTCGCATGCAAGCTTTTGTGCTCTTCGCTAATGTTTCTGACAAATAAGCTGCATGTGAAACAACCGGTAGTGATTTTTTTTTCGAGCAGTCCAGCTATAATATGTGTCACCGCTCTAACTTCATTATTTTACCAATTCTCATGTTATTCTAAATCTAGTGTTACCTTCATACTGTTTATTAAGAATAGCAGGGTAGAGAAATCACCTTCATAATTTCTATGAAAATGGTTGAATAGTGACACCTACCGTGCAAAATTACTACTAAAATTACAAACAAACATCATACGCTAAGCTATTGTGTAGATCATACTTACCAGATCACCCCGCGTTAGGAAACAAGCAACAGAGTGGCGTGCAAGATGATGCATCCAACCCCACTTCCTCAACTGGCAACCGAGAAAATGACCAAAATCATTCACATGATCTAGTAGTTGTAAGTGATGCAAACAGAAAGAACAGAAAAGGGGAAGCAGGACAGGCGTAAAGTTGCAGCGCTTTTTTCAGGGAGAACCTGAATCATGATGGCATCAATCCATGGATATCCTGTCCGGCCATCTCTCCATGCGACAAACAGCTCCTCACTCTCTTTCCATGGGATCTAGACTAAAAGGAACTGGGATTATGAAAAGACAAAGAGGGTTGTAGATAAGGATGTGATAGGATCACCAAACCTGTTTGCATATTTTGTTCCCTTTCATATGATCGAAACTTGGAGTGCCAAAAGACACTGTGTAGAAGAAGTCCCTCCAGAGCAACTGTTACAAGAAAAGAAAAATCAAGAACTCGGTGTTTTTTCTTCAGAACAAACCAACCAATGCAGTTATATATGAACTCACCTGGCCAGTCAACGAAACAGGTGGTTTTGTATGCATTTTGGTACTCCTGTAGACATCTTGAATACAGTGGTAAAAATACCTTGACGACAGGCAACCAAACTGCGACATAACGATCCATTCCAATTCTTAACACTGTAATCTAAAGAGAATGATAATGAACGAGACCGATTACAGTTGCTCATGACAAGACTCACTTTCAGATACGGTGACAAGACAGTTGTCGCGGGTTTCAGGAAGGCAGAAGGGTCACCCTTAGGTTTCTCAAACTTGGCAACCCACTCCTGCAAAAAGGAATTTGATGTCGTTAGGATTCTAACTGTAAAAGTAACTACCATTCAGAGTTCAGAAGATATGGGTGCAATGATCAGAAAAGTGATCACTTTCAAAAATAAAACCTTATCCCGGAGTGACTCTCTCATTCTCTTCAGAGCTTCTGTCTCGCCGCCACGGAACGGCGGAACGTCCTCCTATGTATGAATAATCGTTCAGTTAACGAAAACTCACATCTGGTCAACAAATAGTACATTGGATTCAGTGTGCTTCTGCTCTAACCTGGCTGATATCACCATACCCAAGCTCCTCCAATTTGGGCACAGAAAACAACTCATAATCCCCTGTATCACCGATCGGAGGGAGCGCAGAGTATTCCTCCACTACCGGCTTGGGCGGCTCCCCAGCAATGTTCACAAACGATTGGTATGTCAACGGTGGCCGGCCCCCATTCTTCAGGTTTGAAATGAAAACATCCCCTAAGCATATATGACTCCAAACATTCTATCAAGAAATAAACATAAGTGCTTCCTACTATATGTCTGTATAATACCTTCTGTATGATTTCTGCAGGGTCGAAAAGGGTGTGGCTGACCGGCGAGAACACCTCGATCCCTGAAGCAGCCGCAAAATCCTTGAACGATCGGAGTAATTCGGTAAATTTCTAGTCTCCTGAGAAAGTACTACCTCCATTTCAACATATAAGATGTTTTGGTAGGCCATTTTAGCCTACAAAAATGTCTTACATTTTGGAACAGAGGTAGTAGTAATTGTGGAGTGATCTGATCACTAGTAGTCTTACCGTGACTCTCTTGTCTCGGGCCAGGGCGTACGGCTCAGTGTCGGACTCGAAGCACAGCTTGCTGATGTTCCACTGCACACGAGAATGTTAATTAGGTCCCGAAATGCTTGCAAGATTACTAAGAAGAGCGTGGTAGTCAAAACATTTGGTTACGCACGTCCTTGAGGGCGGCGCAGACGGCGTCTGAGACGTCGTCGCGGACGCGTAGGAGGAGGAGGCGGGAGCCGAGGCGGCGGAGGCGGGCGTCTAGGTCTTCGAGGCTCTCGAGGAGGAAGCGGACGCGGGCGACCCCGGCGCGCGCGGAGCCCGGGGAGGAGGCAGCGGGGTCCGGGCGGAGGTACCGCGGGTCGAGCACGAACACCGGGTAGACCCGCGCGGCGCCGCGCCGGGCCGCGTCCAGCGCCGGGTTGTCGTGCACGCGGAGACCCTTCCGGAACCACACCATCGCCGCCGCCGTCCCGGCGGTTGCGGCGTCCATTGCTGGTGGTTCGTGTGTTGGTCGATTGGCTCCTGCGGCGCTCCGAATTGGGAAGTTGTGGACTGGTGTCTGGATCTGGAACGTTGGCGTGAGATCGGACGGTGGGCGTTTGAACTGCAAGGGGTAGCGGCAGCGAGTGGCGGGGCAGTGCCCACGTCGGTTTCTGTGGGGATTTCGCGGATGGCGTAATATGGAGGCGTAGCTGTGGCTAGTGTTCAGGGGAACATTGACGAGGCAAACTATCCTGCCAAAATCAAAACTTGGGCGAACTAAGCTTTTTCTTAAGCACAAGTGATTATTAATATAGGAAAGGTGTCTAGTTAAGCATCTGCCTAGTTTAAATAAGCACTAGCGATTAAACAAAAACCGGTTTATGTACCTCTCTAACCGTGTTGCATTGTAGATTCCCTTAGAGAAATTCTTATAAATTAAATCAGCTTTTTCTTAGCTTGTTTATCTTGTACCTTTAAATATATATTTTTTCCATAGAGGGTGATATAGTACTCCCTCCATTCCATATTAGTTGTTGTTGATTTATTAGAACTTTGTACTGAATCTGCGACAACTAATGTGGAACAGAGGGAGTAATATGAGAAAAATTCAAGTACATCCAGCATCTACAACAACTCATGAGCAATTTGATACATTGAAGATGTACACGGCCATAAAATTTGGGGGAGAATTTTACTTCCATGCCTCACAAATTGGAGTTTAAAAGTCTGAAACTGAAGAATATAAACAGGAAGCAAAATTAACATATGTGAGAATTTGAACTCATGATGTTTTGTTGCAGTTACGACATTCAAAGTCCCTGATTATTCTAATTCGTTCAATTTTTCGTGCTATCATCATCCAGCCCTTCCAATGTCGTATTGGTTCTAGTTGTCTTCCTCCCATGAGGCTCTGACATTCCAACTCACCATCCTCTAAAGTTAGGGTTTGGTTTTGTAGTTCGTGGTGCGCCGTTGGGGTGGTGGGAACGGCGCGAATAAATCTGCCTCATACAATGGTATGGTTGTGATGCCTTCTTAGGAGAGGAAGAAACGAACAAAGCCACACACATACAGAGAGAGGGGGGGGAGAGAAATCCACACACATAACCAAGAGAGAAGAAACATAAACTATGTCCATATTGGTGGATTCTTGTTGATCTTCACCAAGCTTGTCCGTCGGAGTCCCAAACGTGGTTGGATCGACTCCAAACATGATGAGTTTGTCCCGCACCGGCCTTCAGAAAAAAGTTTGTTCCACACCAAAGCATAGAAATGCCTAAACATCGAAGTCACAAAACCTAGTGTTGAAAGACTATTCCAGGTCACTTATGTTAATAATAATAAAATCTAGTGTGACTCTGGTCCTGATGCTTAGGATTGGATCATGACAATCCAACTTATTCTATTAACTTTTTTCTATTTTGGTGTTTTTTATAGGTTACTGTTTGTTTTTCATGTACATCACAACACAGGTTAGCAGACGCAAACTGAACCTATGTTTACAATACCTGGACTGTAGCACCGAAACAAAGGTGGACATAGAGTTTTAAACAACTACCATAAGCTGATAACTAACCACAAAAAATAGTTCAACAAGCCAAGATCATAAGCTACAGCAATAGAAAACGCAGCATAAATCCAACACCATGTACACAGAAAATCAAACTGTTGAAAAGTACTCCCTCTGTCTACAACCATTATACTACTCATGTTGGTTCTAATAAGATCATGGGACGGAGGAAGTATGTGATAAATAAAAACAATTCACACCTAATATACATACATGCTACTGTACTTGTTAATGCGATCAAAGACCATTCGACTATAACATAAGAAACTCAGTGCATATATTAATCAAAAGTATAAAGTATCTTCATAGGATTCCTACATTCAGCAGCTTTAACAAAACCATGATTGGCACCAATAAAAAGAATTGCCGCAAGAAAATGTCGGTGCGTGCTAAACAAAACCATACGCTAACCTCAGATTATGGCTGTCCAAAGATAATTCCACGAATTCACAGTCATCCCGGATAGCACAGTAACATTTCAACAGTGCCGAACAACAGCAGGGGAGAACAGCCGCTCAACTGACACATGGAATGCAGATGGACTGAAGCTAGTACAGCATTTTGCCTTGTTCCCCACTATTTCCCAGCGGAATCGGGGGAGCCATCTCCATAGGAAACCAAACCCTTCTTCCCGTCAGGACTGACCGACATAGACGGGGACCTATCCTTGCTTGCACGCTTCGGGGATGGGGAGGCAAGGGGGGAGCGATCTTGGACAGGTGGTGGGGACCTTGATCTTGACCCAGACAGGCTCCTGCTGCTGGAGATTGACCGTGCACGTGATCTTGGTCTCCCAGCAGGAGGCGAACGACTGCGTACTGGACTCCTGCTGTAGCCACCTCCCCTTCCACGGTCTCGATGAACAGGCGGACTGCGTGACACACTTCGGCTCCTCCTTCTGTACCTGTTAGGCCTCCAGTGCAAAATTAAGAGAAAACCATGGAAGTTTAGCCATGCACTGGTCTAGGCTATGTATATGCACTAAACATCTTGCTGCATATTTGATTGGAATATGTTTCTCCCCAGCAGTACCATAAGTCGAGAAGATGCAAGTAAACACGTATTGAGAAGATGCAAGTAAACGAAGATGCAAGCAAATATGTTATAGTTCTTTATCAGATAATGCAACAGTTAAGGACACTGAACACTAAGACGAATTTGTGTGGGATCAGAATAACGAGATTAAGAGAACATTACGAAATTGTATATCTATTTCCAAATAGTTAAGCAGATTACGATAACGTATGAAAATCGAATTTGAATTGTATGTGCAGTCATTCTGAATAGTTAATATATACCTCGGCGATGCTCTTCTGGGAGGGCTTCTGTACCGCCTTGGAGGTGATCGATAACGAGAGCCTCGGTGACCCATATATCTACGAAAGATATTACAGTAACTTCTCCAGAATGAAAGAAAATATACTTCAAAAGTGTCTCGGTAGCTCATATACAGGGAAGATACGGTAACTTCTCCAGAATGAAAGAAATTAAGTTCAAAAGTCAAATCGATTACCTGTCACGATCACCTCTTCCACCATAGCGGTGAGAACGATCAGCAGAAGGTGAACGGTATTGTCTTGCAAATGAGTAACGCTGAGTAAAACCCCGCCCCCTTCTTACACGTTTTGATCCATCGGGGGAGACACTCCTAGATGGACTCCTACCGTGATTGGGTGGTGATACTGCCCTGCGAGGTGGGCTAGGACTTCTGCTTGTGTTCCTGCGAAATCGACCACCTCTTACAGGGGTCAGACTTCTTCTAGATAATCCCACAGGGCTCCTGCTGAAGTTTCTACGAGTATTCCTTCGGGGGCTTCTGCTTGCAGTCTTTCTGGGAGGCATATCCGGGCTCCGGCTTACACCCTTTTGCAATGGAGATCTTGCAGAAGTTCGGCTAACGCTTCTTCCCTTGTCCATAGGTGTGGGGCTTGGGCTTACACTTTTTCGTACATGAGTTCTTTCCAGGCTCTTACTCGGACTTCTCCGTTGCAAAGATCTAACTGAGCTCCTGCTAATGTTTCTTGTCCGAGCTTCAACAGGACTCCTGCTCCTGCGGGCAACAGGGCTTCTGCTTGCACTTCCAGGTGGGCTCTTGCTGAGGCTTCTCCGACGAGGGCTCGTGCTGATATTCCTCCGTCGGGGTGGGCTCCTGCTTTCTTTTTGTTTGGAGCATGGACAGGACTTCTACTACGACTCTGATGAACAGGACTTGGGCTTACCAATCTCTCCGGGCTGACATATGACCTTTTGATTGGGCTTCTCGGACTTACACTCATACTCTTGCTCATTGAGTGATTAGCACTCATGCTCTGGCTCCTGCTTATCAATGTAAGATGAAACACTGCTTGTAGATGCAGTAAGCACAAAGAATGATTGATGTGTGAAGAAGTATAGGGAACCTAGATTTGCTTCGGTTGCCAGTTAGAACAGGGACGGTATCGGGGTTCCTTTCAGATCTTGAATTGGTAACACCATTTGTGCGCATCTCCCCATTTTCCAGTTGAGATTTGTCTTCTTGTGCCAGACTCCTTGGTGTTGCAATCTTTTCCTGGGTCGAAGTGGCATCCTTCAAAGCAGCTACTGCTTTGTGATTTTCAGCTGGCGAGAAATCATATAGGTGATTAGTGGTTAACCAGTTGTGCAGCAAACCCTAGAGCCTAATGTTTTCATATCCCGCAAAATACAAACATGCAACTACAGCGGCCTGATTTTCAGCTTTGAAGTACATTCGTCAAAGCAATCAGTAATTACAAATTAGTGATGCCTGAGGGCAGAGACTAATAAAGCAATAATCAGACAGTAACTATCCCATAGCAAAATACCATTCCCTAACATGATCTACATAGATGAATTCACACATCAATTTGTGGTGCGGGTTAAGTGGCATAGTATACAGTTTTTCCAGTATTCTTGGAGTTAGATTGACATATAGCACATAATGCGTGTTAGCGGACAAGTAGGTATCATTTTGAAGTTCCTGTTCCTGGGCCTAAATAAGAAACAGTATAGGTTTAAGAGCACCAGTTCACAATTTACAGCCAAAATGAAAGAAAGAAGCAACACAAATAAGCAGACACATGCATCAGACACAAAGGAAATTACCAGAAACTTGAGATGTGTCCTTAGATTTTTGGCCATGACGGTGTCGCTTTTTCCTAGCATCCTCAGAGATGCTATCACTCGCATTTCCAGTTTCACTGTCACTCTCTTCCACCCTGGTGATTAAATTTATGTTATAAGTCAGCAAACAGGCCGAAATGTTTAATTTGGCTGCGGACAAACCTTTTTGACTTCTGCTTTGATTTTTTGTCACGCTTTCTACGTCTTTTCTCGCGCCTGCGCTCTCGCTTCCTTTTTCCATGCTTGCGTTTATCCTTCTTGGAGTGTCTCTTCCTGCGCTTTCGCTTGTCATCACTTGAGCTGCTGATATCAGATGACTCGCTGGAAGAATCTGAATCACTCTCAGAATCTGACTCAGACTCGGATGAGCTGTCTGATTCTGAAGAAGAAGAATATCTCTTCTTCTTTCTCCTCTT
This sequence comes from Poa pratensis, assembly GCA_947311845.1. NCBI lineage: Eukaryota > Viridiplantae > Streptophyta > Magnoliopsida > Poales > Poaceae > Poa > Poa pratensis. Next base: position 45,307,546 of record CAMZMU010000043.1, read on the forward strand.
TGAAGATTTCTTGCGACGGCCCTTGTGTTTTTCCTCATTAGCTTCGTCATCAGATGAAATATTGGACAACTTTGATTTAATTTTCTTCTTATCTGTGGAATAATGGTAGCACAGGAAGGATGGTAAAAGACTAAAGAGTATGCAAAAATCTAGAATAATTAGATGCTTAGATACTTTCCGGGTACATTCCGAAATCACTATTGATGATTTGGGCGGTACCGTTTTCAGTTGTGACAGATCCACGACCTTTACCATCAACAAGCTCCCCACAATCCACTATTCTTATTGGAACAAGAGGCATATTAGTAGAACTGTCCACATCAGCATGCTCAATCCTCTTCAGCACATCATTTCCAAGAATGAGCTTGCCAAAAACAGTGTTCTTCCTGCAATGTAAGATAATACTAGAACCCTTCAGCATAAGAAAACATGGGAATCACGAGATACTTAATTTGTCATGTGTGTTGTGGCTTGTTATCCTGCAATATTTGAAGTATGAAAAGTACCATACCTGAGATTTTACTTTTTAAAACAAAAACTAGAAAACATCCAAATTCAAATTGAGCAGTACCTGCCTGCATAACTACATTCATTCCAAAATTGCACACAATGTATTCGTGTCTAGCCACTGTGAATGATATCCCAACCAAATCAATATTCTACTTTTAATAGAATGCGGGTATTCGCACAGAAGTGCGAACGGTTTTTGAGTTGCATACTTGTGCATCTAAAAGAAGTAATTAGTTGGAAACATGTTGCAGATGGCTGTGCCAAATCATGATCAAATATAATAGCTTGTAGCCACGCAGTACAAAGGACCCTCCCTCCCACAACAGAGCAAAAAGATTTCCCAGCTCATATGGCATCAAGAATACCCATGCACTCGGGCAGAAAATGACGACATGGATGGCATAATTGAACTATATTCAACTAAATGCTCCTAAACAAGAGTTACTAGGAAAGATTTGAGTCAGGCATTAAGTTGGATCCAAGACTGAGCGAGCAACACAGAGAAAGTAGTGCCAGGCAACTTTTACATAAACCTAAAATAGATAAATGATGCAAATAATGCGCTCCACTAAGAACATCACATGAAAGGCTGCAATGGCAGTGTTCTTGTTTTTTTATGCAATTGGAATTTCATTCAAAAGTAGTTTGTTTAGCATTACAGAAAACAGCTGTAGACCAAATGATAGTTAAATGCTTATAGTAAGCCATGAGCATCTTTTATGATTTTTCACACAATATTGCATGAGCTGACTGGGTAGACAACATTGTTTTCCTGAAACCCTTACTAGTATGGTACCACGTGCAAATACTTGACCAAAGTTGTGAGTTCTTTTACACAATATTTTAAGCCTGAAACCTACACCACAAGTGAAATGAAACGAATCCAAACAAACCTGTCAAGATGAGCATTAGGCTTGAACGTAATGAAGAACTGGGAACCATTGGTATTACGTCCAGCATTTGCCATTGATAAGAGACCACGGTCATCATGACGTAGCACAAAATTTTCATCTGAAATGCAAATAATAAACAGCCATCACATGCATATTGATTACCATCATAACAGTATGAGTGCTATGCTTGAGGATTAGACTGCTTTGAGAAATGCTTGCGTCTAAAACTAACAACATTGGTCTGGGTTTTGAACAAATTAAGAGAATATAGAATATTCACAAAACCGTATGCACATTAGACTTTAAATAATAGGTTCCATACTAAATTAATACCTTCAAACTGTTCGCCGTATATACTTTCTCCACCATTTCCTGAAAACACAACTATACTATTCAGTCACTTCCACAAATAAGAAAAAACCTGAGCACTAGGAAGAAGAAGCAGTACATTATGTGCACGCAAGAATATTATCAAACAAGAGGGTCAAGTACTTATGTCATAGAAATGGACTGTTAAGAAATTCCTCCCCTGCATATCATTCTTCTCCAACTCTATTTCTACCCAATGAACTAAAGTTGGTTCATTTCAGGTAAAAGATATGACAGGTTTATCAAAACTAGCATCTACCAACTGTCTCATACATACTTGCATGCATAGGCTCTATAAGCACGGACACATAATCGCAGTATATTTTTGCAGTAGAAGACACAAATGAACCAATAAAGAGGTGATATAATGGCCGGCGATTTCCACCTCTTCTCGATTCCATACAGAATGTAAAAGGAAGAACCAATTGTATAACTCACCGTCTCCATTTGAGAAGTCACCACCCTGAAAAAAGGAAGCGTGGATTAGCAAACTGTGCTAGCAAATCAATTAGATCTCCCTTTTCTTTTTTGACAATGATGGTAATACACTTTAAATAACACTCCCTCTATTCCTGAATGTAAGGTGTATAGTTTCCTTGCACGAATATTAAGGCGTGAGAATTTTGCATACGGTGGACTCATTTCCCCTGGAAAAAAACGGGAGGAGTCCCTAACAGTCCACAAATTGAAAACAATCCTTTAAATCACTCAATTATAGACTGAACTCATTTGTGGATGTGTAAGATTGTCTACTTATATTTTTTAATTTTCCTCAAAAAACTATACACCTTACATTGAGGAACGGAGGGAGTACATGATAAGAAAAGCTGTTGAAGTCATCTGTCCTGCATCCTACAATCCTACATCATGGAGAAGGAAACAAGAGAACTGACTAAAAACCAGAAAAGACAATGCTAACCTAAAAAAAAATATACAGGTATGAACCATTCTGTATGGTAAAAATATAAAATTACACAAGAGGTAGAGCGATAAGAACTAACTTGTGCCATGAACCCCTTGATTACACGGTGGAATATTGATCCCTTGTAATATAACGGCTTCTTAGTTGCATGTCCGATTCCCTTCTCGCCTGCAGCACACAACCTAAATTAGCAAGAGCGACAGTGCCAGGACGAAGGGAGGGAATGAGCTTTCAAAAATGAAGCCAATCTGTAAAATCAACCTGTTGAACTTGAGGGCTCTAGCACAACAAAAGGGATGCCTTAACCACTGTTGGAAATAATGCATGGGCTAACATTAATATAATTCCAACAACCACTAGGTCAATACATGATTTCAACAAGTACATTCTGCAAATATTGGCATGCATAGGCTAACATTATTATAATTCCAACAACCATTAGGTCAATACATGATTTCAACAAGTACATCAGCAAAAATTGACATTCTATTAACATAGTAGTGTTCAAATTTCAGAACATAACTTCTAGACCAGATCTGCAGCTATTTTCTCACACATGGTCACAAGTACAACTTAGGCACAGATGGCACTTGTATCTATTCACCGGAAACAAGTTAAAAGAACATTACCTGTGCATAATGCTCTGAAGTTCTCAGCTGTGAGGGGAGCAACATCAGCAAACAGCTGCAATGAAAAGAAAATTATTCACTAATTCACAGATATCGTCGGACTTCATAAATGACTACAACGAAAAACTAAGGACACAACTAGAGTTGCTGGTCGCAGATCTACAACCCACACGTGCATGCAAACTTACAAGAAAAGAAAGTGTACCTCAAATATCATCCTTTCGTCAGGCCCATCACCAATTGATACGTCCAGAAAGACAATGGGGTTCTTGTTTCGACCCATCTTCTCGATGGCCAAAGTCGAGGAGCCAGCACAAGTGCTTCAAACTGAGTAAAATAGGTCAATATAGATAAACTACAATCAGTAATGGTGCGTCCAAAAATAGATTGCACCTATCACAATCAGATAGACAAAGAAGCATGACTGCCCTAAATTAACCATCACCAAACCCCTAGCATGTGTACCAACCAACAACTATACATCTACGACAAGTGTCCTAGCTTCCACCGTTCTGTTCCACCCCGAATAGAATCAGTCAGGGGTAACACTACTACAATGTATAATCATGTAAAGTGGTCCACCAGAGATCTAAGCGCCCGTTAACCAGCTAATAATCAAGCTCATAACGCGAATCCAAACCTCCCCGCGCCCAGATCAGGAGCCATGCGAACCCTAAAACCCCCCAAAACCCTACCGCGCCGCAAACCCCAGACCGCAGACCCGCACCAACCGGCGCAGCCATACCAGCACGAGGCGCTCAATCGACCACGCTGATCGAAACGCGAAACGAACGCAAATTTGCTGCGATCCGGCGCACAACGGGACGGCGACACCGAAGGAGGAGGAGAGGGGCACGAACCGCGAGGAGATTCGGGACCTCCGGCCTTGCAGAAGCTTCAGTCGTGCCGGAGCCGGGCAGGAAGGGGCGGAGGAGCGCGGCCGCAGCTCCGCAGCAGCAGTTCCACGCGGCCGCACGAGCGGAGTGAGGTTGGGATAGGTCGGGGGAGGAGGGGAGCAGCGGCCGAGAATTAAACCTACCCCTGCGTTTCGTGGGGGCAAGTACGATTCTGCCCCTGCGGCGGGGCGGTGGCAATTGCTACGCGCACAGAGCGTGCTGCGTGGCGTCTGCAGGACAGGTGGGTGGGTCCTTGTTGCCATGACGGTGTCGTCGGCCGTGTGGGCTCGGGGGACGTGTACACGAATAATGAACGCGAACGAAAGGCCGGCCACCAAAATGCAGAAAAAAAAAATCACTATACCAAATTAAAGTCTTGGTCAACACAATCCGGCCACCAACATCAAGTTCGGTTACATCACAATACATTATCGAAAATGTATAGAATTCATTCGTTACCCTTTGTTTTCCTCTTCTCGACGATGCGCGCTCTTTTCTTGGCAAAATAGCGTTGATGATTCGGGCTCCTCTTTATTGTGTCGGTGGACATGATCTTGCACTTCTCGGTCTTTTGTTTAGTTCCTATCATCATCCATCCCTTGAGTTTTTAGTCTTGCATGTCGAAGTAGACCAACCACCATTCTTTCTTCTTGTGGTGCATCAACTCTTTGCGATTCGAGAACGGTGAGACTTGCTTTATGTACTCGGCAAGTGAATCTTGGAGGGAGAAAGATGATGTCACCTTCTTTACCTCCCTTGCTTTCTTTGTGCCAATTGTCTGTTCGGGGCCGAGCTCTAGCATCAGCTCCGCTTCTAGATCGCCACATTCACGATTTCTCGTTGTCACTTGTCACTTCGTTGAGAGTTGAAGTGTTGTCCACTTTTGATAATTTTGAAATTTGGACCAACAATGCATCAAATTGATGCTCTTGGTTTGCTACGTATTTGTGTAGAACGCTAGAGCATCTCGCAACTAGATAAAGAAAACACATGTCAAACAAGATAAAAAGGAAATATAGGAATTTGAGAGCATGCCAAATATATACGAGTTTGTAGCATCTTACTTTGGCTATTTTTTAAAATAATACATTTTTAAATATTTTCAGAAATAATACATTTTTTGGGAATTTGCATAAATAATGGTGTGGGGCCAAGCCGACCAGTACCTATCAGCTTCGGGTAAGCCGACCAGGTGTAGTCAGCTTCGGTCAAGCCGACCAGTACCCGTCGGTTGATAACCCACAAGTATAGGGATCGTAACAGTCTTCGAGAGAAATAAAACCCAAATTTATTGATTCGACACAAGGGAGACAAAGAATACTTATAAGTCTTAGCAGCTGAATTGTCAGTTCAGCCACACCTGAGAAAACACTAGTAACAAAAGTGACGTGAAAGCAGCAGTAATATGAGAGCAATAGTAACAGTAGAGTAGCAGTAGTAACAGTAACAGCGGAGGCAATGGCGCAGAAAATAGTTACTGGCGTGTATATGGACCGGGGTTCCCAGCTTTGCTAGTGGTAACTCTCCAAACAAAGAACATGTGTTGGGTGAACAAATTACAGTTGGGCAATTGATAAAATTGTGAGGGCATGACAATGCATATTATGATAAGATAAAGTTCATTGTATTATTTAGCTGGGCATTACAACATAATACATAGACCGCTTGCTAGCTGCATCTATGACTAATAATTCACCCCTGGAATAACATCCGTGTCTCCCGTGAGTATTAAGTTGCAAGCAACAGATAATTGCATTAAGCAATGTGTGTAATGTAAACAATGCATATGATATATAAGCAATGCATATAAGCATAACAAAGTTGTTTTCTCCCTAGTAGAAACAACACATTCACAACTTTAGTCGTTTCTGTCATCTCGATCCCAGATTACTGGAGGCATGAACCCACTATCTAGCATAAATACTCCCTCTTGGAGATACAAGCAACCATTTAATCAAGGAAACCACAAGTACCGGAGAGCATGCAAGATCTTAAATAAAACATAAGTATGATAATAAGATGAACAAACTTATCATAATTCCACAATTCATCGGATCCCAACAAACACAACACCAATTACATCAGATGAATCTCAATCATGTACGGCAGCTCATGAGACTATTGTATTGAACAACATGGGAGAGAGAGTACCAACTAGCTACAGCTAGAACCCGTAGTCCATGGGGGAACTACTCACAAACCATCATGGAGGCAGCGTGGAGGCGGCGTAGTCGGTGGAGATGGCTCTAGGGGTCGATCCCTGTCCCGGCAGGGTGCCGGAACAGGAACTTCTGACCCCCGAAACTAGGTTTCGACGGTGGCGGAGCTCTGGTGTGTTTCGGGGAAAATCCTTCGGCGTGCGTGAATTTTAGGTCAGGGAGGTATTTATGGGCGAAGAGGCGACGCGAGGTGGTGAGACGACCCCTGGGCGCGGTCCCACTTTCCGCCGCGCCCAGGTGGCGTGTGGGGCCCATGGGCTCTGTTTTGGGCGATGTCTAACTCCACGACGATCAGCGGAAAATTTCCAAAAACTTTCGCGACTAGACTTTTTCCATTTGACGTCATCTTCGGGTCTCTTTAAAAACTGTCTGGTGGAGACAGATTTCAGGAGAACAAATCCAACTCCAACTCGGATTCTTTTGCGTTCTTGTCAATTCCTACACATCAAAGTATAAAACAAGAACAATGTGCACTTTTGCAACTATTAATAGGTTAGTCCAGAAAATGCATAAAAATGATATATAATGCAAATAAAACATGTAGCATTTGGTATAAAACAAGCATGAAACATCAAAAATTATAGATACGTTTGAGACGTATCAGCATCCCCAAGCTTAGTTCCTACTTGGCCTCGAGTAGGTAAACGATAACAAAGATAAGTTTTGAAGTGACATGCTACTAACATAATCTTGATCCAATAGTGATGTAAGGCATGTGAATTGAGATCAAATCATTCAAAGTAAATGTCTATAATTGATATTAAACAAAAGATGATAAAGCAAGATAGTTAAACAAGCTAAAACCTTTGGTGGATGATGCTTTAGAGACATGAAACCGTACGAAGTTCATTATAGATATTTTAAGTATTCAGTATAGAAGTTCTATCCTTCTATTCAAGCATCAAGCAATTTTTTACAACACAGAAAGGATCCAGTCAAGTAAAAATAAACATGAACGTCATGAATCAACTGTTTCGAAGTTTTACTCAACCGGTGAGCGTAAGCATTTGGTATTGGCACCAGGATGTTATGGCAAAGAGAATAATAATGGGGGTTTGGAAGGCCAACGGAAGAAAGGCTCACAAAGCTATAAGTGATCATTAGACAAAAGGAAGTCTTGAATCCAAGCTATGCAAGGAGTAGTGATTGTCATGCAACAGATGCACATAGAGCTATATGTGTATGAAAGCTCTCCAATGGAACTAGTGGGGGTGCATCCAACTTGGTTGCTCACGAAGACCTAGAGCACTTTTGAGGAGGTTCATCATTGGAATATACAACCCAAATTCTATAGTGTAAATTCCCCACATAGTTATACTAATGAAACATGAAAACTCTCTCTAATGAAACATAGGTGCTAAACATGAGCACAAGTGTGAATAAAGGATAGTAATGTTGCCCCCCCCCTCTCTCTTTTATTTCTTTCTTTCTCTTTTTTTCTTTTTCTCTTTTTCTCTTTTTTTTTCTTTTTCTGTTTCTCTTTTCGATGGCCTCCATGGCTCTTTTCACTTTTCTCTCCCTCACTGGTAGGGGCAACATCCTAATATGACAACACACTTTTTGTACAAATAACTCATAATGAACAGAACATGATATATGAAACTGCATGCCTCTGCCAGTGTAGTAGGATGCGCAGTGATCTAGCGTAACATGGGTAAACCACATGTCAGTTGTATAGAATCATGCAAAGCAATATATAACAATGATGAATGAAAACAAGTCATGTAATGTATGATGGAAGTTGCATGGCAATATATCTCGGAACAGCTATGGAAATGCTGTGATAGGTAGGTATGCTGGCTGTTTTGAGGAAGATGTATGGGCTTATGTGTAGGAGAACATGAGGAAGTTCTCCCACGGGATTTGGATGTACTGGCGAAGTATGCACCAACTCTCAATGTGAGAAAAGGGCAATGCACAACACCAAAGAGGCTAGCAAAATTTGGATGGTGGAAGTGCCAAAAACCGTAGCTTAACATTAGTTAAAAAGAACTCACAAATTTGTTGCAAACAACTAGCAGGTTCAACATTAAGAGCATGATTAAAATTTATTCCAAGGAGGCCCGTTCACGGCGGCACAAGTACCTCGTTAGATCCCTCGATCTTAGCACACAACTATGTTATTACGAATTACTTTCAGATATGAAAAGCTATTGTAGCGCCCTGACCTGACTGTTATACAGTGATGCTGTGTGTCACCGGTTAAGCGATACAACTGGAGGTTACGGGTTTACCAATCCCCGGCCAAAACCTTTGGCAGGCGTTGCTCGGAATGGATCATCGGCAACGCAACGCCCCGATTGATGCCTTAACACAGGCACAACCCTCAATGCATAATAGAGAGACCAAGACTTGTGGAACAACTGGCACATCACAGACTCTACGACACAAATCATTATAGTTCAACTCTTATAATAGAGAAAGATAGCAAATGACAACCAGAGGTCACAGACCCAACATTACAACATGCGGAAGCGAATTAGGTTGTTATAAACAACAAGATCCAACATATGGCCTAAGAGGCCTACAGATAAACATCACAGCGCCAGCTGATCCGGGATGTCCCAAGCTGCCACCTGGGAACCCCAGACTACTCGTCGACGTCCACAAAGAACCCACCTTCGAGGTCGGTGAAGTCCTCCTCTGAAACAAAACAAACGACGTTGAGTTCGACGAACTCGCAAGATTAAGAGCTAATATATGCTCGATGATTGGCTTTCAAGGTTTTATGGCTCTTTTGCATAAAGCTGATTTTATTTAAATAAACAGTAAATCCATGGCATCGACTAATCAGAATAGTTTTCAAAAGGGGTAAGAAGTGACTCTTTCTTGATCACTTTTCTCATCATCAACCATCATCATCATAGTACCTGTTCATCAAAGGCTCCTCCCCGAATCACCCTCGAGGAAGCTCACCTTACAATCGTGAGTGGTACCTTTAGTACCCAAGTTTTAACCATTCCGTTAAAGTTATTCTATGATCTCAGGATCCGTCACCAAGTCGTCCATAACCGCGGACACGGCTTTTCGAAAAGATTTATCCCTGCAGGGGTGTACAATGTGAAAGTCGCCAGGTTCCCGAGGGACCTCCCAGCTTCTTATCCATGCGTACCGTCCGGCTCATTGCCTACACGTAGCTCTCTTCCGGGGAAAGCCGGCTGAGTGGGAACGGTTACCACCTTTACCTTGTTGAGGACTAACCCAGGATCATCAGTGAGGACGGGACAAGTTCAGTGCTCCCAGCACCCTGCCCCGTGGCCACTCATTTTCCTAAACACCCCAATCCTCATATCTGTCTTAGCCACCATCTCAACGCACGCGCAAAATGGAAGCTCAAACTAGAGGACCCTGGCTAGTCCCGCCCAAGTTAGTCGGTCGACGAGGGCTCCATATACCCCACGCATGGTTGCACGCTCAACTTGGCTCGTAGGCGAGAACTCGCATCTAGGCGGCGAGAACGAGACAACCCACCACATCCCATGTGGCCTCTCATCCCCACCTTTAAGCATTTTATTACCTGTCACCACAAATTCTCCACCATCATCTGAACACTTCAACAACCTGTTTCCAACTTGAAGTATCCATCGGACGGCTAAGCATTTACTAAGCATGGCTAAGCATCAACATAGCATAGTAGGTATCTCGGCCAACAATACAACCCTATGGTTAAATAGGAGGGGAACAGGTAATGGCATCGGAATCTTAATACAACTATAGGATACTCTAATCCCAGCAAAATGACATTTGGAACCGCATGCAATATTATAGTGGAGAAAATATTTGCGGAAAATAGGATAAGACATGCTCAGAGGGGGGGGATTACGCTTGCCTTGTTCAGGGTACTGGTAGTACGGATCCTCGGGGTATTGTGGAGTAACCCCGGCTGCTTGATCTAACGAAACAATAACAACGGAAGAAACAAATCAATCACCATACATGTTTCACAATGCAATGCGCAGACACATGATGGCATGACATTTTTTGTGCATTGAATTATCATGGCAAGATCTACCCATTTTGAAAGGGGTGCGAGATAATTATTAAACAAGAGAGGAAATAAAGCTACTTCTTTGTTTTTATGCTTTCCTGTGCTATAGATCATGTAAACATGCATGAAGATGATGCTACGGATTAATGCACATTTTTCTGAGCATTTTGATACGAAGAACACATTTTTCGGAGGTCCCGATAACAAGTTATCAATTTTTATTGATTTCCCCTTTTTGATTATTTGTTGTTAAATCTATTGATTAATTCCAACAACAATAATGATAAGTAGTCGATTTCTAGCGTAAGCGATGGAACTCGAAGGAATCGTCGAAGTTCGATACCCCTAACGTCCTGAGGGAGTAGCGGGGAACATGTGCTACGAGGGGGAAAACGGAAAACATCAGCAGCAAAAAAAACTGTCCAGCCGGTTATCAGCCCGGCTGGGCCGGTTTCTAGGCCGGGCCTGCTCCAGAGGAGCCCGGCACACAGCCCGGCTAAGGCCGGTTCAAAAACCGGCCATGTTGCAGAGGGCTCCGGTCTCCTGGCCAGTTGGGCCGGCCCAGCAGCCGGGCACGGGCCCGAGCCAGACGGCATACAGCCCGGCTGTGCCGTCTCCACGGCCGGGCAACGCGCGTCGACGGCGACGGGGTACGGCGACGGCGAGGGCTACGGTGAGGCTACGGCCAGAGGGGGAGAGGGGAAAGGGTGCGCACGGCACGGGGTGCTCACCACGAGGGCGTTGGTGCCGACGGCGTGGCAGGGGACGGCGTGACGGCGGAGTAATCCCGCGGCGGAGATGCGGCGGTGGCGGAGAGGAAAATGGGCGGCGGCGGCGATTCCTTGCCTCTCCGGACGATTGCTTCGGCGGGGAGGAGGAGGAGGGCACGGCGAAGCAGGTGGTGGCGCTCGATCTGCGCGGGAGCTCCTCAAACGCCGGCTACGAGCACGGCGATCATGGCGGCCATGGCGGCTCGCGGGAGCTCGGGGAAGGAGAGAAAAAGGGGAAACGGGGAAGAGAATCGAGGGAGGGAGCAGGTGTGGCTCGGGTTGTTCGGCGTCCTGCAGCTGGAGGCAGCGAGAGGGGGCCCCAGGCGCACGGCGAGCACGGCGACATGGTGCGGCCCGAGCTCTGCTCGGTCGCTACAGGGGAGGGATGATGGTTTTCTGAAAAACCCCTAGAACTTTTGGGGCATTCACGGATAGGTCCTTTTCCATACTGGTTTCAATTAACAGCAGGTGTATTTGATTTAATTGGACACTGAAAATACTTACAAAAATTATGCCAAAATTTTGGAGAGGCTCCCCTTAACCTGTAGATGCTCCACAATATTTGGTGTGGTCAAATAAAATGTTTTTGACAACATTTGCTCATAGTGGTGGATTATGGCATTTTGCTCAATTTCCAAATGTTGCTACTTTAATATTTGGAGCAAGTGCAAAATTGACATTGTGAACTCTTAGAACTTCCTTGACAAATATAAGAAGTCCAAGTATTTTTGTTTTGCAACTTTCGGTGCCACATTGTTTGGAGAATTTGGTTGAAACCGATTTAGCATTTTGTAATACAAGGTTGCAGAATCCATCTATGAGTTGTTTAGCAACTTAATATGTATTCTATGATGCAATGTAACACAAAAGCGAAAAAAATTTACACTGGTTTTCAGGTTCTCATCTTTGGGCTGTTACAGCTATCAAGACCAACTACACCTTCAACAATTTTAGTAGAGTTTGTAGTACGGGACAAGATTTACGGCAACAACCACTAACAAGTTTTAACTTAAGTAACCAGCAAGCATTAACATCTAATTATTTAATACCTCAAAACATTTGCAAAGTATCAAGTTATCAAAGTTCAATGATATACAAGACTATGCAAGTTTTTCATTATACCACTACCACATGCATAACATTTTCTGAACCAACACATTAACCAAGAAACTCTCCAAACAAATATAAGTGAAGCAAGAGAGTACTTTCTATAAAAGAACTAATGGCTCTTGAACAAGAGATACATGAAAAACAAGAGCTAGAAGCAAACAAAAGGAAGCCTGAATACTCAACATATATAAGTGAAGAACATGAGTATTCTATGAAAAAGCGGAGCGTGTCTCTCTCCCAAACAAGATAGTTAGGATCCAACATTGATATGATCAGAGAACAAAAAAAACAAAAAAAACACACAAGACGCTCCAAGAATAGCACATAATATGTGAAGTAGTAAAAATATAGTTTCACTAGAGATGACCTGATAATTGTTGATGAAGAAGGGGATGCCTTGGGCATCCCCAAGCTTAGATGCTTGTGACTTGTTGAATATTTCCTTGGGGTGCAGCGGGGCATCCCCAAGCTTAAGCTTTTATCCCTTCTTGATCTTCTTTCACCATCCTCTCTCTTGACACTTGAAAACTTCCTTCACAAATAACTTCTCATAAACTTCATTAGAGGGGTTAGTACTCAATTTTTTAATCCACTTTGGTTCTGTAGAGACACATTGCAAAACTCAATGAAACATTAGCTACAGCCCTCCATGTCTAGAGAGCCTTGCTTAAAGCCCGCAAGAGACAATGCAAAAAACAGAGACAAAATCTGTCAAAACAGAACAACCAGTAAAGATGAATTTTTTCGAGGCACTTCCGTTACTCAAATCAGTAAACTTAAAACTAATGAAAGGTAGGTAAAAAGCTCAGGTTCGCGCACAAAAATTTGCAGAACAAAATACTGCTCTGGGATTTTTCGAGATTGTTTACAGAAATCTGTTTCTGGACAGCAAACCCAATTTTTGCACTTTCCTACCATTAGAGGCTACTCTTGGCACAAAACGAAAACAAAAAGATACAAAGGAGTTGTTACAGAGGCAACAACATCCTTGACTCAACAAAAACAAAAAGAAAACAGAAAACAAAAATAACATGGGTTGCCTCCCACAAGCGTGCTTTTTCTTTAATGCCTTTTAGCTAGGCTTGAAGATTTTAATGATGCTCACGTAAGAATAGAAAATGAAGCAAAAGGGAGCATCAAGAAGCAAATATGAAACACATTTAAGTCTAACTCACTTCCTATGCATAGGAATCTTGTAAACAAATAAATCCATGAAGAACATAGTGGCAAGCATAGGAAGATAAAACAAGAACAACTTCAGAACTTTCATCATAAAGAGAGGTGTTTTAGTAACATGAAAATTTCTACCACCATATTTTCCTCTCTCATAATAATTTCCAGTAGCATCATGAACAAACTCAACAATATAACTATCATATAAAGCATGCTTTTCATGATCTACAAACACATAATTTTTATCAAGCTCCAAAATAGTGGGATCAAAATTAATTAAAACCTCTCCAAACTCACTTTTTACAATTTTAAAACAAGATGATTGATCACTCTCAAGAGGTATGGGACTCCATCTAGCTAAAGTCATGACCTCTCCAATCCCATTTTCAATAGTATTAGAATTAATATGATCAAGTAACATAGGACCATCATCTAGAGCTTTATCATAAACATTTTCTAAACAAGACTCTTCATTACCATGCATTTCGATATTAGGCACAAATAGAGGAATTTTATAAGATTTATCAAAATAGCATGTATTATCATAAATAATAGTAGCATAATCATTTGCACAAGTTTCATTCATAGAGGATACTTCAAAAGAATTCATAGGAACATAGCATTCATCCTCCTTTGGTAAGCATGGAGGACAATTAAATAGTGTAAGAGTTACTCTCATTAGAAGGTAGGCATGGGTAGCTAATCCACTCTTCCTCCTTTTGTTCATCACTCTCCTCCTATTTTTCATCCAATAAGCTTTCAGCTTCAGCAATTTCTTCTTCCGCAGGTTACTGCAAGTTGTGAGTACATTCTTGTGCATCAAGGAGTCTCTCTTTATAATCAATGATATACAAATTATTGCTGAAATTTTCTAGACAATAATCAAGGATAAAAGGGACTGTATATTTAAGTTTATACAAGCAACACAAGTTTCATAATTTTTAGCCATGAAGGAATCTATCTCAGATGCTCCCATAAATGTAACAAATTGTTCTACTTGTTCAACTCCCAGATGAATATAGTTATTCGATGATAATTTATTGACGTAAAAGCCCAACTGGAGGCCTACTAGTAGACCGCACTTGAGGCCCATGAAGGAGGCCCAAGAAGACGAAGTACGCCCCAAGACAGTGAACCTTACGTCGGTAGAGACCTACCTTACCTGTAAACCTAATCGGATGCGAACTCCGGACACCCAGCCTCCTATATAACGGCTAGGAGGGCCGCCGATCTGGATCACGCAATACTCTAGCCACAAAAACCCTAGCGAGATCGCATCTTGCCGGGACACCATTGTAGCTCCATTGTACACCTCGACATCAATAACCAGACAGGCAGGAAGTAGGGTATTACCCTCCGGGGGCGTGAACCTGGGTAAACTCCTTGCTTGTCAGCCGACGGATCTACCAGCGCTACCAACTCTCTCCCCCTCTAACGAAACCCTAGGTAACCTAACCATGGGATTTGATATGTTCAGCCCACATCAATTGACGCCGTCTGTGGGAAAGACTAGCGCTGGACCTACGGATTTGGCGGTTTCATGTTCATCGACAACCGGCGACTCGCTGGCAATCAACAAACCAGATCTACTTCGGCCCTTTCGAATTCAACACGCACTCGCCGGCTTTCCGCCCGGTGTTCGCGGACCTCCACTCAGGTGCGGATCTGATTTTTGGTAACATGCATTATCATATCAATCAGTGGGGAGCGCTCAACATGATGAACCCGCTTGAACTCGCAACGATCGCACCTCCGTCAACTGCGTCGATCGTGCCCACATCTCCATCGACTGCGGCGATCGTGCTCGGATCTCCATCGACTGCGGCAATCGCGCCCGCGTCTCCATCGACTGCATATTCACCGACCGTGATGTCGGCCGTTTCGACAACCGCAACCGCGGTAGGCGCATCTTCATCGACTACATCTTCATCGATCGCGCCCGCGTCTCCTTCAGCCACAAAATCCACGCCTTCATCGGCTGCGGAAGTCGCGCCGCCTTCGACTGAAGTACCAAGCTCGGCATCGACACCCTTCGACTTGTCAAGCGAGGTCGAAACGGACATCGAGTCCGCCTACTGTGACGGCTATGACTTGCATCGCACTCCGGCCAACTACTACCTCAACTCCAACTCTGTCTCCATCGACAACTGAGCAGTGATGGCGAAATTCAAATTTCACACGCCAGACCCTTCCAGGTGTGCATGGTACTCCCTTCCGGTGGAAACACCGGGACGGGGGCTCCCGATGCATCCGCGAGTGGAGCTGCCCGTGGCAACGCCAAAGGGGTGGTATACCCATTGATACGTCCAAAACGTATCTACTTTCCCGAACACTTTTGCTGTTGTTTTACCTCTAATTTGTGTGTTTTGAATGCAACTAACACGGACTAACGTTGTTTTCAGCAGAATTGCCCTGGTGTCTTGTTTTTTGCAGAAAGTCAAGTTTCGGGAAAATTCCCAAAAAATATTCCAGAGCTCCTATTTTTCCAGAAGACGCACGGAGCCAGAAGACGAGACGGAGGCGGGCCACACGGGCCCCACACCATGCCCCTGCGCGGGGAGAGGTGGGCCGCGCCTGGGGGTGGCGTGGCCGCCTCAGACACCACCCGCGACGCCCTTTTGACTACTTAATCCCCTTGACCTAAAAACCCGAGGAGGATCGACGCTTTTCCCGAAACACTCCCGAGCTCCGCCGCCACCGAAAACCCTAATTCGGGGACCAGAAACTCCGTTCTGGCACCTACCGGGACGGGGAATTGGAGGAGATCATCGCCATCATCATCACCGATGCCTCTCCATCAACCATCCATGATTCCCCCATCCATGTGTGAGTAATCCCCGCTGTAGGCTGAAGGGGATGGTAGGGATTGGATGAGATCATTCATGTAATAGATATCAGATTGTTAGGTCATGGTGCCTAGTATCCGTTGTTAGTACTTTATGTCATTGTTGCAATTTTTATGCTTAATGCTTGTCACTAGGGCCCGAGTGCCATGATTTCAGATCTGAACATGTTATTGTATCATGAGGATAATTATTGCTTTAGATCATATCTGCAAGTTGTATACACATATAATTGTCCGGAACCCGAGGCCCCAAAGTGACAGCAATTGGGATAACCGGAGGGGATGGCTGTGATGTGAGGATCACGTGTGTTCACGGAGTGTTAATGCTTTGCTCCGGTGCTTTATTAAAAGGAGCACCTTAATTACCAGTAGTTTCCCTTGAGGCCCCGCTGCAAACGGGCTGGTAGGACAATAGATGTTGTGCAAGTTTCTCATTGCGAGCACGTACGACTAAATACGGAACACATGCCTATGATTATTAGTACCTGGATGCTTTATTATTATTATCTACCTGCAATTGCCCATGTCTTGACTATTATATGAATTATCTTATCCATGCAACGCCCTTTCATCCATCCCTATGCCTACAGTATTTTAATCCTGCTGTCTACTACAATTACTGTGTTGTCTTATTTCATTACTGCTATTGTTTCACTACTGCTACTGCTATAAAACTGTTGCTACTGATAAACTGTGTCGAGCAAGTCTATTTCCAGGTGCAGCTGAACTGACAATTCATCTGTTAAGGCTTATAAATATTCTTTGGCTCCCCTTGTGTCGAATCAATAAATTTGGGTTTTACTTCCCTCGAAGACTGTTGCGATCCCCTATACTTGTGGTCATCAAGACTATTTTCTGGCGCCGTTGCCGGGGAGCATAGCTCTATTTATAAGCTCACCTGAGAGTGATATTGTTCGCTGCAATTTATTCATCATGGGTAAACCTCGTGATGAGAAGGTCGTATACTGCCATCCACTACAAGGAGAGGTACAACTCTGAGTACCTCTTTTGCTCTTGATTCACCTACTGTTATGAGTCAACTTATTACACCACCACATGCACATGCTTCACGTGCTGCTACTTCTGCTGAATCTGAAAATATTTCTGATAGTTTTGATGATGCTTCTACTGTGCTTGATGAGAGTGGTTCATTAGGTCCTTTTCTAGATGCTACAATTGCTAATCTAGACAAACTGAAAATGCTGAAACACCTAATGAAAGTCCCATTACACCTGTTAGTTCACCTGAATTAAGAGAACATACTAGTGATGATTCGAGAAACTTATGTTGAACTTAATGATGAATTTATTGAAGAATGCAATGCTTCTAAAGATGCTAGTGCTATTAAAAACTTCTTGCAAGATGTGTTGTTAATTACAAACTGTCTCCTGATGCTAAGTTTGCTACATCCCCATAAATATTAGATAAGATTATGATTTCTCTTTGGACTTGTCACATATATCTATTGTTGAGAAAGAACCTTTCGAGGTACTGAAAATGAAAGTGCTGTGCAACACATGAATGAGCTTTTACTTTGAGTAGTTTGTTTTCTGATGATATTAAGAAACGCAGTTACTTTGTTACTAAAATTTTCCTTTCTCATTGAAAGATGAAGCTAAAACTTGGTTTAATAATCTGTCTCCGGATCTATTGAGTCCTATGGTTTGGTTAATGCTTCTTTCAGAAATATTTTCCTGCTAGTGCTCAACATGCTGCTTGCAGAGAATCTTTAATTTAAACAAACCGAAGGAGAGAAAATGCCTGAATCTTGGGCAAGGTTTTGTTCTTTAATTAGAGCTCGGCCTGGACACCAACTAGCTAAAAATGAACTTCTTGATATATTCTATAATGGACTAACTGTTGAATCTAGGACATACCTAGATAGTTGTGCTGGCTGTGTTTTCAGGAAAAGAACTCCAGATGAAGCTGAGGAATTAATGGCTAAAATAAGTCAAAATCATGATGATTGGACTATACCTGAGCCGACCCCGATACCCACACCAAGAAGAGAGGAATGTTTGAATTAAATGATGAAGAATGAGAGAAGCCAAGAAATCTCTTAAAGAGAAGGGTATTAAATCTGAAGATGTGAAGAATCTACCACCAATAGAAGAATTATGTAAGCCAATTCCTCACCCATCACAGTTGAGGTACACTCTCTCCAACATTTTGATGATAGATATTCCTTATTCTAAACTCCTGATCAATGCTTAGATGAATTTGATAATTATATTGTTAAGCAGGATAATTTTAATATGAGAGTGCAGAATCATCTGATAGAAAATTCTCGAGCTATTAGTAATTGCATGATATTGTGGAAAGAACTTCTAATGATGTTAAAATGCTTATTAAACATTTCCATATGGTTCAAACTCAAATAGATCAACTTACTAAGGTACAAAAAGATCTGCTAGTTAATGCTTCTAGAGAAAATGAAAAACATGCTTATGGAGTAGAACTAGAGGTGGTGCTTCTACTCAGGATCCTTTATATCCTGAAGGACATCCTAAAAGAATTGAGCAAGATTCTCAACTAGCTAATGAAACTAACTCCTTCTAAGAAAAAGAAGAAGAAACATAAACATGTTGAAGAATCTCCTGAACCTGTTAAAGATCCAATAGTATATCTATTCTGATGCTGAAACTGAAAGTGGTAATGAACATAACAATGATAAGGATAAAATGATGCTTCTGATAAAGAGAGAGTGAAGATGAACCTGAAAAGCATACTAAGAATAAAAAGTATACTAAAGAAGATTTCATTGCTAAAAGCATGGTAATGAGAGAACCTTGGGTGCAAAAGCAAATGCCTTTTCCTAATAAGAAACATAAATCAAAGGAAGAGGAACACTATAATAAATTTTGTGATTGGATGAAACCCTTGTTTTTGCAAATTCCTTTGACTGATGCTATTAAATTGCCTCCTTATTCAAATATATGAAAGATATTGTCTCTAACAAAAGGAAAATTCCTAATGAGGAAATTTCTACTATGCTTGCTAATTATTCTTTCAATGGTAAGGTTCCAAAGAAACTTGGAGATCCAGGTATACCAACTATCCTTGCTCCATCAAAAATAATTATGTTAGAACTGCTCTATGTGATTTAGGAGCAGGAGTTAGTGTTATGCCTTTCTCTCTTTATAAGAGGCTTTATTTGGAAAATTGATACCAACTGATATATCTTTGCAAATGGCTGATAAATCTACTGCTGTTCCTGTTGGCATATGTGAGGATGTTCCTGTTCAAGTGGCTAATAATTGTTTAATATTAACTGACTTTGTTGTGTTGGAAATGCCTGAAGATGATAATATGTCTATTATTCTTGGGAGACCTTTTCTTAACACTGCAGGGGCTGTTATTGATTGCAACAAAGGAAAAGTAACTTCAATGTTAATGACAAAGAGCATACTGTTTATTTTCCCAAAAAGCTGGACAAGATATATGGAGTAAATACAATAGCCAATTTAGAACTATCAAAGTGGGAAGTATTGATTGCCCTATTTATGAACCTCAAGAAGGATTTCAAAGTATTATGATTGGATCTATTGCTATACAATTCAAGGTAACATGATTGTCTCATGTGGTTTAATTCTTTTATGTCATATAAAATTTATTTGGTGACAAGACTTGATCAACCTTGTTAACAAATATGTTTTAAATGCATAGAAGCACTAAACAACATTTTATTTCTCAACCTTGTTTTACCTACTGTTGTGCTACTGAACTTGCAAAGTTTTAGTTGAATTGGTCTTTATAAAATTTTATTTCTGCTCTAAGTTTATTATTTAAATACCAGAAAATGTGCAAAATGAAAGTTTTCAAAAATTCTGAAAATTATATCACAAATCTTAGTTTTTAAAGAGGAACGTGGGAGCACCTGGGGCTGACCAGGGGGACCCACCATGCCTCCACGCCACCCCTTGGCGCGGCAGGGGTGTGGCCGCGCCGTGGCATGGTGTGGGTCCCACCTGGCCCTCCACTCATCATCTTCCTCCACTCCTTTCTCTCTCCCGACCAAACACTCCACCATTGTTCAAACTCGTGTTCTTGCTGCTCTTGCTCGAATTTTTCGATCTCCTTGCTCATCCCATCTTTGTTGCTGAGATTTGGACCATTTGCTCTCCGGTATGTGACTCCTCCGATTATCCAAGTAGAATTTTGTTTAGTTGTGTATTTCTTGAGTATTTTGGTACTGTAGGTGACATGTTGAAAGGATCGAGTAGGTTGACTAGAGGGGGGGGGGTGAATAGGCAACTACAAATTTTCTTTTTCTTTTAATACAAATTTGGGAATTGCTCAAATATAAGTTCTCCAGATATGCAACTAGGTGAACAATCCTATATGATGAGCAATAAACAAGCTAGCAAGATATTCTACACAAGATAAGCTAGCAATACAAGTAAAGGAAGGTTAAGAGATAACCACACGGTGACGCAGAGATGTTCTACCGAAGTTCACTTCCCAATGGAAGGTACGTCTCCGTTGGAGCGGTGCGGAGTCACAAAGTGAACTCCGAATAGCCTTGATATGGCACACCGTATCTCCCTCGTGTTATCCTCCGATGAGGAGTTCCACGAGCCACTATATGATGCCCTCGAGGTCGGCAACAAACCTTTACAAGGATGAGGCACACTCCACAGCCGAATTGGAGGCTCTCACCAAATTCCCGCGGCTCCCAAAGCCACAAGAATCACAAGGCCGGGGCACGACTCCACAACTTAATTGGAGGCTCCCGGCTAGTCCCCGCGGCTCCCAAAGCCACAAGAACGACCAACGACAATCCAATGTATCAACGAACTTACAAGCTTCAAGTCCTCTCAAGAACGGAGGGGAAAATCAAATCGCTTGGGTGGAAGTGCAGATCTAGGCCAACTCTCCCAAGTCCTAGAAGGACAAGGTGTTTGAGTGGGTAGGGAGACAGATCTAGTGAGTAGAAGCTTTCAACAATGGTGGGGGGATTCAGTTCTGGTCATGGTGCCCTCTCCAAGGTAGGAGAAGGCCTTTATATACTGCTCCCAGAATCTAGCCGTTGCAGACAGGTAAATCGGATAATCCGATCCAAGTCAGCATCGGATTATCCGATCCGGAGAACCTCAGTGTGCGGTTGCTTGTAGTCCTTAGCAGATTTCGAGCAAATCCTGACCATCGGATAATCCGATTCTTCCCAAATCGGATAATCCGGATAACTTCAGTGTGAGGTTGCTTCTAGTCCTTAGCAGAATTCCAGCAGACTTTGCAAATCGGATAATCCGAATCTTCCAACATCGGATAATCCGATTTTCTTCAGCAACAATACAAGCTCTTTTCAACTCCCTTTTTGGATTTGATGCAAAGATGTTTTAATCACTTAAAACCTGCATCACTTGATTCACATGTTAAATCATCACTAGTGTTGTTGCCTAACACACAAAACACCAGGGATTAAGAACTGTCCTTTCAATCTCCCCTTTTTGGTGTTAGATGACAACACTAGGATTTGCAAGGAAAGCATAATTATATATTATCTAGATTCCCGAGCTTAAGACATGAGAAGCTCCCCCTGAATGTGTGCATATAATTAAATTGCATTGGAATGCAAATGCAACACATATAGGAAGAGGGCACCTCCAAATAGTAAGGAAACTAGATAGGAAATTTCATGAGAGACATATCAAAATAGGTTGAGCTTTGAGAGAGGACTATACCTTGTGCACAATAGAGTAGAGATAAACCATAGCACAAGGATACAACTCATAACCATATAAGAAATCCATACTCATAACCATATAGGAAATCCATATGTCTCATAACTTAAGCACAAAGGTTCACACACATAAGTTCCACATGAAAACACAACACGAATAAGTTCGACATAAATGGACACAAGCGCAACAAGAATGGTAAAAGCATATGCTTGTGCCCGAAACCCATGCAAATCCCACACGGAGACCTAATAGAACTACTTCTCTGTAACACCCCGAAAATTCAAACCTAATTTTAGTGGTGTTTTCTGACACCTGAAAAACTTTTTCCTCTTATCCTAAATATTTCTTCAAATCTTTGAGGATGATTTGACTTGGGAATTGCTCTCTCAAGAATTTCCCGGTGATCCACGAACCACTCCGACACCCGTGATAATTTTTATGCTTAGGTTTTCTCTCGAAAACCCTAGCCCTAATTATTAAACCTTTTTAACCCTTTTCTCCACCTACAAAAGGGAAGCCTATTTCCATAGCTAGAAAAATTCCACTAAAAATACCAAAGGACTCCCATGTCCATATAAAGACAATCCATGCAAAAATATTGCATGCTTCAATGCAATATTTCCAAGTTAGGCACTATTTTCCAAACTGCCCTTTCTGGTCCAGAAATGTTTGAGTCAAGCTATGCATCTCCATAAATTCTGATAAATTCAGGGGATGAATATTTTTACATTCCCTACACTTCATCTTTTGGAGCCAAACCCATTTGAGCAACTTTTGACCTACTTCCTTTGTAAGGCCATTTTCATGCCTTTTTAAGATCTTCAAGCAAACCTACACCTAGACAAATCCGATGACCATGACACTTGGTCACCTTGACCACATGGTCCATAGACACCCAAATCCAGAAGATCACCCCAAGGTGAAGTGTGAAAAATCACTTTGCCTTGATCATGCCAATATGCCAATTTTTGGACATCTTGCCAAAACCCAATCTACCAATGACCATTTGAGCTCAAACTCCATAGACACACTCCTTGTACCAAACCTAGGCAGTGGTAAAAAGCTGGGATCATTTGGACTAACTTTTTCTTGCAGAACATCCATCGAACACCTTCTGCCATTTCGAAACCCGAAAATGTTTACACATGAAATCTTCTCCAAATTGAGTGAAACTGGACCACATTGCTCACATACCAGTAGAACATCTCCAGTAAAAATCCTAGCTCCATTGGGGTAGTGGAAGCCCTTTTCATTTCATCGAGCACCTTCGGTGTCTTTGGTTTTCTGAAAATCTTACTCTGCAAAGTTTGGTATCCTTGAGGGATTCTTGCGTGGTTGTGTTGTCCTCGTCCTTACGAACTCAGCGGTGAAACCTTTTTCCATTTGGACCTCCGAGTCATCGGGAACGCGACGACGCCGCTCGCGTCGCGCTCTGGACATGCCGGTTTCGGCATGGAACTGTGCAAACCCCAGCCCCCTGCCTTATCCCCTACATCAGTACCACCACGTGCTCCACTGTGGATCCAGCACGACAGCCTCACCCTCCCCTCGTTCCTATCTCCATCTTGTGGAGGAGGAGAGCTTGGAAAAAACTTAGGTGGCTATCAATGGCCACCACCTAATTCCTCTCCTCTTCCCCTATATATAACCACCCCGGCCATTCACAGCAAACGGTAGACACTCCACACTTCCTCCTCTCCTCCTAGACCTTCCATTCGGTGCAAGAAGGTGAGGGGAAGTAACACAATTTTTTTGCCCACCATGGCCACCATGGCCGAGCACCTCGAGCTCGGGTGAGCGCGAGGGAGGCCACCCCCGCCCCTGATCCACCTCCCTGGCCACGGTCCACCGCCCCGGGCCCGTCCCCGCCGCCAGCCGGCCTCCCGGCGAGCTCCTCGGCCGTCCCTGGCCGTCCCTCGCTCGATCCAGTGCGTGGAGCAGGAGGAAGAAGAAGCATCGATCGATCCCCTGTTCTTCTTCTTTTTTTTTCCTGGATCGAACCGTTTTTTTGGCCCAGTACAGCACAGTAGGCACAACAGCAGCCACGACCTGCTCGCGGCCCATCCCGCGCTGGCGCACGCGCAGCGCGCAGCCGTGGCCCGTTAGCGGCCCGCACAGTTTTTTTTTGCGGAATCTTTTTCTTTTTCCTGCTGGACAGTTTTTCGAACGTCAATATCTTTCAAACCATAGCTCCGTTTTCGGTGATTCAAATTTCTAAATCTTCGTCTCGACAAGATCTTTCTGTTGGTACTGGTTTTGTGGACTTTGAAAATATTTAGTTTCGTTGACTTTATTTAACACGTTGTTTACCGTTCCGGGTTTAGTCATTTTTCGAGTTTTCGACGCGCGACGACGCCGAGACCTCCCGGATCTTCCGGAACCTGTCTCCTAAGGCAAGCTAACCCCTTGCTATGAGCAGCCCAGCAGTGTTTGTTTGTTTATTTGCGTATTACCATGCCGGGTGTTTATGTTTCTGTCTGTCTACTGTTATATTTATGCATGTCTGTTGTTGTGCTTGTTTAGTATGAACTTGTAATATTGCTCCTGCCATGTTGCATATTTATTTATCGTACTTGCTTGGTTATATTATGTATTGTTAATATTTATCAAACACACACCTTTCTTGAGACAATGGACCGGGGGAACCGCCGCCGTCTCACTAAAATATTAACGTCGATCTGTGATGGCGCTGGTCGGCGGGATCGCCGCCGTAGTCACCCGGTCGACGCAAACCAACTGTGTTATATTTTGTAGTTGATCTGTGAAGGCGCTGGTCGGCGGGTTCGCCGCCGTAGTCATCCGGTTGACGTTTCTTTTTCCTTGTCAAACGAGAAGGCGCTGGTCGGCGGGTTCGCCGCCGTAGTCATTCGGTTGACGTTTCTTTTTCCTTGTCAAACGAGAAGGCGCTGGTCGGCGGGTTTGCCGTCGTAGTCATCCAGTTGATGTTTCTTTTCCTTGTCAAACGAGAAGGCGCTGGTCGGCGGGATCGCCGCCGTAGTCTTCTGGTTGACGTTTCCTTTTCCTTGTCGAACGAGAAGGCGCTGGTCGGCGGAATCGCCGCCGTAGTCTTCCGGTTGACGTTTCCTTTTCCTTGTCGAACGAGAAGGTGCTGGTCGGCGGAATCGCCGCCGTAGTCTTCCGGTTGACGTTTCCTTTTCCTTGTCGAACGAGAAGGCGCTGGTCGGCGGAATCGCCGCCGTAGTCTTCCGGTTGACGTTCTTTCTATTTTGCTAAGTTTGGACATGGATACTACTATTGCTTGAAATATTATGTTGCTAATATCTTCTTGTTTGAAGATATATTATTGTGTTATTGTGGTTGTTGTGTTGGACTAATCCTCTATTATTTGGACTTGTGATTGATGAAACTTGATTAAATGAAACACCCCTCCAAACAACGATAGGGTCAGTCCACGGTGCCACTAATCTGAACATCGAAAGCACTGCCACTGTCGCTCATATGGGCGGGCCTTGACCTACGTAACCTATTGAGCCTCCTTTGATGCTACCATTTTGGCAAGCCTAGTCGGTTACCTTTGTGGTCGGGGCTAGTCTTGCGAAGGTTCCGGAGCTAGGCGTCGCTCATGGGTTGGGGACGTGCCGGATTCACTTCGTCATAAGACATAGAGTTATGTCGGTAGCTATACAGGGAGTGTCTTGGTAGCGTGAACGGTCAGGTGAGTGTATCTTGCTGAGTTCGCCTTAGGGATGATATCCTAAAGTACCGGCTGAGTGTGGTGCACTTAGATGGGTGGTATCTGCAACCTCTCGAGAGTGTCAAATCTGGATGTCTAGCCTCGTTCCAAGGTATGGAACAACAGTTCAGTGTCGGTCACACTGTGTGTCTTTGTCGTGTCGGGAGGTTAAACTTAAGTTTTGTTTGAAAGAAAGTTGAAGAACCTGAGTTCACTAAATGAACAATAATATGATGCAGGGAATGTTACTTGAGCTGTGGATGGTTACCGTGTTTCGGGTGACGGTGTGATCGTTGGGAGCCTGGAGTTAGGCCTGAGCCAACATCAACTGTGCATGCCCAACGTGGAAAAATAAGCCGAGGAGGCCTAGGAGAGTTGAGAAAAGAGATAAGGCCAGTGGGCCTAGCAGGGATGATAAATATTGTTATGTTACTTGGTACCAAATGGTACACCTTTTTACTCGTCACAGGTAAGCCCTTTGTATGATTGCCGGTGCACGATCCAACCCCACCTGGCTTGGACTCTGTACTGGTGATACCCCCGTTGCTTGCATATGACATGTTTGGTTGTCAATGCCATGCTACTTTTATGTCATGTATCTACTGTACACCTTGCCATGTTGTAGGATTTTACTTCCAATGTATATCTTGTTGCATGATTGTTGGATTGTTTGTAGTGAGTGGCGATTCTTGCTGAGTGCATACAAATGTACTCACGGGCATTGTGTTTGTGGCCAGATTTTGGCGAGGATTCATCTTCCACCTTAGCCAGAAGTGGCGCCAAAGCGTGCTAGGATCAGTAGCCTGATACGTCTCAAACGTATCTATAATTTTTGATGTTCCATGCATGTTTTATATCAATTGTCACATGTTTTATATGCACTTTATATCATATTATGACATTTATTGGACTAACCTATTAACAAGATGCCACAGTGCCAGTTTCTGTTTATTATGTCTGTGTATTGCAGAAAAGGCCCGAAAACCAAAGTGCTCGGAAAAATCTGAAAACATTACAGAAATTCTATTTCGCCAGAAGACTCCGGGAGCCAGAAGGACAAGTCCAGGGGAGGCCCGAGGGCCCCACACTTGGGCAGGGCGCGGTTGGGCCTTGCCCGGCGCCCTGGGGTGGTGTCGTCTCCTCGGTCACCGTCTCGCGACGCCCTTTCGCCTACTTATTCCCCCCGACACGAAAACCCTAAGTGCCTGGACGATTTCTCCAAAAAAGTTCTAGAGCTCCGCCGCCATCCGAAACCCTAATTCGGGGGACAGAAGTCTCTGTTTCGGCACCTTGCCGGGACGGGGAATTGCCCCGGAGCCATCTCCATCGACGCCACCGCCATCTTCATCGCCGTTGCTGCCTCCCATGATGAGGAGGGAGTAGTTCTCCCCCGAGGCTGAGGGCTCTACCGGTAGCTATGTGGTTTATCTCTCTCTCCCATGGTGTGATCTTTATGTGATCATGAGCTTTGTAATCTAGTTGAATCCATAGATGTACTCTTCATTATCTTATATGCTACTCAAGTGGTTTTATTAATGTAATCTCCGGAGTCACCTTTGTCCCACGGTGCGAAGTTGACAGTGTGCGCCCCGTGTGTGGCTCTTAGGCTAAAGATAACAGGAATACTTATCATGAGTTATTATTTGCGTTGGATGTCTCTATGAAATTGCGGTGTTTGTCTAGTACTTTAGGGCGCTCAAGTTGACAGTGTGGGGTTAACTAGACATGGGAATGCGACTTTAAGGTGTGCTGTTATAGCCCTACGCGGTGGATTGGTGTTCGTTATCCAACGAGAAAATAACTCAGAGTAGCATAGTGAAGAGGAAATATCTATGTATTCAATTATATTATTATTGTTGAGAGTGTCCACTAGTGAAAGTATGATCCCTAGGCCTTGTTTCTAAGCATTGAAACACCGTTTACAACCAGTTCTGCTACATGTTTGCTTGCTGCCATTTTTATTTCAGATTGCAATTACCACTTATAATCATCCATATTACTTGTATTTCATATCTTTCGCCGAACTAGTGCACCTATACACCTGACAAGTGTATTGGGTGTGTTGGGGACACAAGAGACTTCTTGTATCTTAATTGCAGGGTTGCTTGAGAGGGATATCTTTGACCTCCCTGAGTTCGATAAACCTTGGGTGATTCACTTGAGGGAAACTTGCTGCTGTTCTACAAACCTCTGCACTTGGAGGCCCAACACTGTCTACAAGAATAGAAGCGTGCGTAGACATCAAGCTATTTTCTGGCGCCGTTGCCGGGGAGGTAAGGTAAAAGGTACTCACATCCTCCAGCTACTTAGCTATTTTCTAGCACTGTTGCCGTGTGTGAGTGCTCGAAGGTATTTCCTTTAGATTCTGCAATTATATCTTTTTGTTTCTTGTTTTTATTTCACTAGTTAGGCTTAATGGAAAACAACAAAAAAATTAGAGATCTTTATGAACTTTATATTGAATTAGGACATGATGCTTTTGAAGAGAAAATTAAAAAACCTATGGAAGTTTGTTTGCATAATAGTGATAGCAATGTTATTAGCATGAATTCTTTGAACACCATTATTGCTAATGCTATGGAAAAGTCTAAGCTTGGGGAAGCTAGTTTTGAAAATGATCTTTTTAGTTCCCCAGCTTTGGAGGAGAAAATTTGCTTTGATAATACTTTGTCTCCCATACGTGATAATTCTAATGATGCTTGTGATATTCTAAATCCATCTACTGAAAGTATTCCTTTTGAAATACCTATGGAAATTGTTGAAAAGGTTATGGATGAACGTTATGCAGGGGATGGAACAGTCCATCCACGTGATCACTTGTTGAAACTTACAGAACTTTGTGAGTTGTTTAAGGTTGCAGGTTTATCAAGGGAAAATGCCATGAAGAAATTATTTCCATTGTCACTTAAGGACAAAGCTAGGGAGTGGTATGATCTACTGGATGATCCTCATCATTCGGAGTGGAAGGAGCTTGAATTTCTCTTTTACTCTAAATTTTATCCTCCTTATGAAATGCATTTAGATAGGAATTACATTTATAATTTTTGTCCTCGTGATGGAGAAAGCATTGCTCAAGCTTGGGAAAGACTGAAAACATTAATACTCAAATGTCCTAACCATGGGCTTCCTGAGGAAATAATTGTTACTAATTTTTATGCAAGGCTTTCAGGTCATTACAAGGATTATCTAGATGCCTGTTCAGAGGGTTCTTTCACAAGTAAGAAGGTTGAAGCTAAGTGGGATCTTCTTGAAACAATTCAAGGCAATACTGAAGATTGGGAGAACGACAAAGGTAAAGAATCAGGTATAAACTATGAGTATGATTGCATTAAGTCTTTCGCTGAAACTGCTAGTTTTCATGAGCTTAGTGCTAAATATGGTCTTGATTCTCAAATTATTGTTGATTATTGTAGAGCCTTTGCTTCTCATATTAATGTTCCTAAAGAAAATTGGGACATGTATCATGAACCTTTCAAAGACACTTGCATGGAAAATGAAATTGTTACTAATGATTGCAATAAACATGCTCAAACTTCTGAAAATACTATTTCTTATAAGCATGTTAATTTTTGTGGAGCACTTAGACCTTGTGAAAAGAATCAAATCGAAGAAGATTATTGTATCCATCATAGGAATGAAAAAACTAGAATGTGGCACAGGGCTCTAAATGATCTTGCTGAAAAAGTTTGTGCCCTCTATCCTTTTATTTGTGAACTTTGCTATAAAAAGGGTCACTTCGAATTCCAATGCTCAGGTTCTAATAAGGATATTGCGGAAGACTTTTGTGATAACATGATCACTCCTAATCAGCATGATGAACTTACATTATTTTTGGGGTGTGAAGAGTTATCAAGAAAAACTTCTTCGTTAGATATGAGTGCTTTTGATATGAATAGCGTATTGCATGGATGTCATCTCTATTGTGCTAACAATTGCCATGCCAACACTTACATACAAAATATTATAAAAGATGGATCGACTTTACCAAAATATGAAAGGACTAATGTTTGTTTTACTCTTATTAATGAAAAAGAGGAATCCTCCCAAGCTTCTTCTATTGTTTCTAACAATAAACCAGGGTATGTGGTGAAGCCTCCTTTCAAGCCTCTCCCTCCTAAAGAGGGAAAGAAGAAGAAGAAGAGGAGTAAAAGGAGAGAGGAAACGGTATCTTCCCCTAAGCATATTGCTCCTATTATAGTTGTTGCTGATGAGTCTGAATTCGATGATGATCCTATGCCTGTTACTTATAGTAGTGATCATGATTGGGAAAAGCACACTACTTTTGGTATTGAAAATCTTTTGGGTTCCAATTCTGAAAATGATGATGTTAATAATTGCTATACTATTAGTACTATCCATGTTCCTTCCAATGATGATATAGGAAGCATTAAGCTTGGGGATGAGGTGTTTGAAAATCCTTTTGCTAGTAATAATTATATATTTGAAACCTCTCCTCCTAGTGATGTTTTTGAAAATCCTTTTGCTACTGATGATTATATAGTTGAGACCTCTCCTTCTAGTAAAAATGATGATATGTTTACAAATGAACACACTTTGGAAGATAACTATTCTATTGTTTATGATGATACTATGCCTCCAGTCTTTGATAATCATTATGAGATAAATATGACATAGGTTATAATTACAATCATCCTCATGAAACTTGTCATAATTATGGAGGATTACTCAAACCATCCCTCTAATATACAACTTGTCTATCATGTTCAAGTTTTCATATGATCCTACTCCCATTGTTATTAATAAAAGATTTGCTTATGTGGAAAATATTGATACTTTTATGCATATGGTCATGATAAGAATGTTTCATGTGATGGTTATATTGTGGATTTTATCAATGATGCTACTGAAGTTATTATGAGAGAGGGAGACATGGATTCATACATCACAATAATATTAAGTCTCCTCTCTTTATGTTGAAAGTTTTGATGTTGCACTTGTTTTGCCTTCCTATGCTAGTCACTTTGTGCTTTATTGATTTATTTTCTTACAAGATTCCTTTGCATAGGAAGTGGGTTAGACTTAAATGTGTTTGATATTTGCTTCTTGATGCTCTTTCATATTCAACTCTTATACATATGAGAGCATCATCAAAATTATCATGCCTAGCTAAAAGGCTTTAAAGAAAAGCGCTTGTGGGAGACAACCCATTTTTTTATTTTCTGCTATTTTTATTTTATTTGAGTCAAGGTGCTGTTTACTTCTGTAGCAATGCCTTTGTATCTTTATTTTCTTGCATTGTTGTGCCAAGTAGCCTCTAATAGGAAGATGATGCTAGATTTGGATTTCTGCGCAGGAACAGATTTCTGCTGTTCACCGTTTTGCTTCTGTAAAATCACAGAAAAATTATTTAAATCTGAAAATTTTTGTGCGTGATCCTCAGATATGTACGCATCTTTCGTTAGTTCAAAGTTTTTCGATCTGAGCGTCGTAAGTGCCTCGAAAAAATTCGTCTTTGCGGACTGTTCTGTTTTAGACAGATTATGCCTTTTTATTTTGCATTCTCTCTTTTACTAGTGTTGAGTGAAATTCTTTTTTGGGTGGAAGAGCTTCACATAACATCAGTGGCTGTAGCTAATGTTTAAAGTAACAAGTCATATTGCGTCTTTATAGAACATGTGAATTTTTGATTATGCACTAACCCTCTAATGAGATCTACTTTGAGTTTGGTGTGACGGAAGTTTTCAAGGGTCAAGAGAGAAGGATGATATAATAGGATCAAGAAGAGTGAAGAGCTTAAGCTTGGGGAGGCTCCCATGGATCTCCCCAGCATATTTCAAGAAGACTCAAGCGTCTAAGCTTGGGGATGCCCAAGGCATCCCCTTCTTCATCGTCAAAATTATCAGGTCATCTCTAGTGAAACTATATTTTAATTCTTTCACATCATATGTGCTTTTCTTGGAGCGTCTGTGTGCTTTTATTTTCAGTATTGCACTTTTATTTTCAATAAAGCTTGACTGGACCCTAGCATTCTTGATTGGGAGAGAGACACGCTCCGCTTTTTCATGAGAATACTCCTATTCTTCACTTATATTTGTTGAGTATTCATATCTAGCGCTGTTCAGCTTTTAGCTCTTGTTTTCATGTATCTCTTGTCAGAGCTATTAGCTTTCTTTTGTAGAAAGTACTCTCTTGCTTCACTTATATTTGTTTGGAGAGTTGATGAAATAAATTGATTGGTGTTTGGTTGGTTCAGAAAATGTTGCATGTGGTAATTGGTATAAGGAAAAACTTGCTTAATCTTGTAGATCACTAATGGATAACTTGATGCTTGTCAATTGTTTTGAGTTAACAAGTAGATCATGATTAAATTGTGCATCACATGAGTTAAGCCTATTAGTGAAGAACTACCGTAAAGCTTGTTGAAAATTTGGTTTGCATCGGTGGTATCTCTAAGGTCTAGATATTTTCTAATAACAGGGTTTGGTTAACAAGGAAGACGGTATGAAGTCTTATAACGTTTGCAATATGTTTGTCATATAAAACTTGGTGTACGGGTTGATATTCTTGTTTGCTTACATAAACCTTGCTAGCCTAAACTCTGTACTGAGAGGGAATGCTTCTCGTGCATCCAAATCCTTGAGCCAAAATCCATGCCATTTGTGTCCACCATAACTACCTATATGTGGTATTTCCTTGCCACTCCAAGTAAATTTTTCATGTGCTACCTTTAAATTATTCAAAATGTTATTATTCCCTTTTTGTGTCAATGTTTACTAGCTCATGAGGAATTAGTGTGGTTATTCTTTATTCTATTTGTCGAATGGACTTTTACACCTGGACTAGTGGCATATACATCCGCTTATCCAATAACTTGCAAAAAGAGCTGGCAACGGGGTGCCCAGTCCCAATTAATTACAACTTTAACCAATTAATTCTCTTCACACTTTTGCCCTGATTCATCAGTAAGCAATGACAAACAGTGAAATACCTGAATGTGTGTAAACCAAAGAGAAAGAGGGATGATCTGCCTTGCTGGTAGAAATAACGTCCTTCATGGGAGCCGCTCTTAAAAGTCTGTTGACAGGTAGAATACTGTTCTCACCCGCTACCATTCGTTGACAATTAACAAACACCTCTCAAAAATAGATACTCCTCCATGGTATGTGATTGATGGAAGGCACCCGAGGATTCGGTTAGCCATGGCTTGTGTTAGCAAGGTTGGGAGGAGTATCAAATATTTTATGCAATCTCTATATGCTTTCAAAAACCTAAAAGCTCTAGCACATGATTTAATCCCTGCTTCCCTCTGCGAAGGGCCTTTCTTTTACTTTTATGTTGAGTCAGTTTTCCTATTCTTTCTGTCTTCCACAAGCAAACACTAGTGTCAACTTTGTTACAACATGCGTTATATGCAATGTATTGGACTTGTTATACTACTTTGTGTTGACAATATCCATGAGATAAATATGTTGAAAGTTGAAGCAAATGCTGAAACTAATTCTTCCTTTGTGTTGATTAAATACCTTTTTTAGAAACTATTGCTTTATGAGTTAACACTTATGCAAAACTGTTTGATGCTTGTCTCGAAAGTACTATTCATGAAAACGTTTAGCTTGTGTGATTCATTGTTTACTCATTATCTATTTGGTAGCAAATTATAGACCATTGACTTGGATCACTTCATTCATTTACATGTGCCTTGCAATATTATATGATCAAGATTATGATAGTAGCATGTCACCTCAAAAATTATTTTGTTTTTATCGTTTACCTACTCGAGGACGAGTAGGAACTAAGCTTGGGGATGCTGATACGTCTCAAACGTATCTATAATTTTTGATGTTCCATGCATGTTTTATATCAATTGTCACATGTTTTATATGCACTTTATATCATATTATGACATTTATTGGACTAACCTATTAACAAGATGCCACAGTGCCAGTTTCTGTTTATTATGTCTGTGTATTGCAGAAAAGGCCCGAAAACCAAAGTGCTCGGAAAAATCTGAAAAAATTACAGAAATTCTATTTCGCCAGAAGACTCCGGGAGCCAGAAGGACAAGTCCGGGGGAGGCCCGAGGGCCACACACTTGGGCAGGGCGCGGTTGGGCCTTGCCCGGCGCCCTGGGGTGGTGTCGTCTCCTCGGTCACCGTCTCGCGACGCCCTTTCGCCTACTTATTCCCCCGACGCGAAAACCCTAAGTGCCTGGACGATTTCTCCAAAAAAGTTCCAGAGCTCCGCCGCCATCCGAAACCCTAATTCGGGGGACAGAAGTCTCTGTTTCGGTACCTTGCCGGGACGGGGAATTGCCCCCGGAGCCATCTCCATCGACGCCACCGCCATCTTCATCGCCGTTGCTGCCTCCCATGATGAGGAGGGAGTAGTTCTCCCCCGAGGCTGAGGGCTCTACCGGTAGCTATGTGGTTTATCTCTCTCTCCCATGGTGTGATCTTTATGTGATCATGAGCTTTGTAATCTGGTTGAATCCATAGATGTACTCTTCATTATCTTTTATGCTACTCAAGTGGTTTTATTAATGTAATCTCCGGAGTCACCTTTGTCCCACGGTGCGAAGTTGACAGTGTGCGCCCCGTGTGTGGCTCTTAGGCTAAAGATAACAGGAATATTTATCATGAGTTTTTATTTGCGTTGGATGTCTCTATGAAATTGCGGTGTTTGTCTAGTACCTTCTAGGGCGCTCAAGTTGACAGTGTGGGGTTAACTAGACATGGGAATGCGACTTTAAGGTGTGCTGTTATAGCCCTACGCGGTGGATTGGTGTTCGTTATCCAACGAGAGAATAACTCAGACTAGCATAGTGAAGAGGAAATATCTATGTATTCAATTATATTATTATTGTTGAGAGTTACCACTAGTGAAAGTATGATCCCTAGGCCTTGTTTCTAAGCATTGAAACACCGTTTACAACCAGTTCTGCTACATGTTTGCTTGCTGCCATTTTTATTTCAGATTGCAATTACCACTTATAATCATCCATATTACTTGTATTTCACTATCTTTTCGCCGAACTAGTGCACCTATACACCTGACAAGTGTATTGGGTGTGTTGGGGACACAAGAGACTTCTTGTATCTTAATTGCAGGGTTGCTTGAGAGGGATATCTTTGACCTCCCTGAGTTCGATAAACCTTGGGTGATTCACTTGAGGGAAACTTGCTGCTGTTCTACAAACCTCTGCACTTGGAGGCCCAACACTGTCTACAAGAATAGAAGCGTGCGTAGACATCATAGCCCAGTCAGATGCCTGTGGAGTGGAGCCGCTCCAAGCTGTTGCCTCATTTATGTCTTCCGCTGCCAGTTAAAACTCTGTCTTGAGCCATGCTTGGCCAGACATGTTGTAATGCCTCGATGGCCTTGTAAACCTTTTGTAGCACTTTGTGCCTGATTGTGTAATGATTACCGCTATGTTGCATTGTCGTAACGTGCGGCCAGATATCTTGGGCTGGCGCACGGGGCGACCGCCTCTCTGGAAATATGTGCCAGAGCGGGGTGCCACAGAGCATGGTATCAGAGCACCAGGCTGGCTGTAGACTACCCTAGCATGGAAAACCCCGCCTTACTTTTGCCCGACAATGAGCCGATGGATTTAACCCATCTCCGCCTAACCGGCATGGCTGGTGTCGGTCCACAGTAAGGTGCAGTAGGACTTGTCCCATTCCCTAAGAGAGGCTCGCCGGTTTCTTCCAAGAGAAGGAGCCGACAAAACCCAGCATATATGAGACCCCAGTCCTAGCTGCCATTTATCCCCACCCTCGCCTGCTAACCTTGGCAACCCAACCCCATCGAAGTAGAATCCCGCTGCGAAACCTTGCCCTCATGTCTTGCCCCAGTCCCAAAGCCCCGAGTGAACCGCCGGTGATCCTCTCCTTCCTCCTAGAAACCACTGCCGATGATCACCTCGGCTTTCCACTGGTCCTTAGGAAAGTCTGTGATCTCCTCGGTTGCCATGCTCGCCCTCGTTATGTTGTGTTCAGAAGTTCAGTCCCGTTTCCTGGGGGTGAATTTCGAGCAAACGTACACATCAGTCCATACCCTTCAGGCCCGAAGCAGCCCTACGTGATCCGTGGTAGGAACATGCCTACTCTGAGTCAGACCATCCAGAAAGCAGCCTGGGAAGCCCTCGCTCGTCTCCGGCACTCGGAACCGGCGATAGCGCAAAGTCGAGCTTTTCGCTTTTTCCCAGCTAGGCCCCTGCCCGGTGCAGAGTTGATCCAAACCTCAACCAACGAAGAAGCTGACCCCGCCTTGATCAGCACCGTCGCCTACGGAGTTGCAATGTCGACGCTCTGCGATTCCCTGTTGGAAGAACTCGTGGCCACTAGGCGCAACCTTAGCCATGTTAGCCTACAGCTTAAGGAATCGAGGAACCTTTCCTCCCTCCTACAAGATCGGAGTCAGGAGCTCCCAATCCCGGGCGATGCGCCAGGACCCAGTCTCCATGCTGTCCCGACAGAAGCAGCAACTCCAGTTCGCCCGTCCGTCGAAGCACGGGGTGCGGTACCCGAGGGCGTGCCTGCAATTCCCCACCCCGTGGGAGATGGAGATGTGGACACCACTCTTCGTCTCGGCCGCGCTCCACCGGCTACCAGAGGCCGTCCAGCGGAGTAGAACCCAGGTGTAGTTAGCCTGAGTGGCGCCTTTATGTTGGTGGGTGGGAAGCGGCGAGGTTGTTTGTTTGTTTGTTTCTCTTGTGTTGGCTTGTAATGCAAGTTTGTTGTCTGCTTTCTGGTTGATGTCGAATCAGCCCGGAATAAAACTTGGTGTTCTTATTCTCTTGTTAACCACTTGGTTGACACAAGATGGAATATCATGTCGTTTTTTTTTTTCAGTTAATGGTTTTTGAAGAAATGACAGATCACTTAAAACAAAGACTGTATATGTGAACCCGGACGCATATACCCACCTGAAAATTAACCCAAACTTTGAATGCCATTATTTTCTATTACGTAGGATATTTTTGCGTGTGTTGCACAAGCTTAACCATTAAGTGGAAAGTATTTTATGAGACACTGTAACCACGGTGCCCCGCTCACTTGATGTTAACTCGTGTGTAGGTTGGAAAAATCACCTACTTGGTGTTATACATGGTTCCCCACTTGGGACAGATCATGTGCCACACGCAAGTAAAAAGTTTTTGTCGAGTGTTTAGTAGATGTTGTGTACTTGATAACCGGCATGGTTGAAATGATTATGCCATACCACTGCAAATGATTTTTGGAATAGCCCTATCCCACGGTGTCTGTGAGCCAATTATCGGTGGCACAGATATCTTCTTCTAAAAGAAACCCTGTTATTTTTCAAAACCTGTGTATGCATGAAAATGAATACACAACTTTTCTAAAATAAGAACCGTAAACTTTCGTTTTCCCAAACTTGCGGTAATTGTTTGCCCGAGTCAAATCTTTGTTTGTGGGTTGATAGTTTGGTTGTAGATCTTGTTCGATCTTGCCATGTTTGTGTTGAGTTGAGCAAAACCATAGATTTAATTTTTCACCATGGTGGTAGATCCTATTTTGATTGATTGAGTGAGCCCCTGCCATGTCATCTTTGAATGCTTTGAGTATGGTAGAAATATCATACTGTTTTTAATAAAAATCTTGCGGAGTGCTAATCTCTTGAGTGTCAAACTCTAATATTTTGCAGATTTTTTTTTTGAATGGGGTATGAATGGATCGTTCAAGAATTATCTTGTATAACCGCCTTAATCTCTAGGACGAGATTCTTTTAAGGGGGGAAGGTCTGTAACACCCCGAAAATTCAAACCTAATTTTAATGGTGTTTTCTGACACCTGAAAAACTTTTTCCTCTTATCCTAAATATTTCTTCAAATCTTTGAGGATGATTCGACTTGGGAATTGCTCTCTCAAGAATTTCCCGGTGATCCACGAACCACTCCGACACCCGGGATAATTTTTATGCTTAGGTTTTCTCTCGAAAACCCTAGCCCTAATTATTAAACCTTTTAAACCCTTTTCTCTACCTACAAAAGGGAAGCCTATTTCCATAGCTAGAAAAATTCCACTAAAAATACCAGAGGACTCCCATGTCCATATAAAGACAATCCATGCAAAAATATTGCATGCTTCAATGCAATATTTCCAAGTTAGGCACTATTTTCCAAACTGCCCTTTCTGGTTTAGAAATGTTTGAGTCAAGCTATGCATCTCCATAAATTCTGATAAATTCAGGGGATGAATATTTTTACATTCCCTACACGTCATCTTTTGGAGCCAAACCCATTTGAGCAACTTTTGACCTACTTCCTTTGTAAGGCCATTTTCATGCCTTTTTAAGATCTTCAAGCAAACCTATACCTAGACAAATCCGATGACCATGACACTTGGTCACCTTGACCACATGGTCCATAGACACCCAAATCCAGAAGATCACCCCAAGGTGAAGTGTGAAAAATCACTTTGCCTTGATCATGCCAATATGCCAATTTTTGGACATCTTGCCAAAACCCAATCTACCAATGACCATTTGAGCTCAAACTCCATAGACACACTCCTTGTACCAAACCTAGGCAGTGGTAAAAAGCTGGGATCATTTGGACTAACTTTTTCTTGCATAACATCCATCGAACATCTTCTGCCATTTCGAAATCCGAAAATGTTTACACATGAAATCTTCTCCAAATTGAGTGAAACTGGACCACATTGCTCACATACCAGTAGAACATTTCCAGTAAAAATCCTAGCTCCATTGGGGTAGTGGAAGCCCCTTTTCATTTCATCGAGCACCTTCGGTGTCTTTGGTTTTCTGAAAATCTTACTCTGCAAAGTTTGGTATCCTTGAGGGATTCTTGCATGGTTGTGTTGTTCTCATCGTTACGAACTCAGCGGTGGAAACCTTTTTCCGTTTGGACCTCCGAGTCATCGGGAACGCGACGACGCCGCTCGCGTCGCACTCTGGACATGCCGGTTTCGGCATGGAACTGTGCAAACCCCCAGCCCCCCTGCCTTATCCCCTACAGCAGTACCACCACGTGCTCCACTGTGGATCCAGCACGACAGCCTCACCCTCCCCTCGTTCCTATCTCCATCTTGTGGAGGAGGAGAGCTTGGAAAAAACTTAGGTGGCTATCAATGGCCACCACCTAATTCCTCTCCTCTTCCCCTATATATAACCACCCCGGCCATTCACAGCAAACGGTAGACACTCCACACTTCCTCCTCTCCTCCTAGACCTTCCATTCGGTGCAAGAAGGTGAGGGGAAGCCACACAATTTTTTTGCCCACCATGGCCACCATGGCCGAGCACCTCGAGCTCGGGTGAGCGCGAGGGAGGCCACCCCCGCCCCTGATCCACCTCCCTGGCCGCGGTCCACCGCCCCGGGCCCGACCCCGCCACCGGCCGGCCTCTCGGCGAGCTCCTTGGCCGTCCCTGGCCGTCCCTCGCTCGATCCAATGCGTGGAGCAGGAGGAAGAAGAAGCATCGATCGATCCCCTGTTCTTCTTCTTCTTTTTTTTCCTGGATCGAACCGTTTTTTTTGGCCCAGTACAGCACAGCAGGCACAGCAGCAGCCACGACCTGCTCGCGGCCCAGCCCGCGCTGGCGCACGCGCAGCGCGCAGCCGTGGCCCGTTAGCGGCCCGCGCAGTTTTTTTTTCGCGGAATCTTTTTCTTTTTCCTGCTGGTCTGTTTTTCGAACGTCAATATCTTTCAAACCGTAGCTCCGTTTTCGGTGATTCAAATTTCTAAATCTTCGTCTCGACGAGATCTTTCCGTTGGTACTGGTTTTGTGGACTTTGAAAATATTTAGTTTCGTTGACTTTATTTAACACGTTGTTTACCGTTCCGGTTTAGTCATTTTTCGAGTTTCGGACGCGCGACGACGCCGAGACCTCCCGGATCTTCCGGAACCCGTCTCCTAAGGCAAGCTAACCCCTTGCTATGAGCAGCCCAGCAGTGTTTGTTTGTTTATTTGCGTATTACCATGCCAGGTGTTTATGTTTCTATCTGTCTACTGTTATATTTATGCATGTCTGTTGTTGTTCTTGTTTAGTATGAACTTGTTCTCGCCGCCGTAGTCTTCTGTTGACGTTTCCTTTTCCTTGTCGAACGAGAAGGCGCTGGTCGGCGGAATCGCCGCCGTAGTCTTCCGGTTGACGTTTCCTTTTCCTTGTCGAACGAGAAGGCGCTGGTCGGCGGAATCGCCGCCGTAGTCTTCCGGTTGACGTTTCCTTTTCTTTGTCGAACGAGAAGGCGCTGGTCGGCGGAATCGCCTCCGTAGTCTTCCGGTTGACGTTCTTTCTATTTTGCTAAGTTTGGACATGGATACTACTATTGCTTGAAATATTATGTTGCTAATATCTTGTTGTTTGAAGATATATTATTGTGTTATTGTGGTTGTTGTGTTGGACTAATCCTCTGTTATTTGGACTTGTGATTGATGAAACTTTATTAAATGAAACACCCCTCCAAACAACGATAGGGTCAGTCCACGGTGCCACTAATCTGAACATCGAAAGCACTGCCACTGTCGCTCATATGGGCGGGCCTTGACCTACGTAACCTATTGAGCCTCCTTTGATGCTACCATTTTGGCAAGTCTAGTCGGTTACCTTTGTGGTCGGGGCTAGTCTTGCGAAGGTTTCGGAGCTAGGCGTCGCTCATGGGTTGGGGACGTGCCAGATTCACTTCGTCATAAGACATAGAGTTATGTCGGTAGCTATACAGGGAGTGTCTTGGTAGCGTGAACGGTCAGGTAAGTGTATCTTGCTGAGTTCGCCTTAGGGATGATATCCTAAAGTACCGGCTGAGTGTAGTGCACTTAGATGGGTGGCATCTGCAACCTCTCGAGAGTGTCAAATCTGGATGTCTAGCCTCGTTCCAAGGTATGGAACAACAGTTCAGTGTCGGTCACACTGTGTGTCTTTGTCGTGTCGGGAGGTTAAACTTAAGTTTTGTTTGAAAGAAAGTTGAACAACCTGAGTTCACTAAATGAACAATAAGATGATGCAGGGAATGTTACTTGAGCTGTGGATGGTTACCGTGTTTCGGGGTGACGGTGTGATCGTTGGGAGCCTAGAGTTAGGCCTGAGCCAACATCAACCGTGCATGCCCAACGTGGAAAAATAAGCCGAGGAGGCCTAGGAGAGTTGAGAAAAGAGATAAGGCCAGTGGGCCTAGCAGGGATGATAAATATTGTTATGTTACTTGGTACCAAATGGTACACCTTTTTACTCGTCACAGGTAAGCCCTTGTATGATTGTCGGTGCACGATCCAACCCCACCTGGCTTGGACTCTGTACTGGTGATACCCCCGTTGCTTGCATATGACATGTTTGGTTGTCAATGCCATGCTACTTTTATGTCATGTATCTACTGTACACCTTGCCATGTTGTAGGATTTTACTTCCAATGTATATCTTGTTGCATGATTGTTGGATTGTTTGTAGTGAGTGGCGATTCTTGCTGAGTGCATACAAATGTACTCACGGGCCTTGTGTTTGTGGCCAGATTTTGGCGAGGATTCATCTTCCACCTTAGCCAGAAGTGGAGCCAGAGCGTGCTAGGATCAGTAGCCCAGTCAGATGCCTGTGGAGTGGAGCCGCTCCAAGCTGTTGCCTCATTTATGTCTTCCGCTGCCAGTTAAAACTCTGTCTTGAGCCATGCTTGGCCAGACATGTTGTAATGCCTCGATGGCCTTGTAAACCTTTTGTAGCACTTTGTGCCTGATTGTGTAATGATTACCGCTATGTTGCATTGTCGTAACGTGCGGCCAGATATCTTGGGCTGGCGCACGGGGCGACCGCCTCTCTGGAAATATGTGCCAGAGCGGGGTGCCACATTCTCCCCCTTTGGCATCGAAACGCCAAAAAGGGAAAAGAGGGATGCTACGTCCTAAGTAGATCACTCCGACTCAGAGGCATCGTCATCATCAACATCGTCACCGCCATTATCATCATCATCACCATCATTGTCCTCAGACTCAGCATCATCCTCTTCTGAAGACCCATAATTACGGGCACGAGTGTTGGATGGCCGGGAAGGGCCAGCAGAAGCTGTCTCTAGAAGATGAGACCCAAGCTGAGTCCAAGGAAACTGAGAGCCCTCGTTTCACTGATCATAAGAGAGGGGAGCAGACTCTGGGGGGTCATCTGCGAGGCGAGGAAGGTGCTTGAGAATGTTCTCCTGCCTAAGATAAGTGTCATACTGTCCCCTCCGGATGTCCGCATTCATGCACAGGATGTTCCGCTGGAACCAGTTCAGATTCTTGGGCGGAGCAAAAGAAGGAACCTGAGACTGACGGGTGGCGCCACGACGAGCATCACCCATGAAGGAACCTCGGGCAGAAGCTGCAGCAGCAGAAGATGGAATGACCTCTTTCCTCTTCTGATAAACCCTCTTGTACGAATGGGGCTCCATAGCATACCGGCTGAAGTTGTGGTTCTTCATAGTGTCCTTGATGAGCATCATGATGTAAGGAGCATAAGGAATAGTGAGCCCACTGACCATAGAGTCATACAACTCACGAAGGATGAAATGCATCACATCCACTTTAAAATCAGCTTCAGGGACTTCATTCTCAACAATGTTTTAGCAAGGCAAAGCAGATTGGCAAGAGGAGCGACTATATTGTCATTGTTACCTCCACTGGGAGCAATAGTTGAACGGAAGATGATCACAAGCTGGTCATAGAGGGGCAGGAGGCCCTGTTTTTGGCCAATAATTCCACCAGCCCCATACATGTCCTTCAATATGTTTTTTTGGCTTCTCAACAGTGTGCATACGGTAACCACTAGGAGGAAGGTTGCTGCGGTAGGATGAATAGCCAAGGAGAGAAGCCAACCGAGCAAAGGAGGATGTACACTGAGTGCTACCTGACATCCATTTCATGGTCTTTTGATGGTCAGTCTCGATCACCAAGGTGGAGAAAAACTGCAGAATCAGTGGCACATTGTAGGGACATTGCTTTTCAATGAGAGAAACCATGCCCATCTGTTCAATCACATCTGCAGCTTGAGCATAACTGGCCTTGGCCTTGATATCTCGCATTTTGTAGGGCTGCATCGGGCGAATAGGGTGGTGATAATGCTTATAGATGTCCTTGTATATATAGATCTGCTCCATGCACCAGAAGTTGGGATCTTCAATATTTTCATCTCTGGGCACATTCCTATACCAGTTGGACTGACGGACTCGGGCATAGTCAACGCTTGGCATGGTCAAGTAGTTGGGGCGAGTTTCCTTGCCCTTCTTCGAAGGTTTAGTGCAACTTGCTTCTTCTTGGCTGGCAGTTTTTCTTTTCTAGCATGCTTCTTCGGAGGACTACTCGAACCACCTGCGAGATAGAGCAATAGATGGATAGCATAGATGAGTACACACAAGCCACAGAGCAAGGAATGGTACAATGTACACTAGGAGAGCATCCCTAAGTTGAGTCTACTTAGACCTGGACAAATCAAAATGTGGCTGAAAAATACCAACTGTGCAATTTCGGAATATCCGAGTAAGTATGAATAGGATAATCCGACTTGTCGGAATATCCGGTTCATACTGATTCGGAATATCCGATCTGAATCTGGCAGCAACAAGTTGATTCAAGTCCTAGGTCTAGCAGTAGATC
This sequence comes from Poa pratensis, assembly GCA_947311845.1. NCBI lineage: Eukaryota > Viridiplantae > Streptophyta > Magnoliopsida > Poales > Poaceae > Poa > Poa pratensis. The sequence continues at coordinate 45,350,807 of CAMZMU010000043.1, forward strand.
GACAATAAGGGGGGCTAGCCTAGTGTTCTAAGTACCAATGGGAACCACTACCACCAGCCAAAACAACTTCTTACAAAGATCTAGGTGAGGAACACCTAGGAGATGAGAGAGAAGAAGTTACCCTCGTCCATTGAGGAAAAAGCTTGGGTGAAGGGGTTCCCGGGAGGAGGAGCACCAAATCCGGCCAAGGGCCGGAGTTGGGGACGACCGGAGATGCCGGGGAAGCGCGGGGAGAGCAGGCGCAGCGCTGGATGAGAGAAGGTCGGGGGTGGAAGAAACGCTCGAATGAGCCCTTCACCCCGACCCCTGCTCTATTAGGCGACGAACCGCCAAATCGGATAATCCGATCTTGACTTGAATCGGATAATCCGATAGTCGGATAATCCGAGCAAGTCTGGATCGGATAATCCGATTGTCAGGATTTCGTTAGAAATTCTGGCCTGCTAAACCCTTTCTCCTCAGTTTCAAAATAAGACTTGTGTGCATATGATGGAGTGTTTGTAGGAAAGATAGGCTTGGGATAAGATTGCCAAACTGACATTGGTACTACACACTCAAACTTGCAAGAATCGAACAAGGAAAGGCCAAGATGAGTGGTTTTCCATAAAACCAACAATAAGACCAAAATTCCAAATGATTTTCAATTAAAACCGAAAAGAACCAACTCTTCATAAAGAAGAGGGCGGTGGCCAAGGCCACCATGTATGAGTTTGTGGTGTGACACCGCGAAGATGTATCTCGGGTTCACGGCCACTACTCGTCATTTAAGCTCATGATGACGTGAAACACACGTTCGTTGGGAGACCCCAAGAGGAAGGTATGATGTAGTCAGCAGCAAGTTTTCCCTCAGAAAGAAACCAAGGTTATCGAACCAGTAGGAGCAGCAACTCTTCAGAAGGTTGTCAACGGCGCCAGAAAAATAGCTGTGCAGGGAGTCTGGACTGTTGACGTGGAATCTGCACACAACACAATCAAACTACTTTGCCCCAACGAAACAGTGAGGTTGTCAATCTCACTGGCTTGCTGAAAACAAAGGATTAAACGTATGGTGTGGAAAATGAGTATTAAATTGCAGAGAATGAAAAAGGAACAGTTTGCAGTTTGTGGTTGTTTAATCAGTGTAAAAGAATGGACCGGGGTCCACAGTTCACTAGTGGTGTCTCTCCATAAAAGATAACTAACATGTTGGGTGAACAAATTACAGCTGGGCAATTGACGAATAGTGAGCGCATGACAATGCATATACATGACATGTTGACTACTATGATATTTAATTGGGCATTACGACATAATACATAGATCGTTATCCAACAGCATCTATGACTAATAATCCACCGCCGGGTTGTCATCCGAGTCCCCCGTTGGTATTAAGTTGCAAGCAACGGATAATTGCATTAAGTAAAGTGCGTAATGTAAACAAACACATATGCCGTGGACATAGCATCGTTAGGTTATCCCTAGTGGCAACAGCACATCCACAACCTTAGAACTTTCTGTCACTGTCCCAGGTTAAACGGAGACATGAACCCACTATCTAGCATAAATACTCTCTCTTGGAGTTACAAGCATCTACTTGGCCAAAGCATCTACGAGTAACGGAAAGCATGCAAGATCTTAAATAACATATAAGATAGATTGATAATCAACTTGACATAATATTCAATATTCATCGGATCCCAGCAAACACAACATGTAGCATTACAATAATATGATCTTGATCATGTAGGGCAGCTCACAAGATCTAAACATGATGGCACAAAGTGGAGAGACAACCATCTAGCTACTGCTATGGACCCGTAGTCCAAGGATGAACTACTCACGCATCACTCCGGAGGCAGGCATGGCGATGTAGAAGCCTCCGGTGACGATTCCCCTCTCCGGCAGGGTGCCGGGAAGAGGTTCTGAACCCTCCCGAGCTAGGGTTGACGACGGCGGCGTCTCTGGAACTTTTCGTGGATATTTGCTCAGGTACTTAGGGTTTTCGCGTCGGGGGAATAAGTAGGCGAAAGGGCGGCGGCTGCGGACCCCCGAGGGGCCCACACCACCCTAGGGCGCGGCAGAGGGGGGCCCGCCCTAGGTGCGTGTGGCCTCCTGGTGGCCCTCCTCTGCTGCTCCTTCGCTCCGTCAGGTGTGTTCTGGAAAAATAGGACCCCCGTGTAGTTTCGTCCAATTCCGAGAATATTTCCAGACTAGCTTTTCTGGAATACAAAAACAGCAGAAAACAGGAACTGGCACTTCGGCATCTTGTTAATAGGTTAGTCCCAAAAAATGTATAAAAGTGATATAAAGTAGATGCAAAACATGTAGCAATTGGTATAAAACAAGCATGGAACATCAAAAATTATAGATACGTTTGAGACGTATCAGCATCCCCAAGCTTAGTTCCTACTCGTCCTCGAGTAGGTAAACGATAAAAACAAAATAATTTTTGAGGTGACATGCTACTATCATAATCTTGATCATATAATATTGCAAGGCACATGTAAATGAATGAAGTGATCCAAGTCAATGGTCTATAATTTGCTACCAAATAGATAATGAGTAAACAATGAATCACACAAGCTAAACGTTTTCATGAATAGTACTTTCGAGACAAGCATCAAACAGTTTTGCATAAGTGTTAACTCATAAAGCAATAGTTTCTAACAAAAGGTATTTAATCAACACAAAGGAAGAATTTAGTTTCAGCATTTGCTTCAACTTTCAACATATTTATCTCATGGATATTGTCAACACAAAGTAGTATAACAAGTCCAATACATTGCATATAACGCATGTTGTAACAAAGTTGACACTAGTGTTTGCTTGTGGAAGACAGAAAGAATAGGAAAACTGACTCAACATAAAAGTAAAAGAAAGGCCCTTCGCAGAGGGAAGCAGGGATTAAATCATGTGCTAGAGCTTTTAGGTTTTTGAAAGCATATAGAGATTGCATAAAATATTTGATACTCCTCCCAACCTTGCTAACACAAGCCATGGCTAACCGAATCCTCGGGTGCCTTCCATCAATCACATACCATGGAGGAGTATCTATTTTTGAGAGGTGTTTGTTAATTGTCAACGAATGGTAGCGGGTGAGAACAGTATTCTACCTGTCGAACGGACTTTTAAGAGCGGCTCCCATGAAGGACGTTATTTCTACCAGCAAGGCAGATCATCCCTCTTTCTCTTTGGTTTACACACATTCAGGTATTTCACTGTTTGTCATTGCTTACTGATGAATCAGGGCAAAAGTGTGAAGAGAATTAATTGGTTAAAGTTGTAATTAATTGGGACTGGGCACCCCGTTGCCAGCTCTTTTTGCAAGTTATTGGATAAGCGGATGTATATGCCACTAGTCCAGGTGTAAAAGTCCACTCGACAAATAGAATAAAGAATAACCACACTAATTCCTCATGAGCTAGTAAACATTGACACAAAAAGGGAATAATAACATTTTGAATAATTTAAAGGTAGCACATGAAAAATTTACTTGGAGTGGCAAGGAAATACCACATATAGGTAGTTATGGTGGACACAAATGGCATGGATTTTGGCTCAAGGATTTGGATGCACGAGAAGCATTCCCTCTCAGTACAGAGTTTAGGCTAGCAAGGTTATGTAAGCAAACAAGAATATCAACCCGTACACCAAGTTTTATATGACAAACATATTGCAAACGTTATAAGACTTCATACCGTCTTCCTTGTTAACCAAACCCTGTTATTAGAAAATATCTAGACCTTAGAGGTACCACCGATGCAAACCAAATTTTCAACAAGCTTTACGGTAGTTCTTCACTAATAGGCTTAACTCATGTGATGCACAATTTAATCATGATCTACTTGTTAACTCAAAACAATTGACAAGCATCAAGTTATCCATTTTAGTGATCTACAAGATTAAGCAAGTTTTTCCTTATACCAATTACCACATGCAACATTTTCTGAACCAACCAAACACCAATCAATTTATTTCATCAACTCTCCAAACAAATATAAGTGAAGCAAGAGAGTACTTTCTACAAAAGAAAGCTAATAGCTCTGACAAGAGATACATGAAAACAAGAGCTAAAAGCTGAACAGCGCTAGATATGAATACTCAACAAATATAAGTGAAGAATAGGAGTATTCTCATGAAAAAGCGGAGCGTGTCTCTCTCCCAATCAAGAATGCTAGGGTCCAGTCAAGCTTTATTGAAAATAAAAGTGCAATACTGAAAATAAAAAGCACACAGACGCTCCAAGAAAAGCACATATGATGTGAAAGAATTAAAATATAGTTTCACTAGAGATGACCTGATAATTTTGACGATGAAGAAGGGGATGCCTTGGGCATCCCCAAGCTTAGACGCTTGAGTCTTCTTGAAATATGCTGGGGAGATCCATGGGAGCCTCCCCAAGCTTAAGCTCTTCACTCTTCTTGATCCTATTATATCATCCTTCTCTCTTGACCCTTGAAAACTTCCGTCACACCAAACTCAAAGTAGATCTCATTAGAGGGTTAGTGCATAATCAAAAATTCACATGTTCATAAAGACGCAATATGATTTGTTACTTTAAACATTAGCTACAGCCACTGATGTTATGTGAAGCTCTTCCACCCAAAAAAGAATTTCACTCAACACTAGTAAAAGAGAGAATGCGAAAAATAAAAAGGCATAATCTGTCTAAAACAGAACAGTCCGCAAAGACGAATTTTTTCGAGGCACTTACGACGCTCAGATCGAGAAACTCTGAACTAATGAAAGTTTCAGACATTCATAAAGATTACGCACAAAAATTTCAGATTTAATTAACAATCTGGTGATTTTAGGAATTTCGTACAGTGAACAGCAAAAATCTGTTTCTGCGCAGCAATCAAAATTAAGCATCATCTTATCATTAGAGGCTACTCTTGGCACAACAATGCGAGAAAATAAAGATACAAAGGAGTTGCTACAGAAGTAAACAAACTCCTTGACTCAATAAAAGAAAAATTGCAGAAAAATAAAATGGGTTGCCTCCCATAAGCGCTTTTCTTTAACGCCTTTTAGCTAGGCACAAAGCATGCATCAAGTATTACCAAGTGAAGAAAGGTCTAATTCATCAAAAGCTTCATCAAGAACAGGGTTTGTCACACTAGGACTTTTCAGTTTACGTAATTCTTGGGAAGAAAATTTAAATAGACCATTATGTGACTTACCCTCAAGCTCATTGAACACGTTATCCGTTTTAAAGCACCCGTGGGTTTTGGTTTAGAAATTTTTGGAACATACATAAATTTTTGCTTTCTCCCCACAAAAGCCTTTTGCCTTTTAGTTTTAATAGAGGTAAAAGTAGAACTTATTACATCCATAGCCTCCTCTAATTCACCAATCCTAAGATTTTGATTATCTTGAATAGTACTAGTTTCTAAAACAGCAATTCTTTCATTAATGGTTCCCAGTGATTCATCAACTTTGCTAGTACTATCAAGGAGATTTGGCAAATTTTTCTCTATAGACTCCAATTTCTTTATAACATCTTCCAAGGTGATCTCATTTTTAATGTTACTAACAGGTGGTGTTCCTACTAGGCTCTCAATAATATAACTAGCTTCCAACGCAGGGGTACCAAGAAAGTTACCTCCCGTCAAAGTGTCCAAGACATATCTATACCAGCTAGTTATGCCAACATAAAAATTTCTAAGCAGGATCATAGTGGAATATTTTTTAGCACACCTACGATGAGCATCGCTGATTCTATACCAAGCATCTTTCAAACTTTCTCCACTTTGTTGCTTAAAAGATCGAACCTCAACTTCAGGAACCAAAACATGATGAGCCGAACCAGACATGATAACTAACAGAAAACAAAACTGAAAATAAACTGAATGCAAGTAACTAATTTTTTTGTGTTTTTGATAATTGAAAGCAAACAAGATAAAATAAAATAAACTAAGCAAGACAAAAACAAAGTAAAGAGATTGGAAGCGTGAAACTCCCCTTGCAGAAGACTGCTGTCTCCCCGGCAACGGCGCCAGAAAAATAGCTTGATGACGTGAAACACACGTTCGTTGGGAGACCCCAAGAGGAAGGTATGATGTAGTCAGCAGCAAGTTTTCCCTCAGAAAGAAACCAAGGTTATCGAACCAGTAGGAGCAGCAACTCTTCAGAAGGTTGTCAACGGCGCCAGAAAAATAGCTGTGCAGGGAGTCTGGACTGTTGACGTGGAATCTGCACACAACACAATCAAACTACTTTGCCCCAACGAAACAGTGAGGTTGTCAATCTCACTGGCTTGCTGAAAACAAAGGATTAAACGTATGGTGTGGAAAATGAGTATTAAATTGCAGAGAATGAAAAAGGAACAGTTTGCAGTTTGTGGTTGTTTAATCAGTGTAAAAGAATGGACCGGGGTCCACAGTTCACTAGTGGTGTCTCTCCATAAAAGATAACTAACATGTTGGGTGAACAAATTACAGCTGGGCAATTGACGAATAGTGAGCGCATGACAATGCATATACATGACATGTTGACTACTATGATATTTAATTGGGCATTACGACATAATACATAGATCGTTATCCAACAGCATCTATGACTAATAATCCACCGCCGGGTTGTCATCCGAGTCCCCCGTTGGTATTAAGTTGCAAGCAACGGATAATTGCATTAAGTAAAGTGCGTAATGTAAACAAACACATATGTCCGTGGACATAGCATCGTTAGGTTATCCCTAGTGGCAACAGCACATCCACAACCTTAGAACTTTCTGTCACTGTCCCAGGTTAAACGGAGACATGAACCCACTATCTAGCATAAATACTCTCTCTTGGAGTTACAAGCATCTACTTGGCCAAAGCATCTACGAGTAACGGAAAGCATGCAAGATCTTAAATAACATATAAGATAGATTGATAATCAACTTGACATAATATTCAATATTCATCGGATCCCAGCAAACACAACATGTAGCATTACAATAATATGATCTTGATCATGTAGGGCAGCTCACAAGATCTAAACATGATGGCACAAAGTGGAGAGACAACCATCTAGCTACTGCTATGGACCCGTAGTCCAAGGATGAACTACTCACGCATCACTCCGGAGGCAGGCATGGCGATGTAGAAGCCTCCGGTGACGATTCCCCTCTCCGGCAGGGTGCCGGGAAGAGGTTCTGAACCCTCCCGAGCTAGGGTTGACGACGGCGGCGTCTCTGGATCTTTTCGTGGATATTTGCTCAGGTACTTAGGGTTTTCGCGTCGGGGGGAATAAGTAGGCGAAAGGGCGGCGGCTGCGGACCCCCGAGGGGCCCACACCACCCTAGGGCGCGGCAGAAGGGGCCCGCGCCCTAGGTGCGTGTGGCCTCCTGGTGGCCCTCCTCTGCTGCTCCTTCGCTCCGTCAGGTGTGTTCTGGAAAAATAGGGACCCCCGTGTAGTTTCGTCCAATTCCGAGAATATTTCCAGACTAGCTTTTCTGGAATACAAAAACAGCAGAAAACAGGAACTGGCACTTCGGCATCTTGTTAATAGGTTAGTCCCAAAAAATGTATAAAAGTGATATAAAGTAGATGCAAAACATGTAGCAATTGGTATAAAACAAGCATGGAACATCAAAAATTATAGATACGTTTGAGACGTATCAGCATCCCCAAGCTTAGTTCCTACTCGTCCTCGAGTAGGTAAACGATAAAAACAAAATAATTTTTGAGGTGACATGCTACTATCATAATCTTGATCATATAATATTGCAAGGCACATGTAAATGAATGAAGTGATCCAAGTCAATGGTCTATAATTTGCTACCAAATAGATAATGAGTAAACAATGAATCACACAAGCTAAACGTTTTCATGAATAGTACTTTCGAGACAAGCATCAAACAGTTTTGCATAAGTGTTAACTCATAAAGCAATAGTTTCTAACAAAAGGTATTTAATCAACACAAAGGAAGAATTTAGTTTCAGCATTTGCTTCAACTTTCAACATATTTATCTCATGGATATTGTCAACACAAAGTAGTATAACAAGTCCAATACATTGCATATAACGCATGTTGTAACAAAGTTGACACTAGTGTTTGCTTGTGGAAGACAGAAAGAATAGGAAAACTGACTCAACATAAAAGTAAAAGAAAGGCCCTTCGCAGAGGGAAGCAGGGATTAAATCATGTGCTAGAGCTTTTAGGTTTTTGAAAGCATATAGAGATTGCATAAAATATTTGATACTCCTCCCAACCTTGCTAACACAAGCCATGGCTAACCGAATCCTCGGGTGCCTTCCATCAATCACATACCATGGAGGAGTATCTATTTTTGAGAGGTGTTTGTTAATTGTCAACGAATGGTAGCGGGTGAGAACAGTATTCTACCTGTCGAACGGACTTTTAAGAGCGGCTCCCATGAAGGACGTTATTTCTACCAGCAAGGCAGATCATCCCTCTTTCTCTTTGGTTTACACACATTCAGGTATTTCACTGTTTGTCATTGCTTACTGATGAATCAGGGCAAAAGTGTGAAGAGAATTAATTGGTTAAAGTTGTAATTAATTGGGACTGGGCACCCCGTTGCCAGCTCTTTTTGCAAGTTATTGGATAAGCGGATGTATATGCCACTAGTCCAGGTGTAAAAGTCCACTCGACAAATAGAATAAAGAATAACCACACTAATTCCTCATGAGCTAGTAAACATTGACACAAAAAGGGAATAATAACATTTTGAATAATTTAAAGGTAGCACATGAAAAATTTACTTGGAGTGGCAAGGAAATACCACATATAGGTAGTTATGGTGGACACAAATGGCATGGATTTTGGCTCAAGGATTTGGATGCACGAGAAGCATTCCCTCTCAGTACAGAGTTTAGGCTAGCAAGGTTATGTAAGCAAACAAGAATATCAACCCGTACACCAAGTTTTATATGACAAACATATTGCAAACGTTATAAGACTTCATACCGTCTTCCTTGTTAACCAAACCCTGTTATTAGAAAATATCTAGACCTTAGAGGTACCACCGATGCAAACCAAATTTTCAACAAGCTTTACGGTAGTTCTTCACTAATAGGCTTAACTCATGTGATGCACAATTTAATCATGATCTACTTGTTAACTCAAAACAATTGACAAGCATCAAGTTATCCATTTTAGTGATCTACAAGATTAAGCAAGTTTTTCCTTATACCAATTACCACATGCAACATTTTCTGAACCAACCAAACACCAATCAATTTATTTCATCAACTCTCCAAACAAATATAAGTGAAGCAAGAGAGTACTTTCTACAAAAGAAAGCTAATAGCTCTGACAAGAGATACATGAAAACAAGAGCTAAAAGCTGAACAGCGCTAGATATGAATACTCAACAAATATAAGTGAAGAATAGGAGTATTCTCATGAAAAAGCGGAGCGTGTCTCTCTCCCAATCAAGAATGCTAGGGTCCAGTCAAGCTTTATTGAAAATAAAAGTGCAATACTGAAAATAAAAAGCACACAGACGCTCCAAGAAAAGCACATATGATGTGAAAGAATTAAAATATAGTTTCACTAGAGATGACCTGATAATTTTGACGATGAAGAAGGGGATGCCTTGGGCATCCCCAAGCTTAGACGCTTGAGTCTTCTTGAAATATGCTGGGGAGATCCATGGGAGCCTCCCCAAGCTTAAGCTCTTCACTCTTCTTGATCCTATTATATCATCCTTCTCTCTTGACCCTTGAAAACTTCCGTCACACCAAACTCAAAGTAGATCTCATTAGAGGGTTAGTGCATAATCAAAAATTCACATGTTCTAAAGACGCAATATGATTTGTTACTTTAAACATTAGCTACAGCCACTGATGTTATGTGAAGCTCTTCCACCCAAAAAAGAATTTCACTCAACACTAGTAAAAGAGAGAATGCGAAAAATAAAAAGGCATAATCTGTCTAAAACAGAACAGTCCGCAAAGACGAATTTTTTCGAGGCACTTACGACGCTCAGATCGAGAAACTCTGAACTAATGAAAGTTTCAGACATTCATAAAGATTACGCACAAAAATTTCAGATTTAATTAACAATCTGGTGATTTTAGGAATTTCGTACAGTGAACAGCAAAAATCTGTTTCTGCGCAGCAATCAAAATTAAGCATCATCTTATCATTAGAGGCTACTCTTGGCACAACAATGCGAGAAAATAAAGATACAAAGGAGTTGCTACAGAAGTAAACAAACTCCTTGACTCAATAAAAGAAAAATTGCAGAAAAATAAAATGGGTTGCCTCCCATAAGCGCTTTTCTTTAACGCCTTTTAGCTAGGCACAAAGCATGCATCAAGTATTACCAAGTGAAGAAAGGTCTAATTCATCAAAAGCTTCATCAAGAACAGGGTTTGTCACACTAGGACTTTTCAGTTTACGTAATTCTTGGGAAGAAAATTTAAATAGACCATTATGTGACTTACCCTCAAGCTCATTGAACACGTTATCCGTTTTAAAGCACCCGTGGGTTTTGGTTTAGAAATTTTTGGAACATACATAAATTTTTGCTTTCTCCCCACAAAAGCCTTTTGCCTTTTAGTTTTAATAGAGGTAAAAGTAGAACTTATTACATCCATAGCCTCCTCTAATTCACCAATCCTAAGATTTTGATTATCTTGAATAGTACTAGTTTCTAAAACAGCAATTCTTTCATTAATGGTTCCCAGTGATTCATCAACTTTGCTAGTACTATCAAGGAGATTTGGCAAATTTTTCTCTATAGACTCCAATTTCTTTATAACATCTTCCAAGGTGATCTCATTTTTAATGTTACTAACAGGTGGTGTTCCTACTAGGCTCTCAATAATATAACTAGCTTCCAACGCAGGGGTACCAAGAAAGTTACCTCCCGTCAAAGTGTCCAAGACATATCTATACCAGCTAGTTATGCCAACATAAAAATTTCTAAGCAGGATCATAGTGGAATATTTTTTAGCACACCTACGATGAGCATCGCTGATTCTATACCAAGCATCTTTCAAACTTTCTCCACTTTGTTGCTTAAAAGATCGAACCTCAACTTCAGGAACCAAAACATGATGAGCCGAACCAGACATGATAACTAACAGAAAACAAAACTGAAAATAAACTGAATGCAAGTAACTAATTTTTTTGTGTTTTTGATAATTGAAAGCAAACAAGATAAAATAAAATAAACTAAGCAAGACAAAAACAAAGTAAAGAGATTGGAAGCGTGAAACTCCCCTTGCAGAAGACTGCTGTCTCCCCGGCAACGGCGCCAGAAAAATAGCTTGATGACGTGAAACACACGTTCGTTGGGAGACCCCAAGAGGAAGGTATGATGTAGTCAGCAGCAAGTTTTCCCTCAGAAAGAAACCAAGGTTATCGAACCAGTAGGAGCAGCAACTCTTCAGAAGGTTGTCAACGGCGCCAGAAAAATAGCTGTTGCAGGGAGTCTGGACTGTTGACGTGGAATCTGCACACAACACAATCAAACTACTTTGCCCCAACGAAACAGTGAGGTTGTCAATCTCACTGGCTTGCTGAAAACAAAGGATTAAACGTATGGTGTGGAAAATGAGTATTAAATTGCAGAGAATGAAAAAGGAACAGTTTGCAGTTTGTGGTTGTTTAATCAGTGTAAAAGAATGGACCGGGGTCCACAGTTCACTAGTGGTGTCTCTCCATAAAAGATAACTAACATGTTGGGTGAACAAATTACAGCTGGGCAATTGACGAATAGTGAGCGCATGACAATGCATATACATGACATGTTGACTACTATGATATTTAATTGGGCATTACGACATAATACATAGATCGTTATCCAACAGCATCTATGACTAATAATCCACCGCCGGGTTGTCATCCGAGTCCCCGTTGGTATTAAGTTGCAAGCAACGGATAATTGCATTAAGTAAAGTGCGTAATGTAAACAAACACATATGTCCGTGGACATAGCATCGTTAGGTTATCCCTAGTGGCAACAGCACATCCACAACCTTAGAACTTTCTGTCACTGTCCCAGGTTAAACGGAGACATGAACCCACTATCTAGCATAAATACTCTCTCTTGGAGTTACAAGCATCTACTTGGCCAAAGCATCTACGAGTAACGGAAAGCATGCAAGATCTTAAATAACATATAAGATAGATTGATAATCAACTTGACATAATATTCAATATTCATCGGATCCCAGCAAACACAACATGTAGCATTACAATAATATGATCTTGATCATGTAGGGCAGCTCACAAGATCTAAACATGATGGCACAAAGTGGAGAGACAACCATCTAGCTACTGCTATGGACCCGTAGTCCAAGGATGAACTACTCACGCATCACTCCGGAGGCAGGCATGGCGATGTAGAAGCCTCCGGTGACGATTCCCCTCTCCGGCAGGGTGCCGGGAAGAGGTTCTGAACCCTCCTGAGCTAGGGTTGACGACGGCGGCGTCTCTGGATCTTTTCGTGGATATTTGCTCAGGTACTTAGGGTTTTCGCGTCGGGAGGAATAAGTAGGCGAAAGGGCGGCGGCTGCGGACCCCCGAGGGGCCCACACCACCCTAGGGCGCGGCAGAAGGGGGGCCCGCGCCCTAGGTGCGTGTGGCCTCCTGGTGGCCCTCCTCTGCTGCTCCTTCGCTCCGTCAGGTGTGTTCTGGAAAAATAGGGACCCCCGTGTAGTTTCGTCCAATTCCGAGAATATTTCCAGACTAGCTTTTCTGGAATACAAAAACAGCAGAAAACAGGAACTGGCACTTCGGCATCTTGTTAATAGGTTAGTCCCAAAAATGTATAAAATTGATATAAAGTAGATGCAAAACATGTAGCAATTGGTATAAAACAAGCATGGAACATCAAAAATTATAGATACGTTTGAGACGTATCAGCTCACAATTCATGAAATGAAAATATAGAGACAAAATGAGTTCTTACTATCGGCATAATGGGGGGAGGGATAGTCCAATGGTTAGGACCGCACTCCCCCTATGTCCATGCCTACATCCAAACCAAATGAATATCGTCTAATATGGGTAGGTATGCAAGAAGTCCACTAAATCCAATTGCTTATGTCCACCACATTAAGTTCTCCTCTCAACTCCTTGAATCTTGCTTCACCAAGAGGCTTTGTGAACATATCGGCGAGTTGAAGCTTGGTGTTGACATATTGATTGCAATATCACCCTTCTCAACATGATCTCGAATAAAATGATACCGGATCTCAATATGCTTGGTCTTCCCATGAAGAACCGGATTGTGAGCAATTTTGATGGCACTTTCATTATCACATAAAAGAGGCACTTTGTCACAAATGACACCATAATCCTTTAAAGTTTGCCTCATCCATAATAGTTGTGCACAACAACTTCCGGCGGCAATGTATTCGGCTTCGGTGGAGGACGAGGCCACACAATTTTGCTTCTTAGAAGACCAACTCACAAGGGACCTACCAAGGAATTGGCAAGTACCCGAAGTTGATTTTCTATCCATTTTGCAACCCGCCCAATCCGCATCCGAATAACCTACAAGATCAAAGCTTGTGCCATGGGGATACCAAAGACCAAAGTTAGGAGTATCCATCAAGTATCTTAGAATCCTTTTAACCGCGGTTTCATGACTTTCCCTAGGACTTGATTGGAATCTTGCACACATACCCACACTAAACATAATATCCGGTCTAGATGCACAAAGGTAAAGCAAAGATCCAATCATAGAACGATAAAGCTTTTGATCAACTTCCTTACCATCCGGATCTAAGTGAAGATCCGCCTTGGAGTCCATGGGAAACTTATATGGCTTGGCATTGTTCATGTCAAATTTCTTGAGCATGTCCTTAATATACTTGGCTTGACATAAGAATGTTCCTTCTCGAAATTGGTGGATTTCAAAGCCAAGAAAATAATTCAACTTTCCCATCATGGACATCTCAAATTCCTTGGTCATTAGCTTGCCAAATTGATCACTAAATTCACGGTTAGTGGAACCAAAGATAATATCATCAACATATATTTGGCATACGAAAAATCTCCATTTACCCTTTTTGTAAAAAGAGTGGGATCTATTACCCCAATTTCAAAGCCACGGTCTACTAAGAACTCCTTGAGATGATCATACCAAGCACGTGGAGCTTGCTTGAGCCCATAAAGAGCCTTATGTAGTAAGTAGACGTGGTTAGGAAATTTAGGGTCTTCGAAACCCGGAGGTTGTTTAACATACACCAACTCATTTAGTGGACCATTTAAGAAAGCACTTTTAACATCCATTTGATATAAGACAATATTATGAGTAGATGCATAAGCAATTAGTAAGCGAATGGATTCAAGTCTAGCAACGGGGGCATAGGTTTCACCGTAGTCGACTCCTTCGATTTGGGTGTAGCCTTGTGCAACCAATCTTGCTTTGTTGCGGATGACTTGACCATGTGAGTCTTGCTTGTTCTTAAATATCCACTTGGTTCCAATGACATTATGGCATGTGTCTTTGGGTTTTTCAACTAATGACCATACTTTGTTGCGCTCGAAGTTGTTCAACTCTTCATGCATAGCCGCAACCCAATCCATATCTTCAAGAGCATCATATACCTTGAGAGGTTCTAAGCTAGACAAACAAGAGACATGACCACAAAAGTTAGATAATTGTTTGCGTGTGGACACACCCCTACGAATACTCCCAAGGATATTTTCTTTGAAGTGGGAAAGATGATCCAATTTTGATGCACGCCGGATGACCCGGCGTTCCATGGCTTGACCAATTGTTTCACCAACACAAATATCTTCATCATTGCCTTCATCTTGCTCATGGTCAACCCGAAGTGGAGTTCTTGGGTTGTGGGTTCATTATGTTCTCGTTCACCACTAGAGTTGGGTGGGTCTTGACCATCTTCTTGATCATGTGAATGAATATCATGTTCTTGTTCTTGGATAGTTTCTTGATCAACTATTGAGGTGGATGGCTCAACTTGAGTAGAACTTGTTCCTTCTTCTTGAGTATCATCAATAGGTCCTTCAATAGGAATAAGTTCTCCAATCCCCATAGTTCTTATGGCTTGAGATGGAGCATCATCACCTACATCATCATGATCAATATGCTCCGCTTGGGAGCCATTATCCTCGACAAACTCCACGTTCATAGATTCTTCAACACACCCGGTGGATATGTTGTAGACCCTTTGCGGCATATCCAACAAGTATACCATCAAAAGATCTAGATTCAAATTTAGCAATTTTGCAACCTTTAATGTAAACATGGCATTTGCAACCAAAGACTCGAAAGTAAGATACATTTGGCTTTTTACCGGTGAGGAGTTCATATGGTGTCTTTTCCATGAGAGGACGGAAGAAGAGCCGGTTTGAGTAGTGACAAGCGGTGTTGATGGCTTCGGCCCAAAAGTTGTATGGGGAATGAAATTCGGCCATCATAGTTCTTGCCATATCAATAAGAGTGCGGTTCTTCCTTTCGGCACACCATTTTGTTGGGGAGTATATGCAGCGGAATATTGGTGTTGAATGCCCTCCCCACTTAGGAAATCATCCATAGTGTAATTCTTGAACTCCGTACCATTGTCACTTCTAATTGCCAAAATCTTGGAGTCATATTGGCGTTGAACTAGGGTTGCAAAGTCAATGAATATCTTTTGAGTTTCACTCTTCTTCTTGATGTAGAAAGTCCAACAATATCTTGAATAATCATCCACAATCACCAAACAATATTTCTTGCCACCAAGACTATCATATGTGGGAGGCCCAAAAGATCCATATGAAGGAGCTCCAAAGGCCTCTTAGTGGAGATAATGGTCTTCTTGGGGTGATTCTTTTCATGCATCTTTCCGGCTATGCAAGCACTACAAGGACGATCTTTGGAAAAATTAACATCGGTTAGTCCTACCACGTGTCCACCCTTTACAAGAGTTTGTAAATTTCTCATACCGACATGGCCTAGCCGGCGATGCCAAAGCCAACCCTTGTCGGATTTAGCCATTAGACACGTGGCAATTTGAGTGGTCTCTTTCGAGAAATCGACCACATACAAACCGTTCTCACGAAATCCAACAAAGGCTACTTTAAGAGATTTTGTGAAAAGGATGGTCACGTGGTATTTATTAAAGATAACGGTGTAACCGGCATCGCATAATTGACCAACGGAAAGTAGATTATATGAAAGGGATTCAACAAGGAGGACCTTCTCAATTGATAACTCCGGTGTGATCACCACCTTGCCATATCCCAATACCTTAAGTCTTGTATTGTTCCCAATGGTGACATGAGAGAATGAGAGTAATTGTTTCAATAAGCCCTTTACTACTTCTTTGCTTCCGGTCATGTGAGATGAACACCCACTATCAATGAGCCATGAAGATCCACCGGAAGAAAAGCCCTACAATAAATCAAGTCTTTGATTTAGGTACCCATTTTGGAATGGGTCCTCTTTTGTTAGTCACAAGGGTCTTTGGAACCCAAATAGCATAGTGATAATCATCTCCATATGAGGTACCAACATATTTAGCAAAAACATAACCATTTCTAGATTTCATAAGCACATATGAGGGGTTATATTTTCCGGCAAAGTCATTGTGAGTGGCATTGCCCCTTGTGGCTTTACCACCCACAATGGGTTCAACATTCTTCTTGCCCAACTCCCCCTCCTTCACAAAAATAATATCTTTTGAAGGGGAGGTAGGCATCTTCTTCTTGTTTGCCTTCTTGGACTTGGGAGCAAACCCAAGCCCTTCCTTGCCAACCACTCCCTTTTGATTGGTCAAAAGATCATTCTTTTCCCCTTGGATGCAAGTGGCTAGGCCCTTTTCAAGTTGGGCCTTCAACCTAGTGTTCTCCTCCATGAGAGATGCTTTAAGACATAAGGGTTAGTAGCACAAGCATTGGCATCTTTATCATTATGAGGAGTGGTGAAGCTAGCATATATAAATTGAGCTTGTAATTTAGCATGTGACCCCTTGAGCTTGGTGAGCTCACTTGAGGTCACCTTGTGGGTTTCCCTAAGTTGCTCAAAATTCTCAAGGAGTTTGTTATGACTCTCTACAAGCTCATCATTTTTAATTTTTAGATCACTAGCAACTTGAATAGAGGTTTCACGGGTTTCTTTTGCCTTGGATAAATCCTTGGCTTGGGTCTCCTCAAGTTGCTCCCGGAACACTTGTTCCTCAACAAGTTGATCTTCTAGCTCACCAATTTTATCGGCATGATCACGTGCATGCCCCTCAAGCTCATAAATCCTATTCTCCTTCTCCTCAAGGAGGTGTTTGGCTTCTCCATATTGGTACATGAGAGCCTCAACCATTTTCTTGGTTGGACCTTGGAGCTTGTTTATAAAGAGGGTAATTGTATCCTCTTTCTCTCATTTTTCCCTACATCCTCAACACAATCCAAGAGAGATGGTTTAGAGGAGATAGTAATTTTAGGTGGGGAATTCACCTTGGTTTCCTTGGCCATGAGGCACATAGGCTTGGGATCTTGTTGTCATTTGGAGCGGAGAAAAGGGGTGCCAATGAAGGAGGAAGGTTGCCCATTGCAAGAGCCGCCATCCCCACTTCCTCACTTGTATCATCATCCTCCTCTTCGCCACCGGACTCATACTCTTCTTCATGTGTTGCGATGACAAGAGCCTTTTGAGGCTCTCTTGATGAGGTACTTGATGGGCTTGGTGAAGAACTTCTTCTTCTTTAAGATGAGTTGGCCTCCAAAATCTTCTCTTCTCTCATAGGGGCAATCCTTCACAAGGTGATTCTCCTTTCCACAATTAAAGCACATTCTTTTCATTTGTGGGGAGAGTTGCTTCTAGGGGAGAAGTTGCTCTTGATATTCTTTTTGTTCCAATACTTGGTGGCGGCAAGAGCAAGCACCTCATTGAGTTCACCCACAAAATCTTCTTCATGATGACCACTTGTGCTTTCTTCATATCTTGGATGTTCTTCCACATGAGCCTTCAAGGCAAGGTTCTTTGTGCCACGAATTTGGTTGATGGAAGACTTGGAAGTGGCCTTCAAGGTATCATAAGTGACGAATTGTGCCAATATGTCATTGGGAGACATTGTTTTGTAGTCCGCTCTCGTATGGAGATTCATCACCATATTTTCATTGTATGGAACAATGGTCTTGAGGAACTTGGCTTTGACCCATTCATCATCCATATCTTTCTTTCCATTTTCCCTACATGCACAACAAGCTTGGTGAGTCTTCGGAAGAGATCCGATGGTGTCTCTTCTTCTAGCATGATGAAGTTGTCCACTTGATGTTGAAGGATGGCGTCGTTGGAGCGTTGAAGGCCCTCATTTCCTTCATATACCGATGCGAGAAAATCCCAAGCCTCCTTGGTGGTTTTGAGATTCCGCACTTGATCTTCATCATGGGCGGTCATGGCACTCTCAAGGATGTACTTGGCGTTTGCATCAAGTTGTTCATCAATCTCTTCTTGCCTTGTCAAGTTGGAGGGATCAACCGGAGTAACCATTTAGAACCACCCTCCAAAGATGCACCGATGAGCTGCGAAAATAAGACTCCATAGATTTCTTCCAAGTGAAATAACGAGTATTATCAAGCTTAGGAGGTGGCCTACTTAGGTTGGTTATATGAGGTTGAGTGGGTGGAACTTGAGTGAGATATGAAGTAGGTGGAGCAAAGTTATGAGGGGCTTCTCACTAGTTTTAGGTTGGTCTTTGTTATCCTTAACAACCAAGGCCTCAACGTTGAAACACCGGTTGATGAGGAGGCATTTTGATTATTAATGACCCGAGTAAACACCTCGTCCACCATTTTGCCTTTCATGAACCCAAAGAGTTCAATCATGGCTTCATGGTGACCGGGGCATTATCATCGGGAGGGGTTATCCCCGCTTCACTTAGTTCTTTCTCAAGTTGTTCTTTATCATTTTTCTCTTGTTGTTCCTTAGCAAGTTTTAACTCCTCGTCGCTAGTCATCCTCCTCTTTAGGCTGTTAAGCCCTTAATAAAGAGACCTTGCTCTGATACCAATTGAAAGGATCGAGTAGGTTGACTAGAGGGGGGGGGGGGTGAATAGGCAACTACAAATTTCCTTTTTCTTTTAATACAAATTTGGGAATTTGCTAGTTAATGCTTCTAGAGATAATGAAAAACATGCTTATGGAGTAGACACTAGAGGTGGTGCTTCTACTCAGGATCCTTTATATCCTGAGGGACATCCTAAAAGAATTGAGAAGGATTCTCAACTAGCTAATGACACTGGAACTTCTTCTAAGAAAAAGAAGAAGAAACATAAAACTGTTGTAGAATCTCCTGAACCTGTTAAAGATCCTAATAGCATATCTATTTCTGATGCTGAAACTGAAAGTGGTAATGAACATAACAATGATAAGGATAAGAATGATGCTTTTGATAAAGAAGAGAGTGAAGATGAACCTGAAAAGCATTCTAAAAATAAAAAGTATACTAAGTAAGATTTTATTGCTAAGAAGCATGGTAATGAGAGAACCTTGGGTGCAAAAGCAAATGCCTTTTCCTAATAAGAAACATAAATCAAAGGAAGAGGAACACTATAATAAATTTTGTGATTGG
The DNA here is from genome assembly GCA_947311845.1 of Poa pratensis. Taxonomy (NCBI): domain Eukaryota; kingdom Viridiplantae; phylum Streptophyta; class Magnoliopsida; order Poales; family Poaceae; genus Poa; species Poa pratensis. The sequence continues at coordinate 45,370,273 of CAMZMU010000043.1, forward strand.
ATGAAACCCTTGTTTTTGCAAATTCCTTTGGCTGATGCTATTAAATTGCCTCCTTATTCGAAATATATGAAAGATATTGTCTCTAACAAAAGGGAAATTCCTAATGAGGAAATTTCTACTATGCTTGCTAATTATTCTTTCAATGGTAAGGTTCCAAAGAAGCTTGGAGATCCAGGTATACCAACTATTCCTTGCTCCATCAAAAATAATTATGTTAGAACTGCTCTATGTGACTTAGGAGCAGGAGTTAGTGTCATGCCTTTCTCTCTTTATAAGAGGCTTTATGTGGATAAATTGATACCAACTAATATATCTTTGCAAATGGCTGATAAGTCTACTGCTGTTCCTGTTGGCATATGTGAGGATGTTCCGGTTCAAGTGGCTAATAATTGTTTGATATTAACTGACTTTGTTGTGTTGGAAATGCCTGAAGATGATAATGTGTCTATTATTCTTGGGAGACCTTTTCTTAACACTGCAGGGGCTGTTATTGATTGCAACAAAGGAAAAGTAACTTTCAATGTTAATGACAAAGAGCATACTGTTTATTTTCCAAAAAAGCTGGACAAGATATATGGAGTAAATACTATAGCTAATTTTAGAACTATCAAAGTGGGAAGTATTGATTGCCCTATTTATGAACCTCAAGAAGGATTTCAAAGTATTATGATTGGATCTATTGCTATACAATTCAAGGTATCATGATTGTCTCATGTGGTTTAATTCTTTTATGTCATATAAAATTTATTTGGTGACAAGACTTGATCAACCATGTTAACAAATATGTTTTAGATGCATAGAAGTACTAAATAACATTTTATTTCTCATCCTTGTTTTACCTACTGTTGTGCTACTGAACTTACAAAGTTTTTAGTTGAGATTGGTCTTTATAAAATTTTATTTCTGCTCTAAGTTTATTATTTAAATACCCAGAAAATGTGCAAAATGAAAGTTTTCAAAAAATTCTGAAAATTGTATCACAAATCTTAGTTTTTAAAGAGGAACGTGGGAGCACCTGGGGCTGACCAGGGGACCCACCATGCCTCCACGCCACTCCTTGGCGCGGCAGGGGGTGTGGCCGCGCCGTGGCATGGTGTGGGTCCCACCTGGCCTTCCACTCAATCATCTTCCTCCCACTCCTTTCTCTCTCCCGACCAAACACTCCACCATTGTTCAAACTCGTGTTCTTGCTGCTCTTGCTCGAATTTTTCGATCTCCTTGCTCATCCCATCTTTGTTGCTGAGATTTGGACCATTTGCTCTCCGGTATGTGACTCCTCCGATTATCCAAGTAGAATTTTGTTTAGTTGTGTATTTCTTGAGTATTTTGGTACTGTAGGTGACATGTTGAAAGGATCGAGTAGGTTGACTAGAGGGGGGGTGAATAGGCAACTACAAATTTTCTTTTTCTTTTAATACAAATTTGGGAATTGCTCAAATATAAGTTCTCTAGATATGCAACTAGGTGAACAATCCTATATGATGAGCAATAAACAAGCTAGCAAGATATTCTACACAAAATAAGCTAGCAATACAAGTAAAGGAAGGTTAAGAGATAACCACACGGTGACGCGGAGATGTTCTACCGAAGTTCACTCCCCAATGGAAGGTACGTCTCCGTTGGAGCGGTGAGGAGTCACAAAGTGAACTCCGAATAGCCTTGATATGGCACACCGTATCTCCCTCGTGTTATCCTCCGATGAGGAGTTCCACGAGCCACTATATGATGCCCTCGAGGTCGGCAACAAACCTTTACAAGGATGAGGCACACTCCACAACCGAATTGGAGGCTCTCACCAAATTCCCGCGGCTCCCAAAGCCACAAGAATCACAAGGCCGGGGCACGACTCCACAACTTAATTGGAGGCTCCCGGCTAGTCCCCGCGGCTCCCAAAGCCACAAGAACGACCAACGACAATCCAATGTATCAACGAACTTACAAGCTTCAAGTCCTCTCAAGAACGGAGGGGAAAATCAAATCGCTTGGGTGGAAGTGCAGATCTAGGCCAACTCTCCCAAGTCCTAGAAGGACAAGGTGTTTGAGTGGGTAGGGAGACAGATCTAGTGAGTAGAAGCTTTCAACAATGGTGGGGGGATTCAGTTCTGGTCATGGTGCCCTCTCCAAGGTAGGAGAAGGCCTTTATATACTGCTCCCAGAATCTAGCCGTTGCAGACAGGTAAATTGGATAATCCGATCCAAGTCAGCATCGGATTATCCGATCCGGAGAACCTCAGTGTGCGGTTGCTTGTAGTCCTTAGCAGATTTCGAGCAAATCCTGACCATCGGATAATCCGATTCTTCCCAAATCGGATAATCCGGATAACTTCAGTGTGAGGTTGCTTCTAGTCCTTAGCAGAATTCCAGCAGACTTTGCAAATCGGATAATCCGAATCTTCCAACATCGGATAATCCGATTTTCTTCAGCAACAATACAGGCTCTTTTCAACTCCCTTTTTGGATTTGATGCAAAGATGTTTTAATCACTTAAAACCTGCATCACTTGATTCACATGTTAAATCATCACTAGTGTTGTTGCCTAACACACAAAACACAAGGGATTAAGAAATGTCCTTTCACATGTTAAGTGAGTATGCATGCTTGTTCTATGCTTAGATTAATTAGTCTTGATGCATGTCTAGTCCTCTTGCAAGTCTCTATAGTAGTTTCTTTGAATTAGTTGCTCAAAAATCAATTTTTATAAGGTTTTGTTAAAAAAATTAGAAAAGGGGGATGAATGAACATCAACTTGATTATAATGAATTGGAGGTGCATGAAGTCATGGGAGTCAACCGCGAAGACGCCATGTTCCCCTCTATCTATCCATGCTCTAACTTTATGACTGCTGTAGGGATTCTGCAAGATTTCAATACTCTAATCTCTAATGCAGGGTTGGAAGATTTTGTTGTTGACGAACCATATCAATATGCAAAACTGACTATGTAAGTGGTGCGAAACTTTAGATTTAGCTGGTCTTCACCTAACCCCATGGTACACTATAACATCTACAATAAAGCTGTAAATTTGCCCTTTGATGATTTTTGTGCAGCTATTAAGGTACCACATTGGGGATCGCGCGAGAAGTTTAGAGGGCAACCTAAGCCTCTAATGGACCTGTATGAGGAGATCTGCCAAGGGAGAAGTTTAGCAGATGAGGGTGGTAAAATTTGAAGCATTCAACTCCCATCTATTCGATATTTTGCCTATTACGTTGGCAAGTGTGTTCTAGCTAAGAAAAATGCAAACAAATTATCTGTTTATGACTTGGCTTTCATCTCAGCTGCTTTGAGGTGTGATAGGACTTATAATTTAGGTGCCTTGATAGCTTTCCGCCTTTCCGCTAACCGCGAGAAAGGGGGAGTTTGTGGAGGTCTCATTGCTTCTCGTTTATTAGCTATGCATGGTGTAGGGCCGCATCATTTAGACATTCAGTTTCCTATAGAAAGGCTTGATATTAACTCCATGATAAGTCATAAATTTGTTCCTAACTGGGCTACCTTGAATAACTTAACCTACGAAATAACCTTTTTCCAGAAGCGTAGGTGGAAAGTAATTAAGTCCGAACGATTAGTTTGTTTGCCTGGACCTCTTTTGTTTAACTTTGTTGCCAGGGAAGGGTGGTCACTCTCTGAGGATGACCTTGAGGCATACTTAGAGGAGCACGGCCCTCACGCAGAGGATGATGGAGAGGAGCCCGATGGGGATTTCACTCAGCCTTCCGACACTGCGGGCTTCCCATACCAGCACTTTGACTATGGGACTTCTGCCCCTTCTTCTTCACGGGAGCCTGATTACGATCGTGCTAGGTATGATCCACCAGGGTGGAGCGCATACCCACGCCGATGATTGATCTCCACATAGGCCAAAAGCCTAAGCTTGGGGGAGGTACACCGACATCTCACTCACTTTTATATCCATATTTTGTCGGTACTTTGTATATCCATGTTTCGGTTTCTTTCTTTTTCATTGTTGTATCTTGTTTTGTTTTTACCTTCCAAAACCCAAAAAGACCAAAAATATTTCTGTTATTTCTCTTTGTTTTCCTATTTTGTACTTTTTAGTGCTGATTTGCTTTATCTTTTAGCTTCGGTTTAGTATTCAAAAATCCAACAAGATTTTGCTTTATTTGTTTGCCCCATTTCTTTGCTTGTTTAAAATCGAAAACCCAAAAATATTTGTTGTTCTTCTTTGGTTTTGTATAGTTGTTGCAGAGTTCAACAGTCTTCCGTGACTCCATTGGAGCTTGGTTATCATTTCATATCATTCAAGCCACACAAGTGAAAAGCAATAATGACGATTTATGACAACTCGAGTTATGGTGAGAGGCTGGTATGAACTCTATTTGTTTTCATTTTTGTACATATACTCGCGTATATGGACATGCTTAGCTGGTTCGTGTGAGGACTATGTTATTTAATGGATGCTTAGTAGTACATGTTTTCTTATGATCAGTTCCAATTTACTAATAGTAGATAACATGTCATATAGATATTTACTTGCATTGTTCTATTCATAAAAGGGTATGACATGGTGGTATCCTCCTCTGAATGATTCATTTGAATTGACTTGGCACATGCTCACGCATGCTCATGACTGAAAAACAAAAAGTCAATTAAGCCTTGATGATTTATTTTGCCTCAGAGTATGATTATGACGGTTAATGCTCTCTTGATTGTCGCTTCCCAGTCTATTGCTAGCCTTCACTCGTACTGAGCGGGAATGCTGCTCGTGCATCCAAATCCCTGAAAACCAAGTTATCCCAATGAGCCCACTAAAAATTCCTATGCATGGTATTTCGAACCATTCCAAGTAAATTTTCATGTGCTACATTTAAAACCTTCAAAATACTTCTCATTTTGTGACACTGTTTTTAGCTCATGAGGAAGTAGTAGTTGGGTTTGTTATCTTCCATACTAAATTAAGTTCACCGACTTGCATGCTTCATCTGCTCGTCACTAATTTTACAAAGAGCTGGTTAGACCATTATAACATCTGAAAAGTAAAATAAAAAATAGGCACTCCTCCATGGTATGTGATTGTTGCCAGGCACCCGAGGATTCGGTTAGCCATGGTTTGTGAAAAGCAAAGGTTGGGAGGAGTGTCATACTATATAGAAGTGCATGCTATAATTGCCTAATATCATTAACTCGGAACCGCTCTCAACTTGTTTAGTATGGAAGATAACAAAAACTCTATTGCCATTCATTGACAGGAACAACCACCTCCCAAACATATTTTTACCTCTGTTTTATAAATAAAAAGCTCTAGCACATGTTAATCCCTGCTTCCCTCTACGAAGGGTCAATCTTTTATTTTTATGTTGAGTCACCATCCTTTCTTTGAGCACCTTCTCGAGAGCATAACTGTCATTCTTAGTGTAATGTGCTTGTCCCAGAATGCGGTTAACTGCGGCATAACTTTGATGCTTTTATCTTTGATATTTTTACTTCTAGTCTTCACTTGAACTTCAGAGGTGCCTTGGCATTTATGTTTTGCTCTACAAATAAAGGCAAGCGAGATACCACTTTATCATATCTTATTATGAACATTGCAATCCTGCAGATAGATTTATTTCATGTTATTTATTCTTAGTGTGTTGGTGTCTTTTCATAGTTTACATAGCTACTAGGTGGCATTATCTGCATTTTTCTTATTATGAATTGCCTATATACTTGATCATATAGTGAGAATGTATAGATCATATGAAGCAAATGTGTTTATAAAAGTTTCTTTTATCGCACTCAGTTCTTGACTGAATTGCTTGAGGACAAGCAATAAGCTAAGCTTGGGGGAGTTGATACGTCCAAAACGTATCTACTTTCCCGAACACTTTTGCTGTTGTTTTACCTCTAATTTGTGTGTTTTGAATGCAACTAATACGGACTAACGCTGTTTTCAGGAGAATTGCCCTGGTGCCTTGTTTTTGTGCAGAAAGTCAAGTTTCAGGAAAATTCCCGAAAAATATTCCAGAGCTCCTATTTTTCCAGAAGACGCACGGAGCCAGAAGACGAGACGGAGGCGGGCCACACGGGCCCCACGCCATGCCCCGGCGCGGGTAGAGGTGGGCCGCGCCTGGGGGTGGCGTGGCCGCCTCGGACACCACCTCGCGACGCCCTTTTGACTACTTAATCCCCTTGACCTAAAAACCCGAGGAGGATCGACGCTTTTCCCGGAAACACTCCAGAGCTCCGCCGCCACCGAAAACCCTAATTCGGGGACCAGAAACTCCGTTCTGGCACCCTGCCGGGACGGGGAATTGGAGGAGATCATCGCCATCATCATCATCACCGACGCCTCTCCATCAACCATCCATGATTCCCCCATCCATGTGTGAGTAATCCCCGCTGTAGGCTGAAGGGGATGGTAGGGATTGGATGAGATCATTCATGTAATAGATATCAGATTGTTAGGGCATGGTGCCTAGTATCCGTTGTTAGTACTTTATGTCATTGTTGCAACTTGTTATGCTTAATGCTTGTCACTAGGGCCCGAGTGCCATGATTTCGGATCAGAACATGTTATTGTATCATGAGGATAATTATTGCTTTAGATCATATCTGCAAGTTGTATACACATATAATTGTCCGGAACCCGAGGCCTCAAAGTGACAGCAATTGGGATAACCGGAGGGGATGGCTGTGATGTGAGGATCATGTGTGTTCACGGAGTGTTAATGCTTTGCTTCGGTGCTTTATTAAAAGGAGCACCTTAATTACCAGTAGTTTCCCTTGAGGCCCCGCTGCAAACGGGCTGGTAGGACAATAGATGTTGTGCAAGTTTCTCATTGCGAGCACGTACGACAAAATACAGAACACATGCTTATGAGTACTTAGTACCTGGATGCTTTATTATTATTATCTACCTGCAATTGCCCATGTCTTGACTATTATATGAATTATCTTATCCATGCAACGCCCTTTCATCCATCCCTATGCCTACAGTATTTTAATCCTGCTGTCTACTACAATTACTGCTGCTGTCTTTATTTCATTACTGCTATTGTTTCACTACTGCTACTGCTATAAAAACTGTTGCTACTGATAAACTGTGTCGAGCAAGTCTGTTTCCAGGTGCAGCTGAACTGACAATTCATCTGTTAAGGCTTGTAAATATTCTTTGGCTCCCCTTGTGTCGAATCAATAAATTTGGGTTTTACTTCCCTCGGAGACTGTTGCGATCCCCTATACTTGTGGGTCATCACCCACTCACAGTCACCATGCCAGATGGGCAAACCACGATCGTCATCACAGAGGACGTGGCGGCTAAGGCGACAAAAGCTGTCTGTGAGTGCACCATGATGTCGGCGGACTCATCCCGCGAAGAGCTGATGGCGCACCAGTACCTCCTGTGGCAGGAGAGCCTAAGGCTGGATAAGCTTCGGGCAGTGCTCGAGGAGCGCAAGAAACAAGCCAGCATATCGAGTGCTCAGAGAGCCGGGTTGTCCACCCAATCTTCAGGGCAGACCGCGCTACCCCGCCACCGGTCCCGAGTACACCACATGCCGGAGCACGAAAGAGCGGAGATAACCCGCAGCTTAGAATCCTCGTTCATGACGCACGATGAAGAATGGATACCCATCCCCAAAACAACTTATGGAGCCCTACTCTCGGTGGCCACGTACCTGATGGAAACACAACCTCCTGAGGGCGACCCCAAGGCAGCGTTATATCGCCAGCAGATCAAGTCGCTGGCCATGGCAGGAGCAACGCTCACACCTGGTGCTCCCGGAGCAACCGAAGGCACATCGGGTGGCAGCAACAGGTCACCCCGACGACAGCAGAGCCCGCGGCAGAAGCCGCGCGACCACGACTGCGACAACCACAACCGCGATGACCACGACTGCGACCACGACAACCGTGGCAACCGCAACCGCGTCGACCGCGACACTCGCGACCGGAGTAACCGCGACCGCGCCACCCGTGACCAGGAAGGTCACGTCATGCGAAACCGCGGTGACCAGTACAATCTCGCGGAAGGCGAGGACGCGCGCAACGTCAACACAACGCACAATCATTAGAAACCGCTCCGTGCGGGCTGCCCGTGAAGCCAACGGCGAGGACTCCTACTCAGAAGGGGAATTCGAGCCATGCAGAGCACTATGCTTCAACCGCCGCATCCGCGAGACTCGGATGCCCAAGGGTTTCAAGCTCACCTCAGAGAATACCATGTACGATGGCTTGGATGACCCAGCCCTCTGGCTGGAGGACTATCTGACGACAGTCACCTGCCAGCGAGGCACAACCACTACTGCCATGCAGTACATACAGCTCATGCTTTCGGGTGCAGCTCACGCCTGGCTCAAGAGCCTACCTCAGAACTCATATGATTCGTGGGACCTTTTCCAAGAAGATTTTGTCAAGAACTTCCTGGGAACATACAAATGTCCAGCAACAATCGAAGAACCGCGGGCGTGCAAGCAGCGTTCGCACGATTCGCTGTGGGCATACATCCGACGATGGACCCTCATGCGCAACTCTGCTGGATCAATCTCAGAATATAGAGCAATCGACACCTTCACTCGCGGAGTCATCCGGCGTGACCTCAGAGAAGAATTCGGACGCCTCCAGCCGAAGACCATCACCCAACTCATGAAGATCGCAAATGAGTGGGCAGAAGGTGAAGACTCGGTGCGAAATGAGTATCCTGACCGCAAGACGGCGAAGGTGACCATGGCGCCTGGGGCCGCAGAGATAGCCGCGGCTGTGACCGAAGGCGCAAGCGCAAATCCCGCAACTATGAAGATGCAGATGGAGTCGAGATGGTGGCGGCTGGCTACGCTGAGGCACGCGATGACTGAAGCAGTGACAACAATCGGCAAGATGATTGTGGTCGCGATTGTGGATACCGCGATGACGGATACCGCAAGAGCGAATGGCGACCGCGAAAACCTCGCGACGACTCGCGAACACCACGCACCCCTGCAGAAGAGCTAGAAGAATGCAAATTTCACATGTTCAGAGGAGAAGACGGAAAGCTGCGCTCCAGCCACCTATTGAAGGATTGTAAAAAATTCACCCGACTGTAGGGCGAGTACTCGAAGCTGCTGAAGACAGCACCAGGGGCGGTAGCAAACGCAGCCCCGCCTCCTCCAGCCCAACCGATGGATCACATGGCGGGAGCAGTCCATCTCAACTCACGCATAGAAGCTCCCCCCACCAACGGAGACAAATACCCGGATCCGCTCGGGAAGATGTACATGATACAGAAAGGTCGACCATCCAATCGATTGCAAAAGCTCATCTCACGATAAGTTGATAACCCCCAAGAGCAGGGGATCACTGTAGCACCTCTCAATGTGGAAGTAGGTATCGATCCGCAGGAGCAAGAAGGAAAAGTTATCTATTCCCTACAACTAAAGTGTCACAAGTTTTAGTTGATTATGCACTAAACAAGTTTAAGAACAAGGTGGTTGATTTAATGGATGGAAGTTTGATGTAACAAAACAAGAATGTAAAAGTGTCCCAATCCTCTTCAATGCAAGAGGACAAGACAAAGGTTTTCTCTTATAGGAACAATGGACATGGGTTCATGGGTTCACTTAATCCTCTCTCTCTCATCTATGGTGATTATCATGTTATAGATAAAGTACACACAATTGTCATGTTTTAATGGTAGCTTTTAATGACGGCTATATGTCCTAAAACACATAGTTGAAAGAAATACTCATTTGTGTGCTATGTCACCCCCGCAAGGCTAGCATGGCTGCTGTCACTCCCACATCATACTCTTTCTTTTTACCCCCAGATAAAGGATGTTGGGCTGTATTTCACATGTCACTCAATACATATGCCGTGTCACATCGGCCATCCCGTACCTACATACATCATACTTCATAATGGACAATATTCTAAACACTAGTGCAATGATTCATAATTCGTGTGCATGACCACATCTCTCTCATCTATCCACACTTGGTGGTGTCAATCACCTCATGACAAGGATAAACAAGGCATTATGCATAAATCAAACCATCACATGCATCATAGAATATCTCCAAAGTATGACAAATCATAAAAGCTCCAACACAACGGTAAATGCATAACAAATCATCTCATACCACAATATCCACCATAGGAATTACATAGATGACCGTAATCATGTTCAGCAGCTCATACGGTACTAATTAGTGAAGCTCAAAGAGAGGAGAGATACATAAGTTACCACCACAAACCCAAGTCCAGGGGGTGGACTACTCCCCCTTCATCATGGAGACGGTGGAGAAGTCGTTGGAGAAGATGGAGACCACCCCGGCAGCGCCCCGCCGGAGTTTTCCCCCTCCAATCTGCAGCTCCAGGTCTCTGTTTCGTGGTTTCTGTGTTTCGGCGGCGCTCCTTTCGCGAAAGCCCTGGGGGTCTATATATAGTCGTTTTTAGGTCAAGACGAAGCTTCGGGAAGAAAGATCGACGGCAGCGGAGGCCCGAGGGCCAGGATGGGGGACCCCACGCGGTCAGGGAATCTGGCCGCGTGGGCCCACCCCTTTCTGCCTTCTGGTCTCCGTTTCTTCGATTCCTTTGCGCCTACGTTTCGTTCCTTCCAAAAAAGTGATCCCCGTAAAGTTTCAGGTCATTTGGACGTCGTTTGGGTCCCTGAAACATCAAAATATAGAAAAAGGGGTTTTCTGACAGCGCAGGGTTAATTCCAGAAAAATGGGGAGTTGTTAATTATCCCCAAAACTTAATATAAATCATGAATATAACCCTTATATGATGCAAATAACATGTAATAAAATGTAAAGTTCATGTATGCATTTTACATGCATCAACATCCCCAAGCTTAACCCATGCTCGTCCCGAGTATGAAGGTGATAAAACTAACATGGACTTTGCATTTTAATACTATCAATGGATATCAAAGGTGATTACTATTGCTACATAAGTCAAATGATTCATTCTTCAAAGGAATAACAATATGCAAGATAAATTATGAAGTGATATCAAATACTCAATGTAAAGATGTTCAATGATAAATTCACAAAGTGTAATATAGAAGAAAGTACTATGGACCAAATGTATGCATAATGAAAAGTAAAAACATCCTATGGTGGTCATAGAGTACTTCTTATGAAAACTGAATATAAAAGGTGGACACTTTGGATAGATAAATAAGTAGAGGTAAAGCATGAATAAGTTTCATCTAACTTCCAAACACTTCTACTTAAGTTAATGCTTGCAATGTGGTAGTCATTGGTGTGGAGCTCTCATTACCCCTATCATAGCATCTTGAATGATTAATGTTTAAAGTGAAAGCAAATATGAGTGGTGTGCTTGACAATGTATTGGTTGAATGTCTCATGTCCCTTGAATACAAGTACCTACACCATGTGTTACTCACTTTGGTCCACAAAGTAAATTCAAATAAAGGTCATTGCAAGTAATAATAGTATCATCAAGAACTGCACTGGGGTACCTCTTGTCCCTTGACATGAACAAGCCCATGTCAAAACAACAAGACAAACAGACAATGAACAATCTCAGCACTCTTTTATTTACTATGGGTATAGCTTTTTATTATGAGGTGCATCACTGAATGAACATTATGGTTATGCTGTAAATTTCCACCATGAATGATGCATGGCTTAGATTAGCGGCCCAGGCATTTCTCTAACCATTTATACAAACTCTTTGAACTTACTAAGTATCCACATTCATTTCACCCATGATAGGCATCCATAAACAAAAGTACATGACATCAACTAAATATAAATAAGTGCAATGTTGAAAGCTTGCCATGTGACAGCACATATGGGCTAACTCCCAACCAAAACTATTGTCAAGCCCACAACTTCATAATTTTAATCACAATGGTTCATGCTTATTAAATGCAATAAAAGTAAATTGTGCATCAAGTTCGTGAGAGCTTTTAACCAATTTTTCCCATGACAATCAATAACATAAGCATTTAAATTCAGAAATGTAGATAACACAATATAACATGATAAACATACTTGGAATAGCATAAAGCTAATAGGTAGATATGGTGGACTCACTGGAAAAACTTTGGTTGAAGGTGTTGGGAAACAAGCTTTTTACTTGTTGTAATTTTTGGGCTAGCAATAGGGAGAAAGTTGACCATCTAAATGCATGCATAAGTGTCCATAGAACTAATCAATCCATGTTAAACCAAGTAAAGTTAAAATTCAACATCTAAACATGGTAAAAGATAGCTCTTGACAACACACTTGCAAATTAACATCATTCAAAGCACATGAATTATGCAACTATATGTATCTTTTAAAATCAACTCAAACATCCCTATCCCAATATATTTAATAGCATCCAACATAATTCAACCCAAACTTCCAGTAGCTCTCTCATATATAAATGATAGTGGTGGTCTCAGAAAATAACAAACCGAAATAACAAAAGCAAAAAAAAAACAGACGCTCCAAGTTTATACGATAAAGTGCTTTGATCGAAAAACAGAAGTTAGACGTGTGCAAACCGAGAGTGTGTTGGTCCAGTGGGGTTGTCTTGACATCCCCAAGCTTATGGTCTTCACCATCCTTGGATAGCTCTTGGTGCAGCTCCTCTAATCCCTGTGAAAAAACTTCAAAACACCGTTTCTCCCATTTCTTTTCTGTGGGGTGATATTAGTAGTGATAAACAAATAGGTTCCTTGCTGCATAAAATCCTTAGGCAAAAATTCATATGAATGTCCAGAGAGTATATAATGTTGTATGCCTACTCATAAACTCAATTGAATCAAAAAGATTCAAGCAAAAAGCTCAAAGAATGCATCAAACAATATCAAGACAGAATCTGTCCAGAAAAACAGCAGCAGCAAAACGCATTTTTCTACCCTACTTAAACTCGTCAGAAAAATCTGCAAAAAATCACGTATACAGAGGATGAAAAGTTGAAGCTACAGTTCAAATTACAGCTCAATCGGAGTTACAGATAAAAACTCTCCGAAAATGAATAGCAACTTTTCAAACCCAAAATAGGTAAAACTTGGTTCTTCATTAAAAATCCCAGAAACAAAACTAACAAACTACTCTCTTGTTACAGCAAGAGGACTCAAAGAAAATCAAAAATAAAAACAACCGGGTTGCCTCCCGTAAAGCGCTTTCTTTATAGCCATATAGCTAGGCTTACTTACTTGATAATCAAAGGGGACGCAGCTCATGAGGGAGCTTGAACTTGGTGTGTCCCTCTTCCTTGGGAAGTGTTCCATGCACAATACCAGGGTCCCATGGTGTTCTTAATCCAATCAAAATAATTGCCAAGTTGAACCCTAGTTGAGAGAAAAACAAAACACAAAAGTAATAACAACGAAGTCTGACTTTCTTTCTATGCATTGGCATTTTGTATACGAATGAATCACCATAAATAGAAGTTTCCCAATGCATATTAACAATATTTACTTGCATCATATAATTATTAGCAACATAAAGAGAGTTCTTATCACCTCCTCTTTCATAATAGTTGCAAGTAGTAGAAATAAATTCAACCATATAACCACAAGAATCATTCAACTTAGATAATTTAGGCACATAAAGAGGATTATTAAATTTATTATGGAATTCATTAGCATGCTTCCCTCTTTCAAAATAGTTAATAAGATCAATATTAAGTTTAATATCATGGTTGCAACAAAGATTTAGAACTAAAGGTAATTGCAAACCACATAAGTATTTCTCAACATAAGCAAATTTCTCCTCTATGGTGTAGTTAGGAGAATTCAGAAACAAAGTAGGACTCTCATGAGTAAGAGTAACATCTCAAACATCAAGTATATCATTTTTATCCTCACATAATTTAGCAACAACTAAACATGGAGGTTTATCAATAAGCATAGGACCATCATCTAAAGCATTATCATATAGCATATTTAAGCAATACTCCTCATTATCATCAATAAGTTCACTAGTAGTATTAATAGAAAGTAAAGGAGCATTTTTAGTTTCATCATAATAGCATGGATTCTCATAAATAACAAAAGATTTTTGAGTTTGAGTGTTACTATCATTTGTTGATGGTGAAGCTGGGAGATCCAATTCTTCCCCAAGCTTAGGTTGGAGCACATCCATTTCAATCTCTTCACATACTTCTCTTCCAAGCTTATGTTTTCATCATCCTCTTGGGGTTGCACGGGCATCCCCAAGCTTAGCTTTTGTCATCTTCTTCCTGCAAAATATTAGTACTTTCCGCGGCAGCAAGAATTCTTTCTTTAGGAGTAAAATATTTAAGAAAAACCTTCCTCAAACTACTCCATTCAATAGTAACTTCTTCATCCAAAGACTTGAACCAAATACGAGCATTACCAGATAAAGACAAATATAATAGCTTCCTTTTTACCTGATCATCAGAAATACCAGGAAGCCTAAATAAACCACATATCTCTTCAACTGTCTCCACGTGTTCACGTGCAGACTTAGTTCCATCCCCTGCAAATGGATTTTTCATAACTCTTTTAACATGACCAACGGGAATTTTATATCCCACTTTAGGTATCTCAGACACAGTAGTTTCAACCACTTTAGGAGCATTAGCATAAGTACTTTCATATAAAGCAAGATGCAGCGAAGCACGATTCATAGATGCCATAGTAATAGTATCAATAGTTTTTATGTATTTTATGTTTTTAATGAAAACTGAAAATAAAACTAATGAGAAACTCACAACCAAACAAGTTTAAGGGAACCTCCCCAAGCTTAGATGATTGCAAGATATAAAGCAAGATAAAATAAATCTAAAGTCTAGTGCACACAAGAATAGAAACTTAAGCTCTACGCTCCCAGGCAACGGCGCCAGAAAAGTACTTGATAACCCCCAAGAGCAGGGGATCACTGTAGCACCTCTCAATGTGGAAGTAGGGTATCGATCCGCAGGAGCAAGAAGGAAAAGTTATCTTTTCCCTACAACTAAAGTGTCACAAGTTTTAGTTGATTATGCACTAAACAAGTTTAAAGAACAAGGTGGTTGATTTAATGGATGGAAGTTTGATGTAACAAAACAAGAATATAAAAGTGTCCCAATCCTTTTCAATGCAAGAGGACAAAACAAAGGTTTTGTCTTATTGGAACAATGGACATGGGTTCATGGGTTCACTTAATCCTCTCTCTCTGTCATCTATGGTGATTATCATGTTATGGATAAAGTACACACAATTGTCATGTTTTAATGGTAGCTTTTAATGACGGCTATATGTCCTAAAACACATAGTTGAAAGAAATACTCATTTGTGTGCTATGTCACCCCCGCAAGGCTAGCATGGCTGCTGTCACTCCCACATCATACTCTTTCTTTTTACCCCAGATAAAGGATGTTGGGCTGTATTTCACATGTCACTCAATACATATGCTGTGTCACATCGGCCATCCCGTACCTACATACATCATACTTCATAATGGACAATATTCTAAACACTAGTGCAATGATTCATAATTCGTGTGCATGACCACATCTCTCTCATCTATCCACACTTGGTGGTGTCAATCACCTCATGACAAGGATAAACAAGGCATTATGCATAAATCAAACCATCACATGCATCATAGAATATCTCCAAAGTATGACAAATCATAAAAGCTTCAACACAACGGTAAATGCATAACAAATCATCTCATACCACAATATCCACCATAGGAATTACATAGATGACCGTAATCATGTTCAGCAGCTCATACGGTACTAATTAGTGAAGCTCAAAGAGAGGAGAGATACATAAGTTACCACCACAAGCCCAAGTCCAGGGGTGGACTACTCCCCCTTCATCATGGAGACGGTGGAGAAGTCGTTGGAGAAGATGGAGACCACCCCGGCAGCGCCCCGCCGGAGTTTTCCCCCTCCAATCTGCAGCTCCAGGTCTCTGTTTCGTGGTTTCTGTGTTTCGGCGGCGCTCCTTTTCGCGAAAGCCCTGGGGGTCTATATATAGTCGTTTTTAGGTCAAGACGAAGCTTCGGGAAGAAAGATCGACGACAGCGGAGGCCCGAGGGCCAGGATGGGGGACCCCACGCGGTCAGGGAATCTGGCCGCGTGGGCCCACCCCTTTCTGCCTTCTGGTCTCCGTTTCTTCGATTCCTTTGCGCCTACGTTTCGTTCCTTCCAAAAAAGTGATCCCCGTAAAGTTTCAGGTCATTTGGACGTCGTTTGGGTCCCTGAAACATCAAAATATAGAAAAAGGGGGTTTCTGACAGCGCAGGGTTAATTCCAGAAAAATGGGGGAGTTGTTAATTATCCCCAAAACTTAATATAAATCATGAATATACCCTTATATGATGCAAATAACATGTAATAAAATGTAAAGTTCATGTATGCATTTTACATGCATCACAAGTGCACCTGGCCACCGCGTCGCCTCCGGCCACACCCGAGTACCTCTAGGGGTCTGAAACCAGCATCACATTCTCTCGCGAAGACCACCCGTCGTCGGTGCCGTGGCCAGGCCACGCTGCCCTAGAAGTCGATGCCTAGATCGGTGGGTATGCGATGAGCAAAGTGTTCATGGACGGTGACAGCGACATCAACATCCTCTTCGCCGACACGCTGGAAAAAATGAACCGTTCACTGACAAACCTGGCCAGGTCCGAGAACACCTTCCACAGTATAGTCCCAGGCAAAGCTATCTACCCCTTGGGAGTAATCACACTCGAAGTGATATTGGCGACCCAAATCATTTCAAGACGGAAAAGATCGAGTTCGAGGTCGTCGACTGGAAGTCGCAATACCATGCCATCCTAGGGCGGCCGACGTTCGCCCGGTTCATGGTGGTCCCACACTATGCGTACCTCATGATGAAGATGCCAGGACCTCACGGTATCATCATCGTGAAAGGAAACTTCGAGCGCTCGGATAACTGCGACATAGAGTTCAGCAAAATCTCCGAGATGTTTGGCATGCAAAAGGAACTCGGGGAACTCTTGTTTTCAAACGATCGGACCCTCTTCCCTGAGACTAAGAAGCAAGCACCCGACGCTGCCTTCAACGCAACAAACGACACCAGGGGGCATCAGGTGCACCCGACGGACGCTGCCAAGACACCACTCGTGTCTTCAAGTATGTCTCCCGCATAGGAAGGCGCGCTCGTCGAATTCCTTCGTGAGAACTAAAAAATCTTCGCCTGGTGTCCAGCCGACGTGCCAGGTATACCCAGGGAGTTCGCCGAGCACGCCCTCCAACACTATCCAGATGCACGACCCGTCAAACAATCCATGCACCGCTTCTCCGAGCCGAAGCGCATCGCCATGGGGCAAGAAGTCGACCGACTACTCGACGCCAAGTTCATCAGAGAAATCAAGAAATCAGACAGGGTCGCTAACCAATGTGTTGGGGGAATCATAACCGGTATGCCCATGAAGATCGAAGCGTAACCCGTCAGGCAGGAGACCTGGCTAGGTTACCTCACACCCCACATGGGCTGGGTTAGGGCCAACAAGCTCATTCAGACCCGGCCAAGATGATGACCCGGCCAAGGAGAAGACCCGGCCAGGAGATGACCCGGTGATGCATGTAAAATGCATACATGAACTTTGCACTATATTACTTATATTCCAGTCATATTTGCATCATATAAGGGTTATATCACTGTTTTATAATGATTTTTGGGAATATTATATTTATTCCCTATTTTTATGGAATTAACTCTGCGCAGGCAGAAAACCCTATTTCTTTATTTTAATGTTTCAGGGACCCAAACGACGTCCAAATGACCTGCAAATTTACGGGCGTCAATATTTGGAAGGAAGAAGATTTGGGGGCGAAGGAAGCAAACAAGCGGAGACCCGAGGGCCAAATTAGGTGGGCCCACGCGGCCCATGTACCTGGCCGCGTGGGACCCCTCCTTTTGGGCCTCGGAGCTCCGTTGCCGTTGATCTTTCCTCCACCGACTCTGTTTTGACCTAAAACCGCGTATAAAAATAGTCCCCCGACGTTCTCTGGAAGGAGCACCGCAGAAACACAGAAACCACGAAACAGAGACTTGGAGTTGCTGATTGGAGGGGGAAAACTCCGGCGGGGCGCTGCCGGGTGGTCTCCATCTTCTCCAACGACTTCTCCACCGTCTCATGATGAAGGGGGAGTAGTCCACCCCCTGGACCTTGGGTTTGTGGTGGTAACTTGATCTAATCTCTCTATGTATGATCATTGTTGGAGTCCATATGATGTGCCTTGCATAAGTATGGATCTATCTATGTAATTCTTATGGTGGATATTGTGGTATGAGATGATTTGTTATACATTACCGTTGTGTTGGAGCTTTTATGATTTGTCATACTTTGGAGATATTCTATGATGCATGTGATGGTTTGATTTACGCATAATGTCTTGTTTATCCTTGTCATGAGGTGATTGACACCACCAAGTGTGGATAGAGAGAGAGATGTGGTCATGCACACGAATTATGAATCATTGCACTAGTGTTTAGAATATTGTCCATTATGAAGTATGATGTATGTAGGTACGGGATGGCCGATGTGACACGGCATATGTATTGAATGACATGTGAAATACAGCCCAACATCCTTTATCTGGGGGTAAAAAGGAAGAGTATGATGTGGGAGTGACAGCAACCATGCTAGCCTTACGAGGGTGACCTAGCAACACAAATGAGTACTTCTTTCAACTATGTGTTTTAGGACATATAGCCGTCATAAAAGCTACCATTAAAACATGACAATTGTGTGTACTTTTATCTATAACATGATAATCACCGTACATGAGAGAGAGAGGATTAAGTGAACCCATGAACCCATGTCCATTGTTCCAATAAGACAAAACCTTTGTCTTATCCTCTTGCATTGAAGAGGATTGGGACACTTTTACATTCTTATTTTGTTACATTAAGCTTCCATCAATTAAATCAATCACCTTGTTCTTTAAACTTGTTTAGTGCATAATCAACTAAAACTAGTGATACTTTAGTTGTAGGGAATAGATAACTTTTCCTTCTTACTCCTGCGGATCGATACCTTACTTCCACATTGAGATGTGCTACAGTGATCCCCTGCTCTTGGGGGTTATCACCCGGCCAGAGGCAGACCCGACCAGGAGGCAGACCCGATTTCAGGAGTCAGACCCGGTCAGAAGGCAGACCCGGTTTCAGGACAACCTGGCACCAGCAGGGGTCTCGAAAGATGTCATAGAAGGAAGATTCTGGAAGACCCGGAATCCTTGTACAAGTTGGAGACTCAAGGCTTGGAGATCACGAATGACCTAGATTAGGACTCTTATTTCGGGTATAACCCAGTTTTTACCTTGTACGACTAGGAGACCTGGCCATCTATATAAGCAGGCTCCTAGGTCATAGAGAGGGAGGTCGAATAAGATAGAGAAAATAGAGAGAATTCAGGAGAGAGAGCTCCCACGCCGGAGTCATCCAAACCCGGCGATCGCCATTGGCGCACCATGTAATTTGTTATCATATAGTGAGTTATAGCAGGACGTAGGGATCCTCCATCGAGGGGACCTGAACTTGCGTAAAAAATATCTTCTCCCTCGTAGAGCTAGACCAACTCCTGGACACCAGAGCCGCCTTGCCCCTCATCTCAAGTTACCCCTGGTAACATCTGCCGTGACAACCCCACGACAGTTGGCGCCCACCGTGGGGCTAGCGTCCAAGTGTGTACTCATCAAGGGAGAAAAGCGTTGCGAGGGATGGAGAAAATCGCCGTCGACAAGATCATCAACGACCAGCAAGAAGATCGCATCATCCATGATTTTGGGAGAAACCTGGAAGCAAGATTCGCTATAAGAGATAGAAAAAGCCGGCCATAGGAAAAGCCGGCCATGGAGGAAACACATCTACAATTTAGCATCACGACGTCATTATCAACAAAATCTCGTCAAGCATGGACGGCGGCCGGATCACGGATCGCTGGCGAGGTTTCGCGTGGCCTGCCTAGCACGCGGCCGGGTTACACATCGTGGGCGAGCTGGTGCGTCGCCTGATCGACTCGCGCGTGGCCGGCCGGGATTCGATCTGGACTCCAAGTCCCTGATCGTGGTGTAATAGCCCATGCAATGAAAGAAAAGGCTGGTTGCCTTATGTGTACAGCAGATCGAGGCGACCGGATCAAGAATAAACAAGAGAGCAACTTACGTAAGAGGAAAGAAAAATCAGATCCACTCAACCGGATCAATCTTTTTGTCGGCATGATCACCACCTGCAGACCCGCCATGGAAAGCTGGCGCTGGGAGAGCGAGAGGAGCTGGCCGAAAAGCCGGCCTTGGACGAGCTAGAGAGCCGGCAACGTAGGGCCAAAAAGGAAAAACGCAAATCGCAAGTCATGGTATAGCAAGAGCTAGGACTAGAAAATTTACCGGCTCACTCATCTGACGAAATCTTGAAGGAAAAAGGCGCGGCATCGGAGCATGACGGTGTGCACGAGGTCTTGTCTGCGACAAGGCAAGGGATAAGTTTGAGTCGATTTTGGGCTGCAGCCATGCGGTCTCCGAGGTTGCATTAAACAATGAAAGAGGTGGATGTACATACTAGTACTACACGGATCGTTGGAAGCAAGTCCCAAGAAGAAATCGAAAGAAGCTAGCTTTGCTACTTAATCCCATGGACATCACGTACGTGAGCTATAAACAAAAAGTCAGCGGTGGGAGGATGCAAATTGATTTGCTTGCTTCGAAACCTCATGTGGAAGAAAAAACAAAAGAGAAGTTAAGCTGTTTGCCAGGTGATTAGTACGTATGCCGGGTCATGGTCAAGAGAGCCCAACTTGGAGGATTCAGAAAGCTGGCAATGGAGGCTCGATTCCACCGCTGTCTCTCGCAAGTCGAAATCAGCAACTCGTCAGGCACGACATTTGATGAAATCAAGAAGGAAAGGAGCGCAGCGTATGACCAGTACTGCGTTGTCCACACGGGAAGGAAATACTTGCACATGGATGCGCTTAGCAGTTTAAACACAAAGATGCCAACTAAGTTACGCAAAAGAAGATATATAAGCCGGATACTAGCTTGGCCTCAACTACAAGCGTGTCTCGGCGAGAAAGAATCAATCAGCAGGCAACTCGACTTTCAAATCGGTTCGCCGTCGTCTCCATACAAGTAAAGTCGGCAGGAAGATTGCATTGAGGAGCTGGCCGTGAAGGAAGAAAGAGAAGATGAACACGCGCACATGTATGGGCTGGTTGTTTAGCTCATGCATGGGCCATGCAGGAAACTGCAAGAATTTGGCTTCATCGCCGTGCATTATCCAAGAGTGAACATGCGCACATGCATTATCCAAGAGTTCTTCGACATGGTCCGGTTTAATTCCCGTCGCAGCTGGTCTATTGCCACAGTTTGGCCAGAATTGATGGCCGTATTACGGGCT
This sequence comes from Poa pratensis, assembly GCA_947311845.1. Classification (NCBI taxonomy): domain Eukaryota; kingdom Viridiplantae; phylum Streptophyta; class Magnoliopsida; order Poales; family Poaceae; genus Poa; species Poa pratensis. The sequence continues at coordinate 45,391,534 of CAMZMU010000043.1, forward strand.
GCACATCATCAACGCCAAAAGTATCCAAACAGCTAAGTCATTTTTATGGTTAAATTTTATATCATATTATACATTCAATATCGCACCCGAGGTCTAGTTGATGGATAAGAGCGTGCCAAATATGAATTGATCAGAGGAATGAGTCCTAAATTCGGGTTACCTTACTTCGAGATGTGGTTGCTGGGTTGAAGACATGGATCCTAACACTTAATGGTCACACGTGAAGATGTTCGGGTTATAAACACTGAACCACACGTGAAACCTATTGGAGGAAATCCATGAAACATCTCTCAGTTTCAACTATCAGCAAACTGCTCGCTTAGCCCAAGAGTGCTACGCAATTTCGGTTAGCGATGCCCAGTAGTGCTTTGCAACAAAAAATTAGCTTAGCCCAAGAGTGTTACGCAACTTCGGTTAGCGATGCCCAGGAGTGCTTTGCAACAAAAAATAAGCTTGGTCCGAGAGCGCTTCGCAACTTCGGTTAGCGTTGCCCAGGAGTGCTTCGCAACAGTATATGGATCAATGGGGTAATTGTGGGGACCCGGACTAGCTGTCCGAAATACCCGATTATGCTTAACACAACGATCCCGTGATCAGTCTGTCGTTGCACATAATCTGAATTGGATACCAAAGTTTACATCCATTACAGTTCCGAATTAAAAGTCTTACATAATGGTCATTTAGACCAAGTTCTTACATAGGTGCCTTCAAGGGCCAAACCAAAATATCAGCGGAAGCTAAGGTGTAGTAGACATCATATTCTAACGATGACGACCCGACAGGCAGCTGACTTGTGGAGATCCTTAGTTGGCGTAGAAGTCGCCATATTCCTGCTCGGCGTAGTGTTCCTCCTCGTGGTCTGGCTAGGACAATAGCCAGGGACGAACCAATATGAGTACATTTGAATGTACTCGCAAACTACCCCAACATGAGTATGCACTAGTTTTATTTTAGTTGACAACTTTTATTTATTTTAAACATCTCTATATCTTTATTGAAAAAGGTAAGAAGAGTTTTATAACTATTTTTGAAAGAAACCACCATCTCATTTTCTCCAAAACTCCTCCTGTCTCTGACCATGGCTCACCGTGGTCCATCTATTTCAACAACTCATACCACTCCATGTGGTATAGCTGTGTAACACCATCTCCAATTCAGTTTCTTTTTAAACTTAAAAAACTTTTCCAAAAACTTGCACATGGTCAAAGTAGGGCCTCCCAACTGTCCATATCCGAGGACTCGGCTATTCGAATAGTTTTACACTCTGCAGAGGTAGCACGCTTTTCCCACATCCATCCGGCAACTCATCGTGTCCGCCACGTCTCGCCATACAGGGTGTATGCGAAGTAAGCCGCCGACCATAGCCTGTCCTTTGCTCATGCTAGTATAGGATCCTTCCCATATGACACTTCCAACACACTTAACCCAGCCCTTCGGAATCTAAGTGTGAGGACTCATAGGTTTTGTCCGGCGGTTTATGGTGGAACCTTCAATCCTCCTCCTTATCTTTCATAGAGTTTGAGCGAGGACCCGGGTCAGGGGATGACCAACACACTATCCCCTCATGCATGACGGAGTCATCTCCGTCGATGAGGTATCCAGTACTAATATGAGCAAACTATATGGCTAAGCCTTTTCCCATATGTGGTGGATGTGGTCGCACAGGGTATCGGATGGTTGACGTAAGTACAAGGACACACTGTGCATTTTTCATAAACATCACCAATTTTCTCTTCTCCATTCCAACACCGACATCTCGGTATTTCATAATCTCACAAGTAATTTCAAAGGAGTTTTGAACAAAACATAATTGTTTTTCCCATCCTATAATTTGATATAACTATCTTATATTTCTACATAGGTGGCAAAATAATTTCCATATACTTTTGAAATGGGTTTTATAAATCTTGCCTTGAGAGTAAAACATGTTATGAAAGTAGATGCATATGTTTGTAGTGCAAGCTCAGAGAATAGCTTGCCTTGCTTGGCAAAGTGATCTTGCTCTTGTTCTTCAATTTCAGCAAACTCTCCTTCCTCGATATATCCGTCAACGTTCTCGTCTAATTAATAAACAAACAATGCAAACAATCACTAAGCTATACAAGCAATCAACTCAACACAACAATCATGAACATCACACATAGCTACCACACACATCAAACCATACAATTTGGTTTCAAAATATTTGAATTAACATCATTTATTTATGTTCAACATTATGGCAGAAACTTGTGGAACATGTTTAATTCAATAACTTGAGTTCTGATGGTCACAAAAATACAAACTAAAATTCTATGGAAAGCTACTGATGTGTAGAAGACAACACAATTGAGTTTGGATTAATTTGAGTTACCAAACTCCCTACACATTTGTTTGAATCCAGAGGCTTAATAATCAAGTTTTAGCTACCAATTAAATTATGTTGCTTCTAAAATTAAATCCTTTTAGGGGTAACTAAAATGACTATATGTGATCTAACAAAATTGGTCCTAAATCATTTGGGTTAACCATTTAACATATTTAAATGTTTGATTGCAGAAGGGTGTTCAAACTTCAATTTCATGCTAAACAATTAATACTGCACAAATAATTCTACCAAAATTTGGGAAGCTAATACAAGGCAGTACTAAGCTAGAAAAATTGGTTTGGAATTATTTGGACTAACAGAGTATCAGAAACAAACAAGTTTAGAATTTAAACCTTCTGTAGTATTTTTAATAATACTTTTTATTTATTTAATTAAATGACATGGGACCAATTGGGTTGGTTAAACATTTTCATAAGCTTTCCAGAACAATTGAGTTTGATTTATTGGGATTCCTAAATCTTGAGATATTGATTTTCCAAGTTGATGCCAGTACTGAAATTTCCAGAGAAAACTAAATTAGAAATTCTCTCTGTTTGGATAATGTTGAAAGTTATGACAGGTGGGGCCTACACGTCAGCGACAGAGTGTGCGGTTGGAAATTAATAAAATCCTGACGAGCGGGGCCCACCCGTCAGTCTCTCTCTCTCTTTCTAATACACGAAGCGGTACGCAACCGTTGGATCGAGATCCAACGGTCCACGTGCGACGCGACGACGGCGACCAAAATTTGGCGGCGCTGCCGCGCCGGCGGCGATGTGGTGGACGGATGTCTCACCTAGGGGGCACAGGAAGGCACGGTGATGACGCGAATCGACGGCGGTGGTGAGGTGGAAGCTCCTGGATGAGTCCTACTTGCTGGGACGGCGGCTAGCTCCGGCGGCGTGTCGACGAACTTCCCACGGCCACGGCAGCTACTCCGGCGAGCTCCCTACGGCGTTCCTGTGCACGATCCAGAGGGAAAAAGGGGCGGGTGAGTGTGGTGAAGCTGTGGCATCATGCTACGAGGTATAGAGGGGTGAATAGGGTAGAGCAGCGCGGCGGCCGTGTCCGACCTTGACGGCGGCCGTGGCGCAGCAATGTCCGCCCTCCGGGCAGAGCACGGTGAAATTGGAGCGAGGGAAAGGGAGATGGGGTGGTGTGGAGTGAGCAGAGGGTTCGGGGGTGGTTTTATAGCGGCGGATGCCGGCGTTCATGGGCGAGGTGCACGGGCGTGTCCACGGCGCACCGGCAAGATCTTTTGCCCGAGGCTGACGAGGCACGGCGAGGGGCGGGGCAACGCGGTGACGAGCGAGGCTCTAGTGTCTTCTAGAAGGCCTGGGCGGAGTGGCACGCGTCGAGGTGCAGAGGGTGGGGCGAATTTCATCGGCGCCGTCCAAGTGCTGCTGCGGCGGCAATGGGGGACAGGGCGGCGATTTCGGCAACGGGGTGCTCGAGTTCGTGCAGAGGGCGCAGAGGCGACGACCGTGGACGGCTGCGAGCGAGAGGGGGGCCTGGGGGGCCCGGGGAAACGGCGACGCGCGCGGCGTACGGCGACGACACGGCGACGGAGAGGTAGCCGATGACATTTTTGCCAAAACCCCCCGGCTCCTGTGCTCTGCTCCTTTTCCTTCTTCTTTCTTCTAAATACTTTTTAGTCCTTCTGTTTAATTGCAGTAGCACTTCTTGATTTAATTTGAGGCACTAAATCAATTTATAAAAATTTGCCAAAATTTGTGGGGCCTTCCCATAATGTGCAGAAGCTCCACAAAAATTGGTTTTGCAAAATAAAATGTTTTGAAACATTTTCTTTTATAGTGTTTCAATTATGGTATTTTAATTTATTTCTACTTTGTTTACTTTTAAATTTTAAAACTAGTTTGAAAATAATATTTTGAGAGAGATAAGTAGTAAGGATGAGATGGGAGGGTTTGCACTACCACTCCACTGAGTTTTGTTGGAAACAAATTGAGATCCTCTCTTGGAGAATTTGTGTGGCACTTGCCACATTTATTTTCTTGTTTTGCTTTACTTTATTTCTCTCCTTTTCTTCATGTTTGTTTTTAGAGCAAGCAACACACCAACAAGAAGAAATAAACCACACAAGCAACAATGGAGATCAACACATATAATTAAGCAAAAGTTTTTGTTGGCTCTCATTTTTGGAATAATAATACTGATTAATATTTTGGGATGTTACAATCCTTCCCCCCTTAGAATAAATCTCGTCCCGAGATTTGCTAGGCCTGGGTACTAAAGAGGTCTGGAAATTCGCTTCGAAGATAATCTTCGCGTTCCCAAGTTGCTTCTTCTTCAGAGTGGTTAGTCCACTGGACTTTGTAGAACTTGATCGCACGTCTTCGGGTAACACGAACATCTTCTTCGAGAATTTTGAGGGGTCTCTCACGATAAGTCAAATCTTGGTTCAGGTCGATGGAGAGGTGGTCGATGTTTTTGAAAACATCAGGCTGGTCAGGAACTTCAAGACACTTCCGGAGCAAGGAAATGTGGAAGACATCATGATAATCTCCTAACTCCTGGGGTAACTCCAGCTGATAGGATACTTCTCCTCGACGAGCAATGACCTTGAAGGGTCCAATATACCTTGGCGCTAACTTTCCTTTGACATGGAAACGCTGCATTCCTTGAGGGGTGTCACTCGGAGATAAACATAATCTCCGACACTGAAAGTGAGGTCACGGCGCTTGGTGTCAGCGTAACTCTTCTGACGGGATTGGGCAGTTTTGAGGCGTTCACGAATAAGCTGAACTTGCTCTTCAGCTTCACGGAGGGTATCTGGTCCGAACAATTTGCTTTCTCCGGTATCGGACCAATTCAGGGGTGTACGACACTTCTTGCCGTAAAGGGCTTCAAAAGGGGCCATTTGCAGACTGGACTGATAACTGTTGTTGTACGAGAACTCTGCAAACGGAAGACAATCTTCCCACTTGGAACCATAGGATAGAACACATGCACGAAGCATGTCCTCCAATATCTGGTTCACTCGCTCAGTTTGGCCATCGGTCTGGGGATGATAAGCTGTGCTAAATGCTAACTTGGTTCCGAGGGCTTCATGAAGGGATTTCCAGAATCTTGAGGTGAATTGCGTGCCTCTATCAGATACAATCTTCTTAGGCACACCATGCAGGCTCACTATTCTGGAAATATACAAGTCTGCTAACTGATGTCCCCGATAGGTGGTCTTGACAGGGATGAAATGGGCAACCTTGGTCAGTCGATCAACGATGACCCAGATTGAATCATGGCCTCGGTTGGATCTTGGAAGTCCGGTAATAAAATCCATTCCAATCTCATCCCACTTCCACTCGGGAATTTTCAAAGGTTGAAGCAATCCAGCGGGTCGCTGATGTTCAGCCTTAACTCGCTGGCAGATGTCACACTTGGCTACGAATGAACCAATCTCTCGCTTCATTCCATGCCACCAAAATCTTTCTCGAAGGTCTTGGTACATTTTGGTTCCGCCGGGGTGGATTGAATAAGGGGTCTCATGGGCCTCCTTCAGGATTAACTCCTTAAGTTCCGTGACATTGGGCACACAGATACGGTCATTGAATTTCAGCACTCCTTCAGCATCTTCGGTAAAACCGGGTGCTTTGCCGAGGGAAATCTTCTTCCTAATTCCCTCTATGCTTTCATGACCTTTTGGGCTTCTTTGATTTGATCCATCAGGGTTGGGGTTAACTCTAGATTGGCGAGATAACCATGGCTAACAAGCTCTAGTCCAAAATCTTGGAACTCTTTGAACAAGGCTGGCTGTTCGGCTTGGATCAGGGCATTCAGGGTGCAAGGTTTGCGACTAAGGGCATCGGCAACTACATTAGCCTTTCCAGGGTGATAATGGATTCCAATATCATAATCCTTGATTAATTCCATCCATCTCCTCTGTCGCAGGTTCAGATCTTTCTGGGTGAAAATATACTTCAAGCTTTTGTGATCTGTATAGACCTCGCAGCGATGTCCCGCAAGATAGGGACGCCACGTTTGAGGGCAAGAACAACAGCAGCTAACTCCAAGTCATGGGTTGGGTAATTCTCTTCATGCGGTCGCAACTGCCGGGACAGGTACGACACAACTTTGCCTTCTTGCATCAGAACGCAACCAAGTCCGAGGCGTGATGCATCGCAATACACGTCGAAACTCTGGGTGACGTCTGGCATGATCAGGATTGGGGCTGAGGTTAGTCTCTTCTTCAGTTCTTGGAAACTATCCTCACACTTCTGAGTCCATTCAAATTTCTTGTCCTTCTTCAACAGTTGGGTCATGGGTTTGGCTATACTGGAAAATCCTTCAACGAACTTGCGGTAATAACCGGCAAGTCCGAGAAAGCTTCGGATTTCAAACACATTGGTTGGGGATAACCAGTCGAAATGGCTTGATCTTCTCTGGGTCACAGAAATTCCTCCGGCAGACACAACATGTCCGAGAAATGCCACTTCACTGAGCCAAAACTCACACTTGCTAAGCTTGGCATACAGCTGGTGCTCTCGGAGAGTCTCCAAAACTAGACGCAGGTGTTCAGCATGCTCTTCTTCGGTCTTGGAATAAATAAGGATGTCATCAAGGAAAACTACCACGAACTTGTCGAGGTACTCCATGAAAATCTTGTTCATGAGATTCATGAAATAGGCTGGGGCATTGGTCAGACCAAAAGACATCACGGTGTATTCAAACAACCGTAACGAGTGGTGAAGGCGGTCTTGGGAATGTCTGTCTCTCGGATCTTCAACTGATGGTATCCTGTCCGAAGATCGATCTTGGAAAAGACTCGGGCTCCGTTCATTTGATCGAACAGATCCTCGATCTTGGGAAGAGGATACTTATTTTTAATGGTTACGTCATTCAGCTTGCGATAATCCACACACAGGCGTGTGGTACCGTCTCTCTTGTCCACAAATATAATGGGTGATCCCCAAGGTGAAGCACTTGGGCGAACAAGTCCTTTGCTGAGCATATCTGCCAATTGCTTCTTCAACTCAACCAGCTCTTCCGGATTCATCCGATAAGGTCTTTGGGATATAGGGGCGTTCCTGGGATAAGCTCAATTATGAACTCAATTTCCCGGTCTGGCGGCATACCAGGCAATTCTTCTGGGAAAACATCCTTGAACAGGTGAACAACACGGATCTCATCTAGGGCAGGTCGAGCTATGCTCTCATGGCAGCCTGGGTGGGACTCCACTTCTACTTCTTTGTCGGTGGTGATGGATACAGCTCTTCTAGCACAGTCAATTCGACCATGGTACTTGGCTAACCAATTCATACCGAGTATAACATCGATGCCTTGGGTTCCCAGAACAATTAAGTTAACTGGAAACTTTTCTCCTTTGATCTCAAGGGGTACATCGGAGCAAAACATCTTGGTCTCTACGGTGGATTCTGGGATTTGGATGACCATGGGTTTGGGTAAGAGGCTCTCGACTAAACCTCCCTTAGCAACAAATTCTTGGGTAACAAATGAATGGGTAGCACCAGAATCAAACAGAACAGTTGCAGGTACTGAGTTGACAAGGAACGTACCCAGCACAACATCCGGAGCATCCTGAGCTTCTTCAGCATTGATGTGGTGCAGACGACCCTTGGCAACAGCAGCATTTCCGCGGGGTGCGGCATTCTTGCCATTTCCATTTCCATTGCGGCCTTGACCATTGTTCGGTGCCGGCGCATTGGGGCGCTGAACATTCCTCTTAGGATTGGGCATTGTTTGGAGTAGTGACCCTTGTTGCCGCATTCAAAGCAGACAACATTGGCATTGGGGTTGAAGTTGTTGAAGTTTCCTCCGGGACGGTTATTGTCATTGGGGCGGTTGAAGTTGTTTGGGCGGTTAGGGAAATTGGGGCGTGGAGCTTGGGGTGGACGATAGGCAGGCCTGGGGTTCTGCTGAAAGATACGAGGTTTCTGGCTGCTCGAACCTTCCTGAGCATTCATCCTCCTCTTGCGACCTTCATACATAGACTTGCGCTTGGTCTCCAGCTGGATGGCTTGTCCACAAGTGACTCCAGATCACGGAAGTCATGGATAACCAGAGCACACTGCAGTTCATCATGGAGTCCACTCATGAAACGCTCCATCTTCTTCTCTTCTTTGTCGGTGTCATCAGGAGCATACCGAGATAAATCGGTAAAGTCATCCAGATAACCGACCACATCTTACTTCCCTGCCTCAGTTTGCGGAACTCATCCTTCTTCCTCTCAATAAGTCCGTAAGGAATATGCTTCTTGCGGAACTTCTCCTGGAACTCAGCCCAGTTGATGACATGACCAGCTGGCTGGAGAGTCTTGGTAGTTTCCCACCAAGCTCTTGCAGGTCCAGCGAGATAGTGGGTTGCATACAGCACTTTCTCATTTTCTCCCACAGCAGCAACTTCAAGATTATTGTCGATGGTGCGAAGCCAATCATCGGCTTCTAGTGGGTGAAGTCCCTTGGAGTAGGTGGGTGGGTTGGTCTTCTGAAAATCGCCTAAGGTGGATCGCTGGTTCTCATTGCCATTGCCATTACCACCATTGTTGTTGTTGTTGTTGTTGTAAGCGGCTGCGAGTTGTTGCAGGGCAACGAGATGAGCCTGGCGCTCCTGCCGGGCATTCTCACGTTCCTCCATGATAAGTGCGAGAAGTTGGGCGGGGGTTGGGTCCGGTGGTGGTGGTGCTGATCCTGATCCTCCCGTATTGTCGCGACGGGGCGGCATCCTGAAGCACACCGGGTATAAGAGGCAAGGCAAGAAAAGTTCGACTAAGGGAAAAGACGATCTCTCAAGTGGTTGATTAATTTAAGGTTTATATGAAAATATTTCACACAGATTTAAACAAGACAAACATACTTATATATTACCAACATCACATCAAAGGGTTCACATCAACAACAAGCTTACAACATCAAGCTTACAACATCACCTTACATCTAGATACATAACATCTGGTTTCCAAAAGAACCACTACTTCGACTCGACTAGCGATAGGGGTCAACCTAATCCTGCGGTAGTGATCAAGTCACTCGCCTACTGAGGTGGAACCTCCAGCTCTAACACGTCAGCATCTGACTGGTAGGCTGGCTCCTCGGGATCCTCCTCCTCGTCCTCGAGAAGTGCCTCGAGTGGCTCCTCCTCCTCGTCAACTAACTCCTCCTCATCATCCTCCTCCTCACAGTCCATCTCCTCCACGAAGTCATCATCGTCACTGAGGAAAGCGTTGTTCTCCTTGCGGAGATCCTCGCCCTCCTCCTCCATCTCGTCAGTATGGTGCTCTAGATCCTCAATCAGCCCGTCCTGCTCTGCCACCTTCGTGCGGAGCTTCACGATAGTCTTCCTCAGCTGGGCCCTCTTCCTGAGAAGAGCAACCTTCTCCACCATCAGCTTCATCTCGTTCTCGCGAAGCTCAACGAGCGACTCGCGGTCGAAGTGGAGCTGAATCCTAGTGCGCAACAGATCATCCTGAGTGCACTGAAGTAAGATCTCCATGTCCATGATGTAGCTCCCAAACATCGGGTGGTAAGGTGAAGGAGTAGGGTGTCCATCGCAGTTGCGCCTCCCGTAGAACCGGAAACGGGAGTCTACTAACTCCGCCTTGTGCTCCTCACAAAGTCGGGCTAGCATCCTCTGTGTAGCAGTACAGAGACCATCAACCCAGGTGGCCTCCTTGGTGGTGAAGATGAGCGTCCTGGAACTGGGAGACTTGATGTTCCTGCGAACTGACGACCTGATGAGCCAGCTCAGCCTTCCGACACCATGAACATCAATCTGAGCTCCCTCAAACTCTGGAGCGGGGCGACCTAACAGCTTGGTCAACTCGAACAAGTCCCTCTCAAACGTCAACTTGCTGTCCTTCTCCAGCTGAACGAACTCGGTCCAATGGAGTGCCATCTACAGTTTTTAAGCAAAATTTTAAGTTAGTTAGGTGACAAGTATATCAAAATTTTAATATAGTAGGGCAACAAGTGAGTCAAATTTTAAGCTTAATGAGAGGTGTGCAAAATTTTAGGGATACAAGGAAAATATAACATTTAATGAGAGTAAAATTTTGCATAAGTAAGAGGATTGGAGATAAGCAGTTTTCGAAAATACTTCATTCCTTTCTTTTTAGAAATTAATCTTTTGTAACATTTGACAAACGACCATGCTAACTAAGGTTTCCTAAAGTCAGGATGGCTCTGATACCAAGTCTGTGGGGACCCCGGACTAGCTGTCCGAAATACCCGATTATGCTTAACACAACGATCCCGTGATCAGTCTGTCGTTGCACATAATCCGAATTGGATACCAAAGTTTACATCCATTACAGTACCGAATAAAAGTCTTACATAAATGGTCATTTAGACCAAGTTCTTACATAGGTGCCTTCATGGGCCAAACCAAAATATCAGCGGAAGCTACGGCGTAGTAGACATCATATTCTAACGATGACAACCCGACAGGCAGCTGACTTGTGGAGATCCTTAGTTGGCGTAGAAGTCGCCATATTCCTGCTCGGCGTAGTGCTCCTCCTCGTAGTCTGGCTAGGTCAATAGCCAGGGACGAAACCAATATGAGTACATTTGAATGTACTCGCAAACTACCCCAACATGAGTATGCACTAGTTTTATTTTAGTTGACAACTTTTATTTATTTTAAACATCTCTATATCTTTATTGAAAAAGGTAAGAAGAGTTTTATAACTATTTTTGAAAGAAACCACCATCTCATTTTCTCCAAAACTCCTCCTGTTTCTGACCATGGCTCACCATGGTCCATCTATTTCAACAACTCATACCACTCCATGTGGTATAGCTGTGTAACACCATCTCCAATTCAGTTTCTTTTTAAACTTAAAAACTTTTCCAAAAACTTGCACATGGTCAAAGTAGGGCCTCCCAACTGTCCATATCCGAGGACTCGGCTATTCGAATAGTTTTACACTCTGCAGAGGTAGCACGCTTTTCCCACATCCATCCGGCAACTCATCGTGTCCGCCACGTCTCGCCATACAGGGTGTATGCGAAGTAAGCCGCCGACCATAGCCTGTCCTTTGCTCATGCTAGTATAGGATCCTTCCCATATGACACTTCCAACACACTTAACCCAGCCCTTCGGAATCTAAGTGTGAGGACTCATAGGTTTTGTCCGGCGGTTTATGGTGGAACCTTCAATCCTCCTCCTTATCTTTCATAGAGTTTGAGCGAGGACCCGGGTCAGGGGATGACCAACACACTATCCCCTCATGCATGACGGAGTCATCTCCGTCGATGAGGTATCCAGTACTAATATGAGCAAACTATATGGCTAAGCCTTTTCCCATATGTGGTGGATGTGGTCGCACAGGGTATCGGATGGTTGACGTAAGTACAAGGACACACTGTGCATTTTTCATAAACATCACCATTTTCTCTTCTCCATTCCAACACCGACATCTCGGTATTTCATAATCTCACAAGTAATTTCAAAGGAGTTTTGAACAAAACATATATTGTTTTTCCCATCCTATAATTTGATATAACTATCTTATATTTCTACATAGGTGGCAAAATAATTTCCATATACTTTTGAAATGGGTTTTATAAATCTTGCCTTGAGAGTAAAACATGTTATGAAAGTAGATGCATATGTTTGTAGTGCAAGCTCAGAGAATAGCTTGCCTTGCTTGGCAAAGTGATCTTGCTCTTGTTCTTCAATTTCAGCAAACTCTCCTTCCTCGAATAACGGCTAGAATGCAGCATGGCCGGGTCCTGTTTTTGCTGTGGCCGGCTTTGGGTTGATCGGGGAATACGACTTTCACCTTGTCGCAACACAGTTCACTTCAACTTCTTCGCGGCTGATCTGGACGTTACATAATTTGAAGCTGAAAGATATGGGTTCTACAAAAATAAGTCCCGAGTTGTTGCAGGCGAATGAACTGGCGCTCGAGGGCTACAAGAGTTGAAAGTTTCTAAGTAATTCAAATATGAAGATCGAGCTCCGAGCTGCTGTAGGAACAACAACCCGACGCTTCAGGATTACGATATTTCAAATTTTACGAGGTTACAAAAGGAAAAGCGTGAGTCCCATGTTGCCGCAGGCAAGCAACCCGGCACTTGGGGGCTACACAGTTTGAAGCAAAAATTCTAAGGTACAAACAAAGATAGAAGTCTCAGGTTGCTGCAGGCACACAACCGACACTTGGGGGATACAGTATTTAAAGTTCAAAATTTCTTTCAGAGAAACAAGATGCAAAAGTCCCAGGTTGTTGCAGGCACACAACCCGGCACTTGGGGGTTACAGATTATATACTCGGAGCAAAGTGTTTATCTATTTATCACAAGCACCAAGTTATCACGAGGTGATAAACTCGGAGCTTGGGGGCTACAAGTTATATACACGAGAAAAATCAAGATAAAATTCTTGAAACTGGTAAAGCTGGAGGTATTTGCGCTCGGTCTTCAAAAATCCGGGTCTTGAAAGATAGCCTCCATGTGAGTAGGTGATTGCGTGGATCACACGTTCGTTGGGAGACCCCAAGAGGAAGGTATGATGCAGTATAGAAGCAGTTTTCCCTCAGTATGAAATCAAGGTTTAATCGAACCAGTAGGAGCAAGAAATCACTTCGGAAAGTTGTCAGTGGCGCGCTGACGTGGAATCTGCACACAACACAATCAAACTATTTTGCCCAAACGAAACAGTGAGGTTATCAATCTCACCGGCTTGCTGAAAACAAATGATTAAACGTAGGTGTGGAAAACAGTAGTGAATTGCAGAGAATATAAAGGAACAGTGTTTGCAGTTGGTTGTATTATCAGTGTAAAAGAATGGACCGGGTCCACAGTTCACTAGTGGTGTCTCTCCATAAAGATAACTAACATGCTGGGTGAACAAATTACAGCTGGGCAATTGACAAAATATTGAGCGCATGACATTGCATATATATGACATGATGATTACTATGATATTCATGTGGGCATTACGACAAAATACATAGTGTCGTCGTATCGGCATCTTGGATAGGAGACGGGGTCCTGCTAGCCGAGGGTGAACGTAGGGCAAGAAGGTGGACGTCGTCAAGGTCGGGATTGTACACGGCGGTTTACCCAGCTTCAGGCACCACGGCGGTGGCGGTGCCCTACGTGCTGCTATAACTCACTATAAGGCAATATCGCCGTGAACAGGTTACAATGAGTTGGTTGTGTAAAGTTGCCCTAAAGGCGTCCCGAGGTCCAGCTTATATAGGCGGCTGGACCTAGGGTTACAAGGTGAATACGTATCCAGCAAGTATACGGAGTCCTAAACCTAGCCGGCAAGTATGCCGCCTTCCGTCTTGGTCTTGGTGGCTTCATGGGCTTCAGTCTTGGGCCTCCTCCTTGCCGGCATCCGCCTTCCTTGGTCGTCAGCTATCTGGGCCGCCCGGTAGGCAAAGCCTTCACCACCACTGCGGGCCACCCTGGACTAGCCGGATTGATCCATGCTGGTGATACCCCTAGTAGGTATATCCCCAACATTAGCCCCTGGGAGGGTTCGAGTTCTTCAGGCGCCGTCTTCTTTGTCGGCAACGTCCGCCTTGTCTTGTAAGCGTCTGAAGAGCTTGAAGCATTCCATAGTTGAAAGTAAGCGGCGGTCCGCCTAAAGTAGTCGGACAACTTGCCGCCATCATGGGAAAGACGGCCTGACCATTGTCAGGAATCTTCCTGGCACCAGTCTTGTCAATTGACTAGGCTCGTCAAATGTTGACGGATGACGCCATGCAGTCCACGACAGTTTGGACTTGGGCATGCGTCATGATGGTTTCTCCACTACGCACAGAAATCGGAGCGAGGCCGCAGACGCCGTTGCCACGACGTGCAAATCGTGGGCACGTGGCGGAAATCTCGCGTCCCCCTAATTTAGGCACGGATCTTGGCGCGTGGGGATAAATACCCCAAAGGGCACATCGATGCACTTCTTCCTCATTCGCACACCCACCGTGGCCTCCTCACCTTCCCGAGCTCAACTCCTCCTCGAACTCAACTCCGGCGAGCACGAGCAGCGCCTCTCCCCCAAATGGCGAGCACTCAGCAGGATGCGGCGGCGACGGCGGCACTGGCTGCGGCTTCCGACCCCCGCCGGATCTGGATCTATCCCAGCGGCGGCGGCGGTGCCCGCAGGCGCATCGATGACCTCCCCGCGGCCACCGTGGCCACGGGCGGGGTTTCTACTTCTTCCCCAGCTCCGACGACGCCTGCGACCGCCGCTCCAACTTTTCCCCTCCCATCCCTCGCGGCTACCAGCTCAGAGGCCGCGGCGGAATCTGCCGCCGACGAGGATGACGACGTCGAGGAAGAGGAAGAGGCTGGAGACCTGGGTTCCAGGTACTGGCTGCCGTCAGTTATGACGTCAGCATATCTGAAGGAACTGGAGGAAGGCGGATACATTCCGCCAAAGACGGAATGCTCCTGGAGGGTTCCAGGCGACGAGGCGGTGCCTGACCCCCAAGACGGCGAGCGTGTCATGTTGGCTTCGCATAGCCTTCGCGGTATGTCTCTGCCGCTTTCCGCCTTCTTCTTGGCGGTGCTTAGTTTTTATGGGCTGCAGCCACACAACATAGCGCCCAACAGTATTCTAGTGCTAGCCGGCTTCCAGGCTTTGTGCGAAGGGTACTTAGGCATAGCTGCGTCCATAGAGCTGTTTAAGTACTGCTTCCTGTGCCGCCGGCAAACCATACCAGGCGGCCACCTAGCAACCTGCGGTAGTGTTACGTTCAACTGCCGCCAACCCGACTGGTACCCAAAAATACCATACATCGAGTCGGTGAAGCACTGGACCAGCACTTTCTTTTACTGCAAGGACATCCCGACACCTGGCAGCACGCAAGGGATGCCAGCCTTCGTCAACGGTCCGCCAACCCACAAGGCTTGCTGGACAGCAAAGTGCCGCTCAGCAGCTTGCCGGAAGAACTTCGAGTTGCCGTTAGGCGGATCGAGTTCTTGACGAAGACGATGTTGGCTCCACGACTTGACGGAGTTGACACCGTCATTGCTGGGTGTCGAGGAAGATTATGCCTCTCCGCCATCGCCCACTGAAGATGTGCGAGTACAAGGCGGACGACGCCGGCAACAGCACCCTTGATCAGGATGCCTTGGAGTACCGGCTTAGAGAGCTTATCAAGCCTCTGTCGGTGAAGGCGGCTGAAGGCGTCGCCATGTTCACTCATAACAACCCAGCCCCAGCGGTAAGTGAAAGCTACTTTGTTATTTCACTAACATCCTTGCCCACTAGGTACTGAATTAATATTGTCTTGCTTCCTTTTCAGCTACAAACCTTGGGAGAGGACGAGCTGGCCCCAAACTGGTATGATACAGGTGCCAGCAAGTCGAAGAAGCGCAAGCTGAGCTCCTCCACCAAGGATTTGGAGAAGAGGAAGAAGGCGGCCACCTCTGCCGACGCAGAGGATGAGACCGTGGGGAACGTTCCCTTGAAGCGGTTAGCAAACTTTGGCTTCCCTGACTTGGATATTTTAATATGTTTGTGCTGACAAACTTGCATGTTTCTGCTTACAGAGGCAAGCCTACCATGCCCAAACTCCGCTCCAACTTGAAGATTGCTGCCGGCAGGGGCAAGCCACCACGTTCTTCTCCAGCTGCTGCGCCGACAACGCCCACAGTTGGCGTTCCCGTGGTTGTGTGCCAGGGAACGTACACAGCTGCCGGTACCGCAGAGGCGGCTACAGAGAAGATGGCGGGCAAGAAATCAGTTGCCGGCATAACTTTTTCCAAGACGGCTGAAGCTTCGGCTAGTGATGCCGCTCGATTTATCGCCATGAAGCAGGAGATGGATGACCAGATGGCGGCCGAACAAGGCGGATCGTCCCCATCCTGGCTCCCAACCTGGCAAAGGGTTGCAAGACCCCCGGCAAACACTGAAGACCATGCGTGACGGTACCCGCAACTGGTACGCACACATGGACGAACTCCACGACACCCTGCACGGACAACTTGAGGTAAAATAGCCTATGGTCCCAGCCCCCGAGCACTTTGGCGGCTGAAAAATTTAGCCGGCAAAGTGGTCTCGTTGACTAAATAGCGCTAACCATAATGTTGCTTTCGTGCATGCAGGCCGTTCTTGCTTCCAATCTTGAGCTATTTCGTGCTCAAGAGATGAAGAAGAAGGAATGCGAGGAACTGCAGCAGGACGTGGAGTTGAAGAACGCCCAAATTGCGAGTTTGGAAGAAGCTCGCAAGAAGGATGAAGGTGACAAAGCTTTCTTTGCCTTCTTTTCGTCCGACTTCTTTTCCTTTTCCGACAAGTATTTTAGTCGTCTTTTCTTTTTATTTGTAGAATTATTAAACACTGCGCAAGATATTCTCAAGAACTCCACTGACATGCAAGCTTTGATGAACGAAGCTGCAGATCTTGCCGGGCTGGTGACCAAGCTGAAGGCGGATCACGCCAAGGAGCTGGATGATCGTGCGTTGGCTCATGCTGCCGAAGTTAGCAAGTTGACTGGACAACTTGAGGCCATGAGCAACAACCTTGACCAGGTGAACAAGAACGCCAAGGAGCAGCAGGACCAACTGTCAAAGGCGGTCCAGCTAGCCCAAGAAACGCTTGAGAACCATCTGGATGAGGTCAACGCCATCCACGACCATGTCTTGGGTATGCCTCCAGTCCTTCATTTTGTCACCTTGCTTTCTTGATACTTGAAGCTGCAGTGTGTAACTTTGTGTTTGTGCAGTGCCGGCTAGCTTGGGAGATGACCTGGCCACAACGCCGCGCCTTGCTCGGATCTTGAAAATTGGCGAAATCGTCAACCAGATTGTCGGCGCCGGCAAATCATTTGCCGCCAAGTTCTACCCTGGGGAAGACGGCGATCCCGTCATCTTCGATGCTCTGCCGGAGTTGCTGGAGAAGGCGACAGCTGAACACGACAACACACTACGCTCAGCAGCACGAGGCGGTGCCAAGTTGGCATTGGCGATGACGGCGGCGTGGTACCCGGAGGCTGATATTCATCAAGTCACCGAGTACTTCCCCACCGAAGACGAAAACAGCCAAGCCATCGTGATGCAGGACGTGCTGCGGTCTGTTCGCGGCTATGCGACCCGGGTTGCCAACATGGTTGACATCCGCAAGTTCTACAAGGAACACCCGGACCCGCATGTTGCCGTTGCTGATCCCTCCTTGGCAGATCCTGAAGCTTCCCGGGCGAAGAAGGCGAAGCCGGAACCGACAAGCGCAGCCCCAAGGATGGCGGAGCCAGCCCCAAGAATGCCGGCGTTAGCCCCCAGGATCTCTCCACCAGCTCTACGAAGGCGGCAATCCCTTAGACTTCCTCCTGCAAAGGCAGCACAAAACACTGCGTTAATCTGTTAACGCATAAAACTTTATTTTGGGTTGTAAATATTTATGGGCCAACTTTTATGCTACACTTGGCGGTAGGCTTACTTAAGTGGCCCGCCTTAATATGTATCTCGCCTGCATGTTTAGCTTTTTCATATGTTGGCGGAACCTCATCTTAGTTACTTTAGCTGAGCCAACCAGGTGCAATACCAACTAATTTAGACTCAGAGACCAAAGCCAGCATGTTGGTGCCAACGACATACTACTAGGCGACCCACACACAAACAGACAGATAAGCATATTAGGCGGTGCAAAGATTGTTTGCGTTTTTAGCCGGCAGACGGCAAATGTCAAAAAAGTTTGGACCTTAGCACGGAGCAAAACTTATTTTGTTTGGTAACTTTTATGACAACAGATATATGATTGCGAGAAAAGACAAAAGATGGCATGATCCCAAAACTGAATGAGCAAACCACAGACTTTTATTTCATAATCATATAGTACTTATTACAATGTGGAAATTGCTAAGTGTAAAAAGGACGTAGCTGCTCAATGTTCCAGGGTCGCTTGGTTTCTTCGTACTTGTCGTCAACCTTCCTTTTGCGCTTGCGACCTCGCTTCTTCTTGTATCCGTCACGTGCATCGACCAAGTAATAAGAACCATTGAGCAACACCTTACTGACCACAAAAGGTCCTTCCCAAGGCGGGGATAACTTATGCAAGCCCTTTCTATCTTGGATTAGGCGGAGAACCAGGTCACCCACTCTAAAACTTCTTTGCCTCACCCTTCTGCTGTGATAACGCCTCAAACTTTGCTGATAGATGGCGGATCGCGCAAGGGCAACATCTCGTTCTTCATCAAGTAGGTCAAGGCCATCCTGTCTTGCATCTTCTGCGTCCTCCTGGACGTAGGCTTGGATTCTGGGAGAATCGTACATCATGTCGGTTGGCAACACTGCTTCTGCGCCATAGACTAAGAAGAAAGGAGTAAACTTGGTTGATCTGTTTGGAGTTGTGCGTAAACTCCAAAGGACAGACTGCAATTCATCCACCCAAGCCCCAGCCGCTCTGTGCAATGGTACTTCGAGACGTGGTTTGATTCCTTGTAGGACTAAACCATTTGTACGCTCTACTTGACCGTTTGCTTGCGGATGCGCGACGGAGGCTAGATCTAGGCGGATACCATGCTTATAACAGTATTCCTCGACTTCGCCTTGCGACAAGTTAGTGCCATTGTCGGTGATAATGCTATGAGGCACCCCGAACCGAGAGATTATTCCCCACAGAAAGTTTGCGGCTGTGGCGCCGTCTAGCTTTTTGATAGGCTTAGCTTCAACCCATTTGGTAAACTTGTCTACAGCCACAAGTAAATGTGTGTAGCCACCAGGCGCCGTTTTAAACGGACCAACCATGTCCAAGCCCCAGACTGCGAAAGGCCACGTGATGGGTATTGTTTTAAGCTCTTGAGCCGGCATATGTGATTGTCTGGCATAAAGTTGGCAGCCCCTGCACCTTTTAACAATGTCTTCTGCATCTTGCTTGGCTGTCAACCAATAGAAACCTTGTCGGAAGGCTTTTGAAACAAGGGCGCGTGAAGAAGCATGATGTCCACATACGCCGGCATGTATCTCATCCAACAATTCTCTGCCTTCTTCGGGCGAAATGCAGCGTTGGTAAACACCAGTGGTGCTACGCTTGTACAATTCACCTTTGATTATTGTAAATGCCTTGGCTCTTCTTATTATTTGCCTTTTCAAAACCTCATCATCCGGTAACTCCTGATTGATCAGGAAGTCCAAATATGGCGTCGTCCAATCCGGCTTTACCAAGTAGACGGCATAGCTAGCACTATCAACTGGTTCTGCCGACTCTGGGTCAAGGAGGTCTGCTCCTTTAATTGACGGCTTGTGTAGGT
Organism: Poa pratensis; assembly: GCA_947311845.1. NCBI lineage: Eukaryota > Viridiplantae > Streptophyta > Magnoliopsida > Poales > Poaceae > Poa > Poa pratensis. The sequence continues at coordinate 45,411,060 of CAMZMU010000043.1, forward strand.
GTTCCAGGAAAACATCTTTTGGTACCTTTTTGCGTTCAGACCCCATTCTGGCAAGTGTATCTGCCGCCTCATTTTGAGTTCTTGGGATGTGGCGGACCTCGTAGCCTAGAAAACACTTGGCGAATTCGTCAACGGTAGCTCGATATGCCGCCATTGTTTCGCTCTTTGTGTCCCAAGTACCACGTATCTGTTGCGCCACCAAATCTGAATCTCCGTAGCAGAGGACACGTTGGACGCCAAGTTCCTTGGCAATGTGTAAACCATGAAGGAGAGCTTCGTATCAGCAACATTATTAGTTGCCTTGAAGTGTATTTGTAACACATAACTAAGCTTGTCTCCTTGAGGGTTTCTTAAAACAATGCCAGCCCCCGAGCCCTGGAGCATTTTTGATCCATCAAAGTGCATGATCCAGTATGCATCTTCAGGGAGAGGTACTTCGTCCATGGCCTCCGTCCAATCAGCTACGAAATCTGCTAAGGCTTGAGACTTAATGGCCGTTCTGGGCTTATACGAGATGTCGAAGGCGGCAAGTTCAATGCCCCATTTGGCAACGCGGCCTGTTGCATCTGTATTATTGATGATATCCCCCAGAGGTGCCTTGCTCACCACGGTTATTGAATGTTCCTGGAAGTAGTGCCTTAACTTCCTGGCGGCGTAAAAAACACCGTAGACCAATTTCTGGTAATGCGGATAACGCTGTTTTGAGGCGGAAAATACTTCACTGATGAAGTAAACCGGACGTTGTTCCGGCAAGTCTGAAATTTCCGTCTTGCGTTCCACAACCAGTACCACACTAACAACTAAGTTAGTTGCGGCAATATAGAGCAGCATTGGTTCCTGCGAACGAGGAGCTGCCAAAATTGGAGCAGACGTTAACGCGTCCTTGAGTTGCTGCAAGGCGGCGTCTGCTTCGTCTGTCCACTCGAAGTTGTCGGATTTCTTCAGAAGCCGGTAGAGAGGCAGCGCCTTCTCACCAAGACGGCTAATGAAACGACTGACGGCAGCCGCCGATCCGGCAAGTCGCTGCACGTCCTTCAGGTCCTTGGGCCTGGATATGTTGAGGATCGCTTTGATTTTTTCTGGATTCACTCTATCCCTCGTTCGGAAACGATAAAGCCAAGCAATTTGCCGGCAGGAACCCCGAAGACGCATTTTTTCGGGTTGAGTTTCATCCTGTATACCCGGAGGCTATCAAAGGTTTCTCTCAAATCATCAAGCAAATCTGCCTTCTTTCTTGACATGACGGCAATGTCGTCAACATAGACGTGAACATTGCGGCCAATTTGCTCGTGAAGGCATCTTTGCATACACCGCTGATACGTTGCGCCGGCATTTTTTAGACCGAAGGGCATCGTGATGTAGCAGAAGGTCCCATAGGGTGTAGTGAACGCTGTTTTGATTTGGTCGGATTCTCGCATTTTGATTTGGTGGTACCCGGAGTACGCATCCAAAAAGCACAGCAGCTCGGAGCCGGCTGTGGAGTCTATGACCTGATCTATACGAGGCAAAGCAAAGTGGTCCTTAGGACAGCACTTGTTCAAACCGGTATAATCAATGCACATTCTCATTTCCTTATTAGGTTTTGGAACCATTACAGGATTTGCCAACCAATCAGTGTGTACTACCTCCCTAATGAACTTGGCTTCTTGCAACTTGATGATCTCCTTCCCTATTGCTGTCCGCTTCTTCTCACCGTAGCGTCTTATTCCTTGCTTCACTGGTTTGGCTCCTTCGTAGACGTTAAGAGAGTGCTCGGCAAGTTCCCTCGGGACACCTGGCATGTCGGCTGATGACCATGCAAAGATGTCCTGATTCTCACGGAGGAACCTGACGAGCGCGCTTTCCTATTTGTCGTCCAAGCCAGCCCCTATGGTGACTTGCTTGGAGCTGTCACCTGGGACCAGATCCGCCTTCTTTGTGTCTTCGGACGCCTTGAAAGTGTTCTTTTGCTCAGCGGTCTTTACATGCTCCGGCAACTGTGATGTATCGAGCTCTTTCTTCAACATGGCTAACTCCTCTGCGTGGAGGACTGCCTCAGCGAAGGCGGCATTGCCACGCTCACACTCCTTTGCTTTCTTGAAGTTGCCACTGATGGTAATTGTACCATTGGGTCCCGGCATCTTCAGCTTGCTGTATATGTAACACGGGCGAGCCATGAATTTGGCGAAAGCTGGCCGTCCAAAAATGGCGTGGTAGGCACTTTTGAAGGGGACTACTTCGAACCTGAGATACTCCGAGCGGTAGTTTGTCTCAGGCCCAAAAGTAACCTCCAATCTGATGCTTCCCATTGACTTGCTTGCTTTCCCGGAACAATGCCATGAAACTTGACTTTGCTATAGTCAAGCTGGCTTTCCGACAAGTTCATGCGCTTCAGAGTGTCCGCGTAGATGATGTTGAGGCTACTGCCGCCATCCATCAACACCTTGGTGAGCCTGAAGTTATCGACAATAGGGTCGACGACAAGGGCGTATTTGCCGGGGTGAGGAACGTGATCTGGATGATCATCTCTATCCCAGTTATTGGCTCCTCTGACCAGTCTAGATACTGGGGAACGTCTGGTACTGTGGCGTTTAGCTCGCGCATCTCCGCCTTTTCTTCTTTTGCCGAAGGAGTGCCCAGGAAGCACACCAATTGGCCATGTACCTTGGGATATTTCCTTTCTTTACGCATCAGCTTGGGTTCCTCATCCTCTGACATGGACATAGCCCCATCATCGTCTTCCTTCTTTGTCTTCTCAGCCTTTTTGCTCTTTTTTGATTTCCAGCCAACCTCGGGGTCTTTCTTGAAGTCCTCCATGAACCGGCATTCCCCTAATGTGTGGTTGACTTTGCCTAAGGACGCGTGGATTGGGCAAGGCAAGGCTTTCGCCTGATCATACGTCAGGCGCTGCTTGCTGGAGCCGCCATCTTTACCCTTTCCTTTCCACTTGCGGTTGCGCCTTTGCCTTCGAAGGCGGCGGCGACCTCGTTTGATGGTCCGGCTTTGTCATCCTGGGGAGCCTTGCGTTTGTGACTTGCTCGCCTGTTTGGCGCCATATCATGTGCGCCATCTCCATCGCGTGCATCGTCATCCGCCTGTGCGTACATGGCTGCTACTTCGAGCATGACTCCGAGATCCTTGACTTGCATGCGTACGAGCTTATGTCTGAGACTTGAGCCCTTCAGGAGGCCCGTGGTGAAGGCATGGATTGCTTGATTGTCGTCTACGTTCTCGCAGCTTGCCTTTGTTTGAATCCACCTTGCCAAGAAGCTTGTAGCTGTTTCATCTGGCTTTTGCACGCAACGAACCAAATCTGTGTATGTATTGGGTCGCTTGTACGTGCCTTGGAAGTGCTGCGTGAACACCTTTTCCATGTCATGCCAGCTATGAATGCTTTTCTCCGGCAAGTTTTCGATCCAGCTTCGGGCTGTCCCCTCCAACATGAGGGGAAGGAAGCGTGCAGCGACGAGGCCATTGCCTCCAGCAATTTCAACTGCCAGCGCGTAGTCCGACAACCATGAGTTTGGCTTGTCCGCTCCATTGTACCTTTGATGAGTTTTTGACACTGACGTCATGTCTCTGGGTACTTGAACGTTGCGGATGGCTGGGCCAAAGCACTCAGGTCCTAGATAGGCATCTTGCTTTCCAGCCTTGATGTCATTGAGACGATGTCTCGCGTCTTGCGGACTGAGCTGTTTGCCAGATCTATCAGCATGTGGCTCGTCCTGCGCTGCCCGGCTGTGCCTAGGCTCATTGTTGTGTCCCCGGCTTCCGCCTTCGTGCCTGGGCACTGGTGGTGGGGACTGTGTGCGGTCCCTGCTTCTTCTTGGCGGCGGGGCATCGTCGCGGTTGCCGCCACTCCTTGGCGGCTGCTTGCTGCCCCTGCTTCCGCCTTCATCCCGCCTAGGCGGAGGAGGTGAGGCCTTGCGCCTGTTGCCGGTCCTGGATGCCTCATCACGCTGCCTTTTGGAGGTGGTGATTTGCGTGGGTCTTTCTCCTTGTCCTTCCCTTTTCCGTGGCTACTGGAACCGGACGGATCTTCGGGTTGCCACCGGCCGCAGCTTTGCAAGCGTTGGATTTTGATTCCAACTTTCCTCCCCTTGCGTCCGCCATGTCGGCGCGAGAATCAGCACGGGCCTGCTGCTCTAGAGCTTTGCGAGCAAGGATCGATGCGTAGTAGATCTTCTCGTCCTTGTCATAGTCATCATTGTTGAGGATGTCCAAGGCGGCCGCAGTGTTGAGGACAGGTTGCGAGGATGACGTCCCCGTTCTTGTCCTTACGCTGCGGCGCTGTAGCCCACTCGAAACCAAGCTTTTGGGCAGGGGATTTGAAGGTGTCATGATCCCTGCCTTTCCTACCTCTCTTCTCCGCCACTTGTCCTGCCGGCTTGGGCAATGGGGTGGTGGTGAAAAGATTACGCTTGGGGTCGCACTTGGCAGTTATCTTGGCGTTTTCCTCCTTGGCTTCGTCGAGGAGGCTCTGGACCTCTGCTTGCTTGCTTTTGAGGTACTCAGTTTGCTCCACCAAGGTGTTCCGAAGTTTCTCCAAATCAGCCGGATTGGTTTTGTCGTTTACCGGCGTGTGAAGAACTTCCGCCAGAGCCGCCATGCTTCCTATCTTGCTGGGCTCGCCCTTCTCCAGAATTTTCTTCTTTGGAGCCCCAGGAGGCTCTGGAAACTGTGGATCGGTTGCCGGGGTCCCCAGGTTGGCGGCGTCAGTTGCCGCCTTCTCTGAAGCTGCGCCGGTGACATCCGCCACAAAAACTGCTGCATGTTGACGGAAGAGCCCGTAGCCGCCTCAGATGGCGGAGGATCAGGTGTAATAAAACACTTCTTGACCCGTTGCTCAAACATGCTGGCAGAATCTTCTTCGGAATCAGAATCTACGTTGACGTGAACGGTAGATCTGGATCCGGCATCCGACATCGCATCATCCTGGAGTGCAGGAAGAATAGATTCGGGATCTTGACTGTTGGGCTGGGAGTCTGATCCCAGTCCCGTCATGCCGACAAAGTGTAGATCTGAATCTGCGGACTCCTCAGAGGAGGCAAACTCAGATCCGTCTTGATTGTAGGGGGGTGGGATGGCGAATAAATTCGCGGCAACCCATACGCCTCAGAAGTGTAGCCGATGAACACATCGACGCCGCCAAACGGCACAACTCCGCATCCGACAATGTAGTCGTCTGCGGGGATGTAGGACTCGTCGCAGCTGATGTAGTGATTGTCGCCGTAGCGAACAGCGCGGCCGACGGCGATTGTTTCGCCGATGCCGCCAAGAGTTCCCGCCTGGAACGTGACGCCTGACGCCTTAGGCCCCACGGTGGGCGCCAACTGTCGTCGTATCGGCATCTTGGATAGGAGACGGGGTCCTGCTAGCCGAGGGTGAACGTAGGGCAAGAAGGTGGACGTCGTCAAGGTCGGGATTGTACACGGCGGTTTACCCAGCTTCAGGCACCACGGCGGTGGCGGTGCCCTACGTGCTGCTATAACTCACTATAAGGCAATATCGCCGTGAACAGGTTACAATGAGTTGGTTGTGTAATATGTTGCCCTAAAGGCGTCCCGAGGTCCAGCTTATATAGGCGGCTGGACCTAGGGTTACAAGGTGAATACGTATCCAGCAAGTATACGGAGTCCTAAACCTAGCCGGCAAGTATGCCGCCTTCCGTCTTGGTCTTGGTGGCTTCATGGGCTTCAGTCTTGGGCCTCCTCCTTGCCGGCATCCGCCTTCCTTGGTCGTCAGCTATCTGGGCCGCCCGGTAGGCAAAGCCTTCACCACCACTGCGGGCCACCCTGGACTAGCCGGATTGATCCATGCTGGTGATACCCCTAGTAGGTATATCCCCAACACATAGACCGTTATCCAACAGCGTCTATGACTAATAATCCACCGCCAGGTTGTCATACCGAGTTCCCCGTTGGTATTAAGTTGCAAGCAACGGATAATTGCATTAAGTAATGTGCGTAAAGTAAACAAATGCATTAGACCTAACGGCGTACCCTTAAGCAAAGCATCGGTTATTTTATCCCTAGTGGCAACAGCACATCCACAATCTTAGAAGTTGTTGTCACTCTCCCAGATTACCGGAGGCATGAACCCACTATCTAGCATAAATACTCACTCTTGGAGTTACAAGCATCTACTTGGCCAAAGCATCTACTAGTAACGGAAAGCATGCAAGATCATAAATAACATATAAGATAGATTGATAATCAACTTGACATAGTATTCAATATTCATCGGATCCCAGCAAACACAACATGTAGCATTACAATAAGATGATCTTGATCATGATAGGCAGCTCACAAGATCTAAACATGATAGCATAAAGTGGAGAGACAACCATCTAGCTACTGCCATGGACCCGTAGTCCAAGGATGAACTACTCACGCATCACTCCGGAGGCAGGCATGGTGATGTAGAGCCCTCCGGTGATGATTCCCCTCTCCGGCAGGGTGCCGGGAAGAGCTTCTGAACCCTCCCGAGTTAGGGTTGACGGCGGCGGCGTCTCTGGAACTTTTCGTGGATAATGGCTCGGGTATTTAGGGTTTTCGCGTCGAGAAGAATAAATAGGCGAAAGGGCGGCGGCTGCGGAGCCACGAGGGCCCCACACCACCCCACGGCGCGGGGGGGGCCCGCGGCCCCATGGTGTGGTGCCACGTGGCCCTCCTCCGTCTCTCCTCTGGACTCCGTCTTCGTGTTGGAAAAATAAGAGGTTCTGTCCAAGTTTCGTCCAATTCCGAGAATATTTCCAGACTAGCTTTTCTGGAATACAAAAACAGCAGAAAACAGGAACTGGCACTGTGGCATCTTGTTAATAGGTTAGTCCCAGAAAATGCATAAAAATGCTATGAAGTGTATATAAAACATGTAACAATTGGTATAATATCAACATGGAACATCAGAAATTATAGATACGTTTGAGACGTATCAAGCATCCCCAAGCTTAGTTCTACTCGTCCTCGAGTAGGTAAAACGATAAAAACAAAATAATTTCTGAGGTGACATGCTACAATCATAATCTTGATCAAATAATATGTAAAGCACATGTTATGAATGAAGTGATCCAGGTCAATGGTCTATAGTTTGCTAGCAAGTAGATAATGAGCAAACAACTGAATCATATAAGCAAAAACTTTTCATGAATAGTACTTTCGAGACAAGCATCAAGAGTTTTGCATAAGAGTTAACTCATAAAGCAATAGATTCTAAGTAAAAGGTATTTAACCAACACAAAGGAAGATTTAAGTTTCAGCAATTGCTTTCAACTTTCAACATATATATCTCATGGATATTTGTCAACACAAAGCATATAATAAGTGCAATATACGAGCATATAAAAATTGTTGCACCAAAGTTGACACTAGTGTTTGCTTCTAAGATAGAAAGAAGTAGGTAAACTGACTCAACATAAAAGTAAAAGAAAGGCCCTTCGCAGAGGGAAGCAGGGATTAAATCATGTGCTAGAGCTTTTTAAGTTTTTGAAATCATATAGAGAGTAAAAATAAGTTTTGAGAGGTGTTTGTTAATTGTCAACGAATCAGAAAATGGAAAGTACAATATGACCCCTGCCAACCAGACTTTTAAGAGCGGCTCCCATGAAGGACGTTATTTCTACCAGCAAGGCAGATCATCCCTCTTTCTCTTTTGTTTACACATGCAGATATTTCACTGTTTGTCATTGCTTGACTGATAAATCAGGGCAAAAATGTGAAGAGAATTAAGCGGTTAAAGTTGTAATTAATTGGGACTGGGCACCCCATTTGCCAGCTCTTTTTGCAAAATTAATGGATAAGCGGATGTATATGCCGCTAGTCCGGTGGTAAAGTCTGTTTGACAGTTGACATAAAGACATCCACCCCGTCCTCATGAGCTTGGTAAACATTGACACAAAATAGGAGTAATAAAGTTTGAATAGTTTAAAGGTAGCACATGAAAAATTTACTTGGAATGGCAAGGAAATACCACATATAGGTAGTTATGGTGGACACAGATGGCATGGATTTTGGCTCAAGGTTTTGGATGCACGAGAAGCATTCCCTCTCAGTACAGAGTTTAGGCTAGCAAGGTTATTTGAAGCAAACACAGGATATCAACCGACACAGCAAGGCTTATATGAAAACATATTGCAAGCATTATAAGACTCTACACTGTCTTCCTTGTTAACCAAACCCTTTTACTAGAAAATATCTAGACCTTAGAGATACCAATCATGCAAACCAAATTTCAACGAGCTTTACGGTAGTTCTTCATTAATAGGTTTTAACTACATGATACAAAAGCTTAAACATGAACTACTTGATAACTCAAAACAATTGACAAGTATCAAATTATCCAATACAATGATCTACAAGAATATGTAAGCTTTTTCCATTATACCATCTACCACATGCAACATTTTCTGTTCCAACCAAACACCAATCAATTTATTTCAACATAAACTCTCCAAACAATTATAAGTGAAGCAAGAGAGTACTTTCTTTAAAAGAACTAACAGCTCTGAATAAGAGATGCATGCAAAACAGAGCTAAAAGCATAGCAATAGCTAGACAAGAATACTCAACAAGTATAAGTGAAGAATAGGAGTATTCATATGAAAAAGCGGAGCGTGTCTCTCTCCCAATCAAGAATGCTGGGGTCCAATCAAGTTGACCATAAGAAAAATAAAATACTGAAAATAAAAGCACACAGACGCTCCAAGTAAAGCACATATGATGTGAAAGAATTAAAATATAGTTTCACTAGAGATGACCTGATAAGTTGCTGATGAAGAAGGGGATGCCTTGGGCATCCCCAAGCTTAGACGCTTGAGTCTTCTTGAAATATGCTGGGGTGATCCATGGGAGCATCCCCAAGCTTAAGCTCTTCACTCTTCTTGATCACATTATATCATCCTTCTCTCTTGACCCTTGAAAACTTCCGCCACACCAAACTCAAAGTAATTCTCATTAGAGGGTTAGTGCACAATCAAAAACTCACATGTTCTATAAGGACACAAACATGACCGTTACTTTTAACATTAGCTACTGCCACTGATGTTATGTGAAGCTCTTCACCCTAAAAAAGAATTCCACTCAACACTAGTAAAAGAGAGAATGCGAAAAATAAAAGACAGAATCTGTCTAAACAGAACAGTCCGCAAAGACGAATTTTTTCGAGGCACTTACGTTGCTCAGATCGAAAAACTTTAAACTAACGAAAGATGCGTACATATCTGAGGATCACGCACAAAAATTTCAGATTTAAATAATTTTTCTGTGATTTTACAGAATTAAAACGGTGAACAGCAGAAATCTGTTCCTGCGCAGAAATCCAAATCTAGCATCATCTTCCTATTAGAGGCAATACTTGGCACAACAATGCGATAAAATAAAGATACAAAGGAATTGTTACAGAAGTAAACAACTCCTTGACTCAAAAAAAGAAAAATTGCAGAAATAAAATAATGGGTTGTCTCCCATAAGCGCTTTTCTTTAACGCCTTTCAGCTAGGCGCAGAAAGTAAGAATCAAGTGTTTCCAAAGACATTAAAATCTCCCAACCTTTCGGTGGGGTCATCTTTTTTGATCGGGAAGAAGAACCTCCGATTGATAGGAGCATTAAATTTCATAAACCCATACTTTGCATTGATAAAACCCCCATTACTCTTTAAAAAGGATCTCCCTAAAACAATATGGTTGGGAGATTTTGCAAGGATCATGAAATTCACAGGGATGGTCTTATTTTGAACAGTGACCATAATATCATTAATAATCCCCATGCTTCTTGTGATTGTTCCATCAGCATGAAAATGAAAAACAGGGTAATCAACCATATTATCAAATTTTAATAGATCATAAACCATTTTAGGCATGATGGACATTGTTGAACCAAGGTCACAGTAGGCACTAAACTTTTCATTACCAATATTGATCTCAATGAATGGTTCCCAATCATTTTTTAACTCAACTAAAGGTTGTTCTTTAAGATTATGGCTCAGAGTTAAATTATCAATTGACTTTTCTATTTATCTAGCTTAGTGAATATCCCAGTTTCGTCCACCATTGGGAAGATTGACAAACCACTCAAAATATTATGAGCTTTTGTTGTATCAAACTCAGAAAAGGTTTCCCCTACCATGGTATCTAGAGCATGCTGATAAACAGAAAATAAACCATAGTAGAATTTTTTATAAGAACTCTCAAATCCATCTTATGTTGCACCTTCTTGTGCAATTCCAAAATTCTCTCCCAGGCATTCCTAAAGGATTCCCCACTTTTTTGTTTAAAGGTAATAATTTCTCCCACAGGTGGCACTACGGAAAAAGGAGCAGAGCTAGACATGATAACAGACTGAAAAATAACAATTCGAAAAATAAAAGTAACTAATTTTTTTGTGTTTTTGATAAATAAAGCAAACAAGACTAAATAAAAATAAACTAAGCAAGACAATAACAAAGTAAAGAGATTGGAAGCGTGAAACTCCCTTGCAGAAATCCTCTTGCTCCCTGCAACGGCGCCAGAAATATGGCGTGTGGAAGGGGAAGCAAGGAGATTTCTGAACCGAAGTGCTTCTGCTCCCCGGCAACGGCGCCAGAAAATATGCTTGATTGCGTGGATCACACGTTCGTTGGGAGACCCCAAGAGGAAGGTATGATGCAGTATAGAAGCAGTTTTCCCTCAGTATGAAACCAAGGTTTAATCGAACCAGTAGGAGCAAGAAATCACTTCGGAAGGTTGTCAGTGGCGCGCTGACGTGGAATCTGCACACAACACAATCAAACTACTTTGCCCCAACGAAACAGTGAGGTTGTCAATCTCACCGGCTTGCTGAAAACAAAGGATTAAACGTATGGTGTGGAAAACATAGTAAATTGCAGAGAATGAAATGAACAGTGTTTGCAGTTGGTTGTATTATCAGTGTAAAAGAATGGACCGGGGTCCACAGTTCACTAGTGGTGTCTCTCCATAAAAGATAACTAACATGCTGGGTGAACAAATTACAGCTGGGCAATTGACAAAATATTGAGCGCATGACAATGCATATATATGACATGATGATTACTATGATATTCATGTGGGCATTACGACAAAATACATAGACCGTTATCCAACAGCGTCTATGACTAATAATCCACCGCCAGGTTGTCATACCGAGTTCCCCGTTGGTATTAAGTTGCAAGCAACGGATAATTGCATTAAGTAATGTGCGTAAAGTAAACAAATGCATTAGACCTAACGGCGTACCCTTAAGCTAAGCATCGGTTATTTTATCCCTAGTGGCAACAACACATCCACAATCTTAGTTGTTGTCACTCTCCCAGATTACCGAGGCATGAACCCACTATCTAGCATAAATACTCACTCTTGGAGTTACAAGCATCTACTTGGCCAAAGCATCTACTAGTAACGGAAAGCATGCAAGATCATAAATAACATATAAGATAGATTGATAATCAACTTGACATAGTATTCAATATTCATCGGATCCCAGCAAACACAACATGTAGCATTACAATAAGATGGTCTTGATCATGATAGGCAGCTCACAAGATCTAAACATGATAGCATAAAGTGGAGAGACAACCATCTAGCTACTGCCATGGACCCGTAGTCCAAGGATGAACTACTCACGCATCACTCCGGAGGCAGGCATGGTGATGTAGAGCCCTCCGGTGATGATTCCCCTCTCCGGCAGGGTGCCGGGAAGAGCTTCTGAACCCTCCCGAGCTAGGGTTGACGGCGGCGGCGTCTCTGGAACTTTTCGTGGATAATGGCTCGGGTATTTAGGGTTTTCGCGTCGGGAAGAATAAATAGGCGAATGGGCGGCGGCTGCGGAGCCACGAGGGCCCCACACCCCCCACGGCGCGGTAGGGGGCCCGCGCGGCCCCATGGTGTGGGTGCCACGTGGCCCTCCTCCGTCTCTCCTCTAGACTCCGTCTTCCTGTTGGAAAAATAGGAGGTTCTGTCCAAGTTTCGTCCAATTCCGAGAATATTTCCAGACTAGCTTTTCTGGAATACAAAAACAGCAGAAAACAGAACTGGCACTGTGGCATCTTGTTAATAGGTTAGTCCCAGAAAATGCTTAAAAATGCTATGAAGTGTATATAAAACATGTAACAATTGGTATAATATCAACATGGAACATCGGAAATTATAGATACGTTTGAGACGTATCAAGCATCCCCAAGCTTAGTTCTACACGTCCTCGTGTAGGTAAAACGATAAAAACAAAATAATTTCTGAGGTGACATGCTACAATCATAATCTTGATCAAATAATACTGTGAAGCACATGTTATGAATGAAGTGATCCAGGTCAATGGTCTATAGTTTGCTAGCAAGTAGATAATGAGCAAACAACTGAATCATATAAGCAAAAACTTTTCATGAATAGTACTTTCGAGACAAGTGATACGTCTCAAACGTATCTATAATTTTTTGATGTTCCATGCTTGTTTTATATCAATTGCTACATGTTTTATATACACTTTATATCATTTTTATACATTTTCTGGGACTAACCTATTAACAAGATGCCACAGTGCCAGTTCCTGTTTTCTGCTGTTTTTGTATTCCAGAAAAGCTAGTCTGGAAATATTCTCGGAATTGGACGAAAATTTACGGAGGCCCCTATTTTACCAGAAGACTCCATGGGCCAGAAGGACAAGTCCGGGGGAGGCCCGAGGGCCCCACATGTGGGCAGGGCGCGGTTGGGCCTTGCCCGGCGCCCTGGGTGGTGTCGTCTCCTCGGTCACCGCCTCGCGACGCCCTTTGGACTATATATTGCCCCTGACCTAAAACTCACGGAACAATTGACGAAACTCCCGAATACATCTCCGTGCTCCGCCGCCACGAAACTTCGTTTCGGGGGTCAGAAGTTCCTATTCTGGCACCCTGCCGGGATGGGGATTGATCCCCGGAGCCATCTCCATCGACCACGCCGCTTCCACTTCGACTCCATGATGGTTTGTGAGTAGTTCCCCCATGGACTACGGGTTCTAGCTGTAGCTAGTTGGTACTCTCTCTCCCATGTACTTCAATACAATGATCTCATGAGCTGCCTTACATGATTGAGATCCATATGATGTAATCGGTGTTGTGTTTGTTGGGATCCGATGAATATTGAATACTATGTCAAGTTGATTATCAATCTTTCTTATATGTTATTTAAGATCTTGCATGCTCTCCGGTACTTGTGGTTGCCTTGATCAAGTAGTTGCCTGTATCTCCAAGAGAGAGTATTTATGCTAGATAGTGGGTTCATGCCTCCATTTAACCTGGGACAGTGACAGAAAGTTCTAAGGTTGCGGATGTGCTGTTGCCGCTAGGGATAACCTAACAATGCTATGTCCACGGTCATATGTGTTTGTTTACATTACGCACTTTACTTAATGCAATTATCCGTTGCTTGCAACTTAATACCAACGGGGGACTCGGATGACAACCCGCGGTGGATTATTAGTCATAGACGCTGTTGGATAACGGTCTATGTATTTTGTCGTAATGCCCAATTAAATATCATAGTAGTCATCATGTCATATATATGCATTGTCATGCGCTCAATATTCTGTGTATTGCCCAACTGTAATTTGTCCACCCAACACTTGTTATTGGAGAGTTACCACTAGTGTAGATAGCTGGGAACCCCGGTCCATCTGTAATCATCATTGCTTTTTCCGTCAACTCCACGCAAACAACTATTTTCTGGTGCCATTGCTTCTGTGTTACTGCTACTGTCGCTCTCATATTACTGCTGCTTTCACATCACGTTTGTTACTAGTGCTTTCTCAGGTGTGGTGGAATTGACAACTCCGCTGCTAAGGCTTATAAGTATTCTTTGTCTCCCCTTGTGTCGAATCAATAAATTTGGGTTTTACTTCCCTCGAAGACTGTTGCGATCCCCTATACTTGTGGGTTATCAACAAGCATCAATAAGTTTTGCATAAGAGTTAACTCATAAAGCAATAGATTCTAAGTAAAAGGTATCTAACCAACACAAAGGAAGATTTAAGTTTCAGCAATTGCTTTCAACTTTCAACATATATATCTCATGGATATTTGTCAACACAAAACATATAATAAGTGCAATATACGAGCATATAAAAATTGTTGCACCAACGTTGACACTAGTGTTTGCTTCTAAGACAGAAAGAAGTAGGTAAACTGACTCAACATAAAAGTAAAAGAAAGGCCCTTCGCAGAGGGAAGCAGGGATTAAATCATGTGCTAGAGCTTTTTAAGTTTTTGAAATCATATAGAGAGTAAAAATAAGTTTTGAGAGGTGTTTGTTAATTGTCAACGAATCAGAAAATGGAAAGTACAATATGACCCCTGCCAACCATACTTTTAAGAGCGGCTCCCATGAAGGACGTTATTTCTACCAGCAAGGCAGATCATCCCTCTTTCTCTTTTGTTTACACATGCAGATATTTCACTGTTTGTCATTGCTTGACTGATAAATCAGGGCAAAAATGTGAAGAGAATTAAGCGGTTAAAGTTGTAATTAATTGGGACTGGGCACCCCATTTGCCAGCTCTTTTTGCAAAACTAATGGATAAGCGGATGTATATGCCGCTAGTCCGGTGGTAAAGTCTGTTTGACAGTTGACATAAAGACATCCACCCCGTCCTCATGAGCTTGGTAAACATTGACACAAAATAGGAGTAATAAAGTTTGAATAGTTTAAAGGTAGCACATGAAAAATTTACTTGGAATGGCAAGGAAATACCACATATAGGTAGTTATGGTGGACACAAATGGCATGGATTTTGGCTCAAGGTTTTGGATGCACGAGAAGCATTCCCTCTCAGTACAGAGTTTAGGCTAGCAAGGTTATTTGAAGCAAACACAGGATATCAACCGACACAGCAAGGCTTATATGAAAACATATTGCAAGCATTATAAGACTCTACACTGTCTTCCTTGTTAACCAAACCCTTTTACTAGAAAATATCTAGACCTTAGAGATACCAATCATGCAAACCAAATTTCAACGAGCTTTACGGTAGTTCTTCATTAATAGGTTTTAACTACATGATACAAAAGCTTAATCATGAACTACTTGATAACTCAAAACAATTGACAAGTATCAAATTATCCAATACAGTGATCTACAAGAATATGTAAGCTTTTTCCATTATACCATCTACCACATGCAACATTTTCTGTTCCAACCAAACACCAATCAATTTGTTTCAACATAAACTCTCCAAACAATTATAAGTGAAACAAGAGATTACTTTCTTTAAAAGAACTAACAGCTCTGAATAAGAGATGCATGCAAAACAGGAGCTAAAAGCATATCAATAGCTAGACAAGAATACTCAACAAGTATAAGTGAAGAATAGGAGTATTCATATGAAAAAGCGGAGCGTGTCTCTCTCCCAATCGAGAATGCTGGGGTCCAATCAAGTTGACCATAAGAAAAATAAAATACTGAAAATAAGAGCACACAGACGCTCCAAGTAAAGCACATATGATGTGAAAGAATTAAAATATAGTTTCACTAGAGATGACCTGATAAGTTGCTGATGAAGAAGGGGATGCCTTGGGCATCCCCAAGATTAGACGTTTGAGTCTTCTTGAAATATGCTGGGGATCCATGGTAGCATCCCCAAGCTTAAGCTCTTCACTCTTCTTGATCACATTATATCATCCTTCTCTCTTGACCCTTGAAAACTTCCGCCACACCAAACTCAATGTAATTCTCATTAGAGGGTTAGTGCACAATCAAAAACTCACATGTTCTATAAGGACACAAACATGACTGTTACTTTTAACATTAGCTACTGCCACTGATGTTATGTGAAGCTCTTCACCCTAAAAAAGAATTACACTCAACACTAGTAAAAGAGAGAATGCGAAAAATAAAAGACAGAATCTGTCTAAACAGAACAGTCCGCAAAGACGAATTTTGTCGAGGCACTTACGATGCTCAAATCGAAAAACTTTAAACTAACGAAAGATGTGTACATATCTGAAGATCACGCACAAAAAAATTCAGATTTAAATAATTTTTCTGTGATTTTTACAGAATTAAAACGGTAAACAGCAGAAATCTGTTCCTGCGCAGAAATCCAAATCTAGCATCATCTTCCTATTAGAGGCAATACTTGGCACAACAATGCGATAAAATAATGTACACAACTCGTTAGAGGAATTGTTACAGAAGTAAACAACTCGTTGACTCAAAAAAGAAAAATTGCAGAAATAAAATAATGGGTTGTCTCCCATAAGTGCTTTTCTTTAACGCCTTTCAGCTAGGCGCAGAAAGTAGAATCAAGTGTTTCCAAGTGATGAAGCATCAATATCATCAAAAACTTCCTGAAAAACACAGCTTATAACCATAGGCATTTTCGGTTCAGGTAATTCTTGGGAAGCAAATTTAAATAATTCATTATGTGATTCACCCTCATTTTTATCAGTTTTAAGCACATTAGGGGTTTTTGTAACAACCCGAAGTTTGAGAACCTAAAAACCTGAGTAAAATTTCCGCTTTTGTGTTCATTGCATCATGGCATCCATGCATCATTGTGTACCAATTGGAATCTTTAACTTTTGGTTAGGGAATTATTGCTAGGGAATTGTTGTTGGGTTAGGGAATTGTGGTGGTTTGGCACCACCTAAAAACAAAATGCCAAACTTGCTCTAACCAATTTTCAAATCAATGAAGGCACTCAAACTTGCAAAACAAAATACCTCGACATTTTATATTTGTCAAGGAAGTTCCAAGAGTTCCAAAAGTAATATTTTGCAATTGCTCAAAAAAAATCTCTAAAGGATTACAATTGGGAATTTAGCAAAATGCCCTATTTTAAACCTCTATGAACAAATGTTGCTTAAAACATTTTATTTTGAATCACCAAATTTTGTGGAGCCTCTGCATGTTAGGGAGAGGCTACATGATTTTTCGCATATTTTTCTAAAATGTTTAAGTGCCTCCAGAAAATCACTGAAATGCTGCTGGAATTAAAAAGAAAAGAGAGAAGGACCCGTTTGTGATGGAAATGAAACTGCCAGGGGGCTTTCTGTGAAATCGCCTTCTCCTTCCTCTGTAGCGACCGGAAGCTCCGCTCCCGCCGCACCAGCTCGACGCCGGCCCTCTCCTCTCTGCCTTCCCCTGCCAGAGGAAGAGCACCACGACCACGAGCCACGCTGCTCCCCACCCCTCACCCACCTGCTCCCCTGCTTCCTCTCCCTCTGTTTTCCTCTCCATGGCCGAGGCGCCGCTCGAGCCCGTTGTCGGGGGAATACTTTCTAGATTAACCCGCGGCCCAGTGCGACTTACTTTACTCGCACGGACAAAGGCCCACTTGGGAGCAAGCCCAGTATTGAACCGCCGTAAGGGGAAAGATCTAGAAGACGTATCCTGGAGGACGTGAAGACCAAGTAGTCTCCAAATAGACCTCGGCGGACGGTTCCTTGGGGGGAAAGTTTCCTTTGTAACCTGGCGAGCCTCTGTGTATATAAAGAGGACTCGCAGGACTTAGAGAGGGTCAAGCTATCAAGTCCAAAACCCTAGCTCATACGGCGAGTACCAGATCGGATCGCCTCCATTGTAACACCTCGATTATCATATCAATACCAATCTAGGGTAGGCAGGAAGTAGGTCTTTTACCTCACATTGAGGGGGCCGAACCTGGGTAAATCTATGTTGATCTTTGTTCCTGCGATCCCAAGCTCGGAGATGCTTGACTCGCGTAATCCCACACCTACGAAGTCATCCATGACACCTGACGTGATAAACCCACGACAGTAGGCGCCCACCGTGGGGCCTGCGGTCAAGAGCGTCACGTTCCGCGCAGGATCCATGAAGGGAGCTGAAGATCTTGTTGTTGGCCGTGTCATCACGGTCAATGGCACACCCCTCATTGACGATTCAAGCTGGGGGCCGGAAGCTGACTACCTAGAAACCGGCCACATCATCCCGTTTGGATCTGTCCATGTCTTCGTCGGCTTCATTGGCGGCGAGTCAGAAGATCCATCGCAACATGGCGACTCAGAAGAAGGAGTCGCGGTAACGGTGGACCAAGAAGAAGAATCTATCAACACGAGTCGCTACCTCTTGAAGACGAAGAAGGCCAATCCATTGAGTATGTCCTTGAGGAAAGGCTATGCGGAGGCCCTGTGGATGGCGACTCGCCCTCTGTAGATGATCGGCACGTGAAGGGTCTACAGGACCACAGAAGCGGATGAAGGGCTGGGCATGCCACCAGGCAGCTTAGCCCCCACGCCGCCAGAAGCGCAGAACAAGCCGCGCTAGACGCATCAGGAGTCGCGGCATCCGCTGCGATAACGCCAGGAGTCGCGGCCTCAGGAGTCGCAAACAGAGAGACTCCACCTGGAGTTGCGCCTGCGGAATCAGGGTCAAGGGTAGCCCCCAACGCAGCGGTCACGCCGCCACAGGGAAGCGTGTTGCTTACGCCAATATCTGCGGTTAACGCGGCTGCTAGAGTGACAGAATTGGAGGCTACCAGGATCGGGCTATATGATGAAGTCCAGAGAATCGCGGATGAGAGAGCCAGGTTGGCGCGTGAGGAACAGCGCCTCCAACAGGAGCAACTGCGACTCATCGAGGAAACCAATACTCTGCAAGGAGTACAGGCCACCTTGCCACACAGACGCCATGCGAGTCGCCTGCAGCCAGGAACAGTAAATCCTATGGAGCTGTTCCAATCGCCCACCGCTGACCAACAATCGCGGTTCCTGCGTCGCAGTCCGCCACACAAACGATCCCATCAGTCGCCACCAACGCAGCACACCCGGTCGCATGGTCAGGGTCGCACAACCTTCAGTCGCGGTACCCACACACATGGCACCGTCTGCCATGGTTATGCGGTCCGTGGCCCCGTTAGCCGCGCCAGCGGTTCAAGCAATCGCTGTACCATCAGTTGTACCAGCGGTTCCATCTTTCGCAGCACCAAGAGCAGCGGAGATACCTGGATCAAGGGCCATAGTACAGGCTAACAACAGGGCCATGATGCCCCCGCCATTGCCGCAGCCAACCTTTGTTCAGCAGTCGCCACAGCAGCCTCAAAGGTTCCACACGCCGCAAGGACATTATGTTAGCCCAGTGGAGAATCTCTTTGCGGCTACAAACATCTTGGCCAGGTTAGCGCCAGCAGGAAACACGCCAATGGACAGAGAGGCACGGCGTGCCATTGAGATGCTGAGCACAGCAGTAATACAGCAGGCAAACATGTCCGAACACGCGGGACGGCTGCACTCCACCCCCTACAATAGCAGAGCAACGGCGGAGAGAAGCATCCACGCGGAGTCGCCGCACGTTGCGACTTCAAGTTCGGCTAGGCGACAAAGGAAAGATCAACCTGCGGCTCAAAATCAACCTCAGCAAGTTCAACCCATAGAAGTTGTGCAGCCGCGCGCGGCGGCTAATCCAATAGGAAGGCCAGCTTCATCCAATCTATCGTCACGACTCAAAGGCCCAGTCTGTTTCAGCGAAAGAATCAGGTCTGAACCGTTTCCTGCAGATTTCAAAGGGCCTCGCAAGGTCGCCAACTACAACGCAAGCATGGACCCTGTTACTTGGCTCAACAATTACGAGATGGGCATGAGCATCCTAAACGCATCCGAAGAGATCTGCGCACGTTACCTAAACATGATGTTAGAAGGCGCAGCTCACATATGGCTGCAAAATTTGCCGCCAAATTCAATAAACTCTTGGGATGAGATGAAGGAAGCTTTTATCAAGAATTTCCAAGGAACATGCAAGCGACTCTGCAGCATAGAGGACCTTGAGCGTTGTGTACAGAAGGAAGGCGAGTCGAGTCGCCACTGGATGAGAAGGGTCGCAGAAATCATACATTCCTCAGATAACATACCACCCAGTTCAGCAGTCCTTGTCATGGAGAAAAATTGCAAATTTGAGCCGCTGGTCCACAAACTAGGTCGCATGAAGGACAAAGTCAAGAGCCTAAGCGAGGTAATGGCGGCGGCCAACAAGTATGCTAGCTCGGATAAAACCAGGACATCTGATGGGGAGGAAGAGGAAAATACTGGCAAGGGAAAGAAGGCCAGTAGCAAGCCTCAACAACAGCAAGCTAGCAATGCCAATGCGAGTTATAACAAGCGCAAAAACGAGGAAGGAAACTCAGGGTTAGTCGCAAATACGAACACTCGTTACAAGCAAAGCAGCGGCAGAGGAAGGAATTTTCACCCAGTTAACTTGGAAGAGGTTTTTAACCGCCCCTGCGACATCCATATAGGAAAAGATGGGAAACCACCCAACCACACAAAGGCACAGTGTTATCATTACAAAAAGTGGAAGGATGGGCAACCACTCAACACAAACAACAATCATCAAAACAATGAGGGAGGTAACCACGGCGGAGGCAACAACAGCAACAACGCTGTCCCAAATCCGCAGCCAGATCAGCCACAGTTCCCAAAACAGTTGGGTCAGTATCATACCATTGTGGTGAATACTTCAAGGAGGGAACAAAAGCTGCGACGACGCAATCAGGCTGTTAACGCCATAGTACCAGCCGTCCCACAGTGGCTAAAGTGGTCCGAGCAGCCAGTAGTTTGGAGCCGCGAGGATCACCCAGGAGAAATAAATGAAGAGGGCAAACTCGCGCTGGTGGTTGCCCCTCAAGTCGCAGGGTACAAGTTGAGCAAAGTGCTGATGGATGGAGGCAGCAGCATCAATATATTATACTATGAAACCTTCAAAAGAATGAACCTCCAAGAAAAGCAGCTACACCCATCAAGAACAACGTTTCACGGTGTCGTGCCAGGCATATCAGCTCAGCCATTGGGGCGAATCAACTTGGAGGTCGCCTTTGGGACACAAAGCAACTTCAGGAGCGAGTACATCTGGTTCGAGGTTGTAGATTTCCAGAGCCCATATCATGCGCTGTTTGGCAGAGAAGCATTCGCAAAGTTTATGGCTAGGCCGTGCTATGTGTACCTAAAGCTTAAAATACCAGGCCCCAGGGGAGTCATCACCATTAATGGCGACAAAAGAATAGCTCAAGAATGCGAAGAAGGCGACAAGGCCATGGCCAGAGCAGCTTGCATCGCAGAGAGCGCCCATGCGCGAGTCGCAGGAGAATTTTGATGACATCGTGAAGGCCAAGAGGCACCTGCCTGACTTGCGACTTCAGATTACGGCCGCAAGGGAGGCAAGGAAGTCAAAGGCTACAAGCCATTGCCAATAAGGACACATCCCAGGCATTGCGAGTTGCCATCAGCAGCCGCAACAAAACCATTAAGAGTTTACATCATCAAGCTGGCCACTCAGGGCTAAAAACTTCACTTCTGATCGCCACCTAGGCGCGATCGACCCATTTCTGGTCGCCACTCAGGCGCGACCGACCCAATGTAACATTCTGGTCGCCACCAGGCGCGACCGACCCATTTCTGGTCGCCACTCAGGCGCGACCGACCCAATGTAACACTTCTGGTCGCCACCAAGGCGCGACCGACCCATTTCTGGTCGCCACTCAGGCGCGACCGACCCATGTAACATCTCTGGTTGCCACCTAGGCGCAACCGACCCAAGCATCACTTCTGGTCGCCACCTAGGCGCGACCGACCCTATGTATCATATAATGATTCTGAAATAAAGCATCTCAAACTACCAATTGAGTTGTGAGTCTTTTATTTTTTAATCATTGGTTCCTTGGGGGCGCGGCAGCTTTTTAGCGCGGCCTATTCCTTGGGATCGCCAAACAAGTGGCATTTATCGTGATTATACTCAACCTCTCTTGGATGCGACTTGCACTATGCGGCCAAAGTACTGGGGGTGCGGCGTCAATCGAGTTTGATCGCCTATCATGGCCGCTCTCGACCCTGAACACGCACTTTTTACCTGGGAAATACTGAGCCGCGCAAGGGCCTAAGTGAGGAAAAACCGAGACAAATCATAAGGACCAGCCTATTGGTCGAAACATGTACTGCTGAGAGTACTTAAGCAAACCGTAACATTGTCTTATGACACATAAATTCTAACAATTATTACAGGCCGCTAAGGGCCAAGATCATAAAACCATTGTTTCTCTTCTTCATTTGTGCGCAGCTTTTGACCTGCGGGAAGGAGGAACAGGCGGCTTACCAAGCTTGCCAGAAGGAGCAGTCGCAGGCTCGCTGGAGGCTCTTCAGTCGCGGGCTTGGGGGCTGCAGAGCTGGATACGCCTGGAGAGGGTTCTTTTCCTGCGGAATCACCGCACTGGATGATGGAGCGGGTAACTTCTCCCATCTGCTTCCATCTGCATTATACTTGCCCATATAGGTCGCAAGATCTATCCCCTCCACCAGCTCAGTCGCGTGGCCGCGCATATCCTTCCAAGTCGCCGCATATTCTGAGGCCGTCAGTTCGGTGCCATCCACCTTCTTCGAGGGCCTACCTTTTGCAACCTTGGCAGCATCAAAAGAAGGATAGTATGTCTTGGCCAAAGCAAGAACATGAGCCGCACCGGTGCGAGCTGAGGACTCCTTCCAGTCCAAAAAGAACTGAGGCGCCCTAAGCAGTCTTTTTAGCAACCTTCAGAATCACCGGGGACTGGCTTGGTCGGCAGCAGGCACTTAGACAGCGATTTCATGGCATCACAAGTTCTCCGCGTAAATTCGCGGATGTTATTCAGCTGTTCTTGGTAGTCGCGCGCTGAAGTGCAGAATTCTCACCTGCAACAAGATGTCCGCCAGTTAGTCCAGTTAATACAAAAAGAAGGTGGTCAGATACACGATACAGCGGCAAGTCGCAACAATACCAGCCAACTCTTGGGTCATGATGCAAACTTTGGCGTGGACAAGGTTGTGAGCATCAGAAACTTTTGCCAGTTTTTTCTCAAGATCACCAATGGCAACAGCCTTGAGCCTTGCGTCCTCGTTGGCATCAGCGATGGCGTCTTTCTGAGCACTGATTTGGAGGTCCAGCTGCTGGACCCTCTCTTGGAACTTCTCTTCAACCGTTTTAAGCCGCAGCTCGGTGGCTTTGGCTTGTTCAGATAATTTGAAGCTTTCATCAGATAGCTCGCCCATCCTGGCTTCCCTCTTCTTCAGCTCAGCGTCACGCTGGCCAAGGAGCTCGCGCAGCCTCTCCAGTTCAGAAGGAGTCTCCCCCAACTGCTTTTCCAAGGCGACTCTTGCGGCTGTTATGGAGCTTAGTTCCTCCTACAAAGAGTACATCAGTTAGTAAGTACATATCAACAGCTAAAAGAGAAGCATCAAGTCTCCCTTTACAGTCAAAGAAGAAACTTGATCCTTGGGGGCTAGAGACAGATAAGTGGAGACAGAAATTTACCTTATAAGCCGCAGACAGGTCAGACAGCGCCTTGCGGAGCTCCATGGCTTGCTTGTCATTTGAGGCAATGATGGCCTCTGACAGTTTCTCAGCGCGGCTCATGGAGGAGGAGGAAGCAACCTTAGCACGCAGAATTGGCGACCGCAGGCTATCAGCCGCTGGCGATCAATCACCGGCGCATCAGCAATTATGGAGGAAGGGTTGACCTTCTCCACGTCTTGGATCATAAGGGGATCTGTTCCGTCTTCCAGAGCCACCTCTTGGTAGCTGTGTCAGAACAGAGGCTGCAGCCAAGTCATCAGTGGTGGCCACGCCCTCCACCATGGCGGTATGAGCCGCAGGTGATAAGCGCGGCTCAACTAGGGTTTCAGAAATGACTCCAGGTTCAGTCCGGATTTAACCGCACTTCTGCAAAAAGCAAGGGCATTGTGTGAAGAAGAAGCACATAAACCAGAATAAAAGTGTTATAAGCGCAAAGAAAGTCACTAACTCTGGAGCCATCTTCACAGAGGCCATAAGGTCACTTGACGGTGATGACAGGCCTTGGGTCCCAGAATCTACGAGCAGAAGTTTGCGCGTCAGTAGAGGAAAAAGAATAAGCATTCAAGATGTCAAGAAAGCAGAAATTACCAGAATGGGGACCCATGTCTTCTTCAGTTGAGGCGGTGGGTTTGTACACACGCCTGGCAGCGGAGGAGGTCGCGCCCGTAGCAGGCTTGCGGCGCTTCGTGGCCTCAGGATTTTCCAGAGCATCAAGCTCTGGCTCCTCACGAGATAGCCTCTTGGAGGCTCTACGGGGAGTTGGTCCAGCCGCGGCAGCAGAACTCGCGGCTGGCACTGGACTGTCATCCTCGTCCAGTTCAGTCTCTTCACCTTCTGAGGCCGCAGAGGCGACAGAGGGGATATCAGCATTTCGCTGCCCTCTAGAGCGGGCAGCAACTTCTTTCGTGTGGCACGCTTGGGAGCAGCAGTGCCGGCGACGGTCGCAGGCAGCGACCAGTAATTCTCATCAGCCTGGATCAGGAAGATATAAATTGCAGTATTAAGAAAGGAATGCGACTCAACTACAAAGGCGAAAAGACAGAGAAGAGGAGTTACCTCAAAAGGCTTGTTGTTAACGCTGAAAGGGGCAAGCCCCACCTTGTCAAAGGAGATGTCCTTCTCCTCAGTCACGCGGGTGACGAATTCCACCCAATCCTCAGGCCTCCAGTCGCAGCCTTGATGCGATCGACGTCAGCAGAGGTGCCTGTGCACTCAAGGAAGGATCGCTGTCGTGGACTCACGGCTGGACGCGCCATTTGGTCCAACAAGAGAGAAGATCAAGGCCAGTAAGACCATGACCTATTAAGGCGCGGACCTTGATCAGCGACTCATTGATGAAGGGCATGGCCGAGTCGCGAGGCTTTGATTTCAGTGCCTCGGTAGGCACGAAGGTGGTGTTGGACCAGGAGGGGACGAGTTTTGCCCTCCGGAGAAGTATCTTGGCAGTAGAAAAAGGATTTTTGCCAAGACCTGGGCCGATTTGCCAGGGCCAGCTTGGGAAGAACAGAGTTTCGATGGCGTTGAAGAGAGATGGCGCCTACCTGAACATAGGCGCCACCCTTGCAGACAAGTTGGCTGTTGCAGGTGAAAGAGGCCAGCCACAGATCGATGTTGGGGGCTATACCAAGATAGTCCTCGCACAACACATGAAAATGGCTCACCTGGAGCATTGAGTTGGGCCCGATGTCGTGAAGACGGAGGCCTAGGCGTTGCAGCAGATTGCGGAAGAAGGGAGAACCTGGCGGCGTGAATCCACGCTCCACGTGTTCCACGAACATTACCAGTTCGTTGGGCTTGGGGCGCGGCTCGATTTCATCGCCTGGCGCCCGCCAGACGCCGTCCTCCTTCGGCGGCAAGAAGCCAGCTTCGGCCAGATCCGCAAGAGTTTCCTCCGTCACCCAGGATCCTTCCCAGTTGCAGGAGATCCTGCGCTTATCGTCAGATGGCTTTGCCTTGGGCGCCATTGCGAAGAGGAGATTGGATTGGGGAACTAAGCTCGGATTGAGGAAGAAGACGGCGCGGCTAGGGATGAGGAGATTGCAAGGGCAAGTGAATAATGACCTAGGTGGCCGCAGCTTATAACTGAAGGGACCCGCAACTAACGGCACAATCTGCGCTCGCAACCAACGGCACAATTTGCGCCCGCAAAACGAGTAACGGTCCGCAATTAAAGGAAACAGAATATTTCCAGAAGGGGAGATGAGTCGCGCAGATAAGCCACAGCTCTGAATCGCATAAGTCAGAAGATTGGTCAGAACGTTTGCAGTGCGGCTCAGTGACCATTTCAAGAGGCCAGAAGATTCTCACCGTAAAGTCCTAACCAATCTTGGGGGCTAATGTCGAGGGAATACTTTTGGATTAACCCGCGGCCCAGTGCGACTTACTTTACTCGCACGGACAAAGGCCCACTTGGGAGCAAGCCCAATATTGAACCGCCGTAAGGGAAAGATTTAGAAGACGTATCCTGGAGGACATGAAGACCAAGTAGTCTCCAAATAGACCTCGGCGGACGGGTTCCTTGGGGGAAAGTTTCCTTTGTAACCTGGCGAGCCTCTGTGTATATAAAGAGGACTCGCAGGACTTAGAGAGGGTCAAGCTATCAAGCCCAAAACCCTAGCTCATACGGCGAGTACCAGATCGGATCGCCTCCATTGTAACACCTCGATTATCATATCAATACAAATCTAGGGTAGGCAGGAAGTAGGTCTTTTACCTCACATTGAGGGGGCCGAACCTGGGTAAATCTGTGTTGATCTTTGTTCCTGCGATCCCAAGCTCGGAGATGCTTGACTCGCGTAATCCCACACCTACGAAGTCATCCATGACACCTGACGTGACAAACCCGCGACACCCGTCGTGCTCGTCGCCGCCGTGTGAGAGCTCCCGAAGCAAATCGACGAGCACCAGCACCTCCGCCGCGTCCCCTTCTCCTTCTCCGCCCGAGGAATCGAGGCGGGAGGCCGTGAAACGATGCCGCCATCTTCGTTTCCCCGCGCGGCCATCCGAGCACCGCCGCGGCTTCGCCGGACGAATTCGTCGCCGTCCGTCCACCTCCGCCCCTGCTGAGCACCCCCAGGAGTCGAGGGTGGGCATCACGTACCTCTGGACCTCCTCTCCCTTCCTCTCTTGCCATAGCCTCGCCGTTGTTTCACCGTGGTCGCCTTCGCCCGCCATGGTTGCCGAGCTTCGGATATTCCGAGACGCACCCGCTCGGATAATCCGAGGAACGCCAGTACGAGGTCGCTCTGGGTCCTTAGTGAAAATTCAGTCAGCGGTGTTGATCGGATAATCCGAAACTGGGAAATTCGAATTTTCCGAACACCTCCAGTGCGGAGAAAACTTTGGTCCTTAGCCAAAATTTGGGGGAGCGCTACGATCGGATAATCCGGTTTAGGAATAAATCGGAAATTCCGAAATTGCCCAGTACCAAAGTTATCCTATTTCAGTTAATTCTTTTCTTTCTAATTTGGTTAAATAAATATCTGTGTTGGATTAACTTATAACTAGGGCTTATTTAAAAGAGGGATTTATAAATGTAATAACTTTTTATCGGTGCGTCAGAAAAAATGTGTTCGATATACCAAAATGTCCAGAAAATTGTGAACTACCCTTTAAAATAAATATCATGCATATTTGAGCATCAATAAAGGACTGCACTTGTTACAAGTTAGTAGAATCATTAAGTTAAATAGGGGGTGTTTTCCTATCTGGTTGAAGTAATTTATTCTCGCACCCCATTTAAATTGTTAGAGAGCTATTAATAAGTTCGGTACATTTAAAATGTCATGTCGTCATGTGTTTGCGCATCGCATTTGTGAAGCATGTGTAGTGATTGATTGTTTCCTCCGATGTTTTATGCTTCGATAGATCAAGCAGCCGGGGTTACGCCTCAATACCCCGAAGATCCGTACTACCCGCACGTTGAACAAGGCAAGCGCAATCCCCCTCTGAGCATGTCTTATCCTATTTTCCGCAAATATTTTCTCCACTATAATATTGCATGCCTTTCCAAATGTCAATTTGCTTGGTTTAGAGTATCCTATAGTTGCACTAAGTTTCCGATGCCAGTACCTGTTTTCCTCCTATTATCCATAGGTTTGTATTGTTGACCGGAGATACTTAACTATGCAATGTTGATGCTTAGCCATGCTTAGTTAAATGTTTATTCGTCCGATGGATATGTCAGGTTGGAAACAGGAGGTTGAACTGTTCAATTGATGGTGGAGAATTGTGGTAACAGGTAATAAGATGCTTAAAGGTGGGATGAGAGGCCACTGTGGTTGTGGTGTTTTGTCTTGTTCCCGCCGCCTAGGTGCGAGTTCTCCCCTTCGAGCCAAGACCGAGCGTGCACCCATGCGTGAGGCCTATGCAATTGCAGGAACCCTCATAGACTAAATAACTCGGGCGGGCTAGCCAGGGTCCTCTAGTTTGAGCTTCCATTTGCGCGTGCGTGAAGATGGTGGCCGAGACTGAGATGAGGATGGTGGTGTTTAGGAAAATAAGTGGCCGCGGGGCAGGGTGTTGGAGGCACTGAACTTGCCCTACCGCCAGTGATGATCCTGGATAGTCTCAAGCGAGGGAGAAGTCGACACCGCTCCCACCCAGCCAGCTTTCCATGGAAGAGAGCTAATGCGTAGGCAATGGGCCGGACGGTACGCGTGTTAAACATTGTACACCCCTGCAGGGTAAATCTTTTCGAAAAGCCGTGTCCACGGTTATGGACGACTTGGTGACGGATTCAGAGATCATAGAATAACTTTAACGGAATGATTAAAAACTGAGTACTAAAGGTACTACTCAAGAATGCAAGGTGAGCTTCCTCGAGGGTGATTCGGGGTGGTGCCTTTGTAGCACAGGTACAGTGATGGTGTTGATGTTGAGAGAGGTGATCAAAGGAAAGAGTTACTTCTTACCTCTTTTAAAAAAACTCTGATTAGTCGATGCCATGGAGTTATGTTTTCATAAGTAAATCAGCTTTATGCAAAACAGCCATAAAACTTTGAAGCCTCATCGAGCTAAAGCTCTATAAATAATCTTGCGAGTTCGTCGAACTCAACGTCGTTTGTTTTGTTTCAGAGGAGGACTTCACCGACCTCGAAGGTGGGTTCTTTGTGGACGTCGACGAGTAGTCTGGGGTTCCCAGGTGGCAGCTTGGGACATCTCGGGACAGCTGGCGCTTGAATGTTTATCTATAGGCCACTTAGGCCATAATTTGGATCTTGTTGTTTAGAACAACCTAATTCGCTTCCGCATGTTGTAATGTTGGGTCTGTGACCTCTGGTTGTAATTTGCTATCTTTCTCTATTATAAGAGATGAACTATAATGATTTGTGTCGTAGAGTCTGTGATGTGCCAGTTGTTCCACAAGTCTTGATCTCTCTATTATACATTGAGGGTTGTGCCTGTGTTAAGGCATCAATCGGGGTGTTGCGTTACCGGTGATCAATTCCGAGCAACGCCTGCCAAAGTTTTGGCCGGGGATTGGTAAACCCGTAACCTCCGGTTGTATCGCTTAACCGGTGACACACAGCATCACTGTATAGCAGTCGGGTCGGGGCGCCACAAGTTGGTATCAGAGCAGTACTGCCTGTAGGAAACCCTTCTACTGGTCGACGTTGGTCCAGTGTTTGTGAAAATATTTTTAACCTAAAAATGAGTTGTGAAAACCATCTTAGGATTCTTTTTACTCCGTACCTGGTTACACTCTAATCTCGGAGACATTTTACCTCGATTTGAGTTTAAAAATTTTACTCCCCGTGATACTAAAGAAACGAGGTTGGGTTCTACCTTTAGTGTTATGTGTCCGGTTGCTCCCGCTGCATTGCGAACCAAAATCAACTCAGATGTTTCTTACCGGGTCTAATCAATTATTCCTTTGTTGGGTTTTAACCCAAGGACTTGAACAGAAGGTCCCGGATTGTACCAACTAGAGTGTGCTGAATCACATGGTTTCTTAACTATTTGAATCCCACGCTAGTAGTACATGATGCTGATCTTCGACCCAAGTTCTATCTTGTTGATCCCTTGTTAGTTGTTACACAATGTATTATCGTCCCTAGTCCGTGTACTTGAGTAGACGCTAATGCTATTGTTTCAACCATTCGGAGATAGATACTAACTGTGTCATTGTCAAATCTCCAGAATGGCTCGAGGAGGCCGCGGTAACCACAACAATGATGAGGATGATCTGCCGCCACCACCCTCGATGGCTCAGGTCTTGATGGCCATTGAGGAGAACCGTGGGCGCAATGAGCGACTGCTTGAGCAGTTGGTGCAGCAGAATGCACAGAGGAATGGCTGCAACACTCTCACTGAGTTTCTGCGCTCGCAGCCACCCACCTTTGCTGATACTAAGGAGCCACTGGAAGCTGATGATTGGCTTCGCGCCTTGGAGCGCAAGTTCTCCGCGCTGCATGTCCCAGTGGCCGAGCAAGTCAACTTTGCCACCTACCTTTTGGTTGGTGCAGCTGGCTGTTGGTGGGAAAGCCATGTGGCCTTGTTCCCGGCCAACCATGTCTTCAATTGGACGGATTTCCGCACTGCCTTCCGTGCGGCTTACATCCCTCAGCCGATCATGGACTTGAAGAGGAGGAAGTTCCTGGATTTGCAACAGGGACGTATGGACCTCCGCACTTATGGTTGTGAATTCAACCATCTCTCTCATTACGCCCCAAGGGACGTGACCACTGATGCTGACAAGCAAGAGCTGTTCTGCAAGGGTCTTTCGCCGCAGCTCCGCTATGAGTTGTTGCCCTTCAGGTTCCAGACCTACCAGGGAGCTGTTCAACCAGGCTCTTACTGTTGAGCAGGAAGAAAGGAACTTGAGGCTTCCAAGAGGCCAGCACACGGGGACCACCAGAGTTCCTCGGGTTCTGAGAGCAAGAAGCGCAGGTGTTTGTTCCCTACAGCGCTGTGCCGCGTCCTCCCTTCATGCGGAGGACCGCGGGATACAGGCCACCACCTCCGCGCCCCACTACTTCGACACTTGGGGCAAGCGGGAGTGGGTATCGTCCTATGCTACCTGCTCCACCTGGACTCACCTGCTGTCGGGGGAATACTTTCTGGATTAACCCGCGGCCCAGTGCGACTTAACTTACTCGCACGGACGAAGGCCCACTTGGGAACAAGCCCAATATTGAACCGCCATAAGGGGAAAGATCTAGAAGACATATCCCGGAGGACGTGAAGACCAAGTAGTCTCCGAGTAGGCCTCTGTGGATGTATTCCTTATGGGGAAGTTTCCTTTTGTAACCTAGCGAGCCTCTGTGTATATAAAGAGGACTCGCAGGACTTAGAGCGGGTCAAGCTATCAAGCCCCAAACCCTAGCTCATACGGCGAGTACCAGATCGGATCGCCTCCATTGTAACACCTCGATTATCATATCAATACCAATCTAGGGTAGGCAGGAAGTAGGTCTTTTACCTCACATTGAGGGGGCCGAACCTGGGTAAATCTGTGTTGATCTTTGTTCCTGCGATCCCAAGCTCGGAGATGCTTGACTCGCATAATCCCACACCTACGAAGTCATCTATGACACCTGACGTGACAAACCCACGACAGTTGGCGCCCACCGTGGGGCCTGCGGTCAAGAGCGTCACGTTCCGCGCAGGATCCATGAAGGGAGCTGAAGATCTTGTTGTTGGCCGTATCATCACGGTCAATGGCACACCCCTCATCGACGATTCAAGCTGGGGGCCGGAAGCAGATTACTTGGAGACCGGCCACGTCATCCCCTTTGGATCCATCAACGTCTTCGTCGGCTTCATTGGCGGCGAGTCAGAGGATCCATCGCAACATGGCGACTCAGAAGAAGGAGTCGCGGTAACAGTGGACCAAGAAGAAGAATCTATCAACCACGAGTCGCTGCCTCTCGAAGACGAAGAAGGCCAATCCATTGAGTATGTCCTTGAGGAAAGGCTATGCGGAGGCCCTGTGGATAGTGGCTCGCCCTCTGTAGAAGATCGGCACGTGGAAGGGGTCTACAGGACCACAGAAGCAGACGAAGGGCTGGGCATGCCACCAGGCAGCTTAGCCCCCACACCGCCGGAAGCAGCAGAACAAGCCGCGCTAGACGCATCAGGAGTCGCGGCATCCGCTGCGATGACGCCAGGAGTCGCGGCCTCAGGAGTCGCAAACAGAGAGACTCCACCTGGAGTCGCGCCTGCGGAATCAGGGTCAAGGGTAACCCCCAGCGCAGCGGTCACGCCGCCACAGGGAAGCGTGTTGTTTACACCAATATCTGCGGTTAACGCGGCTGCTAGGGTGACAGAATTGGAGGCTACCAGGATCGGGCTATATGATGAAGTCCAGAGAATCGCAGATGAGAGAGCCAGGCTGGCGCGTGAGGAACAGCGCCTCCAACAGGAGCAACTGCGACTCATCGAGGAAACCAATTCTCTGCAAGGAATACAGGCCACCTTGCCACACAGACGCCACGCGAGTCGCCTGCAGCCA
Organism: Poa pratensis; assembly: GCA_947311845.1. Taxonomy (NCBI): domain Eukaryota; kingdom Viridiplantae; phylum Streptophyta; class Magnoliopsida; order Poales; family Poaceae; genus Poa; species Poa pratensis. Next base: position 45,442,781 of record CAMZMU010000043.1, read on the forward strand.
GGAACAGTAAACCCTATGGAGCTGTTCCAATCACCTACCACTGAACCAGCAATTGCGGTCCCGTCAGCCGCCACCAACACGATCCCATCAGTCGCCACCAACACGGCGCACCCGGTCGCATGGTCAGGGGTCGCACAACCTTCAGTCGCGGTACCCGCACGCATGGCACCATCTGCCATGGTTATGCGGTCCGCGGCCCCGTTAGCTGCGCCCGCGGTTCAAGCAATCGCTGTACCATCAATCGTACCAGCGGTTCCATCTTTCGCAGCACCAAGAGTAGCAGAGATACCTGGGTCAAGGGCCATAGTACAGGCTAACAACAGGGCCATGATGCCCCCGCCATTGACGCAGCCAACCTTTGTTCAGCAATCGCCACAGCAGCCTCAAAGGTTCCACACGCCGCAAGGGCATTATGTTAGCCCAGTGGAGAATCTCTTTGCAGCCACAAACATCTTGGCCAGATTAGCGCCAGCAGGAAACACGCCAATGGACAGAGAGGCACGGCGCGCCATTGAGATGCTGAGCACAGCAGTAATACAGCAGGCGAATATGTCCGAACACGCAGGACGGCTGCACTCCACCCCTTACAATAGCAGAGCAACGGCGGAGAGAAGCATCCACGCGGAGTCGCCACACGTTGCGACCTCGAGCTCGGCTAGGCGACAAAGGGAAGATCAACCTGCGGCTCAAAATCAACCTCAGCAAATTCAACCCATAGAGATTGTGCAGCCGCGCGCGGCGGCCAACCAATAGGAAGGCCAGCTTCGTCCAACCTATCGTCGCGACTCAAAGGCCCAGTCTGTTTCAGCGAAAGAATCAGGTCTGAACCGTTTCCTGCAGATTTCAAAGGGCCTCGCAAGGTCGCCAACTACAACGCCAGCATGGACCCTGTTACTTGGCTCAACAATTACGAGATGGGCATGAGCATCCTAAATGCATCCGAAGAGATCTGCGCACGTTACCTAAACATGATGTTAGAAGGCGCAGCCCACATATGGCTACAAAATTTGCCACCAAATTCAATAAACTCTTGGGATGAGATGAAGGAAGCTTTTATCAAGAATTTCCAAGGAACATGCAAGCGACTCTGCAGCATAGAGGACCTTGAGCGTTGTGTACAGAAGGAAGGCGAGTCGAGTCGCCACTGGATGAGAAGGGTCGCAGAGATCATACATTCCTCAGACAACATACCACCCAGTTCAGCAGTCCTTGTCATGGAGAAAAATTGCAAATTTGAGCCGCTAGTCCACAAACTAGGTCGCATGAAGGATAAAGTCAAGAGCCTAAGCGAGGTAATGGCGGCGGCCAACAAGTATGCTAGCTCGGATAAAACCAGGGACGCATCTGATGGGGAGGAAGAGGAAAACACTGGCAAGGGAAAAAGGCCAGTAGCAAGCCTCAACAACAGCAAGCTAGCAATGCCAATGCGAGTTATAACAAGCGCAAAAACGAGGAAGGAAACTCAGGGTTAGTCGCAAATACGAATACTCGTTACAAACAAAGCAGCAGCAGAGGAAGGAATTTTCACCCAGTTAATTTGGAAGAGGTTTTCAACCGCCCCTGCGACATCCATATAGGAAAAGATGGGAAACCACCCAACCACACGAAGGCACAGTGTTATCATTACAAAAAGTGGAAGGATGGACAGCCACTCAACACAAACTTCAATCATCAAAACAACGAGGAAGGTAAACATGGCGGAGGCAACAACAGCAACAACGCCGTCCCAAATCCGCAGCCAGATCAGCCACAGTTCCCAAAACAGTTGGGTCAGTATCATACCATTGTGGTGAATACTTCAAGGAGGGAACAAAAGCTGCGACGACGCAATCAGGCTGTTAACGCCATAGTACCAGCCGTCCCACAGTGGCTAAAGTGGTCCGAGCAACCAGTAGTTTGGAGCCGCGAGGATCACCCAGGAGAAATAAATGAAGAGGGAAAACTCGCGCTGGTGGTTGCCCCTCAAGTCGCAGGGTACAAGTTGAGCAAAGTACTGATGGATGGAGGCAGCAGCATCAATATATTATACTATGAAACCTTCAAAAGAATGAACCTTCAAGAAAAGCAGCTACACCCATCAAGAACAACGTTTCATGGTGTCGTGCCAGGCATATCAGCTCAGCCATTGGGGCGAGTTAACTTGGAGGTCGCCTTTGGGACACAAAGCAACTTCAGGAGCGAGTACATTTGGTTCGAGGTTGTAGATTTCCAGAGCCCATATCATGCGCTGTTTGGCAGAGAAGCATTCGCAAAGTTTATGGCTAGGCCGTGCTATGTGTACCTAAAGCTTAAAATACCAGGCCCTAGGGTGTCATCACCATCAATGGCGACAAAAGAATAGCTCAAGAATGTGAAGAAGGCGACAAGGCCATAGCCAGAGCAGCTTGCATCGCAGAGAGCGCGCCCATGCGCGAGTCGCAGGAGAATTTTGATGACATCGTGAAGGCCAAGAGGCACCTGCCTGACTTGCGACTTCAGATTACGGCCGCAAGGGAGGCAAGGAAGTCAAAGGCTACGAGCCATTGCCAATAAGGACACATCCCAGCGTCGCGAGTTGCCATCAGCAGCCGCAGCAAAATTATTAAGAGTTTACATCATCAAGCTGGCCACTCAGGGCTAAAAATTTCAATTCTGGTCGCCACTCAGGCGCGACCGACCCAATATGACACTTCTGATCGCCACCTAGGCGCGATCGACCCAATTCTGGTCGCCACTCAGGCGCGACCGACCCATGTAACATCTCTGGTTGCCACCTAGGCGCAACCGACCCAATTCTGGTCGCCACTCAGGCGCGACCGACCCATGTAACATCTCTGGTTGCCACCTAGGCGCAACCGACCCAATTCTGGTCGCCACTCAGGCGCGACCGACCCATGTAACATCTCTGGTTGCCACCTAGGCGCAACCGACCCATTCTGGTCGCCACTAGGCGCGACCGACCCATGTAACATCTCTGGTTGCCACCTAGGCGCGACCGACCCTATGTATCATATAATGATTCTGAAATAAAGCATCTCAAACTACCAATTGAGCTGTGAGTCTTTTATTTTTTAATCATTGGTCCCTTGGGGGTGCGGCAGCTTTTTAGCGCGGCCTATTCCTTGGGATCGCCAAACAAGTGGCATTTATCGTGATTATACTCAACCTCTCTTGGATGCGACTTGCACTATGCGGCCAAAGTACTGGGGGTGCGGCGTCAATCGAGTTTGATTGCCTATCATGGCCGCTCTCGACCCTGAACACGCACTTTTTACCTGGGAAATACTGAGCCGCGCAAGGGCCTAAGTGAGGAAAAACCGAGACAAATCATAAGGACCAGCCTATTGGTCGAAACATGTACTGCCAAGAGTACTTAAGCAAACCATAATATTGTCTTATGACACATAAATTCTAACAATTATTACAGACCGCTAAGGGCCAAGATCATCAAACCATTGTTTTCTCTTCTTCACTTGTGCGCAGCTTTTGGCCGGTGGGAAGGAGGAACAGGCGGCTTACCAAGCTTGCCAGAAGGAGCAATCGCAGGCTCGCTGGAGGGCTCTTCAGTCGCGGGCTTGGGGGCTGCAGAGCTGGATACGCCTGGAGAGGGGTTCTTTTCCTGCGGAATCACCGCACTGGATGACGGAGCGGGTAACTTCTCCCATCTGCTTCCATCTGCATTATACTTGCCCATATAGGTCGCAAGATCTATCCCCTCCACCAGTTCAGTCGCATGGCCGCGCATATCCTTCCAAGTCGTCGCATATTCTGAGGCCGTCAGTTCGGTGCCATCCACCTTCTTCGAGGGCCTACCTTTTGCAACCTTGGCAGCATCAAAAGAAGGATAGTACGTCTTGGCCAAAGCAAGAACATGAGCCGCGCCGGTGCGAGCTGAGGACTCCTTCCAGTCCAAAAAGAACTGAGGCGCCCTAAGCAGTCTTTTCAGCAGCCCTTCAGAATCACCGGGACTGGCTTGGTCGGCAGCAGGCACTTAGACAGTGATTTCATGGCGTCACAAGTTCTTCGCGAAAAATCGCGGATATACTCCAGCTGTTCTTGAGTACTGCCGCGCTGCTCCTTGGCATCTTCACCTACATCGAGGCATGTCTCCGTCAGCTCTACAACATACAGGCAAAGATAGTAGAGAAAACAGATGCAGATATGAGTCGCAACACATACCAGTTAACTCTTGAGTCATGATGCACACTTTGGCGTGGACAGGTTATGGGCATCAGAAACTTTCTTCAACTTTTTCTCAAGCTCGCCAATGGAAACAGCCTTAAGCCTTGCGTCCTCATTGGCATCAGCAATGGCGTCTTTCTGAGCACTGACTTGGAGCTCCAGCTGCTGGACCCTCTCTTGGAACTTCTCTTCAACAGTTTTAAGCCGCAGCTCGGTGGCTTTGGCTTGCTCAGATAACTTGAAGCTTTCATCAGATAGCTCGCCCATCCTGGTTTCCCTCTTCTTCAGCTCAGCGTCACGCTGGCCAAGGAGCTCGCGTAGCCTCTCCAGTTCAGAGGGAGTATCCCCCAGCTGCTTTTCCAAGGCAATTTTGGCAGCTGTTATGGAGCTTAGTTCCTCCTACGAAGGGTACATCAGTTAGTAAGTATATATCAACAGCTAAAAGAGAAGCATCAAGTCTCCCTTTACAGTCAAAGAAGAAACTTGATCCTTGGGGGCTAGAGACAGATAACTGGAGATAGAAGTTTACCTTATAAGCCGCAGACAGGTCAGACAGTGCCTTGCGGAGCTCCATGGCTTGCTTGTCATTTGAGGCAATGATAGCCTCTGACAGTCTCAGCGCGGCTTGTGGAGGAGGAAGAAGCAACCTCAGCATGCAGAATTGGCGACCGCAGTGTCCGCCGCTGGCGACTCAACACTGGCGCATCAGCATCCTTGGCCATTACATCTATGGAGGAGGGGTTGACCTTCTCCACGTCCTGGATCATAAGGGGATCCGTTCTATCCTCCAGAGCCACCTCTTGGGTGGCTGTGTCAAGAACAGGGACCGTGGCCAGGTCATCAGTGGTGGCCACGCCCTCTACCATGGCGGTATGAGCCGCAGGTGATAAATGCGGCTCAACCGCGGTTCCAGGCTCAGTCGCGGGTTTAGCCGCACTTCTGAAAAAGCAAGGGCATTGTGTGAAGAAGAAGCACATAAGCCAGAATAAAAGTATTATAAGCACAGGGAAAAGTTACTAACTCTGGAGCCATCTTCACAAAGGCCATAAGTTCACCGCTTGACGGTGAGGACAGGCCTTGGGTCCCAGAATCTACGAGCAGAAGTTTTGCGTGTCAGTAGAGGAAAAAGAATAAGCATTCAAGATGACAAGACAACAGAAATTACCAGAGTGGGGACCCATGTCTTCTTCAGCAGAGGCGGTGGCTTTGAAAGCACGCCTGGCAACGAAGGAGATCGCGCCCGTAGCAGGTTTGCGACGCTTCGTGGCCTCAGGGTTTTCCAGAGCATCAACCTCTGGTTCCTCACGAGATAGCCTCTTGGAGGCTCTACGGGGAGTTGGTCCAGCCGCGGCAACAGAACTCGCGGCTGGCACTGGACTGTCATCCTCGTCCAGTTCGTCTCTTCACCATCTGAGGCCGCAGAAGCAACAGAAGGGATATCAGCAGTCTCGCTGCCCTCTAGAGTGGGCAGCAACTTCTTTCGTGCGGCACGCTTGGGAGCAGCAGTGCCGGCGACGGTCGCAGGCAGCGACCAGTAGTTCTCATCAGCCTGGATCAGGAGATATAAGTTGCAGTATTAAGAAAAGGAATGCGACTCAACTACGAAGGCGAAAAGACAGAGAAGAGGAGTTACCTCAAAAGGCTTGTTGTTAACACTGAAAGGGGCAAGCCCCACCTTATCGAAGGAGATGTCCTTCTCCTCAGTCACGCGGGTGACAAATTCCACCCAATCCTCAGGCCTCCAGTCCGAAGCCTTGATACGATCAACGTCAGCAGAGGTGCCTGTGCACTCAAGGAAGGATCGCTGTCGTGGACTCACGGGCTGAATGCGCCATTTGGTCCAGCAAGAGAGAAGATCAAGGCCAGTAAGACCATGACCTATTAAGGCGCGGACTTTGATCAGCGACTCATTGATGAAGGACATGGACGAGTCGCGGGGTTTTGATTTCAGTGCCTCGGTAGGCACGAAGAGGGTGTTAGACCAGGAGGGAAGGCGAGTTTCGCCCTCCGGTGAAGTATCTTGGCAATAGAAGAAAGATTTTTGCCAAGCCCTGGGTCGATTCGCCAGGGCTAGCTTGGGAAGGCAAGAGTTCCTATGGCGTTGAAGAGAGATGGCGCCGACCTGAACGTAGGCGCCACCCTTGGAGACAAGTTGGCTGTTGCAGGTGAAAGAGGCCAGCCATAGATCGATGTTGGGGGCTATGCCAAGATAATCCTCGCACAGCACGTGAAAATTGCTCACCTGGAGCATTGAGTTGGGCCCGATGTCGTGAAGACGGAGGCCTAGGCGTTGCAGCAAATTGCGGAAGAAGGGAGAACCTGGCGGCGTGAATCCACGCTCCACGTGCTCCACGAACATCACCAGCTCGTTGGGCTTGGGGCGCGGCTCGATTTCATCGCCTGGCGCCCGCCAGACGCCGTCCCCTTCGGCGGCAAGAAGCCAGCCTCGGCCAGATCCGCAAGAGTTTCCTCCGTTACCCAGGATCCTTCCCAGTTGCAGGAGATCTGCGCCTATCGTCAGATGGCTTCGCCTTGGGCGCCATTGCGAGGGGGAGATTGGATTGGGGAACTAGGCTCGGGTCGAGGAAGAAGACGGCGCGGCTAGGGATGAGAAGATTGCAAGGGCAAATGGATAATGACCTAGGTGGCCGCAGCTTATAACTGAAGGGGCCCGCAACTAACGGCATTATCTGTGCTCGCAACCAACGGCACAATTTGCGCCCGCAAAACGAGTAACGGTCCGCAATTAAAGGAAACAGAATATTTCCAGAAGGAGAGATGAGTCGCGCAGATGAGTCACAGCTCTGAATCGCATGAGTCAGGAGATTGGTCAGAACGTTTGCAGTGCGGCTCAGAGACCATTTCAAGAGGTCAGAAGATTCTCACCGTAAAGTCCTAACCAATCTTGGGGGCTAATGTCGGGGGAATACTTTCTGGATTAACCCGCGGCCCAGTGCGACTTAACTTACTCGCACGGACGAAGGCCCACTTGGGAACAAGCCCAATATTGAACCGCCATAAGGGAAAGATCTAGAAGACATATCCCGGAGGACGTGAAGACCAAGTAGTCTCCGAGTAGGCCTCTGTGGATGTATTCCTTATGGGGAAGTTTCCTTTTGTAACCTAGCGAGCCTCTGTGTATATAAAGAGGACTCGCAGGACTTAGAGCGGGTCAAGCTATCAAGCCCCAAACCCTAGCTCATACGGCGAGTACCAGATCGGATCGCCTCCATTGTAACACCTCGATTATCATATCAATACCAATCTAGGGTAGGCAGGAAGTAGGTCTTTTACCTCACATTGAGGGGGCCGAACCTGGGTAAATCTGTGTTGATCTTTGTTCCTGCGATCCCAAGCTCGGAGATGCTTGACTCGCATAATCCCACACCTACGAAGTCATCTATGACACCTGACGTGACAAACCCACGACACCTGCTACACCTGTGGCCAGGCTGGCCACTACTCCAGGGAGTGCCCCCAGAAGGCACCTATCACGGAACTCCTGCACGAGCCCCTGCCACACCAGCTGGCAAGGCTGGACCTATTGTGCGTGGTCACCTGAACCACGTCTCTGCTGAGCAAGCTGAAGAGGACCCCGGCGTCCTCATGGGTGAGCTACGAATCAACAACAATCTTGCTACCGTTTTGTTTGACTCTGGAGCATCGCATTCATTCATATCCATAGCTTTTGCAAAAGACCACAAAATACCGTTCGAGAAAATGAGCCGTCCCTTGGTGATCGCCACTCCTGGCTCCAAATGGCAAACCGATGGGGTTACTCCTAAAGTCCAGATTACTATCGGTTACTCGTCTTTCCTTTTGCTTTGGTAGCCCTGAGGTCAAGTGGCATTGATGTCATACTAGGCATGGACTGGTTAGTAAAATACCGGGCTAATCTCGACTGTGCTGCCAAGACCATTACCGTGACCACCTCTTCCGGCGACATCGTCGAGTATTGGTCTGCACTATCAAGACCTCCATCTTCAGTCATCCCCAACTCACCCGAGATTCTCCTTTGCTTTATGGAAGGCGAATCCCCTCCTAAATCCAGGACATACACGTGGTGTGTGACTTCCCGGATATGTTTCCGGAAGAATTGCCTGGCATGCCTCCTGACCGAAGTGTGGAGTTTGTCATAGATCTACTTCCCGGTACTGCTCCGATTTCCAAGAAGCCCTACTGTATGCCGGTGGAAGAGTTGGCTCTGTTGAAAGAGCAAATTGATCAGCTGTTAGCGAAGGATTTCATCCAGCCTAGCAGTTCACCTTGGGGTTGTCCGGTACTCTTTGTCAAGAAGAGGGATTCTACCGTGCCTCGTCTAGTCTCTAATTATAGACCGTTGAATGCGGTGACAATCAAGAACAAGTATCCTATTCCTCGCATCAATGATCTGTTAGATCAGTTAGCTGGTGCAACGGTATTCTCCAAGATGGATCTGAGGTCAGGGTACCATCAGATCAAGATCAGAAAGGAGGATATCCCAAAGACGGCATTTGTTACTCGCTATGGCTCATATGAGTATACCGTCATGTCCTTTGGTCTCACAATGCTCCAGCTACTTTCATGAGGCTCATGAACTCTATCTTCATGGATTATCTCGACAAGCTTTGTCGTCATTTACATTGATGACATCCTCGTTTATTCCAAAACCGATGAAGAGCATGCCGAACATCTTCGTTGGTTCTGACACGACTTCGAGAACACCGCCTCTATGCCAAGTTCTCCAAGTGTGAGTTCTGGTTGGATAATCTGTCTTCCTTGGTCATGTGATATTCCGCTAATGGTGTGGCTGTCATTCCCGACAAGATTCAGTCCATTTTGGATTGGAAAACTCCAATGTCAGTCAAGGACATTCGTAGCTTTCTCGGATTGGCAGGTTACTACCGCCGATTCATCGAAGGTTTCTCCAAGATAGCCAAGGCTCTGACTGACCTTCTCAAGAAGGATAAAAAGTTCGTATGGACGGCCGAAGCTGAAGGGAGCTTCAAAACACTGAAAGCCAAACTCACGTCCGCTCCTGTGCTTGTCCTGCCGGACACAAGCAAGGATTTCGTTGTCTTCTGTGACGCCTCTCTGCAAGGTTTGGGCTGTGTGCTAATGCAAGATGGCCATGTGGTGGCATATGCTTCTCGCCAACTGAAGCCGCATGAGCACAACTACCCAACTCATGATCTAGAACTTGCCGTTGTGGTCTATGCTCTGAAGCAATGGAGACCATACCTGTTTGGTAATCGTTGCGAGATTTTCTTGGATCACAAGAGTCTGAAGTACCTCTTTACCCAGCTGGAATTAAATCTCAGGCAAAGGCGTTGGTTGGAGTTAATCAAGGACTATGATGTGAGCCTGAACTATCAACCCGGCAAAGCGAACGTCGTGGCTGACGCGCTAAGTCGGAAGTCCTATTGCAACAATCTGATGATTGAAAAGGCCCAACCTGCTCTTCATGAAGAGTTCTCTCGCTTGAACTTAGAAATTGTTCCCTCTGGTTATCTAGCAAATCTGGAGATCAAATCTACTCTAGTAGACCAGATAAGGAAGCTCAAACCCGTGACAAGGGTATTCTAAAAATCAAGGAGAACATTGCTAGCGGGAAGGCCAAATGTTTTTCTGTCAATGAATCCGGAGTTGTTTATTTTGGTGACCGCTTGGTAGTGCGAAAGAAATGAAAAATTGAGGGAGCTGATCCTCCAAGAAGGTCATGAATCTCCGCTCTCTATTCATCTCGGTAGTACCAAAATGTACCAAGACCTTCGACCACAATTCTGGTGGACTCGGATGAAACGGGAAATTGCCAAGTATGTTGCTGAATGCGACACCTGTCGACGGGTAAAGGCTGAACATCAAAGGCCTGCCGGCACTCTTCGTCCCATCGCTATCCCCGAGTGGAAATGGGATGAAATTGGTATGGACTTCATTACTGGTCTACCGAAGTCTCCAAAGGGAAACGATGCCATCTGGGTCATCATTGATCGACTATCAAAAGTGGCTCACTTCCTCCCCGTTCGTGTTGACATTACAGCTGCCAAGTTGGTAGATCTGTATGCTTCTAGGATCGTCGTACTTCACGGCGTTCCCAAGAAGATAATCTCTGATCGTGGAAGTTTGTTCACCTCCAGGTTTTGGACTAGTTTCCAACAAGCCATGGGAACCCGTCTCAACTTTAGCACCGCTTTCCACCCTCAAACTGATGGTCAGACCGAAAGGGTGAACCAAGTTCTGGAAGACATGCTTAGGGCATGTGTAATCTCCTTCGGCAAAGATTGGGAAAAGTATCTCCCTTTCGCGGAGTTCTCCTACAACAATAGCTATCAAGCTAGTCTGGGCATGGCTCCATTTGAGGTTCTGTATGGAAGAAAATGCCGTACTCCGCTGAATTGGTCCGAGACCGGGGAGAGGGCACTCTTTGGTCCGGATGTGATCAATGAAGCTGAGGAGAAGGTCAGAATCATAAGGGAGAACCTGAAGATTGCTCAGTCTAGGCAGAAGAGCTACTATGATAAGCACAATCAGGAAATTCACTATGAAATTGGTGACAAAGCTTATCTCCGCGTCTCTCCCCTTCGTGGCGTTCGCCGCTTCGGTATCAAAGGGAAATTGGCCCCTCGCTATGTTGGCCCTTTCACCGTTCTAGCTAAGCGAGGAGATCTTTCTTATCAATTGGAATTACCGGTCATATTCCCAAATGTACATGATGTGTTTCATGTCTCCCAACTTCGCCGGTGTTTTAAAGATCCTATCCATGGAGTCAATCATGAAGAGCTGGATCTCCAGGAAGATCTTACTTATCGTGAGCATCCTATCCATGTTCTGGATGAAGCCGAAAGGAAGACCCGTAACAAGACTACCAAGTTCCTCAAAGTTCAGTGGTCTCAACATTCCGAGGAAGAAGCAACTTGGGAAAGAGAGTCTAGTCTTCGTGAGGAGTATCCCAACTTCTTTCCGCAATCTTAGAATCTCAGGACAAGATTCCTGTAAGGGGGGTAGAATTATAACAGCCCGAAGTTTGAGAACCAAAAAACCTGAGTAAAATTTTCGCTTTTGTGTTCATTGCATCATGGCATCCATGCATCATTGTGTACCAATTGGAATCTTTAACTTTTGGTTAGGGAATTGTTGCTAGGTAATTGTTGTTGGGTTAGGGAATTGTGGTGGTTTGGCACCACCTAAAAACAAAATGCCAAACTTGCTCTAACCAATTTTCAAATCAATGAAGGCACTCAAACTTGCAAAACAAAATACCTCGACATTTTATATTTGTCAATGAAGTTCCAAGAGTTCCAAAAGTAATATTTTGCAATTGCTCAAAAAAATTCTAAAGGATTACAATTGGGAATTTAGCAAAATTCCCTATTTTAAACCCCTATGAACAAATGTTGCTTAAAACATTTTATTTTGAATCACCAAATTTTGTGGAGCCTCTGCATGTTAGGGAGAGGCTACATGATTTTTCGCATATTTTTCTAAAATGTTTAAGTGCCTCCAGAAAATCACTGAAATGCTGCTGGAATTAAAAAGAAAAGAGAGAAGGACCCGTTTGTGATGGAAATGAAACTGCCAGGGGGCTTTCTGTGAAATCGCCTTCTCCTTCCTCTGTAGCGACCGGGAAGCTCCGCTCCCGCCGCACCAGCTCGACGCCGGGCCCTCTCCTCTCTGCCTTCCCCTGCCAGAGGAAGAGCACCACGACCACGAGCCACGCTGCTCCCCACCCCTCACCCACCTGCTCCCCTGCTTCCTCTCCCTCTGTTTTCCTCTCCATGGCCGAGGCGCCGCTCGAGCCCGTCGTGCTCGTCGCCGCCGTGTGAGAGCTCCCGAAGCAAATCGACGAGCACCAGCACCTCCGCCGCGTCCCCTTCTCCTTCTCCGCCCGAGGAATCGAGGCGGGAGGCCGTGAAACGACGCCGCCATCTCCGTTTCCCCGCGCGGCCGTCCGAGCTCCGCCGCGGCTTCGCCAGACGAATTCGTCGCCGTCCGTCCACCTCCGCCCCTGCTGAGCACCCCCAGGAGTCGAGGGTGAGCACCACGTACCTCTGGACCTCCTCTCCCTTCCTCTCTCGCCGTAGCCTCGCCGTTGTTTCACCGTGGTCGCCTTCGCCCGCCATGGTTGCCGAGCTTCGGATATTCCGAGACGCACCCGCTCGGATAATCCGAGGAACGCCAGTACGAGGTCGCTCTGGGTCCTTAGTGAAAATTCAGTCCGCGGTGTTGATCAGATAATCCGAAACTGGGAAATTCGGATTTTCTGAACACCTCCAGTGCGGAGAAAACTTTGGTCCTTTGCCAAAACTTTAGGAATAAATCGGAAATTCCGAAATTGCCCAGTACCAAAGTTATCCTATTTCAGTTAATTCTTTTCTTTCTAATTTGGTTAAATAAATGTCCTGTGTTGGATTAACTTATAACCAGGGCTTATTTAAAGAGAAATTTATAAATGTAATAACTTTTTATCGGTGCGTCAGAAAAATGTGTTCGATATACCAAAATGTCCGGAAAATTGTGGACTACCCTTTAAAATAAATATCATGCATATTTGAGCATCAATAAAGGACTGCACTTGTTACAAGTTAGTAGAATCATTAAGTTAAATAGGGGGTGTTTTCCTATCTGGTTGAAGTAATTTATTCTCGCACCCATTTAAATTGCTAGAGAGCTATTAATAAGTTCGGTACATTTAAAATGTCATGTCATCATGTGTTTGCGCATCGCATTTGTGAAGCATGTGTGGTGATTGATTGTTTCCTCCGATGTTTTATGCTTCGATAGATCAAGCAGCCGGGGTTACGCCTCAATACCCCGAAGATCCGTACTACCCGCACGTTGAACAAGGCAAGCGTAATCCCCCCTCTGAGCATGTCTTATCCTATTTTCCGCAAATATTTTCTCCACTATAATATTGCATGCGGTTCCAAATATCAATTTGCTTGGTTTAGAGTATCCTATAGTTGCACTAAGTTTTCGATGCCAGTACCTGTTTTCCTACTATTATCCATAGGTTGTATTGTTGACCGGAGATACTTAACTATGCAATGTTGATGCTTAGCCATGCTTAGTTAAATGTTTATTCGTCCGATGGATATGTCAGGTTGGAAACAGGAGGTTGAACTGTTCAATTGATGGTGGAGAATTGTGGTAACATGTAATAAGATGCTTAAAGGTGGGGATGAGAGGCCACTGTGGTTGTGGTGTTTTGTCTTGTTCCCGCCGCCTAGGTGCGAGTTCTCCCCTTCGAGCCAAGACCGAGCGTGCACCCATGCGTGATGCCTATGCAATTGCAGGAACCCTCATAGACTAAATAACTCGGGCGGGGCTAGCCAGGGTCCTCTAGTTTGAGCTTCCATTTGCGCGTGCGTGAAGATGGTGGCCGAGACTGAGATGAGGATGGTGGTGTTTAGGAAAATAAGTGGCCGCGGGGCAGGGTGTTGGAGGCACTGAACTTGCCCTACCGCCACTGATGATCCTGGATAGTCTCAAGCGAGGAGAAGTCGACACCGCTCCCACCCAGCCGGCTTTCCATGGAAGAGAGCTAATGCGCAGGCAATGGGCCGGACGGTACGCGTGGTAAACATTGTACACCCTGCAGGGTAAATCTTTTCGAAAAGCCGTGTCCACGGTTATGGACGACTTGGTGACGGATTCAGAGATCATAGAATAACTTTAACGGAATGATTAAAAACTGAGTACTAAAGGTACTACTCAAGAATGCAAGGTGAGCTTCCTCGAGGGTGATTCGGGGAGGTGCCTTTGTAGCACAGGTACAGTGATGGTGGTTGATGTTGAGAGAGGTGATCAAAGGAAAGAGTTACTTCTTACCTCTTTTAAAAAAACTCTGATTAGTCGATGCCATGGAGTTATGTTTTCATAAGTAAAATCAGCTTTATGCAAAACAGCCATAAAACTTTGAAAGCCTCATCGAGCTAAAGCTCTATATATAATCTTGCGATGTTTGTTTTGTTTTGTTTCAGAGGAGGACTTCACCGACCTCGAAGGTTGGTTCTTTGTGGACGTCGACGAGTAGTGTGGGGTTCCCAGGTGGCAGCTTGGGACATCTCGGGACAGCTGGCGCTTGAATGTTTATCTGTAGGCCTCTTAGGCCATAATTTGGATCTTGTTGTTTAGAACAACCTAATTCGCTTCCGCATGTTGTAATGTTGGGTCTGTGACCTCTGGTTGTAATTTGCTATCTTTCTCTATTATAAGAGTTGAACTATAATGATTTGTGTCGTAGAGTCTGTGATGTGCCAGTTGTTCCACAAGTCTTGATCTCTCTATTATACATTGAGGGTTGTGCCTGTGTTAAGGCATCAATCGGGGTGTTGCGTTGCCGGTGATCAATTCCGAGCAACGCCTGCCAAAGGTTTTGGCCGGGGATTGGTAAACCCGTAACCTCCGGTTGTATCGCTTAACCGGTGACACACAGCATCACTGTATAGCAGTCGGGTCGGGGCGCCACAGTTTTGTTTGAGGCACTTTTCGAACGTACATGAATTTTTACTTTTCCCCCCCAAAACTTTCTGCCTTTTAAACTTGATAGAGGAGAAAGTTGAACTTAGAGTGTCCTCTAATTCACCTATCTTGAAGTTTTGATTATCATGGCCAGTGCTAGCTTCTAAAATAGCAATTCTTTTATTAATATCTCCTAGTGATTCATTAACTTTGCTAGAACTACCAAGCAAATCCGGCAAGTTTTTCTCCATGGACTCCAATTTTTTTATAACATCTTCCAAAGTAGTCTCAATTTTAAGATCATTAATAGGTGGTGTTCCTACCAAACTTTCAATTATATTGCGTGCTTCCAAAGCAGGAGTCCCCAGAAAGTTGCCTCCTGTCAGACTATCTAGAACATACCGATACCAAATAGTGATACCAACATAAAAATTTCTAAGAAGGATCATGGTAGAATATTTTTTAGCACATCTATGGTGAGCATCACTGATCCTATACCAGGCATCTTTTAAACTTTCTCCACCTTGTTGCTTAAAGGACCGAACATCAATTTCAGGGGTACTCATTTTTAGCAAAATTAAAACAAAACAGAAAGATAACAACTTGAAAATAAAAGTAACTATTTTTTTTGTGTTTTTGATAAATAAAGCAAACAAGACTAAATAAAAATAAACTAAGAAAGACAATAACAAAGTAAGGAGATTGGAAGCGTGAAACTCCCCTTGCAGAAATCCTCTTGCTCAACCTGCAACGGCGCCAGGAAATATGGCGTGTGGAAGGGGAAGCAAGGAGATTTTTGAACCGAAGTGCTTCTGCTCCCCGGCAACGGCGCCAGAAAATATGCTTGATTGCGTGTATCACACGTTCGTTGGGAGACCCCAAGAGGAAGGTATGATGCAGTATAGAAGCAGTTTTCACTCGGTATGAAACCAAGGTTTAATCGAACCAGTAGGAGCAAGAAATCACTTCGGAAGGTTGTCAGTGGCGCGCTGACGTGGAATCTGCACACAACACAATCAAACTACTTTGCCCCAACGAAACAGTGAGGTTGTCAATCTCACCGGCTTGCTGAAAACAAAGGATTAAACGTATGGTGTGGAAAACAGTAGTAAATTGCAGAGAATGTAAAGGAACAGTGTTTGCAGTTGGTTGTATTATCAGTGTAAAAGAATGTACCGGGGTCCACAGTTCACTAGTGGTGTCTCTCCATAAAAGATAACTAACATGCTGGGTGAACAAATTACAGCTCGGCAATTGACAAAATATTGAGCGCATAACAATGCATATATATGACATGATGATTATTATGATATTCATGTGGGCATTACGACAAAATACATAGAACGTTATCCAACAGCGTCTATGACTAATAATCCAACGCCAGGTTGTCATACCGAGTTCCCCGTTGGTATTCAGTTACAAGCAACGGATAATTGCATTAAGTAATGTGCGTAAAGTAAACAAATGCATTAGACCTAACGGCGTACCCTTAAGCTAAGCATCGGTTATTTTATCCCTAGTGGCAACAGCACATCCACAATCTTAGAAGTTATTGTCACTCTCCCAGATTACCGGAGGCATGAACCCACTATCTAGCATAAATACTCACTCTTGGAGTTACAAGCATCTACTTGGCTAAATCATCTACTAGTAACGGAAAACATGCAAGATCATAAATAACATATAAGATAGATTGATAATCAACTTGACATAGTATTCAATATTCATCGGATCCCAGCAAACACAACATGTAGCATTACAATAAGATGATCTTGATCATGATAGGCAGCTCACAAGATCTAAACATGATAGCATAAAGTGGAGAGACAACCATCTAGCTACTGCCATGGACCCGTAGTCCAAGGATGAACTACTCACGCATCACTCCGGAGGCAGGCATGGTGATGTAGAGCCCTCCGGAGATGATTCCCCTCTCCGGCAGGGTGCCGGGAAGAGCTTCTGAACCCTCCCGAGCTAGCGTTGACGGCGGCGGCGTCTCTGGAACTTTTCGTGGATAATGGCTCGGGTATTTAGGGTTTTCGCGTCGGGAAGAATAAATAGGCGAAAGGGCGGCGGCTGCGGAGCCACGAGGGCCCCACACCAACCCACGGCGCGACAGGGGGGGCCCGCGCGGCCCCATGGTGTGGGTGCCACGTGGCCCTCCTCCGTCTCTCCTCTAGACTCCGTCTTCGTGTTGCAAAAATAGGAGGTTCTGTCAAAGTTTCGTCCAATTCCGAGAATATTTCCAGACTAGCTTTTCTGGAATATAAAAATAGCAGAAAACAGGAACTGGCACTGTGGCATCTTGTTAACAGGTTAGTCCCAGAAAATGCATAAAAATGGTATGAAGTGTATATAAAACATGTAACAATTGGTATAATATCAACATGGAACATCAGAAATTATAGATACGTTTGAGACGTATCACATATTCACCTTGTCCAACTCCCCGAGCAAGTAACTCTCCCACTCCACAGCTTGCGGCTGTTTCGATCTCATTCTATCAAGGGCACTTTGGGTGATCTTCAGTTCCTGCTCTACCTTTTCAAGCCGCGTCTGAAGCGTGGCAGTGTCATGGTCATCACCCTCCCTTTCGGAGCCCGCTTGAGGAAGGACGCCTCTAGAAGAAGAACCAGCTGATGCACCAGGTGCCCCAAGCTGTACAAAAATAAGTATCAGGAATAAGAACTCCGCAGCAGCAGTGATGGTCCCACTCCAACACTCGGGGGCTGCACAAAATGCAGCGCCCCTCTAAGCAAAAGAGTAGACGGCCAAAAAACAAGCTTATATTCAAACAAGTTCCCCATAGCATAAACTTTCATTACACGCAAAAGCAGAAGCACAAAGAGTCAACTCTACAAACTATGAAGTCGATTCCGACCTAGACCTAGCTGCGCGAGCAGCACGTTCAGCGGCGAGAGTGGCAGCGCGCTTTTCCATCATAGCTACCATGTCGTTCGCCAGCTGCGCCGCTTGCTCTTTTACTGGGCCCAACAGCCGTCTTCCCATCGGGTTTCCTCGGAAAGTCCGCTACAACCTTCTCGAAGTCACCAGCAATCCCATGCCCCAGCAGCAGCGTGAAGGTGGACTCCGAGCCACATACCGTTTGGGCTCGAGCATAGTCGGCCAGGGTGGACGACCCGAGGCCAAAAACTTCAGCCAAGCCATCAACAGTTGCAGGTGGCGTGGCTCGCGGGAAGATACTCTTGTGTAGCGCGGTGAGGGCACTCGTGGACTTGGCGAGTGAGTCCTTGACCAGGGCGCAAACGACATCGAAGGCGCCCACAACGTCATCCAGAGAACCGCCCTCCGCCTCAGCAGATGGTGCAACACCAAGAGCTCCTGATGAAACAAGACCCAATATCATATAGGAATCCAAAAAAATCCCAGGGCAACATACTGCAAGCACGGAAACACATTACCTCCTACGACATCGGCAAGCGCACGGAGTCGCTCCACCTGCAGCCTCTCGCGCCCAACAAAGGCATCCTCGCCATCCTTCGTCTCCTTCAACTTCCGCTCGGTGTCAGCGCGCTGATCTTCAAGCTTCTTCTCTAGCTCCTGCACACAGTTCAAGGCGCCCTTTTGCTCACCTATCATCAATACATCAGTCAATTTAGATCAACAGGCTACAAGGAACGCTCGAAGAAAGGCAGCGGAGCATGAGATGCTTACGTTCGGACAGCTCCAGTTTGGTTTGAAGTTGGTCCTGATGTCTACGCACGCTTCTATTCTTGTAGACAGTGTTGGGCCTCCAAGTGCAGAGGTTTGTAGAACAGCAGCAAGTTTCCCTTAAGTGAATCACCCAAGGTTTATCGAACTCAGGGAGGTAGAGGTCAAAGATATCCCTCTCAAGCAACCCTGCAATTAAGATACAAGAAGTCTCTTGTGTCCCCAACACACCTAATACACTTGTCAGATGTATAGGTGCACTAGTTCGGCGAAGAGATAGTGAAATACAAGTAATATGCATGATTATAAGTAGTAATAGCAATCTGAAATAAAAATGGCAGCAAGCAAACATGTAGCAGAACTTGTCGTAAACGGTGTTTCAATGCTTAGAAACAAGGCCTAGGGATCATACTTTCACTAGTGGTATCTCTCAACATTTTAGCACAACTGAACACAAGTAAGTGCTACTCGGGATTATTCTCCTTCTTGGTGAAACAAGAGTACTATGCGTAGGGCTACAAAAGCACACCTCAAAGTCTGAGTAAACAAACACCACAATTCCACAAAGAATAAGCCATGATAATATCTAAATTATTTATAGAGTCACACACAAGTACCCACACTGTCACCTTGATACCGTGTTGTCACAATGACTCCGGAAACTAGATAAAATTACTTGAGTAGCATAAACATTACATATGAATTCAGCGATACTAGCAATGCTCATGATCACATAAAGATCACACCATGGGAGAGAGAGGTAAACCACATAGCTACCGGTAGAGCCCTCAGCCTCGGGGGAGAACTACTCCCTCCTCATCATGGGAGGCGGCAACGGCGATGAAGATGGCGGTGGAGTCGATGGAGATGGCTCCGGGGGCAATTCCCCGTCCCGGCAGGGTGCCGAAACAGAGACTTCTGTCCCCCGAATTAGGGTTTTTGTTGGCGGCGGAGCTACGGAACTCTTCTGGAGAAATCGTCGATCCTTCTAGGGTTTTCGGGGCAGGAGCAATATATAGGCCAAAGGGCAATGCGAGGGCATGCACGAGGCGGCCTCACCACGTGGCGGCGCCACCCCCTCCAGGCCGCGCGACGGCATGGTGAGGAGGCCGTGGGCCTCTACTGGACTTGCCCTTCTGGCTCCGTGGGTCTTGTGGCGAAATAGAATTTCTGTAATTTTTCTGGATTTTTTCGAGCACTTTGGTTTTCGGTCCTTTTCTGCAATACACAGACATAATAAACAGAAACTGGTACTGTGGCATCTTGTTAATAGGTTAGTCCAATAAATGTCATAATATGATATAAAGTGTATATAAAACATGTGACAATTGGTATAATATTAGCATGGATCATAAGAAATTATAGATACGTTGGAGACGTATCAAGCATCCCCAAGCTTAGTTCTACTCGTCCTCGAGTAGGTAAAACGATAACAACAAATAATTTCTTAGGTGACATGCTACCACATAATCTTGATCAAATAATATTGTAAAGCATATGTCATGAATGAAGTGACTCAAGGCAATGGTCTATAGTTTGCTAACAAATAGATAATGAGTAAACATTGAATCATATAAGCAAAAACTTTTCACAAATAGTACTTTCAAGACAAGCATCAAAAAGTTTGAGCCTTTTACTACTGAAGAAATCGATAGTGTGGTTAAACATCTTAAATCTGACAAGGCACCTGGGCCGGATGGCTTTAGTGGTCTCTTTATTAAGCACTGTTGGTCGATCATCAAGGAGGATTTCTATAACCTTTGCTCTGCTTTCTCCACAGGGAACTCCTCGCTGCAGAATATAAATGGGTCTTTTATCACATTAATCCCAAAGAAGCAGTGTCCTGAGACTGTTAACGATTTTCGGCCTATCTCTTTGACTAATACCTGTTTGAAATTCCTTACCAAGATTATTGCTAACAGGTTCCAGGATGTGATCACTAAATGTGTACATGCAAATCAATATGGTTTCATCAGGAACAGAACAATACAGGACTGCTTGGCATGGTGTTTTGAGTACCTGCACCAGTGTAAGCATTCAAAGAGGAAAGTAGTTCTGTTTAAAATTGACTTCGAAAAGGCTTTTGATACTATTGAGCACTCGGCCATTTTGAAAATTCTGGAATGTAAGGGGTTTCCTCCTTTGGTCATTAAGTTGATAAAGGAGATCTTGTCTTCTGGCTCCTCTGCTATCCTACTGAATGGAATTCCTGGGAAAACCTTTCAGTGTAAGAGGGGTGTGCGGCAGGGTGACCCATTATCACCTCTGCTCTATGTTCTTGGTGGGGATTTGTTGCAAACACTGATAAATCTGGCTTTGACTGAAGGTCACCTGCAACTCCCCATTCCAGTGGGTACTCATTATCCTATTGTCCAGTATGCAGATGATACACTCATTGTGTTGCCTGCAGTTCCTGAACAATTGATTTTTTCAAGAGGATTCTAGACCAGTATGCCGAGTTTTCTGGGCTCAAGGTGAACTATCAGAAATCTAATATGATCCCTATCAACCTTGATGCTGAGGAATCTGCTGCTTTAGCTCAGATAATGGACTGTCAACTAGCAGCAATGCCTTTCACATACTTGGGGCTTCCTATGGGTACAACCAGGCCTACAATAAAGGATCTCTCTCCCTTGGTTGACAGGGTAGAGAGAAGGCTGTCCTCCACTGTGTGTTTTTTATCATATGGTGATAGCTTGGTTCTGGTTAATTCAGTGCTGTCCTCACTGCCTACCTTCTTTATGTTGAGCCTTGTTCTGCCAAAGGGTATCATTGAGATTTTGGACAGACCTCGACGTCGGTGTCTCTGGAGAAAGAAGAATAAGGAAAGAGTTAACTCATTAGCTTCTTGGGACATGGTTTGCAGACCAAAAGATAAAGGTGGGCTTGGAGTCCTAAACCTACAGGTTCAGAATAGAGCATTACTGTTGAAGCACCTGGATAAATTTTATAACAATGCTGATATACCGTGGGCGAAGTTAATCAGAGACACTTACTACTATGAAACGGTGCCTCATGCTGTTACCCTCAGTGGGTCTTTCTGGTGGAGGGGATTAATCAATCTATCTGAAAGCTGGCGCCTTATTACTCACTGCAAGGTTGGGAGGGGTTCCTCCATCTTGTTTTGGGAGGATTTGTGGCAAAATGAGGTACTGGCAAAAACTTTCCCAAGGTTGTACTCGTTTGCCAAGGACAAACAAGCTTCGGTCAAGGAATTTATCTCTTTGGAGAATATGCATGAGGGATTCCATTTGCCTCTTTCAGTGGAGGCTTTTCAGGAATATAATGACCTGCATCAGGTGCTTAATGGAGTAACCCTGTCAGATCAGGATGATGCTTGGGTGTTCAACTTCAATAAAGGAATTTTCACTTCAAAGAGTTTCTACAATCTGCATTTTGCGCAACTGCCCACTCACACCCCTTCAAAATGGATTTGGTCCTCTAAGTGCATGTCTAAGCATAATTTTTTTGCTTGGCTTATTCTGCATGACCGGATTAACACTAAGGAGATGATGCTCAGGAGGCATTGGAAGGTCACAGAAGATAATAACTGTGTTTTGTGCAGTGCTCATATCCTGGAGGATCGTTTTCACTTATTCTTTGATTGCCAGTTCAGTGCCCGAATTTGGAATTATTTGCAGTTTGACTGGGGCAATGGTGATATTGCAGCTTGCATGATGCAGGCGAAAAGAGCTTTCCACGGGCCTTGCTTCATGGAGGTGTTGATTCTTGCTTGCTGGAACATCTGGAAGCAGCGCAATGATTGGGTTTTCGAGAACATTAGACCCTCTTTTAGAGGTTGGAAATCTGGGTTTGTCGCTGATATGACCTTGTTAAAACATAGGTTAAAGGGTTCTCTTCTCCCCCCCTAGATTTATGGCTTAGTTCTCTTCCGTAAAGTTCTTTCCGTTTGTAAATAACCTGTAATTATGTACAGTTCCAGTGATGAATAAAGGACTGTGGGGGGCTCCCCCACAGTAGAAAAGCTTAAAAAAAAAATAGATTCTAAATAAAAGGCATTGAAGCAACACAAAGGAAGATTTAAGTTTCAGCAATTGCTTTCAACTTTCAACTTGTATATCTCATGGATAATTGTCAAACAAAGCAATATAATAAGTGCAATAAGTAAGCATATAAAAATTGTTGCACACAAAGTTGACACAAGTGTTTGCTTCTGAGATAGAAAGGAGTAGGTAAACTGACTCAACATAAAGTAAAAGAAAGGCCCTTCGCAGAGGGAAGCAGGGATTAAATCATGTGCTAGAGCTTTTTAAGTTTTGAAATCATATAGAGAGCATAAAAATAAAGTTTTGAGAGGTGTTTGTTGTTGTCAACGAATGGTAGTGGGCACTCTAACCCCTTGTCAACCAGACTTTCAAGAGCGGCTCCCATGAAGGACGTTATTTCTACCCAAAGGCAGATCATCCCTCTTCTCTTTTGTTTACACATGTACTTTATATTTGTGTGACACTCCTCCCAACCTTTGCTTACACAAGCCATGGCTAACCGAATCCTCGGGTGCCTTCCAACAATCACATACCATGGAGGAGTGTCTATTTTTGATTAACTTTTTAAATTGCTTACTGATAAATCAGGGCAAAACATGTGAAGAGAATTAAAGGTGAAAGTTGTAATTAATTGGGACTGGGCACCCCATTTGCCAGCTCTTTTTGCAAAATTATTGGATAAGCGGATGTATATGCCACTAGTCCATTGGTGAAAGTCTGTCAGGAGTAAATGACAAGGTTGAAAGATAAAACACCACATACTTCCTCATGAGCTATAAAACATTGACACAAATAAGGATAATAGCTTTTGAATAGTTTAAAGGTAGCACATGAAGTATTTACTTGGAATGGCAGAAAATACCACATAATAGGTAGTTATGGTGGACACAAATGGCATGGGTTTTGGCTCAAGGTTTTGGATGCACGAGAAGCATTCCCTCTCAGTACAGAGTTTAGGCTAGCAAGGTTGTTTGAAGCAAACACAAGATATCAACCGGTACAGCAAGACTTACATGAAAACATATTGCAAGCATTATAAGACTCTACACTGTCTTCCTTGTTGCTCAAACACTTTTACCAGAAAATATCTAGACCTTAGAGATAGCAAACATGCAAACCAAATTTCAACAAGCTCTACGGTAGTTCTTCACTAATAGGTTTTTAACTACATGATGCAAGAGCTTAAACATGAAATACTTGAGAGCTCAAAACAATTGCCAAGTGTCAAATTATCCAAGACAATGATCTATATGTGTGTCTTTTCGATATACCATCTACCACATGTTGCATTTTCTGTTTCCAACCAAACACCAATCAACTTATTTCAACAAAAACTCTCCAAATAATTTATAAATGAAACAAGAGAGTATTACTCTACAAGAACTAACAGCTCTGAATAAGAGATGCATGAAAAACAGGAGCTAAAAGCATAGCAGTAGCTAGATAAGAATACTCAACAATATAAGTGAAGAATATGAGTATTCACATGAAAAAGCGGAGCGTGTCTCTCTCCCACACAAGAATGCTAGGATCCAATTTATTCAGAAAATAAAAATAACAATGCGAAAATAAAAGCACACAGACGCTCCAAGTAAAGCACATAAGATGTGGAAGAATTAAAATATAGTTTCACTAGAGATGACCTGATAAGTTGTTGATGAAGAAGGGGATGCCTTGGGCATCCCCAAGCTTAGACGCTTGAGTCTTCTTGAAATATGCTTGGGTGACCCACGGGGGCATCCCCAAGCTTAGGCTTTTCACTCTTCTTGATCACATCATATCATCCTTCTCGCTTGATCCTTGAAAACTTCCGCCACACCAAACTCAAAGTAATTCTCATTAGAGGTTAGTGCATAATCAAAAATTCTCATATTCTACAGTGACACAATCATCACCAATACTTCTGGACATTAGCTACAGCCACTGATGTTTTTGGAGCAAAGAAATCCAATCAAACATAGTAAAAGAGGCAATGCAAAATAAATGGCAGAATCTGTCAAAACAGAACAGTCCGTAAAGACGAATTTTTTCGAGGCACTTAAGTTGCTCAGATTGAGAAACTCAAAACTAATGAAAGTTGCGTACATATCTGAGGATCACGCACGAATTTTTTCAGAATTTTCAATTTTTCTGGAGTGAATAAAGCTCAAAACCGTGGACAGCAAAAATCTGTCCCTGTGCAGAAATCCAAATCTAGCATCAACTTTCTACTAGAGACTTTACTTGGCACAACAATGCAATAAAATAAAGATACAAAGGAGTTGTTACAGAAGTAAGCACACTCCTTGACTCAAATAAAATAAAAATAACAGAAATAAAATATGGGTTGTCTCCCACAAGCGCTTTTCTTTAAAGCCTTTTAGCTAGGCATGAAATTTTTGATAATGCTCTCATATGTATAAGAGTTGAATATAAGAGAGCATCAAGAAGCAAATATTAAACACATTTAAGTCTAACCACCTTCCTATGCAAAGGAATCTTGTAAGAAAACAAATTATTGAAGCATGAAGCATCTAGCATAGAAAGACAAAACAAGTGCAACTTCAAAAATTTCAACAAAAAGAGAGGAGATTCAATATTATTGTGATATATGAAGCCATGTCTCCCTCTCTCATAAAAACTTTCAGTAGCATCATTTATAAAATCCACAATATAACCATCACATGAAACATTCTTATCATGATCATATGCATAAAAGTATCAATATTTTCCACATAAGCAAAGTTCTTCTTATTAATAACAATGGGAGTAGGATCATCATAAAGAACTTGAACATGATAGACAAGTTGTATATTAGAGAGATGGTTTTGGGTAATCCCTCCATAACTATGACAAGTTTCATGAGGATGATTGTAATTATAACATATGTCATAGTTGTCATTATGATAATTATCAAAGATTGGAGGCATAGTATCATCATAAACAACAGAATAGTTATCTTCCAAAGTGTGTTCATTTGTAAACATATCTTCATTAATTTTACTAGAAGGAGATGTCTTAAATATATAATCGTCAGTAGCAAAAGGATTTTCAAACACCTCATCCCCAAGATTGGAGCTTTCCATATCATAATTGGATGGAACATGGATAGTACTAATAGTATAGACATTATTAACATCATCATTTTCAGAATTGGTACCCCAAAGATTTTCAATATCAAAAGTAGTTTCATTTTCCCAATCATGATCACTACAAGAAGTAACAGACATATAATCATCTTCAATAGTGCCTATAGATTTAGTGTCGAGATAATAATGACCCCAAGTACGTGAATCTTCTTCAATAAGTTTAGACTCATTAGAAACAATCATGAAAGGAGCAACATGCTTAGGAGAGGATACCTTTTCCTCTCTCTTTTTACTCCTCTTCTTCTTCTTTCCCCTCTTCTTTTTATCTTTAGGAGGGAGAGGTTTGAAAGGAAGCTTCTCCACATGCCCTGGTTCATTGTTAGAAACAATAGAAGAAACTTGGGAGGATTCCTCCCTTTCATTAATTAGAGTAAAACAAGTATAAGTCCTTTCATATTTTGGCAAAGGTACATCTTTTATAATTTTTTCTATATAAGGATTACTGTGGCTCTTATCAACACAATGGAGACGGCATCCCCGCAAAATACTATTCATATCAAAAGAACTCATATCTAACAAAGAAGTTTTCCTTGATAACTCTTCACACCCCAAAAATAATTCAAGTTCATCATAAAGATCGGGATGGATCATGCTATCATCAAACAAACTCGAAATTGTATCATTAAACTTTGAGCATTGGAATTCGAAATGACCTTCTTCATAGCAGAGTTCACAAATAAAAGGATATAGGGCACAAACCTTTTCAGCAAGATCATTTAGAGCCCTACTCCATATTCTAGTTTTCTCATGCTTATGAAGTTTACAATATTCTTCTTCATTATTAGTCTTTTCACAAGGTCTAAGCACTCCACAAAAATTAACATCCTTATAAGAAATAGCATTTTCAGAAGTTTGAGCATGTTTATTGCAATCATTAACAACAATTTCATTTTCCATGCAAGTGTCTTTAAAAGGTTCATGATACATGTCCCAGCTTTCTTTAGGAACATTAATATGAGAGGCAAAGGTTCTACAACAATCAACAATAATTTGAGAATCAAGACCATAATTAGCACTAAGCTTTTGAAAACCAGCAGTTTCAACGAAAGACTTAATGCATTCATATTCATAGTTTATACCTGATCCTTTACCTTTGTCGTTCTCCCAATCTTCAGTATTGCTTTGAATTCTTTCAAGAAGATCCCATCTAGCTTCAACCTTCTTACTTGTGAAAGAACCCTCTGAACAGGCATCTAGATAATCCTTGTAATGACCTGAAAGCCTTGCATAAAAATTAGTAACAATTATTTTCTCAGGAAGCTCATGGTTAGGACATTTGAGTATTAATGTTTTCAGCCTTCCCCAAGCTTGAGCAATGCTTTCTCCATCACGAGGCCAAAAATTAAAAATGTAATTCCTATCTAAATACAATTCATAAGGAGGATAAAATTTAGAGTAAAAGAGATATTCAAGCTCCTTCCACTCCGAATGATGAGGATCATCCAGTAGCTCATACCACTCCCTTGCTTTGTCCTTAAGTGACAATGGAAATAATTTCTTCATGGCATTTTCTCTTGATAAACCTGCAACCTTAAACAACTCACAAAGTTCTTTAAGTTTCAACAAGTGATCACTTGGATGGACTGTTCCATCCCCTGCATAACGTTCATCCATAACCTTTTCAACAATTTCCATAGGTATTTCAAAAGGAATACTTTCAGTAGGTGGATTTAAAATATCACAAGCATCATTAGAATTATCACATATGGGAGACACAGTATTATCAGAGCAAATTTTCTCCTCTAAAGCTGGGGAACTAAAAAGATCATTTTCATAAAAACTAGCTTCCCCAAGCTTAGACTTTTCCATAGCATTAGCAATAATGGTGTTCAAGGAATTCATGCTAATAACATTACTACCACTATTATGCAGACAAACTTCCATCGGTTTCTTAATTTTCTCTTCAAAAGCATCATGTCCTAATTCAATATAAAGTTCATAAAGATCTCTAATTTTTTTGTTGTTTTCCATTAAGCCTAACTAGTGAAAATAAAAACAAGAAACAAAAAGAAATAATTGCAGAATCTAAAGGAGATACCTTCCAACACTTACCTCCCCGGCAACGGCGCCAGAAAATAGCTTGATGTCTACGCACGCTTCTATTCTTGTAGACAGTGTTGGGCCTCCAAGTGCAGAGGTTTGTAGAACAGCAGCAAGTTTCCCTTAAGTGAATCACCCAAGGTTTATCGAACTCAGGGAGGTAGAGGTCAAAGATATCCCTCTCAAGCAACCCTGCAATTAAGATACAAGAAGTCTCTTGTGTCCCCAACACACCTAATACACTTGTCAGATGTATAGGTGCACTAGTTCGGCGAAGAGATAGTGAAATACAAGTAATATGGATGATTATAAGTAGTAATTGCAATCTGAAATAAAAATGGCAGCAAGCAAACATGTAGCAGAACTTGTTGTAAACGGTGTTTCAATGCTTAGAAACAAGGCCTAGGGATCATACTTTCACTAGTGGTATCTCTCAACATTTTAGCACAACTGAACGCAAGTAAGTGCTACTCGGGATTATTCTCCTTCTTGGTGAAACAAGAGTACTATGCGTAGGGCTACAAAAGCACACCTCAAAGTCTGAGTAAACAAACACCACAATTCCACAAAGAATAAGCCATGATAATATCTAAATTATTTATAGAGTCACACACAAGTACCCACACTGTCACCTTGATACCGTGTTGTCACAATGACTCCGGAAACTAGATAAAATCACTTGAGTAGCATAAACATTACATATGAATTCAGCGATACTAGCAATGCTCATGATCACATAAAGATCACACCATGGGAGAGAGAGGTAAACCACATAGCTACCGGTAGAGCCCTCAGCCTCGGGGGAGAACTACTCCCTCCTCATCATGGGAGGCAGCAACGGCGATGAAGATGGCGGTGGAGTCGATGGAGATGGCTCCGGGGGCAATTCCCCGTCCCGGCAGGGTGCCGAAACAGAGACTTCTGTCCCCCGAATTAGGGTTTTTGGTGGCGGCGGAGCTACGGAACTCTTCTGGAGAAATCGTCGATTCTTCTAGGGTTTTCGGGGCAGGAGCAATATATAGGCCAAAGGGCAACGCGAGGGCGTGCACGAGGCGGCCTCACCACGTGGCGGCGCCACCCCCCTCCAGGCCGGCGACGACATGGTGAGGAGGCCGTGGGCCTCCGCTGGACTTGCCCTTCTGGCTCCGTGGGTCTTCTGGCGAAATAGAATTTCTGTAATTTTTCTGGATTTTTCCGAGCACTTTGGTTTTCGGGCCTTTTCTGCAATACACAGACATAATAAACAGAAACTGGCACTGTGGCATCTTGTTAATAGGTTAGTCCAATAAATGTCATAATATGATATAAAGTGTATATAAAACATGTGACAATTGGTATAATATTAGCATGGATCATAAGAAATTATAGATACGTTGGAGACGTATCAGGTCCCGCCCCAACTCCATCTGCACGTACGAAGCACCCGAGTCCAAGGAAGAAAGGCTGCAGAAGAGTGAAGTTTCAACATAACAAGAGATGCAACACAAAAAATTTGAGCCTATGCACAACTCTCACTAGTTGCACATAGCCTCGGGGGCTACTCCCATCGAGAGCGTTGTCGCGCACCCGATAAATAATCGACAGAAGTAACTTACGTGATCATAGTGGTCTAGTGGGGCAGCACCCGATGAAGAAGGCACATCTCCCTGCGGATTAGGTGGAGCAGCGGCTGCAGCGACTGTCCGTGGCTCCATCTGAACCACTTCATCAGCCGTCGACGCAGGAATCACCTCCGGGTTGGCCGACTGCGCATCCGTGCCGCTCCGGGCAGCTCCCTTTTGACAAACCACAGCTGAAGGCCGATCGACGTTCGGCACCGAGCTGAAGAGCAGAAACTCAGACACTTATCGAAAGAACTCGAGGAGTCCAACAGACAACGAGTGCTCACCTTGCTTACCCATCGCTGACAAGATCCTCGAAATTCATATGCGCGCCGAACTCTGACGCGTCGTCAGACCCGATAGGAGGGGCGGTGTGCAGCGGAGTAATTTGCAATGGCTCCACCGGAGGAGGTGA
Source organism: Poa pratensis (assembly GCA_947311845.1). NCBI lineage: Eukaryota > Viridiplantae > Streptophyta > Magnoliopsida > Poales > Poaceae > Poa > Poa pratensis. Next base: position 45,472,245 of record CAMZMU010000043.1, read on the forward strand.
AGAGGACCTTGAGTCATCATCATCCCCCATGTGCCGCCTTCCTGGGCGGCGAATTCCCAGCAGTCAACTCCGTCTCATCTAGACGGCGTCGCTTGCAGGGCTGCTCCTCTACCTCCTGTTCAGGCTCCTCCACCTCCTCATCGAGTGGAGTGTGTGCGGAGGCAAGGGAGATATCCTCGGCATCCGAGTCAACCTCGGGAACCTCTACCTCCGCAGTCTTCACATTCTTCGGCAGGGGAGGCAAGCAAACAGCATACACATGCTCCTACAAGCAAAAAACCAGAACAATCAAAACAGATACACACTGCAAAGAAAAGCAACTACCAAATCAAATAACTCACCTCCGGCAACCTGTTGGTAGCGTCGAGTGGAGCAACTGGTGGGTCAAGGTCGAAAGAGTCTCCTATCTTCAGGGTGGTCAGCGAACGCACCCTGGTTTCCAGTTCTTTCTTCGATAGCTCCTCCTTCGTCAGACGGGCAGGGTCATCAACACCCTGGTACTCCCACATCGGGTGCGCCCGCACCCGTAAAGGCCGCACGCCTCTCCTGATAAAGGTAGCAATGAGCTGGACGCCACTGACCTCCAGCCTAGCAGTCTTCAGCAGACTGGCCACCTTCGCCATCAACGGCTCCGTCTCCGTGGCTTCATCAGCAGACAACCTGTGCTTCCAGGCACGGGACCTCGCCAGAGTGGTCTCTCGCAACGAAGATAGGAAGCCCCTCCTGTTGGGTCCTGACATAGAACCATTTCTTCCTCCAGTTTTGTGCGGAGTCGACTTGCTTCATATCAAAGTAGTCGACCTCGCCACGCGACTGGATGTTAAAGCCTCCGACGGGTACACGCCGCCTGGCCCGGCGTTCCTCCGCACATTGAAGATCCTCTTCCAAAGACCCCAATGCGGGTGCCCCCCAAGAAACACTCGCACAACACAACAAAACACGCAATGTGCAAAATGGCGTTCGGGGTGAAGTCGTGCATCTGCACCCCGTATGCATACATCAAGCCCCTAACGAAATCGTGAACAGGGAAAGAAAATCCCCTGCTCACGAAATCGGCGAAGCACACACGCTCCCCTCTCGAGGTCGGGGGATTACCTCATCTCCTGGAGCGTGTACAGGCAGCAGCTCGGTGGTGGGGAGCCATCCATCCCACCAGTAGGAGTCCAGATGCGTCTCCTTCACGGTGGACCTCGTCCATCCGCCGGGAGACTTCTTCAATGCCGCGGCGGCGCTAGCTGTGGTGGAGCTCGCAACTGCGGAAGCGCTTGCAGCGGCGATAGCACTCCTCCCCTTCCTCGCACCCGCCTTGGTCATGGCGAAATCTTTGTGGCTATGGAGGAAAGGAGCGAGGAAGAAGAAGAATCACAGGGAACAGCGGCGGGAGGAAATGGAAGTAAAAAACATTTACCCCACCGTCGATGAAGCATCGTGCGCTGTAAGGTGGATCTGACAATACACGTGGCAACCATGGAGCGCAACCGTCCCCGGCCACGCCGCCCACTACGCACGGAAACGAGGAGGCCACCATCACGTCCCCCAAAATTCGCGCCAAAGGGTCAAATCAGTTGAAGCGGCACCGCTCCTGGTCAACACTGACAAGCAGGACCACAGTGTCATGTCCCATCCTTCGCGGTGGACACGCCATCGATTGCCAGACGGCGCAGACAGGCAAAAACGTCATCCATGACATCATCAAACTACAATGCAGCATAAAAGGTACTCGAGTCCCTATGAGTCGACTCTGAGGAAAAACATCCAACCCAAGCAGGCGGTCATTCGACTGCTTCAAGTTCAAAGCATTCAACTCCCATCGGGAGCGTATCAAAAATCTTGTTGACTGCTGCAAAGTTACAAAGCTTGAGATTATCCTCAACTGCAAGCAATTAAACACAATCTCGGGGGCTACTCCCATCGGGTGCGCGAGGGAGCGCTGTCGCGCACCCGATAAGATACAGTAAAAAAAGGCCTCCAGGCCATAGAACATTCAGTCGAACCTCTGTCGACTCCGCTACTTAGCTCTATTCAAAATCCATGACTAGCACAGTCACAAATACAAACTTCTTGAGTTGCGTCTGCCGCATATGATCCTCAAATGCTACACCCACGGTGTAAAGATAAGACCCGTCGATCAGACGAGCCGGCCAGGGCCCGCACCTGCTGCGCTTACCCTGTATATTTCCGTGCCAGCAGGCATGAAGAAAATCCCGACGGACGCGTTGGGTACCCATTTTATCATGCTGCAGGTCGACTCCTGTAAGACCTCCGCGGCCTGAGTCGAACCTGACCAGCTTTTTTCGGGTTCGAGTCCGGGGACTCGAACTTCAAGTAGGCTAGTAAGGTTTTGCCCAAGCGCAGTTAACTGGTCCCGATCCGTCGAGTGTACCAGGCCTGCTATGCCTCCATCCCTAAGACATATCAGACGGACAGTAAAACATAAGCAAAATATGAGTCGATGTACTACCGACTCAAATGTTCACGGCAACAGGCAAAATATTGGTCGATGGGCTACCGACCCAAGGATTCATGATAAAACAAGCGAATTATGCCGTGCACCCGCAGATCAGTCCCAACCCAATTCTTCGAGTCGACCAAGCACTTGGGGGCTACTGACGTGGGCATACCCTTCGGGTGTCCCACCATGAAGATACCTCGTGCACGTATAGACTAAAGCCCAACTGGAGGCCTACTAGCAGACCGCACTTGAGGCCCATGAAGGAGGCCCAAGAAGACGCCCCAAGACAGCCAACCTTACGTCGGTAGAGACCTACCTTACCTGTAAACCTAATCGGATACGAACTCCCGAGACCCAGCCTTCTATATAAAGGCTAGGAGGGCCGCCGATCTGGGTCACGCAATACTCTAGCCACAAAAACCCTAGCGAGATCGCATCTTGCCGGGACACCATTGTAGCTCCATTGTACACCTCGACATCAGTAACCAGACAAGCAGGAAGTAGGGTATTACCCTCCGGAGGCCTGAACCTGGGTAAACTCCTTGCTTGTCAGGCGACGGATGTACCAGCGCTACCAACTATCTCCCCTCTAACGAAACCCTAGGTAACCTAACCATGGGATTTGATGTGGTCACCCCACGTCATTTATAATTAAAGGTTCCTTACTAAAGCCACATTGGAATTTAAGATGTTTAGTAACTTGTTCAGAGCAACAATTTATATCATGTCGTTCAAGCAGAACTTCAACAATTTGATTTAACTTCTTTAACATGCCTCTCAAGATTTTACCCTCTCTTGATTCTTTATACTTTATATATAATTCTTTAGCTTCCATAAACATAGAGGTTCTAGCAAGTTCTTCCATAGCAACAGTTTTTCAGATTTTTCAGTTTTTAAATTTTTATGGATTTTTGGGTATATAAGAAAAATAAAACTAAACAAAAATAAATTAGACAAAACAAAACTTAACAGAAGTAAACTAAGCAAAACAAAACTAAGAAAAATTAAACTAAGAAAAACAAAATAAAAACAAAATGGAGAGAGAGGTAGAGTGTACTCCCAGGTGAACTTATGAGTAGAGCTATGCTCCCCGGCAACGGCGCCAGAAAATAGTCTTGATAATCCACAAGTATAGGGGATCGCAACAGTCTTCGAGAGAAGTAAAACCCAAATTTATTGATTTGACACAAGGGGAGACAAAGAATACTTATAAGCCTTAGAAGCTGAGTTGTCAGTTCAGCCACACCTGAGAAAATACTAGTAACAAGAGTGACGTGAAAACAGCAGTAATATGACAACAATATTAACAGTAGAGTAGCAGTAGTAACAGTAACATCGGAGGCAATGGCGCAGAAAATAGTTGCTGGCATGTATATGGACCGGGGTTCCAACTTTGCTAGTGGTAACTCTCCAAACAAAGAACATGTATTGCGTGAACAAATTACAGTTGGGCAATTGAAAAAATTGTGAGGGCATGACAATGCATATTATGATAAGATAAAGTTCACTGTAGTATTTAATTGGGCATTACAACATAATACATAGACCGCTTGCTAGCTACATCTATGACTAATAATCCACCCCCGGAATAACATTCGTGTCTCTCGTGAGTATTAAGTTGCAAGCAACAGATAATTGCATTAAGCAATGTGTAATGTAAACAATGCATATGACATATAAGCAGTGCATATAAGCATAAAAAGTTGTTTTCCTCCCTAGTAGCAACAGCACATCCACAAGCTTAGTCGTTTCTGTCATCTCGAACCCAGGTTACTGGAGGCATGAACCCACTATCTAGCATAAATACTCCCTCTATACTTCTGACCCCCGAAACTAGGTTTCGATAGCGGCAGAGCTCTGGTGTGTTTCGGGGAAAATCCTTTGACATGCGTGACTTTTAGATCAGGGAGGTATTTATGGGTGAAGAGGCGACGCGAGGCGGTGAGACCACCCCTAGGCGCGGTCCCACTTTCCGCCGTACCCAGGTGGCATGTGGGGCCCACGGGCTCCGTTTTGGGCGATGTACGACTCTACGACGATCAGCGGAAAATTTCCAAAAACGTTCGCGATTAGACTTTTTACATTTGACATCATCTTCGGGTCGTTTCGGGGACATCTTTAAAAACTATCTGGTGGAGACAGATTTCAGGAGATCAAAGTCCAACTCCAACTCGGATTATTTTGCGTTCTTGTCAATTCCTACACATCAAAGTGTAAAACAAGAACAATATGCACTTTTCCAACTATTAATAGGTTAGTACAGAAAATGCATAAAAATGATATATAATGCAAATAAAACATGTATCATCTAGTATAAAACAACCATGGAACATCAAAAATTATAGATACGTTTGAGACGTATCATCGGTCACGCGTGGCCAAACCGACCAGACCTCCTCACCATCGTCCTCATCTCGCCGGCCGCCTCCTCACCGAAAGGTACCGCCCGGAACCCCTCTCCTCGGATCCTCTGCCCCCACCTCACCCTGTCCTCGTGTCGTTCCACCCTGTCCACACCCGCCCGCGCCTGAACGTTCTCCACCTTCCTCCTGACCTCCTCCTCGTACCACCGTCGTTGCTCGCTCCCCTTGGATAGGAAGGTGTCCATGGTATCGTACGAGATTCGAAGCAAGACCGACTATGCCAGGGTCATGGACTCAGCTGTCTCGTCCGGCACGGTGTGGAGCAGCATGTGGCAGTTCATGACCAGCGCATCTGTGTTGTCCGAGACCAGCTGTTGCACCCAGAGCTGGTCGGGAGGGGGGCGACGAGCCTCGGCGCGGCTGGCCAACATGTTGATGAGCTTCAGGATATGCATGCAGTGCGTCGTGCTGAAGTCGACGACGTGCACCACGTTGAAGTCCTCCCCGGCTTCCAGGATGGCAAGGTTGGCCGCCATGTAGCCGAACCGGTACAACTGCGTGAGGTCAACAAAGTTGGCGAGCTCGACATCAGAGAAGCAGTGCATGTGGAGCGCGCCCGACTCGACCGCGGCGGCCACAGCCTCGGTGACCGCCTTGCACGCTCCCGTCATGTACGCGCGCACGCGACGAGTACTGGTCGGTTTGGCCACGCATGACCGACAGGTACTGGTCGGCTTGGCCGAAGCTGACAAGAACTAGTCGGTTTTCGCCAAAGCTGATAGGTACTAATCAGCTTGGCCCACACTGAGAGTGTACTATTTCTACAAATTCCCAAAAATGCGTATTATTTCTAAAAAATATTAAAAAGTGCATTATTTTAAAAATAGCCTTACTTTGTTGGCGGGTCTTCTACTCTCGTTTCTGGTTTGAATTTGATCATGGACCAGTTGCAAATCTCTTGCATGGCACTCCACCGGTGTTAAATAGCACGCTCGTTGTGATCCCTGTGTTGGAGATATGCCTTAGAGGCAATATCTGTTTCATACTTAGTTTTTACGTTATATGCAATAACTGATGTGGTTTCGGAAGGAAAACCCATACACACGTGTAGAATAATAAACACCAAATAAGGTACTAGTCTTTCCTCTAAAGACTAATTCATTGGTTGTATGATGGCCCTGTCTTACTGGTCATGGGTATGATTTATACCAACTACAATGAAAGCACACTGCTGGCGAAACAATGTTGGTTGGGCATATCCAGGGTGATTATAACGACAACTTATGGGTAGCTCGTGGAATGTGCATTGGACTTAATGATCAAATACTAAGAATTGCTCCTTCGGCGATGGGGAGGCGATGGAGAGATACATCCAGGTCCCACTCGGTAAAACAGTATCCATTATCGTGTGTGCAGACACATCATGATATAAACTATGGGGATACCGGAATACCGAAAAGAGAAAAAGGAAACAAACCGGTAACGAGGATAACATGATATAGTGATTAAAAGTTGCTCACATATATTCTGGAATATCTCAGCGCAGATCTGTTTAGTATCGTGAAGCAATGGAACCATATATGAGAATAAACAGGTTCACTCGAACTTATTAGTTATACAGTGGGAAGCAATATGGCGTTCACGGCTCCGCTATTGGTTACTATCACACGTTTGTTTTTTGAAAACCATCCGCTATTTATTACTCATTGAAAATAGTTACATCATTCGCAAGCAGCTCAGAAATAAAATCTGGCGGGTTCTCCAAACGGTATGGTGTCCCTCCGCCTTTTCAGCTAAAGTATGAGCTACTCTATTTGTTTCCCTTTCCGAATGAACAAAAATGACATGGGCAAAGCCTCTTGCTAGAAACATACACTCCTCGTAGATGGCTGCAGCAGCACCAAGTGAATTGCCTCTTTCTTGCATCGTAGAGATCACCTCTAAGCAGTCGTTGTTGACAATCAGTTTCGTGCATCCCACTTGTCCCGCCAAAAGAAGTCCATCTCGCAAAGCTCTGGCTTCCGCACAAGGTGCGTCAGCGACCGAAGGGATAACACAGTTGCTGCAAGTGATGAAAGAACCCATGTCGTCGTGGATCACTGCCCCGGTTGCACCCATAAAGTTAGTAGGTTTGAAGGATGCGTCAACGTTCAGTTTGCTGTAACCTTCCTTCTGTTTCACCCATGTTTAAGTCTACATTAGTTAGTTAAACAAATTGATGGTCCGAAACATAAGGAAAAAGTCCATTATAAACCTTAAACTTGTAGAGCTTAGCTCAATCGAACCCCAAATTCCGAATCACGGTAATTGACACACTAAACTATTAAATCCTGGTCTAATTTGAACCCTGGATATGTTTGTCACACCGGGAAAAAGATGATCCCGGCCGGGAGTACTGCATTGTCTCACTGCCAAGATAGGCCCGCATGTTATGCTCATCTTCCCCAATCTGTCTCTCTCTATGTGGTTCTGACACATGAAAAAACCATGGAGCTGCATGCTAAAGGGGCTCCAGTATCATCGGTGTCTAGCTAGTTCCGGAGCTCTCGGATGGCGGCGTCGGCCGGCTCGGTGACTGTGGCCGCGTCCCCACCGTGGAGCCAAGCTCCTCGTCGGACATGATAACAAACTGCCCAAGCCCGTCAAACTTATCCTTCCTATAGACTACGCTATTCGTAGCAGCAGCTAGCACGAAGCAATTCATGATGTTTTCCAAGTTTCTAGGTGACACCCGTCACCCGTGCATGAATGCTTCGTCCATGCCATTGGCCTTAACACAAACAGTTAACGTGCACACATATAGCACTTCATTGTTAGGATTAGGCCCCGCTTGGAACGTCATAAATTAGTGGAATACGGGGTATACTTTACGAACCTGCTAAAAATCCGGCACGGGGACGGAAATTTTGTCACCTCCGAAAACCTAAACTACAATCCAAGCGGGGCCTTAGGGGCAACAAGGACGTAGTTAGGCTCGACGCCATGAGTCACAGGGAATTGTGATGATGCCGATGGCCGCAGCTCTCACGGAGATGGCGGGAACAGCCGGGAGCCGCCCCGGAGGTGCACATCGTTTGCGAGACAGACGCGCAACAGATGTAGGGAGTGGTGCAGCTGGGAAGCACCACAGACATATTGGGTTGCGGGTAAAACTTTAAAATTTTCCGTAATCTTGCCGCCAAGATCTATTCTATGAAGATATGCTGCACCCCATAATTCTAGATCTAGATACTTACAAACACCGCTGCGGAAGATCTTGTGTTTGTCGAAGTAGACGTTGGTGAAGCCTGATGAAGAATCTCACGTCCACGCCGGGAGGTAAGATTGTTGCCGGTCCGTCGTCGAGGAACTACTTGCGCAACCTCACTCTAACAGTATCCACACGTACGCCGCGCCAATCCGTCAAGCACGTTCGCCGCCTAGAGCTATTAGCACCGACGAAGAGAGACTGCCTTTCGACGTAGATTTGGTGGTAGATCTAATCGGGCTCGATTAGATCTATATGACTAGAGAGATCTAATTCTCAACACATGAGATCTACTAGAGAGAGATTAGATCGAAGTCTAATTAGAGCGCCGTCTAGATTAGAGCTTCGTCTAATTGCACAATATCTACAGAGAGGAACTTGTGCAAGTCAATTGGATTGTGTGTCCTCCTTGCGGGAGGGGGTAGAGTATATAAAGGGGAGCAAGGGGAGGAGGTGCTTGGGGGAGGGGCAAAGCCCTCCCCTTGGTGCGCCGGCCCTAGGGAGGCCGGCCTCTCCCAAGTCGGTTTGGGAGAGGAGTCCTTGTCCAACAAGGACTCCCTCCCTTCCCTTTTATCTTTTATCTTTTTTCCTTTATTCTTTCCTTTTCCAATTCGGACTCTTTTAAATCTCCAAATCAAACAAGGAAAGAGAGGGGGAGGAGTTGGTGCGCCGGCCAGGAGGGTGGGACCCAGTCGGCCGACCCGCACCAGGTGCGGTTCGGCCCCTGGGGTCCCCCTTCTTCCTCCGGCACTTCCCCCCTTCATGGCAAACCTTCGAAACTCTTCCGGAACCAAATATACTGTATACATAAAATCATTGACCCTATCCACTGATGTCGGAAACACTTCCAGGCATCCCGAAACATCTCATGTTCGCCATATTTCTCTCGTAGGAAATTCTGCCCTATACCGGCATCATTTCCCTCTCATGATAACTTCACCGGAACTTCTCCGAATCACTCCGGAGTTGTTCCTGTGACATCGGAGGGACTCCGACCACTTCTCATAACCACAAAACTACAACTTTATTCTCTCAGTAAAAGATTGACTCACAGCTTAAGTGTGTGACCCGAAAGGTTCGGTAAACACAAAGACATGTCCGGGAACTTACCAGACAATAACCAGCATTGGGACCTAGACGGCCGTACTGGCTCCCGTGTGTTCATGAGTGAACGACAGAACCTATGTGTTACTCATTACGCTAATCCCCTTACGTACACGATACCAATGATATCTCGAGATTGAGACAATGTGCTCTAGTGTGATCAAACCCTTTGATCATAACACATATAATTCTCGTACCAATATCATTCTCTTTTCTCATTCCGTAATTTCATTGTCCCGTGATTAATCACGCTGTGTCTGGCCAGACGATTGGGTGACAATAATAATACTGAGATGGCCTAGAGGATGTATCTCTCCATTGTCTGGAGGAGTAAGTGCCATTCTTGAATAATCTCTGTTCCAATACATTATTCTAGTCCACACCCAAAAGTCACCGTTATGGTCCCCAGTTACGACCAGACGTTAGGTGACAATCAAAACATGAGTGTCGAATAAGCGGTCACCAGATATTCTCATAGCAAAGGAATACAGCTAATGAAAACTAAACATATGATCAATTGCTACCTTCATCGTTGACGATTAGTCTCTTAGCAAGACCATACAATGGGTCGGTTCAGTACTATTGTCATTTCTGACAATAAACTCCTATAGTTGTGTGACTTATACAAATTCCATGATCAGGAAAACATGATCATCAAACAACAAGATAGGCTACTCTTAGAGACAAGACGAGGAACTCTTTTACTTGTTCGTATCTCTACACCTGTATTGGAGGTTTTACTCTTGAACACGTTGTATTTGCTATTCAAGTGCCCAATACAGTTATAGCATAAAGATATAAACTTTAATAATAAACTTGGAGATAAATAATAACTAAATTATTATTGTCTCTAGGTCATATCTCCAACAGGACACGTAGCCGGCCAGAGCGACAACTATGACGCGCCGACACAGCTCCTGGCTGTCATGGCCGAGCTATGCACGGACGCGAGCAAAATTCTTGTCGATCAGAGATTCAGAGTACATAGCTTGCTACCCTCGCTGTCCCCGGCGCTGCTTGCTCCTGCGTCTCTCCCTTGCTAGCGGAGGCGGAGATGGACGACGCTCATGTGCATCCCGCCGCAGGACCGGTGGCGGTGGTGGAGAAAGGGGTGGGTGGGGTGAGAAAAAACGGGAGGACAAGAAAGAGAGGTTGAAGATGGATAGGATAAGTGGGGCCTGCTGTCAGTGGGAGTTGCAATTTTAGATTTTTTTTCTGATGTGCAAAACAGGTTAGGGTTCAAATTAGACCGGGATTCAAATAGTTCGGTGTGCCAATTTTCGGGATTTAAAATTTGGGGTTCGATTTAGCTAAGGCCTACATATTTAAGGTTTAGAATGTACTTTTTCCGAAATATAATAAAATTGCCAGAAAAAAAGTGTGCCAAATCGTTAAATCCCCCCGGTTCCTTCGCCTAGTACAGTACTTGTTTCCAACCTCGTCTCGAGCCGAGCTCGCACCCTAGACCGGAGTCATGTCAGTCCTGGCCTTTGGCGCCGCCGCTACCTGGCCGGAGGCCGTTGTCCAGGGCCTCCTCTTCATCCTCGCCGCGGGCATGCTCGTCGCCCTGCACTCCCTCCCGCGTCGCGTTGCTCACCGCCTCCGACGCAGGGCCGGCGGCTCCTCCGCCGCGCAGTCGCGCCGGCACTTCGCGCTGGGCGCCCAGCTCCTCGCCCGCGCGCGTGCTGCCGCGCCCAGGCCCCCGGGTCCGCTTGCCCGCGCGGCCGTCGCAGAGGCGGACCTCGCCATCGCGCTCGACCCCCGCGACGCCGCGCCGCTGATCCTCAAGGCTCTCGCCCTCGACCTCCAGGGCCACCGCCTCCCCGCGCTCCGCACCCTCGACGCCGCCCTCGCGCCGCCGATCGCGCGCTCCCTCGAGCCGCGGGAGCGCGGGGACGCGCTCGCCAAGCGCGCCGAGCTCGCGCTAGCGCTCAACCGCCGCCGCCGCCTCGACCAGGCCGCCGCAGATCTCGCCGAGGCAGTCCGCCTTAGCCCCGAGAACCCCCGCGCTCATGCTCTGCTTGGCGAGTGCTACGAGAGGAAGGGCCTCCCTGCCGAAGCCAGGAAGTCTTTCAAGACCGCCGCGTCCATTGATCCATCTCTGGCTACTGCGCGTGACGGCCTCCGTCGGACAGGGGGAGGCGGCGAAGGCAACGAGAGTGACTGATGTAAGCAAAACTTACCTTGATTCTTGTCTTGAACTTGCTAATTGCAAAATATGTAGGGGTGAACCATATCTATGCAGTATGCGCTAGAGATTAAAGATCACAGGCTTCGCAAACACATAGAGAGCAAATACAAATTTACTTTGGTACATGCATTATGTAGACGAAACTGGTTAGAGCATTTGGGCACTCAAATATTGCAATTTTCCTCTCTTTTCAGGACCTCTTGTTCGGCAAGCATTTGTAACTGTTGTTGTATATTTGGGGATGGAGTGAAAGATCCCCTTGAAGACCAAACACGGTAAATGTGTCATGTATAATGCTGTGTGGCTTTGCTGTAGTTGGTTACCTTGTAGATGTCTTACTTACGGTTCACTGTTGTTGGTTAACTGAATATGCTATTTTAATACGACCGTGATATGATTTATGACTCGGCTGTTGACCACGCTGGCTATCAGTTGTGCTCAGACATGCCCTATGAGGCTATCACCCTCTCCCCATGCGCTGCAGAATGGACTCTACACTTGATTAAACTTGCAAAATCAGACTTATGCTCCTGATATGCGTTGAGAAGTTATTTTGGGTTTGTTTGACATTCCACATGGAGATGCTTTGCAACAATCAAGTTTGTTGCAGTCATAGAAAATTGTGAGGCCCTAATTTAGATGCACTGAAAAATAAAACTGATAGACATGCCAATATCATTCTAAGGTATACTTTTTCTGACAATTGAGAACATCTGTCCACCTCAGTACCCTGGTTTTTGAGTCGTGACTCAAAAGAGCCTGCGACTCGCTGTATACCAAAGTCGCTGTATAGTCGCCCCAAGTCGCCTGATTAGTGGCGAGTCGCCCTGATTTTGAGAAAACGACTTGGCGATTAGTCGGCGACTCAAAAAACCATGCGCAATACACATTTCATTGTTAGTGAAACAACATAACCATGAGAGAGAATGGATAGAAATAAACAGAAAGGAAATAAATGCAAATAACAGCTAACCTATAGGATAAGCAAGTACTGTACTGAATAATGATGTAACTCTGCAACAAAGCCAGAAAGCGTGACATTATAACTTAATACAAGACGACAAGAGATAACTCGTTTAATTGAAGTGGCATGCAACAGATGGGTATTACGACTGCATTTCTATGAATTCTCCAGTAGTAAACAGTATAAACCAGAGCCAGTACTTGAAGCATCTAAAGTTCCAAATATTTGTGACACTGCATTTTACATCAAACATCATAACAATTGCATTATTATGTCTGATGATATTGACATGTTCAGCTGAAGTGTGAGGGGTCATCTGGATGTCACTATTTTTTATTCAGCATAGACTGGGGCATGTCGATCATTTATTTATACCCTTGGCCTCCTCTCCAATCTAGGGATAGTGTGAACATAAAATGAATTTTCCAAGTGAAGCATTAATTTGGATTAGTTGTGGCATCACACTTATTTAACAAATTTGACCTGTGGTATTTCATTGTCGTTGCGATTTGTTATGTTCTATATAATGGTATATTTTTCCTGTTAGAGCTCGGGCAATAATGTGTTTCTCATGTATAGAAGACTAGAACAACCATATCGATGATGTGCTACTTCTGTAATGTGCAAACGAAAAAATGTTCAAAGATGTCTTTGCAGCAAAGTTACCCAATCCATCTCTAGAACTACTTTTATAGAGGCAACAGTATATAAATATTTGTGACGCTGCACTTTACATCAAATAGCTTAACAATTGCATTATTAAGTCTATGATGATATTGGCATGTTCAGCTGAAGCGTGAAACTTGTGAGGGGATCATCTGGATATCACTACGTTCTTATTCAGCTTAGGCTGGGGCATGTTGATCATTTATTTATACCCTTGGCCTCCTCCCCAGCATAGGAATAGTATCAACAGAAAATAAATTTTCCAGGTGAAGCATTAACTTGGATTAGTTGTGGCGTCAAACTTCTTGTTTGACAAATTTGACCTGTGGTATTTCATTGTCGTTGCGATATGTTGTGTTCTATATGAAGTTATATTTTCCCTGTTAGAGCTCAGGCAATAATATGTTTCTCATGTATAGGGGACTAGAATATCCATATCGATGATGTTTTAATTTGTAATGTGCAAAGGATAACTAGTTGAAAGATGTCTCTGCAGCAAAGTTACCCAATCCATCTCTGCAGCTACATTTATAGGGCAACATACAGGCGACTGTGTATATTTTAGTCTTGCCTTCTTGGTAGTATGGATGCCTTTAAGCATTTCTTTGATAAATAATGGTGTGTTCATTTTCTCGTCATATAATTTGTGCTGTTGCAAGGGCGTTGCCCTTTGATCCTACTCACATCCATGTGGACATGTTCACATCTTCATTCATGTTATGAAGAGGGAAGAAATTGCATGTTTGAGCTGTATGCCCCTCTTTGCCCTCCTGCTAGAATATTTCTCCTTCAGCTTATGTTGCACCTTGGTTTGCATGTTTTTCTTCTTCAATCGAGAAGCGCACACACCTTAATTTGGAAGCTTTGACAAGATAGACAGACCGTCAATGGGTTCTTCTTCAGGTCAGGAAGTTTATCTCTTTACTAATCGCAGGCAAAGGTCAGGTCAACTAGTTCATGTAATTCCTCTCTGAAGCTGAGTGCTAGTCGGAGCTGGATCAAATCAGGGCATCAGGTTGGTGAGTGACTGCTCGCCAGTGTTTAGCCATTCAGGACTGATTTGGGGTTGGCCTGTAGTATGGTCTCGCTTCATGGAAACAGGAAAAAAATCGGTAGCATCCTCAAGTTGATGTCTGAGGCTCTGAGCCAGCCAAACCGCTACCAACCAGGGGAATATATCTAGTGATACCACACCTCATATGATACCAGTTCTGAAATTCAAATGTATTCCGTATAAGTTTCTAAAATTGCTGGTATCACTAGATATGTTCTCTACCAACCAGACTGGGTTTTGTGTTTATTCGGGCAGTCTGTTCCTTCTTCCATGCATCGTTTCTACGTTTTCTTTTAGTATGGCTTTTGTCAGTATTCCATTTTATGCAGACTACCCGAATAGGCGATTTGCGCTGTATGGTTGTTGTGTACAGGGGCGTGTTTGGTTTGTAGCCTGACCTGACGTGCTTGGCTTTAGTTGTGCCACAGTTCTGGTACGCCTAGGTGTACTCTCGAAAAAAAATAGTGCCACAGTTTTTTTATTAATGTTGTAGCAATGTTCGAGACCAACAGAACATGTTTTACATCCTGAATGTTGAAATAATTATCAATTTTCGAGATAATCTAATCTAGATTAACATATATATTCCCAAGATTAACTCAGCAGATCTGTATTAGTTGCGTATGAAGTAATCAACATACCGGAATGAACAGTAGGTACGTGTTGGCCGGCGGTATGATCATATGAGCCACCGACTTGGTGGCGAGGGCGGTAGTGGCATCAGTGTTTCGTAGCCAGTCATGGAGAAAGTATTCTCGCCCCTCTCTTGGTTCGTGTGAGACTGTGAGTCACTCCTATTCTCAAGCTCCTGGTGGATGGTAGAACAATAACTACTCCCTCTGTACTAACAAAAAGGTCTAAACCCAATCTCATTTCTTACCATGAATGAATGGGCCTTCGAGATTTATATGAGTTATTCGTGAACCTAGCTAAAGTCCAAAAAATTCTAACCACTCCCCACTAGATGACAGAGGCACATTCAATTATCTTTGTTCCAGTTCATTGTTTTGATATACCGGTTGAGATCGATTAAGGTTGAACATCCTTATAAGGGTAGTTGCTCTATGCCTTGGATTGCCAATTTTGGCAGAATAAGTTTGGATAAAATGTCTTACTTGTACTAGGTTGCGAAGGCTACGCCACAGGTAGAGCTTATAAATCAAACTTCAACCCTATTCATGAGCTTCCGAAAGATTACCATGTCTCATAGACCGTGATTGCATTAAGACGAGAGTCAATTTGCCATACAAATTGCGAGAATAATGCATCTCTACACGAGCGTGGGTTAGTAAAATACTGTCCTCCATTTAAATATTAGATTGTTTTTCTAAGTCTTAATTCATGGAATCTCCTACCACATAGTTTGGGTCGTTACCTGGGAACTCACCATAGGTCATACCAATCCTTGATGCATTGTCTATCACAATTCACAACCCTCGATAAACCTTTTGAGAAAAGATTTGCTAGATTCTTAGTTATTTGGATATAATCCAATGCTTCTACTCCAGAGTTTCTCTGTTTCTTGACATATTTTAATCTTCTTTTTTACATGCTTGGATGAGTTCACGTTATTCTTTCAATTATTCACTGATAACTACAGTTTGATTATCATATTTCATGAGTATAGTCAATGAGCCATTATGCTTCAACTGAGGTTGTATCTAATGCTGCCAATTTTGCTTTCACTATTGACCTAGTTAATATGGTCTGCTCGCAAGACTTACATGAAACAATGCCACCTTCAAGGGTGAATCCATATCCGCTTGTGGACTTTATCTCAGTAGTATCAGAAATACAGATCAATTAAGTATACCCTTCAAGTATCATCGGGACCCTGCACAGTGAAAGCCATAACTCGTGTTTCTTTAAGATAGTATGTTTGACATGGGTATACATATCGGGTACCCTACCATGAGGGTACCTGGTGCATGTGACGACTAAGGCCCAATATCGAAGAGCCTACTCGAAGCCCAAGACAAGAGGCCCAAGAAGATGGAGTACCCTCCAAGATTAGACATAGTCATAGTCGTTTAGGATTTCCTTATGTGTAAACTAGGTCGGTTACAAACTCCCGAGACCCAGCCTATTTAAAGGCTGGGAGGGGTACCGATCTGAAAAAAAAAAGCCAGACACGAACCACCAAAGCTCTTGCGAGATCATCAAACTCGCCGGAGCTCCCCTGTAATCGCATAATCCACAATCAATACCAGACAAGCAGGAAGTAGGGTCTTTACCTCCACCCGAGGGGCCTGAACCTGGGTAAATCTTTGCCTCTGCTTGTCAGCCGACGAAACTACCAGTACTACCACGTTCTCTCCCCATAATCTCAACCCTAGGTACTTAACCATGGGATTTGATGAGGGTACACCTCGTCAATGTTACCTTTCTAAAGCACACAAATGATCACATGTTGGAAACAATCCAACTTAGTTTGCTTGCAACAAACATGATGTATTTGAGAGTATCTCAACTCATCTCTAGTTATACTCGGAGTTCTTATGAAATAACACACTAGAGTCATATAGCCCTAGAAAGTTTGCAATATGAATAGACAAACCAACTCATAACACTTTACACAAAATTAGATTGCAGAAGTAGTCTAAGCCCAACATTCTCATTTCTCAACAACTTGATGTCGAAATAACTTAAGCTTCTCCTAGATCTTTAATGTCAAAACTTAGAGGCAAAAAAAATCTTGACTTCCTCAATATCCTTGATGTTGGTCCCACACATCATTCTGTCGTCCATACATGCACAACTTAACTCTTCATCCTCACCATGTCAAAAGTATACACATTTATCAGCTTCATTCACAACAAAGGCAACATATATCAATGTTCAATCAAACGGCCCATTATTATGTGTTTGTTTCATGCCATACAAAGATTTTAATAACTTGTACACATTTACTTCTTAACCATGTACTAAAATACCATTTCGTAGTTCCATATAAACTTCCTCACTCTTCATTCGCCAAAGTTATCTTGAAGTCCAAAACGAGGAAAATATTGAAGACAACAAAGTATTTGAACGGTATCAATATGCATGGCTACATGTGAGCAAATGTCAAGATGGTCTTCGCCTTACTTCCCTTTATAACCCATGGCCATAAGATGAGCGATGTATTTTTTTTTTGGTAAGTGTATTATCATGCCTAACTTTTATCTTTAACACGCACTATTGCACTAACATTCCCACTTCTGCAACCATAAGGATTGAGCTCGTGCGTTTAGATTTACCCCCGCAAGGAGATGCATAAGATTTTGAATGGGATTGGGAGTATCACCCATGGGATACACAATGAAATCATCGGCGAAGAACTTTGAAGTGCTCTTTGTCTGTTCTTCGTATGAAGTTCGACGTCTTTGTAGTAAACTGAAACGATTGTTACAACTAAAGTGTCGGTTAACTGTAGCGTGTGAGTTAATTGTTTGATTTGTTTGGTTTAAAAGTTAAGGGACCAAGTTCGGACACTTAAATAAGTCGAGGGACAAAAAATGTGTTTTCTCTTTCTTTTCACATGACGTAACCTAAATATTTCGGATTTTCTTTTGTACGGCATTTTTGAATTCTTAGAATAGGCAGAAATAAGGAGATCCGGTAGTTTTAAAGAGGCAAAGATTGCAGCCACAAAATCCAATCTCGAGTCAACATTACCCGTTCTCGCCTTCCTTTCCTGCATCGTCCCACGAGGGTGTCACCCACGTCTATCAATTATCCGATAGACGGCCGAGATCGCGACAGGACTCTTTTGACCCCAACCACGTGTCCCAGGCACGGCACACTCTCCCCACATGTCAGTGATAGCGGCGTCACGTCCGAGGGAGTTGGACTCGGACACTTGGCAGCCGCCGACAGGTGGGACCGGCCCTTTGACCTGCCTCGACGTCGGTGCCGTGCAGCGGCGACCATACACAAAATCCCGAGAAGAAAATCTCGAGATACGGAACGGCGGCCTAGGTTTTAATCCTCCATAAATCTCCTCCCCCTTTTTCCGTTCAATCCCTCGCTCGCTCCCTTCGTCCTCCTCGATCTCCTCCTGACGAGACGCTACCCGTCGCGTCCATCGGATCGTCGTTCTTCGTCTCTCGGTCGCGTGGAGCCGGCGGGATCGCCTCTTCGACCAGGTGCGTGCCCCGCCGCCGCCGCTCTCGTACGCCGTGTTCGTATCGTCAGATCACGCGCTTGGGGTTGGATTGGATTAATTGCTCCCTGTTTCGGATTTGTTGCTGCGTGTTTTGTTCGATTTCTGTTCTTACGTGGTCGTGGAGATAGATCGTTCGGTAGAAACGACGAGCCTGGATCGAGAATTTGGAAATGGACGAACGTCGCGGCTACGGCATCGGGCTCCTCGATTTCTCGAGTTTGACAGCCGTCTTGTTCCCGCGGTAGGGTTTGTAGTGGGGTTGATGCCTCCCGTCATCGAGATTCGTGCTAGGTACCGCTGATCAGTCGACAGGTGTTGCGCCGCATCTGCTTCCGTTGGAGATGATTTCGTGGGCCGGATAGGGTGGTGCTTGCTGCTTTGTTCGTGTGGGGGTATGGATGATTCTAGTTTCTAGATTCGAAGGTTTTTTGTATCTACTGCACTTATCCTAATTCCTAGCTAGTAGCAGATCACAACACACACCTTGTGTTTTTTACTGAAAAAAAACTCTTATCTATTTGTTTTTTCATTGCTGAAACGTTCGTTCTGCGAGACGAAGTTGTCTGCTCCAATGTTTTTTTGTGTTTCGGGCATTGGTGGTTTGGTTTATTTGATCTGGCACACTGTTGTTGTGTTTGGATCTCTGGTCCCTATGATACTTACTAATCATAAAGTAGATGAAACCGATACTTGGCATCTCCCTTGCACATCATCACTGCTGTACGGTGGAATCATGCCGTCCACTATCCCAGTGTCGTCTAAACTTGATTAAAATCATCATATCACGAAAATCAAGATCTTTAGCTCAGCTCCTCCTTGGTATGCAATGTAGTGCACCACATCGAGCGGATACAAGAAAGCTGGCCAGCTAAACTGAGCTGGCTGGCTAGCTAGCTAGCTTTTACAATGTCGAGGCCCGATTACGTCATCCAGCCATGGAACTACAGGAGTGCAAGTGTGCTCCATCAACACACCACACATGACATGTTATCTGTTTTGCTCATGGAGTTTTGAATGCATTGCAACCTGCACCAAAATAATTAAAGTGTCTGCATTATGGTATTGCTCTTTGTCTTAGGTAGTGCAGCCCATCCGTGTGCCGACTCATTGCTACGTGGGCCAGAGCGCAGCCCTCTCAAAAGTGAAGCATGCATTCCAGTGCTTTGTGAATTTGTTTGGACTTGCATGTCAGTGAGGGAGTACATGACCAGATGGAAAGATGTGTGCTCCACGAATTGCATCACCGTCTTTGGAATCATTGAGTCCAAGATACTACGTACATATAAGCGCAGCTAGCCAGATAATGATTCATTTCATAGCTAGAAACATGTGCATACTCTTAAAACCATTGTTTGGAAAAGTGGGGGTCTTATTGTTGGATACATGTTATGCCTTGGGGACATCATAGTATTTTTATTACTATTTGACTAGTATGCATGATCTTGTGGACATAAAAGATGAGATATGGATAGCCTCCCAATGGAAAAAATTGTGCATGAATACATGTTAGTAAAATAATAGAAATCACATGATTACAGAAAATATATGACAAACCTAATGATAGTTTTAACCAGTCACAATATTTTACTATATTCGCTTGTAAAAATATTTTTTTTTCCATGTACTGGTAGTCAGCATTAGAGATATTTGTGTACAGTCATGCTAGGACGCCATTTATGTGGTAGTGTAATGTTGAAATGCACTATTCCTAAGACACATGCTTAAATCCATACGAAAATGGGTATATCGAAGTATTACTCTCTCCTTCTTAAAATATAAATCATAGTATTAGTTTTATCTTGAGTCAAACTTATGTTTGACTGAATTTGCAGAAAAAATATCAACATGTAACACCTAGCCAATATCAGTAGATGCATCATGAAATATTTTTATAGTGTATTTATTTGGTATTGTAGGTCATTGAATGTTATCTGTAAACCTGGTCCAAATAAATTTGACTTAAGATAACAAGTATGACATGTATTTTTTGCAAGGAAGGAGTAATTCACAACCTGCTACAGTTAGTTGTAGGCGATGTCTAATTTAGTTTCCGCTTTGTCTGTTCTAGTCTATAATTTAAATCTAATACGTTTCCATCAGAAATCCTGTTATTTTGAAGCTTATTCATATGTTGGTTCTACCATCCAAACAAACATGTAGTAGGCTAGTAGCACTGCTGGAGTTTGTGTGTTCTATGCGGTCTTGGTTATAGTCTTAAGACGAAAGCTAAAAGCCTGAGCTGTTCTTCTTGGATATGCAAAAGCAAAGAATCAAAGCATGTTAGGTGTTATCAAGTGATCTCACTTCCTTTGGAGTTTGGTCATGGTCATGCATGGGAGCACTTCCCTAGGAGAGAATCCAAGCTAGCTTTTGCATCCTCAGTTTTCCATGATACATTCATATGTATGTGCCTCTGCTTTCACTTGTCCCAAGAGAATGGAATGGAAGAGAAGCCATATCATCCTATAGCTTTGAGAACTATGTGTGGCCTTCCAGGATACCACCACTAGTTGTACCAGACTACTAGTACAGTAACATAAGGGGAGAAAACATTTAGATACAAAGCAAAAGTAAATCCACTAATTTAAAGCCTCAAGGATGAGCAGAAGTAAAGGGCAAGGGAAACTACACAAAAGGGGCAAAACACAACTTAAAATAAAAGGAAGGTGAAAAGAATTCAAAAGAGGGTGGTCAAGGCCACCCTTGAAGACTACTACTCTGTTGTTTTCTCTTTATTGAATTCCTGCACTCTTACCAGTTATATATGCATCTTCCCCGCTCCCTTTGCTTTCTGCCATGAATCATTTTCAACTTGGTATGTGCGTGGAGGGCTAATTATAAGATGATGCCATCTTTATCAGTATTCGAAAATACCCTCTCAATGTTTGCTCTTCTAACGAAAAAGATGTAGCCTAGAGCTCAGCACTTACAGCTCAGCAATCCATTTGTCTCTGTCCTGATTTTAGTCACACTTCTTTCTTTTGCTTATCTCCTATCACTTTCATGATTTTTTTTTCAATATGCTCTGCATTTAGATTAGACAAAAGTGTACACTTCTGTTATGGACATATCTAGAGGCTACTATTTTTGTACGCATGAACATGGGTGTTTTTCAGATTACAGTCGCCTCTTAAATGAAGAAACACGAGGGCCTAAATATAAAATTTTGGGCTATTGGGTTAAGTGTTCTTATATTCTTTTGCTTGTTCAAACACATCAACCTATTATTACATATAATAGATTCATAAATAATTTTCAATGAAAGGTCTTACCACTGAAGAAAAAGCAGTTTCTGATTTGTTAAATTTCACTAGTATTGTTTTTTCTTTGTCACTCGCAATCATGTAGATGCTTACATTGGTAAGTTGATGAAAGCTTTATGCTTCTTTGGTTCTCTCCTTGCATCTCGAATATTCACTTAATGCTACTCCTACATGCATATGTCATCACATTCATGTTTATTCCTTCTTATCCCAATTTTAGTTACTCCATTTTTCACTCATGGTAACATAGCACTTTAGGGGAGTTCGTCTGATATCTAGTTTTGCCCCATCTAGATTAGAACATGCTACATCCAGTTAATGATGTTGAATGAATTAGATTGATTATTTAATTATTATAATTATTGGGGGCTATTTTTTTCTGATTTAGAGAAAAAGTTGAAAGAATGAGGTGAACGTTCTCAGCTTGTCGGAGATAACCAGACAAAAATAGATATATCCACTCATTTTCAAGAGAAATGAAACAGATAGCCTCAAGTCGATGTGATGGTTGGTTGGAATGGATGCCATGGGCTTTTCTCAATTATTGCTTCTGAAAGACAACAAAGTTAGTGTCGAATATCAGGGATGGGAATTGCCCCTTTTTCAGTGGCACCAATCCTTAGCTATATAACAAAAAATATAGCACAATTTCAGAATGATAACCACCAATCTACCTGTCTTCACACCTCATACACCTGTTCTTCGACACCCCACCTGTTCTCTTTAGGATCAAATAACTGCCGATTTCAGGTTTTCCTTATATTCTTTACATATGCTTGCTATAGTGCTGGACTGGTCGTGTACATGCAGTATTCCATCACACGTGTGTGGATACCGCGGGAGCATTTATTCCATAGCTGCTCAACTGAGTGTAATCTTATAATCAAACTGTGTTCTAAATAGAAAGTTTAGTTGGGCAGCAAGCCAGCAGTTTAAAATTAAGAATAGATACAAGTCGCCAATGGATAATAAGGTGGTACCAGTCCAGTCTAATTATCCTGGAAGAGTGTAAAATAATCACGTGCTAATGGATAATACAGTTATGATTTATTGACCTATTTGTAAGTTTTATGAGCTGTCCATATGGTTGAACGTTTTTGTTTGAGACATAACTAAAACATTTCTGATTCTGTCATGAAATTCCGTATTACTGCATTATTGTAGTTTGCCACCTTTGATTATTCTGTGTGCATTAACGTTGAAAATGTTCAAAATCTACAATTAACAAAAACCAATGCACACTGCATGTTAAATTTCCTAAGCACAAGAATGTGCACAAGTGCACTTCCCTCCACCCCATGTCTCAAAAGATGTTGCCAAGGCAGGCACAGATGCAGGATAAAGGAAGGCATTCAAACTCCCCATAATTCTTTTGCCCTTTAATGGCTTTCTCTTCTTTTCTTTTCTTTAACTCCCTTCTTCTTTCTAGTTTTACGTGATTCCCTTGTTCTTCGCGGGCCAAAGCGCACCAAGAATCAAAGGCACAAAGATAGCTCACCCTCGGTTTCAGCATCCTTCCAAATGCGCTATAAATACCCCTGTACTTGCAGCACCTTGCTACATCAACATTTCACTTCACAGCACTTCAGCTTAGAGCTCATCAGCACAACATCCAAGCCTTTTTAGGTAACTTAGCTTTCTGTTGGTGTGGCACAACATTTATAAACATCTGCTTGGTTGGGTTATGTTTCTTCACTGGATGAAAACTTGGGTTCAAGCAGTGTGTTTATCTGTTCTTTGCTCTTTAGCTTAATCGTCCCACCTTGTATCTGACTACATGTATCCATTTGGCATTGGCAGGCAAGATGAACAGAAAGCCAGGAGACTGGGACTGCAGGGGATGCCAGCACCTCAACTTCAGCCGCCGGGACCTCTGCCAGCGCTGCGGCGAGCCACGTGGCGTCGCTGACCGTGGCGGCGTTGGTGGTGGTGCTCTTGGTGGTGACTACACCAACTTTGGCGGCCGCGGTGGCGGCAGTTCCTCCTTCGGCGCCGGCTTTGGTGCTGGCTCTGACGTCCGCCCCGGCGACTGGTACTGCACCTGTGGCGCGCACAACTTTGCCAGCCGCTCCAACTGCTTCAAGTGTTCCGCCTTCAAGGAGGAAGCTGCCATCAACGGTGGTGGTGGTGGCTTTGATGGTGACATGTCACGCTCAAGGGGCTTTGGCTTTGGTGCCGGCGGCATGGGTGGTGGCATGGGAGGTGGCATGCCTGGCGGCATGGGCGCCGGCGCGGCCGGTGGTCGTGCCAGCCGCCCTGGCTGGAAGTCTGGCGACTGGATTTGCACCAGGTATGTGTTGCTTAAACACTGCCCTGTATCTTCTTTCGGGTTATCTTCATGTAGTTAAGTGCAAACTGTTAGGGCCTTAAACTAAATACTGGGGAGCACACGAAATTTACACTCAATCCGCCTTAGCAGACAGAAATAATAGTTCTTTACCAATCCTCTGTTTCTGGATATGACCGCACATGATATCACTATTTTGCACGATTTGTTTGTACATAGTTTTGCCTTTCATATCCTATTATTTTCTTCTTTTTTGAGACGGGTATGTCATTCGAAAATAAGTAGACTATTTATAGGTGGAATGTCATGATTTTTTTTTGTAAATAGTTAACTACATGAAGGAAGAGTGTAAAATGTGTCTCGCCACGTTCAATACTGTAGCTTTTACATATTGTGACAATTTTGCTCCGTGCTAATTAACCCTGCTGTATCCCGCCACAGGTCTGGATGCAACGAGCACAACTTTGCCAGCAGGCTTGAGTGCTTCAGGTGCAACGCACCGCGGGACTCCGGTAGCGCCACGCCATTCGAAAACTTCTTGTAAATAAATTACCACATCTTCCCTTCTCTCACCGTTAAAATTACCACGGTCTCTTAACTATATCGTGCACTATGCATCTGCAGGCACTGATGGAGGTGTAGGGAGCTACTAGCCCGTGACAGCGGCGAGCAGCAAGATCAGAGTGTCCGTTTCCTGTAGTCGACATAAGAAGAAGAAGAAAGTAGAGTGATGCAAAAGAAATCCTCCTCGAGTGGCATGCTATTACTAGTTTTGTCTCTTCCCGTTTTTAGATTTGGTTCCCATTTCCCATTTGGGACACTCCGTCCGCCCGTCCGTCTGATGACCTATGTTTTCCGTTTTATTTCCGTTATGTTTGCAGTTCGAGTTATGTAACCCAAAGACGTACGCTTGCTTGAGAAGTGTTAGTATTGTTACTTCTTAATTTGATGCGCGTGTGCATGGATTGCCTTTGTTTCATTTGGAGAAGCAAACCTTGAAATGGATCACGAAAACAAGCCACCTTGAACTGAAAGTTCCGTAACATGTTACTCCCAAATCAGCCTGATAATACGCAATGTATCGTGACACTTGTACTCTTAGTTTGTAACGAGAAGTTTTTCTCTTATTAGTAGTTTAGTACTATCTACAAAATGTGTTTGGCCGGTATTGACTTTATTAATTTAAAGCTGAGCTCTGCTCAAACCTTCCCGTCTATCTACGAAATATAGCAACACGTGCAATTTCACCGCGGTGAGAATGAACCCGTTTCTTCTGCACATTTCCTTAACCAAGAACCGCGCGTCAGCACGTGCTCAACACATTCCTCGCGGCAAAAAACGAAAGCCTGCACGCACTCGACCCAACGACGAGCTAAAGGGACAGCACGATGCCCTCCTCGTCTTTAACTCTTTACCAGGGCTGAGGGCGACGCCATTGCATAGCACCTGCATCGTCTGCATGCAGCCAAGCCAGGTGCCCAGGTGAGGAGATGACATTGAGAGAGATGCTGGTCAAAAGCAAGCGTTGCTCGTCGAGGCGGTCCGGTCCGGCCGCGGCTAGCGGCGTCGGCAGCAAGCAGCGTATTGGCTGGCTCCCGGCCGGCGAGATTCCTTCTTCGATTACCTCGCCGGGCCTCGCCTCAGCTTTATACATGGCCTCAGCCTCAGCTTTGGGCTCGCCGCTTTCTTTCTTTAAAACCTCCTTTGGTTTCCTTGTCTCTTTTGCTTGGCGCATCTCTTTTATAGTGGGGAGGAACCAAAGGCGGCCGGCCGGGGAGGTAACTAAAGCCTCGCCGCTGCATGCCTTTGGAGGTGCTTGTGAGAGTGAGTGACCACATTGCACGGATTTTCAAGATGATGGCCATACGGTACGAGATGAGGAAGAAAGGGCTTTTCGAAAGAGCGCGGGTGCATGGGGTGGACTTGTTGGAGTTGGAGCACCGCTTCCCGTGACTCCAAAACTAAAACTTTGAAATGCCAATATGCCCAGCTCCTCCGTACCAGACTTGTTTCGCATTACTTCAAAGCATTTTTGTAGAAATTTTAGAGGATTATTAACATCCTTACTTCTCTACATCGTTAATTTGATTACATCGTTAAGTTGAGTCTTAAGGCAATATTTTCACACATTGCTTTGTACTAGTACATTTTCTAGAAAATTTAACATCCGATCGAACCTCTTAAAAAACAATCCTTTGATTTTCTATGTAATCAAATAAATGATATGACACTGCAATAAAACTATTATTGGGACACCACGGCTTGGAAAAGTAATAAGCTGACATACTCTCACTGGAACGAATCAATGCATAAAGCTCAAACCAATGCAATATAAAGCAACTCACGATCAAATCCCTCCCCCACCCTCTCTCAAATCTCATAAAAAACAACTGGTGCAACGGAGAAATATGAAAGATAGAGGAGCAATGCAGTAGGTCAACAATGACAGAATGCCCCTTATTGTGACCAGCCTGGACCTGACCAAGACAATATGGACCAATATCTGAATTAAAAAAACATAGAGTTTTCTGATTACTCTTAGACATGCTCCGACGTTCGGACTTTCACCCAAGATAGTCTGAACCTAAAAAAAAAGAAGGCAGAAACATGCATACAAACAAGACATCATGTTTTCAGACAAATGTCGTTCTCGGTGATCTAGAGTCCCTTTTTAAGCTACAAGGTCTAGATCCTCACACAAAGAGCCACCGAAGATACCCTAAAAGAGAGGTTGCAAAACTAAAGAATCAAGATGGATAATCTAGATAGGCTAATATTTTTCTACAAATTATTATTTTCTTCACAAATATTAGAATTTGCGGGTAAATAAGATGTAGCACAACTATGTGAAACAACCTATATGTTGATATAGGATACTTTAAGCACATGGACTATCACAAATATAAACAAAAATTAAAAAGTGCGGATTGAAATAAATGAGTCACGTGTATCACGATGTTCACTTCATTGAGGGGGGAGACTAATCACCATTGGAGAGGTGTGGGTTACCGCAAAAGACCCCAAAATGGCACTGAAGGCCCACGTTATTCTTTTTGATTCTCCTCGACAAAGTAGGAGGTTAATCACTATTGTAGGCCCTAAAGTGATCTCCAAATCCTCACATACTTCGTGGAGCTTTTATCTATAATATGCTTCCTAGAGACCATAACACGCCTGGAGTTTCCCACAAACTTAAGGGTAACAAGTAACTCGATGAACTCAACAGAGAATAACCTTTGACTCGGTGGAGTGATAGATGGGGAGCTAGGGCAAAACAACCCATACAAAAAAGACATAATGTTTTCACACAAATGTCGTTCTCAATGATCTAGAGTTCGTTTTAAAGCTACAAGATCAAGATCCTCACACAAAGAACCACCGAAAGATCAACCAAAAGAGAGGTTGCAAAACTAAATGATCGATCTGGATAACCTAGATAGGGTGAATATGTTTCTACAAATTTATTATTTTCTTCACAAATATTATAATTTGAGGGTAAATAAGATGTAACGCAACTATGTGAAACAACCTATATGTTGTATGTTGATATAGGATACTTTAAGCACATACACTATCACAAAGATAAACAAAAAATGAAAAAGTTTGTATAGAAATAACCGAGTCACGTGTATCACGATGTTCACTCCCGTCCGGGAAACTAATCACCATTGGAGAATTGTGAGTTACCACAAAGGACCCTAAAATGGCACCGAAGGCCCACGTTATTCTTTTTTACTCTCCTCGACGAAGTAGGAGGTTAATCACTATTGTAGGCTCTAAGGTGACCTCCACATTCTCACGTACTTCCAGAAGCTTTTATCCATAATATGCTTCCTGGAAACCATAACACGCCTAGGGTTTCCCACAAATTTAAGGGTAACAAGTAACTCGATGAACTCAATAGGAATTACTTTTTTGCTCGGTAGAGTGATAGATGGGGAGCTCTCTTCCTTTGCCTTAAAGGAATTTGAATTGGTTAGGGAGTGGGAGATCTCCAAGATTTTTGGTGTCCAATAAATGGAGGTCTGAGACTATGAAGATGTTATCAGTGGGAGCTGGTCAACTTACCCCTTCGGAGAAGGGGTAGCTTATATATGGTCCACACGAAATATGACTGGTGTGTGGTTTTCTACAAACTCAGGAGCTCCAGGTTTTGTAGCGGATGCCTCGGAAAATTCTCGACTGGGTACCCAGTGCTTCTGGACAACTCCAGAAATCTCTTGGACACCTGGAGTCCACGCGGAGTTTTTCGAGCTGTCTGGAACTCCAGAATTCCGAAATTTATACAGGCTCATAAAAAGTGTACACAAAGCTATCTTTCATTAAACCATTTTGGTATCTCTCACTTTTGTGGAGTAATTGTGTATTTTATGTGTATATTGCATAGGTTAGCATCACCCCCATCAAGTTAGTAAGAGTAACCCTCTTAATTATGCGGCATACCATGACTTAAACAAAGGTAAAGCACAACATTTTAAGCTTGCAGTTTCCTTTCCTCTTTTTGTATTGGGGAGTGTATCCACATTTCCATTGCATCATATGAGACTAAAATTTGAATATACAATGGAAGGTAACATTAGTCCCTTAATTGTATTGTAAAATTCACCACGACCCCCTTTGCACAGAGATTTTTTAAACATGCAAATGTTTGAGCATTCTACGAAATGACATGATCAATCTATTCATTTGATAGCCCTGTATAGTACCGCTACCAAACATATAACCCTATCTCTCACCATTGAGACCGGTAAAACTAGCTAGGCAAACCTAGAGATTACATATCTTAGCCTTGCACATTTTGGTTGAGCTCGATATTGACTTTTATTCTTGCCTCAAGTTGGAGCACTTAATTTGATCATTGTCTCTTGGTTAAGCCACTCAATTCGCTTCCATGTACTATTGTGGAAAAGGTTCATTATGCACGTCTTCACATGTCCAGTTTCACAAAATGAACAACAAGTTTCAATCATACAATTCTTCGGGTTTGCTAAACTTAAATTTTGTAACAGCCCGGAGTTTGAGCAACTAAAAACCAGTGTAATTTTTTCCACTTTTGTGTATATTGCATCATGGCATCCATACATCATGTTGTTGCTAGGGAATTGTGCTAGGGAATTGTGCTAGGGAATTGTGGTGATGCTAGGGAATTGTGGTGGTTTGGCACCACTTCAAACAAAATGCCAATTTGCTTCAACAAATTTCAAAACCGTGAAAGCACTCAAACCTGCAAAACACAAATACCTTGTCCTCTTATATTTGTCAAGGAAGTTCCAAGAGCTCCAAAATAATATTTTGCACTTGCTCCAAATTGTTAAAGGAGCAACATTTTGAAATTTAGCAAAATGCCATATCCAACCTTTCTAAACAAAAATGGTTCAAAACATTTTATTTTGAGACGCCAATTTTTGTGGAGCTTCCACATGAGAAGAAAAGGCCACACAAATTATTTCATAATTTTTGAAATTGTTTAAGTGCTCTAATTAAATCACTAAACGTGCTGGTTTTAAAAGGTTTTAAAAAGAAAAGGGGAGAAGGACCTATCCGTGATGGGAAATATTTTCCAGGGGTTTTTTGCAATTTTCACGTCTTCTTCCCTGTAGCCATGGCACTGGTGCCATGCCGTGACGAGCTCTGCCGCACGCCGCGCCGGGGGCCCCCTCCTCTGCCCTCACCTGCGAGAAGAACGCCACGACCACGAGGCCGCTCTGCCCACACAGTTCCCCCGAAAATTTCCTCTCGTTTCCTCGCCTCTTCTTTCTCTCCCCACCCCGAGCCAATCCAGAACCGCCAGAGGCTCCGCCTCCTCGTCCTCTACCTCCCTGCCAACGGAATCGAGCCGAGGCGCGAGGAGTTGCCGCCGCCGTGCTCTTCTTCTTGGACTCTGGCCGAGCTCCGCCCCCGCGATTTGACGTCGATTCCGTCCACCTCCGTCTCCGCCGGGCACCTCCACGAGTCCAGGGTGAGCATGCCGTTCCCCGAGACCTCCCCGTTCCCTTGCTAGCTCGATCGTTCGCTGAATCCCATGTTTGCCTCCGCGTCGGATATTCCGAGTCGAGGAACATCGGAAAATCCGATGGCATCCAGTGCGAGATGTTTCCTTTCCTTAGCAGAATTTCGAGACACCGCGACCTCCGGATAATCCGAGCCTGGGAACTTCGGATTTTCCGAACTTCTCCAGTGCTAGTTGTTTTTCACTCCTTAGCCAAAAATTTGGTTCTGCTTCTCAGTCGGATTTTTCGATTTAGGAAAATTCGGATTTTCCGATTTGTTCCAGTACCAAAAATGTTACTGTTCCTTTTTATTTCTTCCTAATTTGGTTAAGTCATGGTAATGTGTTGGAGCTAAATAATACCCAGACATAATTAAAAGAGGAATATACACAGTTGTCCGGAAATTGTGAACCGACCCCTAAAATGGTTATCGTGTATATTAATTCACCGAAACCCTGCATTTCATCACCTGATCATGACATCTCATATCCAAGTGTACCATAGGGTATCATCTTTCTTAATCAACAAGTAAAAGAAGGTTCATGACCTAACTTCACGGTATATCCGGGATGCGCCGAACTCCGTTTTATCTGAATAGTTGAATCATCCTCGTCTCGAGGATTTAAAATGTCATGTCATCATGTGTTTGCGCATTGCATCTGTTAAAACTTGTGTGGTGATTGATTGCTCTTCCGTTGCTATGCTTCGATAGATCAAGCAGTCGGGGTTACGCCTCAATACCCCGAAGACCGTACTACCAGCACGTTGATCCAGGCAAGCGTAATCCCCCCTCTGAGCATATCTTATCCTATGTTTCCGCAACTATTTTCTCCACTATAATATTGCATGCGGTTCCAAATGTCAATTTTATTGGATTAGAGTATCCTATAGTTGCATTAAGTTCCGATGCCAATACCTGTTTCCCTCCTATTATCCATAGGTTTGTATTGTTGGCCGAGATACTTACTATGCTATGTTGATGCTTAGCCATGCTTAGTTAAATGTTATTCGTCCGATGGTCGTTCATGTTGGAAACAGGTGAAAATGAGATGATGGTGGAGAATTGTGGAGACGGTAATAAAATGCTTAAAGGTGGGGATGAGAGGCCACTGTGGTTGTGGTGCTTTGTCTCGTTCTCGCCGCCTAGGTGCGAGTTCTTACCTCTTGAACCAAGACTGAGCGTGCAACCATGCGTGAGGCCTATGCAATTGCAGGAACCCTCATAGACTAAATAACTCGGGCGGGGCTAGCCAGGGTCCTCTAGTTCGGCTTCCATTTGTGCGTGCGTGATGATGGTGGTATGAACTGAGATGAGGATGGTGGTGTTAGGAAAATAAGTGGCCGCGGGACGGGTGTTGAGGCACTCTGTCCTCCGCCACTGATGATCCTGGAAAGTCCTTAACGGGGAGAAGTCGACACCGCTCCCACCCAGCCGGCTCTCCAAGGAAGAGAGCTAAAAGCTAGGTAATGGGCCGGACGGTACGCGTGGCAAACATTGTACACCCCTGCAGGGTTAAATCTTTTCGAAAAGCCGTGTCCGCGGTTATGGACGAACTTGGGAAGTGAAGGTAAGATCATAGAATAACTTAACGGAATGATTAAAAACTGGGTACTAGAGGTACCACTCACAAATGCAAGGTGAGCTTCCTCGAGGGTGATTCGGGGAGGTGCCTTTGATGAACAGGTACAGTGGTTGATGATGGTTGATGTGAGAAAGGTGATCAAAGAGAAAGAGTCACTTCTTACCCCTTTTGAAAATACTCTGATTAGTCGATGCCTTTGAGTTATGTTTTCATAAATAAAATCAGCTTTATGCAAAACAGCCATAAAACTTGAAAGCCTCATCGAGCTAAAGCTCTATATATAATCTTGCGAGTTCGTCGAACTCAACGTCGTTTGTTTTGTTTCAGAGGAGGACTTCACCGACCTCGAAGGTGGGTTCTTTGTGGACGTCGACGAGTAGTCTGGGGTTCCCAGGTGGCAGCTTGGGACATCCCGGAACAGCTGGCGCTGGATGTTTATTTGTAGGCCTCTTAGGCCATAATTGGATCTTGTTGTTTAGAACAACTTAATTTGCTTCCGCTTGTTGTAATGTTGGGTCTGTGACCTCTGGTTGTCATTTGCTATCTTTCTCTATTATAAGAGTTGAACTATATGATTTGTGTCGTAGAGTCTGTGATGTGCCAGTTGTTCCACAAGTCTTGATCTCTCTATTATGCTTTGATAGTGTGTCTGGTGGTATCGGATAACCGGGGACACAGTATCACTGTATAGCAGTCGGGTCGGGGCGCCACAAGTTGGTATCAGAGCAGTACTGCCTGTAGGAAACCCTTCTACTGGTCGATGTTGAGTCTAGTGTTTGTGAAAATATTTTAACCTAAAAATGAGTTGTGAAAACCATCTTAGGATTCTTTTTACTCCTTATCTGGTTACCCTCTAATCTCGGAGCAATCTTACCTCGATTTGAGTTTAAAGGTTTTACTCCTCGTCTGTTACTTCAAAATGATTAGAAACGTGGGTGGGTTCGACCTTTAGTGTTATGTGTCCGTTGCTCCCGCTGCGTTGCAATCCCAAATCAACTCAGATGTTTCTACCGAATCTAATCATTTGATCCTTTCTTTGGGTTTTAACCCAGGACTTGAACATAAGGTCCCGGATTGTGTCAACTAGAGTGTGTTAAGTTGTGATTTCTTAACTCTCCTAGTAGCACATGATGCTGATCTTTGACCCAAGTTCTATCTTGTTGATTCCTTGTTAGCAAAGTATTATCGTCCCTAGTCTGTGTACTTGTGTAGACGCTAATGCTATTGTTCGACCATTCGGAGAAAGATACTAACTGTGTCATTGTCAAATCTCCAGAATGGCTCGAGGAGGCCGTGGAGGCCGTGGTCGCGGTAACCACATGATGATGAGGATGATCTGCCGCCACCACCCTCGATGGCTGAGGTCTTGATGGCCATTGAGGAGAACCGTGGGCGCAATGAGCGCTTGCTTGAGCAGTTGGTGCAGCAGAATGCACGGAGGAACGAGTGCAACACTCTCACTGAGTTCCTGCGCTCCAGCCACCCACCTTTGCTGATGCTAAGGAGCCACTGGAAGCTGATGATTGGCTTCGTGCTTTGGAGCGCAAGTTCTCCGCGCTTCATGTCCCATGGCGAGCAAGTCAACTTTGCCACCTACTCTTGGTTGGTGCTGCTGGCTGTTGGTGGGAAAGCCATGTGGCTTTGTTTCCAGCCAACCATGTCTTCACTGGGCTGATTTTCGCACTGCCTTCCGTGCGGAGTACATTCCCCAGCCGATCATGGACTTGAAGAGGAGGGAGTTCCTGGATTTGCAACAGGGACGGATGGACCTCCGCACTTATGGTCGTGAGTTCAACCATCTCTCTCGTTACGCCCCAAGGGACGTGACCAATGATGCTGACAAGCAAGAGCTGTTCCGCAAGGGTCTACTCCGCAGCTCCGCTATGAGCTTTGCCCTTCAGGTTCCAGACCTATCAGGAGCTGTTCAACCAGGCTTTACTCTGAGCAAGGAAGAAAGGAACTTGAGCTTCCAAGAGGCCCGCACATGGGGACCACCAGAGTTCCTCGGGTTCTGAGAGCAAGAAGCGCAGGGTGTTTGTTCCCTACAGCGCTACCTCGTGCTCCATTCATGCCGAGAGCCGGGATACAGGCCACCTCCTCCGCGCCCCACTACTTCGACACTTGGGGTAGGCGGGAGTGGGTACCGTCCTATGCTACCTGCTCCACCTGGAGTCACTTGCTACACCTGTGGCCAGGCTGGCCACTACTCCAGGGAGTGCCCCCAGAAGGCACCTCTCGCGATAACTCCTGCACGAGCCCCTGCCACTCCAGCTGGCAAGGCTGGACCTATTGTGCGTGGTCGCCTGAACCACATCTCTGCTGAAGAAGCTGAAGAGGACCCCGGCGTTCTTATGGGTGAGTTCGAATCAACAACAATCGTGCTACAGTTTTGTTTGATTCTGGAGCATCGCATTCATTCATATCCATAGCTTTTGCAAAAGACCACAAAATACCGTTGAGAAAATGAGCCGTCCCTTGGTGATCTCCACTCCTGGCTCCAAATGGCAAACCGATGGGGTTACTCCTGAAGTCCAGATTACTATCGGTTACTACTCTTTTCCTTTCGCTTTGGTAGCTCTGAGGTCAAGTGGCATTGATGTCATACTGGGCATGAACTGGCTAGCCAAATACCAGGCTAATCTCGACTGTGCTGCCAAGACCGTCACCGTGACCAATTCTTCCGGTGACAGTGTGAAGTATTGGTCTGCACTATCAAGACCTCCGTCCTCCATCATACCCAACTCACCTGAGATCTCCTTTGCTTTATGGAAGGCGAATCCCCTCCTGAAATCCAGGACATACACGTGGTGTGTGACTTCCCGGATGTGTTCCCGGAAGAATTGCCTGGCATGCCTCCTGACCGAAGTGTGGAGTTTGTCATAGATCTACTTCCCGGTAGCTCCAATTTCCAAGAAGCCCTACCGTATGCCGGTGGAAGAGTTGGCTCTGTTGAAAGAGCAAATTGATCAGCTGTTAGCAAGGATTCATCCAGCCTAGCAGTTCACCTTGGGGTTGTCCGGTACTCTTTGTCAAGAAGAGGGATTCTACCGTGCCTCGTCTAGTCTCTGACTATCGACCGTTGAATGCGGTGACAATCAAGAACAAGTATCCTATTCCTCGCATCAATGATCTGTTGGATCAGTTAGCTGGTGCAACGGTATTCTCCAAGATGGATCTGAGGTCAGGCTACCATCAGATAAATCAGAAAGGAGGATATTCCAAAGACGGCATTTGTTACTCGTTATGGCTCATATGAGTATACCGTCATGTCCTTTGGTCTCACAATGCTCCAGCTACTTTCATGAGGCTCATGAACTCCATCTTCATGGATTATCTTGACAAGTTTGTCGTCATTTACATTGATGACATCCTTTATTCCAAAACCAATGAAGAGCATGGAACATCTTCGTTTGGTTCTGACACGACTTCGAGAACACCGCCTCTATGCCAAGTTCTCCAAGTGTGAGTTTTGGTTGGATAATCTCGTCTTCCTTGGTCATGTGATATCCGCTAATGGTGTGGCTGTCATTCCTGACAAGATTCAGTCCATTTTGGATTGGAAAACTCCAATGTCAGTCAAGGACATTCGAAGCTTTCTCGGATTGGCGGGTTATTACCGCCGATTCATCGAAGGTTTCTCCAAGATAGCCAAGGCCCTGACTGACCTTCTCAAGAAGGATAAAAAGTTCGTATGGTCGGCCGAAGCTGAAGAGAGCTTCAAAACACTGAAAGCCAAACTCACGTCCGCTCCTGTGCTTGTCCTGCCGGACACAGCAAGGATTTCGTCGTCTTCTGTGACGCCTCTCTCAAGGCTTGGGCTGTGTGCTAATGCAAGATGGCCATGTGGTGGCATATGCTTCTCGCCAACTTAAGCCGCATGAGCACAACTACCCAACTCATGATCTAGAACTTGCCGCTGTGGTCTATGCTTTGAAGCAATGGAGACCATACCTGTTTGGTAACCGTTGCGAGATCTTCTCGGATCACAAGAGTCTGAAGTACCTCTTCACCCAGCCGGATTTAAATCTCAGGCAAAGGCGTTGGTTGGAGTTAATCAGGACTATGATGTGAGTCTGAACTATCAACCCGGCAAAGCAAACGTCGTGGCTGACGCGCTAAGTCGGAAGTCCTATTGCAACAATCTGATGATTGAAGAGGCCCAACCTGCTCATGAAGAGTTCCCGTTTGAACTGGAAATTGTTCCCTCCGCTACCTTGCAAATCTGGAGATCAAATCTACTCTTGTAGACCAGATTAAGGATGCTCAAAGCGTGACAAGGGTATTCTAAAAATCAAGGAGAACATTGCTAGCGGGAAGGCCAAATGTTTTTCTGTCAATGAATCCGGAGTTGTTTATTTTGGTGACCGCTTGGTAGTGCCAAAGAAACGAAAATTGAGGGAGTTGATCCTCCAAGAAGCTCATGAATCTCCTCTCTCTATTCATCCCGGTAGTACCAAAATGTACCAAGACCTTCGGCCACAATTCTGGTGGACTCGGATGAAACGGAAATTGCTAGTATGTTGCTGAATGCGACACCTGTCGACGGGTAAAGGCTGAACATCAAAGGCCTGCCGGCACTCTTCACCCTATTGCTATCCCGAGTGGAAATGGGATGAAATTGGTATGGACTTCATTACTGGTCTGCCGAAGTCTCCAAAGGGACATGATGCCATTTGGGTCATCATTGATCGACTATCAAAAGTGGCTCACTTCCTCCCCGTTCGTGTGGACATTACAGCTGCCAAGTTGGCAGACCTGTATACTCTCGTATCGTCGTCCTTCACGGCATTCCCAAGAAGATAATTTCTGATCGTGGAAGCCTATTCACCTCCAAGTTTTGGACTAGTTTCCAAACTGCTATGGGAACTCGTCTTAACTTCAGCACCGCTTCCATCCCAAACTGATGGTCAGACCGAAAGAGTGAACCAAGTTTGGAAGACATGCTTAGGGCATGTGTAATCTCTTTTGGCAAGGATTGGGAAAAGTATCTCCCTTTCGCGGAGTTCTCCTACAACAATAGCTATCAAGCTAGTCTGGGCATGGCTCCATTTGAGGTTCTCTATGGAAGAAAATGCCGCACTCCTCTAAATTGGTCGAGACCGGAGAGAGGGCACTCTTTGGTCCATATTATCAATGAAGCTGAGGAGAAGGTTA
The DNA here is from genome assembly GCA_947311845.1 of Poa pratensis. Lineage (NCBI taxonomy): Eukaryota > Viridiplantae > Streptophyta > Magnoliopsida > Poales > Poaceae > Poa > Poa pratensis. Next base: position 45,508,710 of record CAMZMU010000043.1, read on the forward strand.
GAATCATAAGGGAGAATCTGAAGATTGCTCAGTCTAGGCAAAAGAGCTACTATGATAAGCACCATCAGGAAATTCACTATGAAATTGGTGATAAAGCTTATCTCCGCGTCTCTCCCCTTCGTGGCGTTCGCCGCTTCGGTATCAAAGGGAAATTGGCCCTCGCTATGTTGGCCCTTTCACCGTTCTGGCCAAGCGAGGAGATCTTTCTTATAAGTTGGAGTTACCGGTCATTTCCCAATGTACATGATGTGTTTCATGTCTCTCAACTTCGCCGGTGTTTCAAAGATCCTATCCATGGGGTCAATCATGAGGAGCTGGATCTCCAGGAAGATCTTACCTATCGCGAGCATCCTATCCGTGTCCTGGATGAAGCCGAAAGGAAGACCCGTAACAAGACTACCAAGTTCCTCAAAGTTCAGTGGTCTCACCATTCCGAGGAAGAAGCAACTTGGGAAAGAGAGTCTAGTCTTCGTGAGGAGTATCCCGACTTCTTTCCGCAACTTAGAATCTCGGGACGAGATTCCTGTAAGGGGGGTAGAATTGTAACAGCCCGGAGTTTGAGAACTAAAAACCTGTGTAATTTTTCCACTTTTGTGTTATTGCATCATGGCATCCATGCATCATGTTGTTGCTAGGGAATTGTGCTAGGGAATTGTGGTTGTGCTAGGGAATTGTGGTGGTTTGGCACCACTTCAAACAAAATGCCAATTTTGCTTCAACAAATTTCAAAACCGTGAAGCACTCAAACTTGCAAAACAAAATACTTCCTCTTATATTTGTCAAGGAAGTTCCAAGAGCTCCAAAATAATATTTTGCACTTGCTCCAAATTGTTAAAGGAGCAACATTTTGAAATTTAGCAAAATGCCATATCCAACCTTTCTAAACAAAATGGTTCAAAACATTTTATTTTGAGACGCCAATTTTTGTGGAGCTTCCACATGAGATGAAAAGGCCACACAAATTATTTCATAATTTTTGAAATTGTTTAAGTTCTCTAATTAAATCACTAAAGGTGCTGGTCTTAAAAGGTTTTAAAAGAAAAGGGGAGAAGGACCTATCCGTGATGGGAAATATTTTCCAGGGTTTTTTTTGCAATTTTCGCGTCTTCTCCCTGTAGCCATGGCACTGGCGCCATGCCATGCCGAGCTCTGCCGCACGCCGCGCCGGGGCCCCCTCCTCTGCCCTCACCTGCGAGAAGAACGCCACGACCACGAGGCGCTCTGCCCACACAGTTCCCCCGAAAATTTCCTCTCGTTTCCTCGCCTGTTCTTTCTCTCCCCACGAGCCGCACCCGAGCTCGCCGTCGCCGCCACCTCGCCGTTCTTCGGAGCTCCCCGAGCCAATCCAGAACCGCCAGAGGCTCCGCCTCCTCGTTCTCTACCTCCCTGCCAACGAAATCGAGCCAAGGCGCGAGGAGTTGCCGCCGCCGTGCTCCTCTTCTTGGACTCTGGCCGAGCTCCGCCCCCGCGATTTGCCGTCGATTCCGTCCACCTCCGTCTCCGCCGGGCACCTCCACGAGTCCAGGGTGAGCATGCCGTTCCCCGAGACCTCCCCGTTCCCTTGCTAGCTCGATCGTTCGCTGAATCCCATGTTTGTCTCCGCGTCGGATATTCCGAGTCGAGGAACATTGGAAAATCCGATGGCATCCAGTGCGAGATGTTTCCTTTCCTTAGCAGAATTTCGAGACACCGCGACCTCCGGATAATCCGAGCCTGGGAACTTCGGATTTTCCGAACTTCTCCAGTGCTAGTTGTTTTTCACTCCTTAGCCAAAAATTTGGTTCTGCTTCTCAGTCGGATTTTCCGATTTAGGAAAATTCGGATTTTCCGATTTGTTCCAGTACCAAAATGTTACTGTTCCTTTTTATTTCTTCCTAATTTGGTTAAGTCGTGGTAATGTGTTGGAGCTAAATAATACCCAGACATAATTAAAAGAGGAAATAAAATGTAATAACTTGTATTTCTTCGGAGCATCAGAAAATGCGTGTAATATACACAGTTGTTCGGAAATTGTGAACCGACCCCTAAAATGGTTATCGTGTATATTAATTCACGAAACCTGCATTTCATCACCTGATCATGACATCTCATATCCAAGTGTACCATAGGGTATCATCTTTCTTAATCAACAAGTAAAAGAAGGTTCATGACCTAACTTCACGGTATATCCGGGATGCGCCCTCTAAGCACCCGAACTCCGTTTAATCTGAATAGTTGAATCATCCTCGTCTCGAGGATTAAAATGTCATGTCATCATGTGTTTGCGCATTGCATCTGTTAAAACTTGTGTGGTGATTGATTGCTCTTCCGTTGCTATGCTTCGATAGATCAAGCAGCCGGGGTTACGCCTCAATACCCCGAAGACCCGTACTACCAGCACGTTGATCCAGGCAAGCGCAATCCCCCCTCTGAGCATATCTTATTCTATGTTTCCGCAACTATTTTCTCCACTATAATATTGCATGCGGTTCCAAATGTCAATTTTATTGGATTAGAGTATCCTATAGTTGCATTAAGTTTCCGATGCCAATACCTGTTTTCCCTCCTATTATCCATAGGTTTGTATTGTTGGCCGAGATACTTAACTATGCTATGTTGATGCTTAGCCATGCTTAGTTAAATGTTATTCGTCCGATGGTCGTATCATGTTGGGAACAGGTGCGTAAATGTTGAGATGATGGTGGAGAATTGTGGAGACAGGTAATAAAATGCTTAAAGGTGGGGATGAGAGGCCACTGTGGTTGTGGTGCTTTGTCTCGTTCTCGCCGCCTGGGTGCGAGTTCTTTACCTCTTGAACCAAGTCTGAGCGTGCAACCATGCGTGAGGCCTATGCAATTGCAGGAACCCTCATAGACTAAATAACTCGGGCGGGGCTAGCCAGGGTCCTCTAGTTCGGGCTTCCATTTGCGCGTGCGTGATGATGGTGGGTATGAACTGAGATGAGGATGGTGGTGTCAGGAAAGTAAGTGGCCGCGGGACAGGGTGCCGGAGGTACCTCTTGTCCTACCGCCACTGATGATCCTGGAAAGTCCTTAACGGGGGAGAAGTCGACACCGCTCCCACCCAGCCGGCTTTCCAAGGAAGAGAGCCAAAAGCTAGGCAATGGGCCAGACGGTACGCGTGGCAAACATTGTACACCCCTGCAGGGTTAAATCTTTTCGAAAAGCCGTGTCCGCGGTTATGGACGAACTTGGGAAGTGAAGGTAAGATCATAGAATAACTTGAACGGAATGATTAAAAACTGGATACTAGAGGTACCACTCACAAATGCAAGGTTGACTTCCTCGAGGGTGATTCGGGGAGGTGCCTTTGTAGAACAGGTACAGTGGTTGATGATGGTTGATGTTGAGAAAGGTGATCAAAAGAGAAAAGAGTCACTTCTTACCCCTTTTTGAAAATACTCTGATTAGTCGATGCCTTTGAGTTATGTTTTCATAAATAAAATCAGCTTTATGCAAAACAGACTAAAACCTTGAAAGCCTCATCGAGCTAAAGCTCTATATATAATCTTGCGAGTTCGTCGAACTCAACGTCGTTTGTTTTGTTTCAGAGGAGGACTTCACGACCTCGAAGGTGGGTTCTTTGTGGACGTCGACGAGTAGCCTGGGGTTCCCAGGTGGCAGCTTGGGACATCCCGGAACAGCTGGCGCTGGATGTTTATTTGTAGGCCTCTTAGGCCATAATCTGGATCTTGTTGTTAGAACAACTTAATTTGCTTCCGCTTGTTGTAATGTTGGGTCTGTGACCGCTGGTTGTCATTTGCTATCTTTCTCTATTATAAGAGTTGAACTATATGATTTGTGTCGTAGAGTCTGTGATGTGCCAGTTGTTCCACAAGTATTGATCTCTCTATTATGCTTTGATAGTGTGTCTGGTGGTATCGGATAACCGGGGACACAGTATCACTGTATAGCAGTCGGGTCGGGGCGCCACAAATTTGCACTTCTAAACATTGATGCCCATATCCATATGATGCCGTCCTCACACGGGCTACATAAACTCTTCATTTTTCATAGTCGGTGATAATATCGCAGGTCCCACGCCTACTATATGCAATAATTTACAACATATAGCCCGTGTGAAGATCGTGGAATAGTGACCATAGGGAAGGTCAATAGGTTAATTTTGGTGAAATCAAATCTATCTAGAATGAAATCTAAATTCTTACTAAATAAAATATCACTAAGAAAACCTCTATGTGGCCCGAGTATGGATGGCAATGGGTACCCGCAAACCCGATACCCGACGGGTACCCACCTTAAATGGGGCGGGTTTGGTAAGAAAAAAAACCCACGGGGCTGCTTATTGGTAAAAACCTAGACCCGTCGGGTCTAGCGGGGACGGGTATGGGGGTGCCAAACCCATACCCGCAGACCCGCATACCCGCTATGTCTGAGGAGTGGCCCACATGTCATTGCCTCACACTCTAACTCTCACCTAACCCAGCCACTCTCTCCCCATTTTCTGTGTTGCTGCAATGCTTGGCGGGTACGGGGCGGGTCCCGCGTACCCGCCGGGTCGCGGGTATGGTAGAGATCTTGACCCGTCGGCGGGTATGGGGCGGGTGGCGGGTGCGGGTGGAGGGGCCGGGTGCGGGTATGGGGATGCCAAACCCGGCCCCGAACCCGGCGGGTGCCATCCGTAGGCCCGAGAAAAACAAATTTGGTGGCTCATGCCCTAGCTAGGCGTGACCTCTATATTTTTAGATAAATAGTATATATTAATATCGTGGACATACCAATTACACCCAGTCTCTGCAACAACGCAATAACCTAGGGTATTACGAATGCACACAGCCAAAAAACAATAAGAAAAAAAGTCCCGCCACAGAGTTACAATCCTTGCAGCAACATCACAACTACCACTAAGACAACACCTGATGTCCAATTCTCCAAAAGCAACGCCTTCAAAAAGAAAACAGTGCAGAAGCGCCGTCATTGTCTGATCGAAAATCTTGGCTTTTCGCTCTGGAGATAGCCCCCCTCCAAAACAATACCGTCATTGCCCGACCTCTATATGACCTGAAGATCGGCCTGATTGGTATTTTATAAGGCCACCGCTGCTGAAGGATAAAGAGCATCTCCAACAGCCGCGCTAACGCGCCGCGCGGTAAAAACAGTTTCCAGCGTCGAAATAGCGTTTTAGCGCGCTGGAGGGGTGTTTTGGTCTAGCAGACGCGCCATAGTTTTGCGCGCCGCAAGCAGCGCTCCAGCAGGCGCGCTACACTCCAGCGCGGGTGCCCAGCACAAACAACATTTCGCACTCAAACATAGACCAAGAGATCAAACACACACAAATAAATCAATAATAAATTGTACAATTATTATTACAACTCAAACAAATTGTTTCTCTTGAACACAAGAAATGGTACATGAATAATATAACCAATAGTTTATCAACAATATAACAATACAACAAAGATACAACATCAAACTAGTGTTGGCCATTCCATATTCACCACTCCTCGATTAGATCCTTTTAAAGCTCATCATGTGTTTCGACATGTCGAATGGCATGATAAGAAGTTAGAAAGCGGGCCACCTGTCGTGGGTTTGTCACGTCAGGTGTCATAGATGACTTCGTAGGTGTGGGATTACGCGAGTCAAGCATCTCCGAGCTTGGGATCGCAGGAACAAAGATCAACACAGATTTACCCAGGTTCGGCCCCCTCAATGTGAGGTAAAAGACCTACTTCCTGCCTACCCTAGATTGGTATTGATATGATAATCGAGGTGTTACAATGGAGGCGATCCGATCTGGTACTCGCCGTATGAGCTAGGGTTTAGGGCTTGATAGCTTGACCCGTCTAAGTCCTGCGAGTCCTCTTTATATACACAGAGGCTCGCTAGGTTACAAAGGAAACTTCCCCCATAAGGAATACGTCCACAGAGGCCTACTCGGAGACTACTTGGTCTTCACGTCCTCCGGGATATGTCTTCTAGATCTTTCCCCTTATGGCGGTTCAATATTGGGCTTGCTCCCAAGTGGGCCTTTGTCCGTGCGAGTAAGTAAGTCGCACTGGGCCGCGGGTTAATCCAGAAAGTATTCCCCCGACATTAGCCCCCAAGATTGGTTAGGACTTTACGGTGAGAATCTTCTGACCTCTTGAAATGGTCACTGAGCCGCACTGCAAACGTTCTGACCAATCTTCTGACTTATGCGATTCAGAGCTGTGACTTATCTGCGCGACTCATCTCCCCTTCTGGAAATATTCTGTTTCCTTTAATTGCGGACCGTTACTCGTTTTGCGGGCGCAAATTGTGCCGTTGGTTGCGAGCGCAGATTGTGCCGTTAGTTGCGGGTCCCTTCAGTTATAAGCTGCGGCCACCTAGGTCATTATTCACTTGCCCTTGCAATCTCCTCATCCCTAGCCGCGCCGTCTTCTTCCTCGACCCGAGCCTAGTTCCCCAATCCAATCTCCCCTTCGCAATGGCGCCCAAGGCGAAGCCATCTGACGATAAGCGCAGGATCTCCTGCAACTGGGAAGGATCCTGGGTGACGGAGGAAACTCTTGCGGATCTGGCCGAAGCTGGCTTCTTGCCGCCGAAGGAGGACGGCGTCTGGCGGGCGCCAGGCGATGAAATCGAGCCGCGCCCCAAGCCCAACGAGCTGGTGATGTTCGTGGAGCACGTGGAGCGTGGATTCACGCCGCCAGGTTCTCCCTTCTTCCGCAATCTGCTGCAACGCCTAGGCCTCCGTCTTCACGACATCGGGCCCAACTCAATGCTCCAGGTGAGCAATTTTCATGTGTTGTGCGAGGACTATCTTGGCATAGCCCCCAACATCGATCTGTGGCTGGCCTCTTTCACCTGCAACAGCCAACTTGTCTCCAAGGGTGGCGCCTACGTTCAGGTCGGCGCCATCTCTCTTCAACGCCATAGAAACTCTTGCCTTCCCAAGCTAGCCCTGGCGAATCGACCCAGGGCTTGGCAAAAATCTTTCTTCTATTGCCAAGATACTTCACCGGAGGGCGAAACTCGCCTTCCCTCCTGGTCTAACACCCTCTTCGTGCCTACCGAGGCACTGAAATCAAAGCCCGCGACTCGGCCATGCCCTTCATCAATGAGTCGCTGATCAAGGTCCGCGCCTTAATAGGTCATGGTCTTACTGGCCTTGATCTTCTCTCTTGCTGGACCAAATGGCGCGTTCAGCCCGTGAGTCCACGACAGCGATCCTTCCTTGAGTGCACAGGCACCTCTGCTGACGTCGATCGTATCAAGGCTTCGGACTGGAGGCCTGAGGATTGGGTGGAATTCGTCACCCGCGTGACTGAGGAGAAGGACATCTCCTTTGATAAGGTGGGGCTTGCCCCTTTCAGTGTTAACAACAAGCCTTTTGAGGTAACTCCTCTTCTCTGTCTTTTCGCCTTCGTAGTTGAGTCGCATTCCTTTCTTAATACTGCAACTTATATCTTCCTGATCCAGGCTGATGAGAATTACTGGTCGCTGCCTGCGACCGTCGCCGGCACTGCTGCTCCCAAGCGTGCCACACGAAAGAAGTTGCTGCCCACTCTAGAGGGCAGCGAAACTGCTGATATCCCCTCTGTCGCCTCTGCGGCCTCAGAGGTGAAGAGACTGAACTGGACGAGGATGACAGTCCAGTGCCAGCCGCGAGTTCTGTTGCCGCGGCTGGACCAACTCCCCGTAGAGCCTCCAAGAGGCTATCTCGTGAGGAGCCAGAGCTTGATGCTCTGGAAAACCCTGAGGCCACGAAGCGTCGCAAGCCTGCTACGGGCGCGACCTCCTCCGCTGCCAGGCGTGTGTTCAAAGCCACCGCCTCGCTGAAGAAGACATGGGTCCCCACTCTGGTAATTTCTCTGTCTTGTCATCTTGAATGCTTATTCTTTTTCCTCTACTGACACGCAAACTTCTGCTCGTAGATTCTGGGACCCAAGGCCTGTCCTCACCGTCAAGTGGCGAGCTTATGGCCTTTGTGAAGATGGCTCCAGAGTTAGTGACTTTTCCTGCGCTTATAATACTTTTATTCTGGCTTATGTGCTTCTTCTTCACACAATGCCCTTGCTTTTTGCAGAAGTGCGGCTAAACCCGCGGCTGAGCCTGGATTGTTTCTGAAACCGCGGTTGAGCCGCGTTTATCACCTGCGGCTCATACCGCCATGGTAGAGGGCGTGGCCACCACTGATGACTTGGCCACGGTCCCTGTTCTTGACACAGCCCCAAGAGGTGGCTCTGGAGGATAGAACGGATCCCCTTACGATCCAGACGTGGAGAAGGTCAACCCTCCTCCATAGATGTAATGGCCAAGGATGCTGATGCGCCAGTGATTGAGTCGCCAGCGGCTGACAGCCTGCGGTCGCCAATTCTGCGTGCTGAGGTTGCTTCTCCTCCTCCAAGCCGCGCTGAGAAACTGTCAGAGGCCATCATTGCCTCAAATGACAAGCAAGCCATGGAGCTCCGCAAGGCACTGTCTGACCTGTCTGCGGCTTATAAGGTAAACTTCTATCTCCACTTATCTGTCTCTAGCCCCCAAGGATCAAGTTTCTTCTTTGACTGTAAAGGGAGACTTGATGCTTCTCTTTTAGCTGTTGATATGTACTTACTAACTGATGTACTCTTTGTAGGAGGAACTAAGCTCCATAACAGTCGCCAAACTTGCCTTGGAAAAGCAGTTGGGGGATACTCCTTCTGAACTGGAGAGGCTGCGCGAGCTCCTTGGCCAGCGTGACGTTGAGCTGAAGAAAGGGAACCAGGATGGGCGAGCTATCTGATGAAAGCTTCAAATTATCTGAACAAGCCAAAGCCACCGAGCTGCGGCTTAAAACGGTTGAAGAGAAGTTCCAAGAGAGGGTCCAGCACTGGACCTCCAAATCAGTGCTCAGAAAGACGCCATCGCTGATGCCAACGAGGACGCAAGGCTCAAGGCTGTTTCCATTGGCGAGCTTGAGAAAAAGTTGAAAAAGTTTCTGATGCCCATAACCTTGTCCACGCCAAAGTGTGCATCATGACTCAAGAGTTAACTGGTATGTGTTGCGACTCATATCTGCATCTGTTTTCTCTACTATCTTTGCCTGTATGTTGTAGAGCTGACGGAGACATGCCTCGATGTAGGTGAAGATGCCAAGTGCAGCGCGGCAGTACTCAAGAACAGCTGGAGTATATCCGCGATTTTTCGCGAAGAACTTGCGATGCCATGATCGCTGTCCACCTGTCTTCTGCCGAAAAAGCCTGCTCCTGCTGATGCTGAGGGACTTTTGAAGAGACTGCTCAAGGCGCCTCAATATTTTTGGACTGGAAAGAATCCTCAGCTCGCACCGGTGCGGCTCATGTTCTTGCTTTGGCCAAGACATATTATCCTTCTTTTGATGCTGCCAAGGTTGCAAAGGCAGGCCTCGAAGAAGTGGATGGCACCGAGCTGAAGGCCTCAGAATATCGGCGACTTGGAAGGACATGCGCGGCCATGCGACTGAACTGGTGGAGGGGATAGATCTTGCGACCTATATGGGCAAGTATAATGCAGATGGAAGCAGATGGGAGAAGTTACCCGCTCCATCATCCAGTGCGGTGATCCGCAGGAAAGAACCCTTCACCGGGTGTTCCAGCTCTGCAGCCCCCAAGCCCACGACGGAGAAACCGTCCAGCGAGCCTGCGACTGCTCCTTCTGGCAAGCTTGGTAAGCCGCCTGTTCCTCCTTCCCACCGGCCAAAAGCTGCGCACAAATGAAGAAGAGAAACAATGGTTTTATGATCTTGGCCCTTAGCGGCCTGTAATAATTGTTAGAATTTATGTGTCATAAGACAATGTTATGGTTTGCTTAAGTACTCTCAGCAGTACATGTTTCGACCAATAGGCTGGTCCTTATGATTTGTCTCGGTTTTTCCTCACTTAGGCCCTTGCGCGGCTCAGTATTTCCCAGGTAAAAAGTGCGTGTTCAGGGTCGAGAGCGGCCATGATAGGCAATCAAACTCGATTGACGCCGCACCCCCAGTACTTTGGCCGCATAGTGCAAGTCGCATCCAAGAGAGGTTGAGTATAATCACGATAAATGCCACTTGTTTGGCGATCCCAAGGAATAGGCCGCGCTAAAAAGCTGCCGCACCCCCAAGGGACCAATGATTAAAAAATAAAAGACTCACAACTCAATTGGTAGTTTGAGATGCTTTATTTCAGAATCATTATATGATACATAGGGTCGGTCGCGCCTAGGTGGCGACCAGAAGTGATGCTTGGGTCGGTTGCGCCTAGGTGGCAACCAGAGATGTTACATGGGTCGGTCGCGCCTGAGTGGCGACCAGAATGGGTCGATCGCGCCTAGGTGGCGATCAGAAGTGTTACATTGGGTCGGTCGCGCCTGAGTGGCGACCAGAATTGGGTCGATCGCGCCTAGGTGGCGATCAGAAGTGTTACATTGGGTCGGTCGCGCCTGAGTGGCGACCAGAATGGGTCGATCGCGCCTAGGTGGCGATCAGAAGTGTTACATTGGGTCGGTCGCGCCTGAGTGGCGACCAGAATGGGTCGATCGCGCCTAGGTGGCGATCAGAAGTGAAGTTTTTAGCCCTGAGTGGCCAGCTTGATGATGTAAACTCTTAATTTTTGTTGCGGCTGCTGATGGCAACTCGCAATGCCTGGGATGTGTCCTTATTGGCAATGGCTTGTAGCCTTTGACTTCCTTGCCTCCCTTGCGGCCGTAATCTGAAGTCGCAAGTCAGGCAGGTGCCTCTTGCCTTCACGATGTCATCAAAATTCTCCTGCGACTCGCGCATGGGCGCGCTCTCTGCGATGCAAGCTGCTCTGGCCATGGCCTTGTCGCCTTCTTCGCATTCTTGAGCTATTCTTTTGTCGCCATTGATGGTGATGACTCCCCTGGGGCCTGGTATTTTAAGCTTTAGGTACACATAGCACGGCCTAGCCATAAACTTTGCGAATGCTTCTCTGCCAAACAGCGCATGATATGGGCTCTGGAAATCTACAACCTCGAACCAAATGTACTCGCTCCTGAAGTTGCTTTGTGTCCCAAAGGCGACCTCCAAGTTGACTCGCCCCAATGGCTGAGCTGATATGCCTGGCACGACACCGTGAAACGTTGTTCTTGATGGGTGTAGCTGCTTTTCTTGGAGGTTCATTCTTTTGAAGGTTTCATAGTATAATATATTGATGCTGCTGCCTCCATCCATCAGTACTTTGCTCAACTTGTACCCTGCGACTTGAGGGGCAACCACCAGCGCGAGTTTTCCCTCTTCATTTATTTCTCCTGGGTGATCCTCGCGGCTCCAAACTACTGGCTGCTCGGACCACTTTAGCCACTGTGGGACGGCTGGTACTATGGCGTTAACAGCCTGATTGCGTCGTCGCAGCTTTTGTTCCCTCCTTGAAGTATTCACCACAATGGTATGATACTGACCCAACTGTTTTGGGAACTGTGGCTGATCTGGCTGCGGATTTGGGACGGCGTTGTTGCTGTTGTTGCCTCCGCCGTGGTTACCTCCCTCATTGTTTTGATGATTGTTGTTTGTGTTGAGTGGTTGTCCATCCTTCCACTTTTTGTAATGATAACACTGTGCCTTTGTGTGGTTGGGTGGTTTCCCATCTTTTCCTATATGGATGTCGCAGGGGCGGTTGAAAACCTCTTCCAAATTAACTGGGTGAAAATTCCTTCCTCTGCCGCTGCTTTGTTTGTAACGAGTGTTCGTATTTGCGACTAACCCTGAGTTTCCTTCCTCGTTTTTGCGCTTGTTATAACTCGCATTGGCATTGCTAGCTTGCTGTTGTTGAGGCTTGCTACTGGCCTTCTTTCCCTTGCCAGTTTTTCCTCTTCCTCCCCATCAGATGCGTCCCTGGTTTTATCCGAGCTAGCATACTTGTTGGCCGCCGCCATTACCTCGCTTAGGCTCTTGACTTTATCCTTCATGCGACCTAGTTTGTGGACTAGCGGCTCAAATTTGCAATTTTTCTCCATGACAAGGACTGCTGAACTGGGTGGTATGTTATCTGAGGAATGTATGATCTCTGCGACCCTTCTCATCCAGTGGCGACTCGACTCGCCTTCCTTCTGTACACAACGCTCAAGGTCCTCTATGCTGCAGAGTCGCTTGCATGTTCCTTGGAAATTCTTGATAAAAGCTTCCTTCATCTCATCCCAAGAGTTTATTGAATTTGGCGGCAAATTTTGCAGCCATATGTGAGCTGCGCCTTCTAACATCATGTTTAGGTAACGTGCGCAGATCTCTTCGGATGCGTTTAGGATGCTCATGCCCATCTCGTAATTGTTGAGCCAAGTAACAGGGTCCATGCTTGCGTTGTAGTTGGCGACCTTGCGAGGCCCTTTGAAATCTGCAGGAAACGGTTCAGACCTGATTCTTTCGCTGAAACAGACTGGGCCTTTGAGTCGCGACGATAGGTTGGACGAAGCTGGCCTTCCTATTGGATTAGCCGCCGCGCGCGGCTGCACAACTCTATGGGTTGAACTTGCTGAGGTTGATTTTGAGCCGCAGGTTGATCTTCCCTTTGTCGCCTAGCCGAACTCGAAGTCGCAACGTGTGGCGACTCCGCGTGGATGCTTCTCTCCGCCGTTGCTCTGCTATTGTAAGGGGTGGAGTGCAGCCGTCCTGCGTGTTCGGACATATTTGCCTGCTGTATTACTGCTGTGCTCAGCATCTCAATGGCACGCCGTGCCTCTCTGTCCATTGGCGTGTTTCCTGCTGGCGCTAACCTGGCCAAGATGTTTGTGGCCGCAAAGAGATTCTCCACTGGGCTAACATAATGCCCTTGCGGCGTGTGGAACCTTTGAGGCTGCTGTGGCGACTGCTGAACAAAGGTTGGCTGCGTCAATGGCGGGGGCATCATGGCCCTGTTGTTAGCCTGTACTATGGCCCTTGATCCAGGTATCTCGCTGCTCTTGGTGCTGCGAAAGATGGAACCGCTGGTACGATTGATGGTACAGCGATTGCTTGAACCGCGGGCGCAGCTAACGGGGCCACGGACCGCATAACCATGGCAGATGGTGCCATGTGTGTGGGTACCGCGACTGAAGGTTGTGCGACCCCTGACCATGCGACCGGGTGCGCTGTGTTGGTGGCGACTGACGGAACCGCAATTGTTGGTTCAGCGGTAGGCGATTGGAACAGCTCCATAGGGTTTACTGTTCCTGGCTGCAGGCGACTCGCGTGGCGTCTGTGTGGCAAGGTGGCCTGTATTCCTTGCAGAGTATTGGTTTCCTCGATGAGTCGCAGTTGCTCCTGTTGGAGGCGCTGTTCCTCACGCGCCAGCCTGGCTCTCTCATCCGCGATTCTCTGGACTTCATCATATAGCCCGATCCTGGTAGCCTCCAATTCTGTCACCCTAGCAGCCGCGTTAACCGCAGATATTGGCGTAAGCAACACGCTTCCCTGTGGCGGCGTGACCGCTGCGTTGGGGGCTACCCTTGACCCTGATTCCGCAGGCGCAACTCCAGGTGGAGTCTCTCTGTTTGCGACTCCTGAGGCCGCGACTCCTGGCGTCATCGCGGCGGATGCCGCGACTCCTGATGCGTCTAGCGCGGCTTGTTCTGCTGCTTCCGGCGGTGTGGGGGCTAAGCTGCCTGGTGGCATGCCCTTCGTCCGCTTCTGTGGTCCTGTAGACCCCTTCAACGTGCCGATCTTCTACAGAGGGCGAGCCACTATCCACAGGGCCTCCGCATAGCCTTTCCTCAAGGACATACTCAATGGATTGGCCTTCTTCGTCTTCAAGAGGCAGCGACTCGTAGTTGATAGATTCTTCTTCTTGGTCCACTGTTACCGCGACTCCTTCTTCTGAGTCGCCATGTTGCGATGGATCCTCTGACTCGCCGCCAATGAAGCCGACGAAGACATGGACAGATCCAAAGGGGATGACGTGGCCGGTCTCCAAGTAATCTGCTTCCGGCCCCCAGCTTGAATCGTCGATGAGGGGTGTGCCATTGACCGTGATGATACGGCCAACAACAAGATCTTCAGCTCCCTTCATGGATCCTGCGCGGAACGTGACGCTCTTGACCGCAGGCCCCACGGTGGGCGCCAACTGTCGTGGGTTTGTCACGTCAGGTGTCATAGATGACTTCGTAGGTGTGGGATTACGCGAGTCAAGCATCTCCGAGCTTGGGATCGCAGGAACAAAGATCAACACAGATTTACCCAGGTTCGGCCCCCTCAATGTGAGGTAAAAGACCTACTTCCTGCCTACCCTAGATTGGTATTGATATGATAATCGAGGTGTTACAATGGAGGCGATCCGATCTGGTACTCGCCGTATGAGCTAGGGTTTAGGGCTTGATAGCTTGACCCGTCTAAGTCCTGCGAGTCCTCTTTATATACACAGAGGCTCGCTAGGTTACAAAAGGAAACTTCCCCCATAAGGAATACGTCCACAGAGGCCTACTCGGAGACTACTTGGTCTTCACGTCCTCCGGGATATGTCTTCTAGATCTTTCCCCTTATGGCGGTTCAATATTGGGCTTGTTCCCAAGTGGGCCTTTGTCCGTGCGAGTAAGTAAGTCGCACTGGGCCGCGGGTTAATCCAGAAAGTATTCCCCCGACACCACCCTCTCCGCCCTCCTCCTCACTCGCACGGGATGTCCCATCAACACATAGTGAGTGTAGTCTAAATCTTGCCCATGCTCATTCTCGATGATCATATTATGCATGATCACACAAGCGGTCATGATGTACCAAAGCATTTTTTGATCCCAAAATCTAGCCGGTCATCTCACAATAGCAAATTGAGCTTGCAAAATCCCAAATGCCCTCTCCACATCTTTCCTAGCCGCCGCTTGAGCATTATGGAAATCAAGATTTTTTTTACCTTGGGGATTTTTAAACCGGCTTCACAAATGTTTGCCACCTTGGGTAGATGCCATCCGCAAGATAGTCGCCATAGTTGTATGTATGGGTATTTGCTACAAACTCCACCAGTGGAGTTTCACCATTTGCAATCTTAGTCATGATTGGTGACCGGTGAAGAACATTGATGTCATTGCAAGCTCAGGACATCCCGAAAAAAGCATGCCATATCCAACTCTCATGATCGGCCACCGCTTCAAGGATGATAGTGGAGTCCTAGTTCTGAAAGGTGCTATGCCCTAGTTCTCCGACGGCATTCCTCCTTTGCTGAAAAAACCGATCATGCCTCGCCAGTTTTTCCGCAATGTGTTTGAACAGCTCAATGCTCATCTAAAACGCCGCCGAAAGTAGGACTCGGGGTATGTGGGAGTCTCAATAAAATAGTTCCACATCAATTTGTTGTGGGCTTCAATCCTTTCCCTCCACAACTTCTGACGACCCAAAACAGAGCCACCGTGCTTCGGCCTTTTTCTCGCGCGGATAGCTAGGATAATTGCAATGTTCTCCTCCTCTTCGAGATCAAATTCTTCATCGGAAGAATCATACAACGAACTCATCTAGAAACATGAATTTAAACTATTTTAAAACTTCAAGCAACATGCAACAAATTTATTCACACATATAAAAAGAGAGGTAAAATTTTACCTTGTAGGTGTTGTGTCAAACACCTTGCGGGTGCGGAGAATCAAATGCCCGGCGGCACGCCATTCGTCGAGGGCGAGGAAGCAGAGGCGGCGGCGAGGGCGAGGGGGAGGTAGTAGAGGCGGCTGTCGGTGTAGCGAGGGCAGCGCTGTTGGCGGCATCGGCGGTGTCCTATTCACCGCGGCGGCGATCCGCGCGCGTCCAGGGGAAGCGGAGGCGCGCTGGGAGAAACGGTGAAAGCGCTGGCGGCGGGTATTGCACCACGCTGCATCGCCGGTGACGAGGGGGAAGAGGTGCGGGCGGTGGCACGGGCGCCTGGAGCTTTCAGATCCGGCGGTTGGGAGTTCGCGCGAAAGATTTTTGTGTCCCGCGCGCTGGACCAGACGCACCATATTCACCACGTGAGTCGCAAAGTCCCGCGCGCTGGCGCCTGTCCCCCGCGCGCGGTTTTACCGCGACTGCTGGAGATTCGCATTTCGCCCCGCGCACCCAAAACGGTATATAGCGCCGACGCTAAGTTGCGGTGGCTGTTGAAGAAGCTCTAAGTATCCTTGAATAGATAGAGGCTGTTGTTAAAAAAATAGGAAGATACTGTAATGCGTTGGCATAGTCCTGAATAACCCATTTTCTTTTGCCATGCCGACTTCTTTCAGCAAAGGCGCACGGAGCACGCAGCCCCTTCCGCGAAGCTGCTGAGCTCTCCAACTCCATCCTATCATCAAGTCAATCTTTGACTCATAGTTCTGTTGTCAGTCTAGCGTTTCTTGGAGAATCCACTCCCCACTTGTCGATTTTGCCACCAATAAGTAAGTTCGTTCAGCCCTTGTGTTCTTGGTTGCGATACGTCATACATGTTTTACCACGATTTGATCGAGCTGCTGTTTTCCAATTCAGGACTGATGTTTGGGGATTAACTTGGGCGGGATGTTTTCTGCACAAAGACGGACGATCAGTAGCTTACGTATCCAGATCGATGGAAATTGGAAAGGCGCTCCTACCGGGCACATGCATGCCAGTTGTTTGTGGAATTGCGAATAGAACTGATTCTTGAATTCTTGCAAGAACAAGCTTCGTTGGTGCAGTGAAATGATTCTAGCAAGATTTGTTTTTTGAAACAAGGATTCTAGCAAGAGTTGTTATAGTGTCTCTAAGCGACACCATGGATGCCGTGCAAGCACTCGCCTCGGCGGCGCAGCTGGTGTCTGCAATGGTGTCCGCTGTGGGAGCGCTGGAGCAGGCGGCCGCGGACGCTGCTGAGGCTCCGAGGAGGCTCCAGGTGCTTGAGGATTTCGTGTCCGACCTTGAGGTTTTGATGCAGCAGGTTAAGCAGAAGCACGCAAACAAAATGCACGGCCCGCAGCTGGAGCGTCAGTTCCAGAGCTTGAGCAGACTCATGGATCAGCTCCGCATCAATATCATCAAGGCGAGGCGAGCCTTGAAGAAAGGCAAAGGGAAGGGCTTGGCCAGAGTGGTGTGGAGCTCGGTGGTGGGAGACCCCCTCGTGAAGTACATTCAGCTGATCAGAGATGATCTCAACTGGTGGCTGGAACTGCAGAAGCTGTCACACAGCGTCGACAATGCCATAGCATCTACAGCCAAGGGTACACCGTCCTTGTTGAGAGTCAAGTCTGAGCATGGCTATCCAGTGTCCGAGAAATGTGACTACGTTAGGGAGCTTTTGGAGAAGGATGATGGCCATCGAGTTGTGCTTATTGTTGGGCTATCTGGTATCGGCAAGTCGTGCCTCGCTCGACAGATAGCTTCTGAGCCACCTGGTAATTTTGTGGATGGTGCAATTGAGATTAGTTTCGGGCGATGGTGCAGTAGAGCAGCATGTAGCGGAAGCAGGAGTGAATACCATAAGCGTCTTGTTAGGAAGATATGCAAATTCCTAGTACAGATTGGTGCCATGACTGTCAATGAGGACACGGCAAAAGATCTTGAAGATGTATGCTGCTTGCTTCAGACCTCGTTGGTTGGAAGGAGCATGTTAATACTACTCGATGACGTCTGGGAGCAAGACATAGTTGATCGCTTCACAAAGCTATATGATAATGATTGCCGGTATCTTGTGACAACAAGGGATGAAGCAGTTTATGAGATAGCAGAAGCTGAAAAAGTGGAAATATCCAAAGATGACATCAAGAGAATCAGCAAGGGAATTCTTCTCTATCATAGTCTTCTTAGTGCTGAAGAGCTTCCGGTATGCTTTATCCCTTTAATGATTTACCAAATTTATCTGTATTCTCATGCCTCTTTGTTTTGTCTTGCTAATTTTGATTTACACATGCCCATCCCTTTCTTCCATGAGGCATCCTATAGTCTTGGTCTCATCCCTTTCCTACATATCTTCTATGTTTCAAGATTGGCTTCATTGTATTAATATCATGTCAAACATTACGACTAATTGTCCACATTTCGTTCACTAAAAAATACTTATATTCATGCTGATCACTTGTGCTTATGTTTGACATAGAAGATATACTCAACCTAGACATTACAGTTTGCTACACACAACTTTATGGATTCCTAGATAGTTATTAACTTCTATATTTTACAGCCTGTTGCAGACGGCTTGCTGGATCGTTGTGGACACCATCCCCTTACAGTTGCTGTCTTGGGTAAGGCTCTCAGGAAGGAGACCAGAGTGGAAAAATGGGAGAAAGCAATATCCAACCTTTCCACATACGCAACTTGTGCACCAGGTCCAGTTTCATATGTCAACGAGAAAGAAGTCGAGACCACACTGACCATCTTTGGATCTTTTGAGTTCAGCTTGGAAGCAATGCCTGAAAACTCCCGAAGGTTTTTCATGGTTCTTGCAGCCATTTCGTGGGAAGAACCTGTTCCAGAGGCATGCCTGGAATCCATTTGGTCAACACTTATGCAGGACAGTTTATTCCCTATTGTGGTTTCAAAACTAGTAGAAGGCTCACTCATCATCAAACTGGAAGACCAATCGATGTACCATATGCATGACATGGTTTCTCTTTACCTTGAGAACAAAGCAAATGATGCTCTTCATACTGTTTTGACCGATTCATTTTCTGAATATGCTGCATTGGTGGCTCCTTGGCTTTTTATTTTTGGCAAAGAGAGCGTGAAAAAGCCAGCTGAGCAGAAGATGAGATCATTCTTCTCTTTGCTAGAGTTCTTGGAGATCGGGATCTTACTGGGAAGCACCACCCAAGCTCTCATGGCATGCCAATCGATATCTGAATTTGAGGCTAGCAGGATTGGCTTCAGCAAAATACTTGGACCCCAAATAGCGGAGCTAATTTCTGTTGGGTCACCAGATCTAATTGTTTCTGTCACCAAAGCTATTACAGTCGTCTTTTTCCATGCAGACTATGCAAATCTTGCCCAATCTCTTGAAACAGCAGGTTCTGTGGATAAATTAATTTCTATTCTTCGTGGCTATGAAGATTCTTCAACTCTAGCTAACGTCTCTGCTGTTCTTGCCAAGGTATCTGAGCATGTCAGTGCCACAACTGCCGAGGAAATTTTGGCAAGCATTCCCATGGACCGAATTGCAGAACTATTGTCTCCAGAAAATGAGGAGTGGCATGAAATCGTGTTTACAACTTTAGCATCTCAGATAAAAGTAGGGAATTTAAAGGCAGTTGAGAGAATGATTGAAGCAGGAGTTGACAAGAAGCTTCTTATACTTCTAGGCTGTGGTTCTGAGATCTCACAGCATCATGCAATTATCACGCTAAAAACTTTCTGCGAGCTTGGTGCGCCACTTCACGAGTGCATGGGGCCTGGATTAATTCATTTGCCATGGCATGCTCGGCTTACCTTGGAGAGATTTGTTTTATCTGACCAAAATGTAGCCCCATCACCAAAGCCTCAATATTTTGAGGTGCTTCTTCACAAGATTTTACAGACAGATAACAAAGTTATTATTGAAGCTATCCAAGGTTTAATACCTCTTGCTGAGAGGGCTAATGATCCTAGGGTGCAAGATTTTCTTTTGGGAAGCAATTTGTCTAATAGGTTGGCATTTCTGCTTCAGCGCAGAGAACTCGAAAACAACCAAGTGAGGTCTCAGATTGCCTTCCTGGTAATGAAATTGGTCTGCACCGGAGGAGAGCCATATGTCCACAGGTTCTTGGAGCTTAATATTGTTCATGAGCTCATTGCGATGATGCAGTGCTCCACTAATGAGCTCCAGGATTCAGCATACCATACTCTACATCAGATTGTGTATGCAAAGGGTGGATCCTTAGTCCTGCAGAGGTTTTTACAACTAGGAACTATAGAAAGATTGGTGAATCTGCTCGACCGTAAGTGTGCTAAGACGAAGGATCTTGCAGTGCAACTTCTGGTGGACATTGCAGCGGTAGGAACCAAACCCTGCATTGAAAGAATGCTCTCTTCCCGAGTCATTGAGAAGCTTGTTGCCCTTGAGGAAGCAGGTGAGCCTTTCAGCGGAGCAGTGTCAAGATATATCCATGGATTGAACATGTGCGAAAACATCCAGTCTGCTGAGAGATCAGTGATGAAGCAGCATATTTTGAGGAAAGTGAGATCGGCAGCGAGAGGGCGTAATCTGGAGGCGAGTCTAATTGCTTCTGTGGAGGTCAGCGTATCTGAAGGCACAAAAGGAGCCAGCAGTAGCAGGAGAACAAAGTAGCATTAAGCTGCACATCTCAGTAATTGAAACATATGCGGACTTCTTTTTGTGAGGAGAAACATATGTAGCTTCAGATGCTGCCAGCCAGATAATCACTTATCAATAATTCAATACCAGTATTTGTTTTTCAGTACAGGAGTTCTTTCTTAAAGAAAAAGGAACGCTATGAAAACTTTTCTTTTTGCATTTATGCAAGGATCCTTTTGCATAACTAAACGGAGCTATTATCGAAAACTGCACCAGCCCCCACAAGAAAAGTTATCAAGAAGCAACCACTAAGGTGCTAAGTTAAGCAAAGGTTCAATTTACCATAGCAGCCAGGTCTAGCACAAAGCTGTTCTATTAATGCAGTGTGTTCTGATGTCAAAATTTCTTAAGCTTGTAAGAGAACATGACCTGGTACCATTTTTGGAGCGTATCAGGCTGATAATAGGATACATTTGGTGCCATGAATCCCAACTTTTTCAATGTTGTCCTGTAGTTCCCTCTCTTTTAGTACATGTGGTTCTGTTATGCCGTTTGCTACGACAATACATTTTATGATATCATTTGATTATAGCTACAATTGCCTAACAGTAGGATGATCTTCTGTTCTAAGACTACCAGACTGGCCAGGTCGATCATGAAGTGTTTTTGCGCTGGAATTTTTTCTCTACTCAAAAGCTCTCCACACTCCACTGAACTGGTTTTGTGTTGCTCTGCGAAGATTCTCTATAAATTGTTCGATCTTTTTATGTCTTCTTATTATGCCGCATGTATATATAATTGATGAGCCTTTTGTCTGCAGCCTTCAAAAATAGAAGATCAGAGCATCAAAAAAAGAAGAAGATCGAAACTAAGTTTTAAGATATATTTTGAGTGAACAAACATAAAACTGTTCTGCCTGCTGAGCCTGGTAGGTGTGAAAATGTTGTCCATTCCTCCACTTAGGGGCGCCCAGCTTCTAGTTCCCTAGAAGAAAAGCAGGGTAGGTCGACGTTGACTTCTCCATTACTCATACGCAATAGCTAGACCATGTTTTTTTTTTTATGTTTTGTACGGAGCAGTACTTTTGTTGTCGATAGGTGAACATATAACTCTTGGTTGCACGAAAAGTTAGTGAGGACCGAGGAGTAGGTAAGGAACTGAAACACGCAGTTGGTTGCTTCCTACTTTTCTTCCTTCCTCTGCTCTCGTCTTGCTACAGTCGCGTTGAGAGTCGCCTCCTGAGGACCGGGCCGATCTGGCCTCTCCGCCGGAATAGCTGGCCGGAGCTGGTGCTGGTGAGGTGCCGGAATAGATTTAGGTAGTTTAGGTGTAGATCTAGGGTAGGTGTACAGGTTTTCTCTGTTCTTGCCTATATGGCGTATGACGTCATGCCGGTTTGGAGCTCGCTACGGGCGCCTCCGAGCGGTGCTGCGTGGCTTATGGCGACGCATCTTCTGGCGATGGCGGCGTGGTGCCGCGCGTGGCCGGAGTGGCCGGAGCCGGTGTCTCCTTCAAATAAGCTCGATGCGTTTTGTCCTCTGCATCTGGCCTCCTCAGATCTCCAAGGCGGGGAAGGAGTTGGTGCGGATGGAAAGCTTCTGGCGGCTTTTCCCCTATGGTGGATTTTTTGCGAGCTGTGCGAATGGCGTTTTGCGTCGATTCCAGCTCGACCGCCTGCTCAGGTCGGGACGTGCCCCCCGCTGACGCGGCTTCTTCGTCGCCAAGGTCTCATCGTCCGGGTTCTTCTCGTCCTCCTCTGCGGTGGATGCGGTGGTGCGACGGCGAAATCGAGGACGGCGGCGGAAGTGGAGATGCGGAATTCCCCAAGGATGTGTGCGTTATTTTGTTGTTTTTCGGGGTGTTTTCTGCAAATAGGGGACAGCTGTGTATGGATGTTTCTCAGTGTAATATCTAATAATCCAGATACATTGCTCCTAAAAAAAAACTGAAACACGTACCACTGAGAAATCGTTGTCAAATGAAACAAAAACATATCCACATCCATCTGTCACCCATCATATTTTGAGCTTGAACGCTCGTCACGAGGAAAAACACTGAGGGTGGCCATTTAAGCGGAAAAATGCACACAAGTGCCTAGTTGTGTGCAACAGGCCTGTTGATCGACTTACAAAGACTCGTTGGTGATGGTGCTTTCTCGGATCTTGCAACGGTGGAGTTTCGGCGTCTTTTCGGCGTTCGTCTCGGCGTCGCCGCCCACTACGTTGGTTGCAGGAAACCCTAGAGGTAGTTTTTTATTTCTCGATCTCTTAGAATTTTATCTGCAAATTTATAATCATTTTATCCCGATACACCAACCCGCTCCCGTGCCGCACCCAGGCGGCACCGTGGCGTCACCACCGCGCCACCACCAAACCCTCCCCTCCGCTCCATTCCCGCCGCTGCTGCTGCCGGCCTCCGGGCCGTGGCGGCGGCGGCGCTCCCCGCTGCCACACAACTGGCACCGGGGGTGGCTCCCTTCCTCGACCGCGCTTGGGTGGGCGCAGGGCCCGACTAGGACGGTGACCACGTCCCGTCGGCGCTGGAACGCCGGAGCGGCGGCTACGGGACCGCATCGACTGCGGGGTGGCGGATCCGGGCCCCTTGCGCCCGGATCTGGAGCGGGGCGAGCCTGGCCGCGTGGGTGGCAGATCGACCTCACCGGTGTCGTGTCGGCTAGGATGCGCGCGGGGCGCGGCCTGGCGGCGAACGGTGCTGCGCGGGGCGCGGTCGGACGGCTCGGGGCACGGCCAGGAGGCGCGCGTGGTGGGCTGCTTCTGGGCCAAGGTGAAGACAGTGGTGGATTCGGGGCTGGAGTTGACTCGGACGGCGGCGGGTTGGGAGGCAGGGGCGGCGGCGCGGAGCCGCCGTGACGGTGGGCTTGGTGGACGCTGAAGATGGCTCGCTGCTGGACACATTATGGCGTGTGGTCGTTGTCCCGCCGCCGGTGCTGCTCGGGCTTGTTGGAAGCGGTGGTACATCAGTGTTGGTTTGCTCCGGGTGAAAATCTAGCACTGATCTCGGTCAGTGCCGGCGGCGTCGGTGTCTTTGGACGTCGTTCCCCTCAATGGAGGCGTCGTCGTGGAGCGAAAACCACCCCTTTGTCACCCCAATTCCCCGAGTTTCTTCGGGTGAAAACCTTGCATTGTCGTCGACAATGCGGGCGACGGCGGCGTTTTTCGTCGTTTTCCTCCTTGGGGGCGTCGTCTTGGAGTCTCGGTACCCATGTCTTATGTTGCCATGCTAGATTGCCTCATCGGCGGGTGCGTGGACGTCGAGGCGGCGGCTTCGAGATGGTTCTTGTATGTCGGGGCGGCGGCCCCCGATTGCTGTGTGGTGGTGACCCAATGTGGTGGGGTTACGGCTCGACAGAGTGTGAGTGGCGGCATCGTGCTACAAGGGTGGCGAGGTTGTCGGCTCGATCGATGCGTCCCAGCGAGGGGCGATCTTAAGTATGTCAAGGCAGCGGCCTCGGACGTGATGTGGCGGCCGTGGTCTGCGGGTAGTTGCTCTGAGCAGCTTGGACTGCGGGCAACTAGGTCGTGCGGCGTTGCAGCTCAGGTGCGAGCGGTGGCATGTCGGGGCGGCGGCCCCGGAAGGTGGTACAGGTGGATTGCGCAGGGCGTGGCGGAGATGTGGATGTCGGGGCGACGGCTCCGAGATTTCTGCAACATCGTGGGTGCTCTACCTTTGTGTCGTGTGGGCGACAAGGTTGCTCACGGTGTTGGTCGTCGTCGGGGCTCCTGGTGGGTTCGTCGCTTTCGTCTACGTTGGAGCATCCCGTATCTGCTCCTCCCATAGCAGTTACGGCTTCTTCTCTTCGGCATGGGTGGATGGCTGACTGGCTCGTTGCGGAGTGATGTTTCGAGCTTCGCTGTAGTTGTTCTCGAGGTTGTGTGGGTTTCGTCCCGTGGGGTTGTGTTGTTGTATGGTTTTCGCCCGGTTTCTTTCGATAATAAACCGGGCACCTTCTGCTTAATAAATGGATAAGGCAAAGCTTTTGCCTATGGTTTCAAAAAATGTATCCCGATCTGTACTTTAGTTTCCACATGTGTTTGCTTATTGTAACTTGATTTTCGATTCATAAAATATGTGGTTGCTCAAAAAAATATAATTCCACGACTTCATTTTTCCTACCAATTTTTAAACCAAGTATTGTGTAATTAACTGCACACCTAACTGCAACGATTCAGCCGTTGCTACCGCAAGCCATGACATCAACGCGAGTACGCGACACCGCGCACCCCGTACTTATCCTACCACACTAGACAGCCACCTCACCTCGCGCCAAACCAAAGCTTGACTACATATTTTGAACTTCAGGCTGACGAAGACACGACTCAAGCCATCCATCCAGCTGCTTCCATCCATGGCGCCGCAGCAGCACTTCCTCGTCGTCGCGTTCCCAGGCCAGGGCCACATCAACCCGGCGCGCGCGCTGGCGGAGCGCCTCGCGCGGGTCACACCGGGCGCTCATGTCACCCTGTCCGCCGCCGTCTCCGCACACCGGCTCATGTTTCCCTCGCTGGCGTCCCCCGACGAGGAAGTCCACGACGGCGCCGTCTCCTACGTGCCCTACTCCGACGGCTACGACCATGGCTTCCGCCTCTTCGCCGGCGACGGGGACGACGCGCGGAGGTACGTGGAGGCGTTCGGCCGCGTCGGACGCGAGACCTTCTCGGCGGTGATGGACCGCCTCGCCGCGCATGGCCGGCCCGTGACGTGCGTCGTCTACGCCATGCTCATGTGGTGGGCCGCCGAGGCCGCCCGGGAGCGCGGCGTGCCCCGCGCGCTCTACTGGATCCAGCCGGCCACCATGCTGGCAGTGTACTACCACTACTTGCACGGGTATGAGAAGATCGTGACGGAGCACGCCGCCGAGCCGGGGTTCACGGTGGCCATGCCGGGCCTCCCGCCGATGGCGATCCGTGACCTCCCGAGCTTCTTCACCAACGTCACGGACGGAAGGATAGTCGCGGCGTTCGGGGACATCCGAAGGACGTTCCAGCAGCTGGACCTGGACGTCAACGGTAGCAGCAGCAACACTGGAGGAAAGAAACCCATGGTGCTCGTGAACACCGTCGAGGCGCTGGAGGTCGACGCCCTCGCATCCGTGCCTGAACTGGACGTGTTCCCCGTCGGGCCGGCCGTCCGATCGCTATTCGCTGACGGCACGAGAAGTGGCACAGACACCGCCGTGGTGAGGGATCTCTTCGAACACGACGAGAAGGGCTACATGGAGTGGCTAGACACGCAGCCGGCCCGATCGGTCGTGTACGTGTCCTTCGGGAGCATGGCCACGGTGAACAGGTCGCAGAAGGAGGAGATGAAGCGGGGCCTGGCCACGAGCGGCCGGCCGTACCTGTGGGTCGTGCGCAAGAATAACAGAGACGACGACGACGACGGCGAGGAGCACGAGCGGGGCATGGTGGTCGAGTGGTGTGACCAGGTGCGGGTGCTGTCGCACCCAGCCGTCGGGTGCTTCGTGACGCACTGCGGCTGGAACTCGACGCTCGAGAGCGTGGCGTGCGGCGCGCCGGTGGTCGCCGTGCCGCAGTGGTCCGACCAGGACACCAACGCGCGCCTTGTCGTCCAGTGGGGCATTGGCGTGCGAGCCACGATCGATGCTGATAGGTTTCTGGGCGCGGAGGAGCTCGCGAGGTGCGTGGAGTTTATCATGGGGGACTCCGAGGAGGGCGCCGCCATAAGGAGGAGCTCGGCGGCATGGAAGGCGAAGGTGCAGGAGGCTATCGCGGACGGCGGATCCTCGGAGCATAATTTGAAGACCTTCCTGGAACAGTTTGCAAGTCATGGTTAGAAGCCTTTATACACGCTACACGCCTACAGCCTTCACGAATAAGGATATGTGTGTCTTTTTATTTTGAAGGGAAAGCCATGGTGGCGAGATTATATTTACTTGAGCAGGAAAAATTGTGATTGAGCATCATGATAGATAGGGATGAAAACGGAGCGGATACGGACGGAACTGAGTGGTGTCATATTTGTTTTCATATTTTTTTGCGGAACCGGAAACGAATACAGAAACACCTGAAACAAATACAGAAACAGATATTGTCGGAAACAGATACATACCGAAAACGGTGCGGACACGGAACATTTAACGGATGTTTATCGGAACATAAAGGCCCTTAAATAATGCAGGAAAATTCAAATAAATCAACAAACTTGTCAATTTTTAAAGATGAAATAAAATATAAGAAAATATCATGAGTCAAGAGGGATATGATATGTGAATACATAAGGATTTAACATGGTCGCTTTAGAGTTTTTTATTTTTATCTTCAGATTTTGGGTTCTGCTTAGCCAAAAACGGAAAGTTCCGCATTACCGGAAACGGAATTTCCGTTTCCGTGGTCGTTCCGCCGGAATACGCTGTTCCGTTTCCGTTTCCGTTTCCGCATAAAAGTTTCCGTTTTCGCTTCCGTTTTGCAAAATTCCATTTCCGTTTCTGTATTTCCATTCCGTTTCCATTTTTCCGCGGAAAAGTCGGAAAGTTTCCGTACCGTTTTCATCCCTAATGATAGATACACCCTACCTAGACCAACGCGGCGATCCCACGCCTAAGAGGATGTCCCCGACCTATCGAGGACGTTCATTCTTCATCCAACGGCCGTGTTTTTTTTTTTTGAAGAAAGACCCTATACTTGAGTAAAAATGCAATTCAACCCCTATAAATAGCCTATAAGAGCACCAGTTAATGCTAATCCTAATCATTTCCACCCGCAACCCCCCACCTTCCCAGCCGTCTCTCCTCCACCTCTACCCGAGCCCCTTTCCTCTCACCTCCACCTCCATTCATGTTCTACTCCGACGGCGAGAAGGGTGGCGAGGAGGAGGTGTGTCTGACGACCTACTGAAAGAGCATCTCGTCACTTAATTTGTTTTGGTGTTGATGACAATGCATTTAGTGTCCTAATCGTGTGTTTAACCGTAATAGAGGTTTATGATGACAACACCCGTGGAGAGGGCGCCCCTCGGTTTTGGATCCAAACGAAGACGGTGTTCCGGAGATCGTTTTATTTTCGGTTATACGATCCCCTAGTATCAGGGGGGGTCCGTCATGGAAAGGTACGAGGATTCGTACACGTACACAAACCAATATGCACCCCAAAGCCATCCCATGTTGGTCGAGAGTTCCCTCCGTCGAAATCTGGGTATTAGCGCTTCTCTATCCCTCAGGGGGCGGTAGTACCGCTAGAAACAGCGGAAGTACCGCCGGCCCTGGCAGCAATGTTGCTTGCCTTCAGGAGCAGAACCGCCGGTGGCACTACAACCAACAGTACCGCTGGAATTGCCCTCGGGTGCTCAACTGCGACACTACCGGCGGTAGTATTACCGTTGCTGCGGAACGAGCTGCGCTAGAAATTTCCCAGGCAGCGGCAGTACCGTCAGTAGTACCGCTGGTGCGGGTTGACCAGTCTCTTGACCGGACCGGTTGAACGGATCGCGGGACAGCCTTAGCGGCAGTACCGCCGTCTAGTACCGCTGTTGCGGGACTGATGACTGTTGGGAACCCAAGTGGAAGGTATGATGTAGTGTAGATGCAATTTTTTCTCGATTAAGAACCAAGGTTAAGCGAACCAGTAGGAGTTGAGGGGAAAAGTTGAAGTGGACCTACAAGCAGGAAACAAAATCTCCTTGTCTCCAACGTTAGTGGAAGGTTGTCAATCTTCCCGTCTCGCTAAAATAAGTGGTTAAATGTACAGTGTGGAAGATAATACTAAATAACAAAAAAAATGTAAAAACGGATCAGCAAGCAAACAATGATGAAAGGTGTGTAAATGAGGTCATAAGCAATGTAAAAAGATGGACCGGGGGCCATGGTTTCACTAGCGGCATCTCTCCTTAAATAGATAGCATTGTTGGGTGAACAAATTACAGTTGGGCAATTGATAGAATTATGATCATGATAATTATAACAAATTGTGCAAGACGAATATTTATGTAAGCATCACGTCAAGATAAAAAGACCGTTACTGTACCCTATCTTTAACTAATACTCCATTTCAAGTGCGCTTCTATGCTTGTCACTCTATGAATTAAGTTACCGAAATAACAGAGTATTGCCTTAAGTTCATTACGTGATGTAAGAACATTTGTTATCAAATGTAGAAATAAACACCGCTGTTTTACCCTTAGTAGCAACAACACGTCGTCACCCTCAGTCGTTTCCGTCACTCGAGCCTAGGGATAAAACGAGGCATGAACCCACTATCGAACATATACTTCCTCTTGGAGACTCACACAACTACTTGGCCAAATCAATCATATAAATCGGAGAGCATGTAGGAACGTAATAAAGCAATCAAATATGTAAAAGAACATGAACAATCTGATCATAACAACACAATTCATCATATCCCAGCAAACACATAATATCAATTACATCGGATTGATCTCGATCATGTTAGGCAGCTCATGAGAACATGCTATTGAGGCATAAGGAGGAGAGGCTACCATGTAGCTACTGCCATGGACCCGTAGTCCAAGTATGACTACTCGCGCATCATCACGGAGGCACCAATTGTGGTGTAGAGGCCTCCGATGATGCTTCCACCCTTCGACAGGGTGCCGGGAAGGAACTCCAAATCACTCTGATCAAGTTTCCGCCACGACGACGGCTCATGCTGTGTTTCGTGGAATAATTGTCGGCCCATAACTTTTAGTGTTAAAGGGAGTTCATAGGCAAAGGCGGTGTCCGGCGGTTCCCGAGGGGCCCACGCAGTTGGTGGCCACGGGTCCCACCTGGACTGCACCGGGAACCTGCATGGGGCCCTCAGGTGGCCCCTCGCGTCGCCCTTTCGTCTCCTGGTGTATTTTCTCCGATACAAAATCTCCGTAAATTATGGTCTAGTTCCGAGAATATTTTCTTACTAACTTTTCTGAAATACAAAAATAGCAGAAAATAGGAACTGTCACTGGGCATCTTGTTAAGCCACAAAATGATATTAAATCTTGATATAAGTATGTAAGAATGATGTAAAAGTAGAATAAAATAATAAAAAATTATAGATACGTTTTGGACGTATTAGGGACTGAGGCGCAACTGCTAGATTTCCTGCTCACATATAGGCCCCGTTCGGTTCACGAGAATTCCACAGTTCCTATGGAAATTTTTCCTTCGAGTGCGTTCGGAACGAAGGATTTGTGAATAGTGTTTTGCAGGAATTTTTTTTGTTCCAGGTCGATTCCATAGGATTGGAAACATCCGCTGAGACCTCATTTTTTGGGCGGAAGCCCGAGGTGGAGCTTCGCTGTGGTGCATGCACACCAATGATGCCAAGTTATTCCGAATAATAAATTCATTCACATGGGTTACGATAGGAGCAACCGGTGTGCAGCTTCATAAAATAATCAGACAATTGTACCAGGCAGGTATAAAATAACCCAATGGCTATAGGACTCCGAAACTTGCCTGTATTTTTTCTTCATCCAACCGAACACCCGTTCCTCTATTCTTCCTATGGTTTTGTGATCCTCAGTTTTGCCTCTCAATTCCTTTCCTATTCCTCCATTTCCGAACATTCCTATGTTTTCTGTACCCGCGTTCCGAACAGGGCCATATATTGCCCATCTTATTCCTTGGGCAACTAAGCTTCACCTACCTCTCTCCACCATTAATAAAGAGCTTCAAACCACTGGATCTCCCACTCCATAGTGGAATGAGAAAATCGCTCATGGGAGGAGCTCATAGAGATTAGGGTGAGCACAACCGTGCTATTGGAGTGTCAAGGTGGCTCCACACCTCTCCAATATAGACGTACTTCCCTTGGGAAGGAACTACGGGAAACATCTCCTCGTGTCCACCATTGCGGCTACTTCTATCCTTTACTATATGTATTCTGTTGCGCATTGCTACGTGCTTTGTATCACCTAGGTTTTTCACATCTAGTTGCACATCTAGTCAACCTAGTGATATCTTGTTAGTCCTGATTAAAAAGAAAAAGCTAAAATTGTTAGTTGCCTATTCATCCCCCTCTCTAGTCGCCCGTACCGATCTTTCAATTGGTATCAGAGCCTCGTCTCTTATCTAAGTCTTAACCACCTAAGAGAGTATGGTCAACGAAATGGAAGCCGAAACAACTGTCTCCAAGGACTACATGAAGGAAGTTGTCAGTGATCTTAAATCCAAGATGAACAATCTAGATTGTAAGATTACCACCAACCTCTCTCCGGAGCAAGTCTATAACAACCTCCACCCACATCTCCCTCAACCACACATAGGGCTCACCAATCAAGTTTGATCCCACTAATTTTGCCACTTGGCAATTTATTATGAATCACCTATGTCTAGCTCTTGTACTCTCTTGTGGACAACTGTAGAGCAATGATTTCATCCTCGTGATCCCAACAACTTGACTCCAAGAGAAGGAATCAACCATCAACTCGATGCGACCTCTTGACTGTGTGGGATCTTGTGAACAATTGTAGAGCAAGGTTTTCATCCTCGTGATCCCAACAACTTGACTCCAAGAGAAGGAATCAACCATAAACTCAATGCGACCTCTTAACTGTGTGGGTTCGGTGCAGTTCGCGTCTATATGCAATATATTTATTTTCACACTCCCCCTTAAGTCTAAGCTATTTCTAATCCTTAGTGTGTGTTCGGTGCAGGTCACCGAATTTTGCTTTTAATACTGCATGAGCGAGGTCTTGACTTGAGATCTCTTGACTCTGATACCATATAAAATTGATGCACTAGCCAACTATACCAAAAGTTCTAACGGAGGACAGGGCTATATGCAATATATTTATATTTTAACACCCCGTCACGTCTAAGCTTTTTTAATTCTTAGCCTGGGTTCGGTGCAGGTCGCGGAATATTTTTATATGCATGAGGAGGTCTTGAACTTGAGACCTCTTGACTTTGATATCATATAAAATTGATGCACTAGCCAAGATCTCAAAAGTCCGACCTGACGAAAAGGACTATATGCGATATATTTATATTTCAACACATGCCATGGCAAATGAATCAAAAATCCAGGATCCATGCACTCCTAAGTGACGCACCAAGCTCACAGAAAGTTTGATGCTGTGAGATCTCAGAACCACAGACTAGAAGTACAAGAAGCTTCTTTGCAACTCTTGCTTCAATCATTATCATAACAGCCTTTAAATTTCCCACTTTATCTGAGATGCTAAAGTTGCAAACACGATTTCATGCCACTCCTCATTTTCTTGAGACAATAGTTCTGCAATTCGATCCATGGGCATGATTGCCAAAATTTCCTCGGCAGTTGTGGCACTGACATGTTCAGATACCTTGGCAAGAACAGCAGAGACGTTATCTCGAGTTGAAGAATCTTCATAGCCACGAAGAACAAAAATTAATTTGTCCACAAAACCTGCTGTTTCAAGAGATTGGGCGAGATTTGCATAGTCTGCATAGAAAAAGGTAACCGTAATAGCTTTGGTAACAACAACAATGAGATCTGGAATTAACTCTGCTATTTGAGGTCCAAGTATTTGCTGAAGCCAATCCTTCTAGCCTCGAATTCAGATATCGATTGACATGCCATGAGAGCTTGGGTGGTGCTTCCCAGTAAGATCCCGATCTCCAATAACTCCAGCAAAGAAAAGAATGATCTCAGCTTCTGCTCATCTGGTCCTTTCTTTGCCAAAAATAAAAAGGCAAGGAGCCACCAATGCAGCATATTCAGGAAATGAATCGGTCAAAAGGGTAACTAAGCAATTTAGCATACCTTTCTGATTAATCATCAGTCCTTTTTCAGAAAAGTACCGGAGAAAATTGATTTACAGCACGACCTCATTGTCGCTGTCGACCTCAAGCTGAACATAAACCGGTCCACGCTATAGCCATTGTCAACCTCCAACTTTGGCGTCGCGTCTCCCCCGCGACACTGCCTTGTCCTGCTGCATCTTCTCCCATTTGTTCTTGTTTAGAGGCGCAGAGCACACACCAGGCGAGCCTGAGTGTGTCGTCCTTCATCTTGGCTGCGCATCCAGAGGTGTTGGCGAGGCGGTACTCGTGCATGATCCATTCTGTCTTGACCCATCGTGGCGGCTTCCCGTGGTAAATTGCGAGCGTGCCGAAGAGCGCCCTCTCCGGTAGCTCCCACGGGTCGAACCGGTAGAGGTCGGCCTACTCGGTGGTGATGGGGACGGGCGGGGCGCGATGTGGCACGGGAATAGAGGTAGTGCGCCATCAGCTGTCTGCCTGATGGAACCAGAACACAATGTAACGATCCCTAACCTAATGGCATCACACCAAATAGGAATCCCAGGATAATCACTCAATACACGTACTTCACCAAATAGGAATCCCGGGATAATCACTCAGATACACATAGTTCAGTACGGATTACAATCCGGAATATCTGAGGAGGAAGAGAGAGTTCATAGAGAGAGAGCTAAGCTCAGCTCATGATCATCGATGGTGGGTAGACACGGCACACACGCCTTTACATAGCCAGAATGGCCTTAGCTAGACACAGCCAGATGCGGGCATCGTATGGGCCGCTTTCCTTAGCTGGGCTTGGCTCCTCCTCGTCACGTGGGCCGGCCTTCGTGACATTCCCTGGGTCTCGAAGGACTGTTTGTCCCCAAGTAGGCGCATTAGGTAACTCCTCTTCAGGCGATTCTTGTTCTCCCAGGTAGTCCATGCAGCTGGCAGCGATGACCACTGGATTTGCACCAACTCCATGCTTTTTGTACCTGTGGCAACTTGCTTTGTATCAAGAATAAACAATGGCACGATATCGGAGTCTGCAGTAACACAAGCAGATGGTAAATCTGGTTGGGGAACTGTATTTGCTGGAAGAGCCTTCTTGAGTAAAGAAACATGAACCACCGGATGAATCTAGCTATGAGCTGGTAAATCTAACTTGTAACCTACTGCACCAACACGTTGAAGGATAGTGTATGGGCCAAAGAACTTATATCCCAGCTTCTGGTTTGATCTGCGAGCAATTGATGTCTGCACATACGGTTGTAATTTCAAGTAGACACTGTCACCCACATCAAACACCCTTTCCACTCTATGTTTATCAGCCTGGGCTTTCATCCTTTGTTGAGCCCTGATCAATTGCTGCTGGATTAGATGTGTCATGCTTCTTTTTCTTTCAGCCACGGTTCAGATCTGGGATAGTAGCAGCCATGCCATCCTGCAGACTGAAGTGCTTGGGTTTATAACCATAGAGTACTTCAAATGGTGTTTTCCCTAAAGCTGAATGCCAGGTAGTATTGTACCAATACTCTGCAAGTGCTAACCATTTAGACCACTAAGTGGGGCAAGATTGAGTCATACATCTCAAATAGGTCTCCAGGCATTGATTGAGACGCTCCGTTTGACCATCCGTTTGAGGATGATAACTTGAACTCATATTTAGGGTAGTGTCTGTTAACTGGAACAATTGCTGCCACAGAGCACTTTTGAAAACTTTATCCCTATCAGATATGATCACTTTCGGTAGGCCATGTAACTTGTATATGTTGTCCACAAAAGTGGTAGCCACTGTCATTGTTGTCTAAGATGAGACAAGGGTATGAAGTGCCCATACTTAGTAAATTTGTCGACAATAACTAGAATGCAATCATATTTGGATGATTTCGGTTCTATGAAATCCAAACTGATGATGTCCCAGGCTTTGTCAGGAATAGGTAGTGCTTGCAAGAGACCTGGCTATTTAGTGTGCTCAGCTTTAGCCTGTTGACACACCGTACAATGAGAGACATAAACCTGAACATCTTGTTTCATATTTGGCCATGCAAACAGTGCCTTGATCTTATTGTATGTTTATTGTATGTGGCAGTAATCCCATTATGACCACCAATTCCACTTGAATGCAACACAAGCAAGACTGACATAAACCTGAACATCTTGTTTCATATTTGGCCATGCAAATAGTGCCTTGATCTTATTATATGTGGCAGTAATCCCATTATGACCACCAATTCCACTTGAATGCAACGCAAGCAAGACTGCCTGTTTTGCTTCCTGATAGTTGCCCAACCATATCCGATCATGATATTTGATCACTCGTCATGCAAACAATAACCCTGAGAATTTGGGCTGCTCAAGCTTAATTCAGTGAGCATTTGTTTTGCATGATCATCATGTTGATAGCTTTCGATCACCATCTCCAACCACTTAGGCTTGCTACTGAAATTGCTTGCAACTCAGATGGAATTATACAGCGAGACAAGGCGTCTGCTGCTCCATTTGCAATCCCCTTTTAATACTTAATGATGTATTGCAGTCCCAATAGTTTGCAAAAGGCTTTGTGCTAGATATCATTAGATAGTTGTTGTGCATCGAGATGAACTAAACTTTTGTGATCAGTATAGATGATGAATTCCTTGTGTTGGAGGTAAGACTTCCATTTCTCTACTGCCGAGATTAAGGCCAGACATCCTTTTCATATGTTGATAAAGCTTAAGCTCTAGGGCTGAGAGCTTTACTGAGATATGCAATCGGATGTCCTTGTTGCGATAAAACAACACCAATTCCCAAACTAGAGGCATCTGTGTGTAAGGCAAATGGAAGTTGGAAATTTGGCAATGCTAACACCGAGCTGACATCAGTGCTTGCTCTAAGGTGACAAATGCGGTAGGGACCACTGAAGACCAAATAAAGGGAGTGTTCTTCTTAAGCAATTCAGTTAATGGTTTGCTAATGAGACCATAGTTGGCAATGAACTTCCGATAGTATCCGGCCAAACCCAAGAATGCTCTAAGTTGTTTCACAGTTAATGGAATAGGCCAATTCTTGATAGCCAATATTTTGTTTGGGTCTGTTGCAACTCCATCACGGCTGATGATATGCCCCAAGTATTCAAGAGATTGTTGAGCGAAACAACACTTTGTCTTCTTCACAAATAACTTGTTCTAATGCAGAATTGTGAAAACCTTGTCCAATAACGCTGCATGTTCCTCTATTGTTGCAGTGTATATAAGAATATCGTCCATAAATATCAACACACCTTTGTGCGACAGGGGATCAAACAAGACATTCATAGCTTCTTGGAAAGTGGCTGGAGCATTGCACAAGCCAAACGACATTACTTTGAATTCCCAGTGGCCATGGTGAGTTCGAAAGTCAGTTTTAAATTCTTCACCAGTTAACAACCTGATTTGGTGATATCCACTTTGCAAGTCCAATTTGGTGAAAGACACTGAACCATGCAATTCATCTAACAACTCATCCACAGTAGGTAAAGGATATTTATTCTGCACTGTTATTGCATTTAAATGCCGATAATCCACACACATTCTCCATCCACCATCTTTTTTCTTAACCAGTAGCACTGGAGACGCATAAGAACTATTGATGGGTTGCATAATTCCACTATTCAACATTTCTGAGACTTGTTTCTCAATTTCATATTTCTGACTAGGCGTATATCGATATGGTTTTCTATGCACTGGTATAGCTCCAGGCACAAGAGGTATCTTGTGATAAAATGCTCTTGATGGTGGTAAATGTTTTGATTCCTGAAACAAGTCAATGTGTTCAACCAGTATTCTCTGGACACTGGCAGGCAGACTGTCTTCCTGAGATGCAGGAGTTGTATCCTCATCAGACAGAGACAATTGGACCAGCTGGGCTACTGCTCCAGTTTCCAACAATTTCTGAAAGTCTTTTGTGGTTACAAGAGGACAATGAGTTGTATTGTCCTTGATGCCCCGTAGAGTCATTCTTTTTTCCATTCACAACAATTCTCATCTTTTTGATTTTCCAATCCACCCACATGGGACTAAACTCTGTCATCCATTCCATGCCCAAGATCATGTCATAACATGGTAAATCAAGTACACGTACAAGTGTGGTGAGCTGTATGTTCTGACAGCCCCACTGGAACGAGGTTATCTGTTGATCACTTGTCATTTTCGTGCCATCTGCAATAGTCACTTGGACCAATGGTGCTTTGGTAACATTACAGTTAAGTTTCTCCACCATGGTAGAGATAATGAAATTCGCTGAACTTCCAAATCTTCCAGGATCAACATTTGCTGGTTGCCCACAAACCTAATACCTCATTGTCATCTTGTTCATTGTACCAGTAACAACTGTAGAAGACAAGCAGTGGAGATTTCATTTTCAGTTTCAGAAGTTTCAGAAGCTGTATCACCATCTTCTTCATCAGAAGCACTATCCAGAGGCAAAGCAACGCATAATTCCTCCATTACCGCCAGAGAAACTTGCTTAGGACAGTTGTGGCTGGGACTATACTTTCCACCACATTTGAAACATTCACCCCTTAATCTTCTTTGAGCTTTGAGAGCAGCCAATTTAGCCAGATTATTTCCTTCATCACGTGTAACTGTAGCTGTACTTGTGTTTGCATTTTCAGTTGGGTGTGGTCCGAACTTCCCTTGCCCAGCTTGATTATGCCATTTCTTTGGAACATAAGTATTAGCCTTAGCATCAGCTAGTTCGACGTCTTGCAACAGAGCTAGAGATACAGCAGCATCGACTGTCCGAAGCTGATGTAGAACTATTGCAGCATGAATATCCTTACGCAACCCTTTGATGAATTTTGCAACAAAGAATGTCTCATCCATTGTATGATTATGAGTTAACAACTGATGCATTAACAATTCAAATTCCGTGTAGTATGACTCAACATCACCTGTCTGCTTTATATCCAGAGTATCATTCATGTGTTTGAAATACAAATCCTTGCCAAACTTCTGACAAATAGCAACACATAGTTGTGCCCAATTAATAACATCATGTTGTATCTCATATTTTTGCAGCCATAAAGCAGCCGAACCAGAGAAATGAATCGTGGCATAATCAACCATGTAATCTACTGGAATGTTGAACATGTGAAAATACTTCTCAGCCTTTTCCTTCCAAATTTTAGGATGACTACCATTAAATTTAGGAAAGTTTGTCCTAGGCATACGAACTTGATTGTTATTCTCACGATATGATCTACCATGACGAGATTCAGGATACCTACCGGTACGAGCTATTTGATTCTCAGGATTATGAACATTCACAAGTGGTAATGAGTTTTGAGATGCACCATGTGTCATACCATTCTCACGGGTAGTGTCTGGATATTCATCGTCAGTTTGCCCAGATGGATTAGGAGTGAAAGGCCTAGTGCCCAGTGCTGATCCCTCCAGTGTGGTCAATCGTGCACCTAATCCTTCGACTCTTGTCTCCAAATTGTTTACCACTCGAATCATGCACTCTTGTGATTTGAGTATCCGATCTGCAGTCACCCGGAGCTCTTGACAAGCCGTAGCTATCTGGGTCACTGTGTTCTGGGCTTGCAGAGTTGCCTCCGTTGCCGTAGTGAGGCTGCTCAAAATTGCATGCAGCCGTTTCTCCATGTAGGCCACCGTTTCCTGAACCGCACCTTGCTGGTTCTCGACGGCTATCATCCTCACCATGAGGGTGTTTCCTCCGCACGCCGTGATTGAAGATCTGGTCTACCGCCTCCGGGATCAGCGAGTACTGCGGCAAACCGCTTCCTCTATAACCGATCCAAACGCCTCCTGCCACGCAAACTCAGTCGGGAACCATGGATTTTACCGCTGTTGCCAGTGTGACTACAACAACCTGTTCACGACACCGAGCCCGCAGCCGAACGACACCGCCGCCTCTGAGATCTCCTCCCGCGCTGCTTGATTGGGAACAGCCGCACACCGCTGCCGTGATCAGCGAGAGGTACTAGGGATTTTACCGGAGATCCAAACGCAAATCTCAACACCAACCGAAGACCCCACCACACTCAGAAAATTCTCACACTATTTTTTGTTGAATTTTCTGGGTTTAGGGGATAAGATCTGAAGATCGACTGGCTCGTGATACCAATTGTAACGATCCCTAACCTAATGGCAGCACACCAAATAGGAATCCTAGGATAATCACTCAGATACACGTAGTTCAGCACGGATTACAATCCAGAATATCTGAGGAGGAAGAGAGAGTTCATAGAGAGAGAGAATTGAGCTCAGCTCATGATCATTGACTAGTTGAATTTAGCGTGGCGTCACGCCACGCCCTCGGTGATTTTTTTTGTACAATATATATACTTTTTGTTGTCCAAAATGTTGGCTAAATTCGAATGTTCAAACATATTTTTTATTTTGTTATGAATAGGTAGCATTTTTTGTGTGCATTTCTGATATATTGTGTATAATATTCAAATATTTAGTGGTTTGAAATGCTTAAACATGTTTGTATTTCGGCGTCAATATTTAATTGAAATCAGGAAAATCCATTTGAATTTGATTCCACATTTGTGGAAAGTTTGTTCGTATTGTGTCGAAATATTGGCCAAATTGAAATGTTGAAATATATTTGTAATTTGGTATGAGTATATTGGGGTTTTTTCTTGAGCTTTTTCGTTACATTCTATGGAACATCGAAATATTCGCTCAAATGTTGGCGAAATCGCAATTTGCAAACATGTTTTTTAGTAATAGTGTTGAGCATTGTCGATATTTTTTTTAGAATATTCAAATATTTAGTACTTTGAAATGTTTGAACATGTTTTTATTTCGTTTCCAATATTTAACTGGAATTAGAGAAAAATGCATATGAATTACTTCCAAATGGTGGCAAAATTTGAATATTTCAAACATTTTTTTTAGCATGTAGGACAATTTGAATTTGTCGAACTTTTTTTTTGTGTAAAGTAGTTAACATTTTTTCCCCTAGCATTTTGATGTAGTTTTTATATTTTGCTGATGGGTATCTGTAGAATTTTTTTAGTCTTATGGTTTATTTTTTTGGGAAAAAGAAAGGGCAGGTCGTGTCTGGGAATTTAGCGCGGCAGTGCCGCGTGCGTGTAGCAAATAAAATATAAATTTGGTAACGTGCACTTTTAAAAAATTTGTAGGTTCGAAAATTAGTTAAATTGGATGTAGTTTGTGGTTTAAAATTATTTAGATTTCGAAAAATTGTTAAAGTTGGGTGTTTTTTAGATTCGAATCATTTTGCGTTTGTAAAATGAGTAGATTCTGAAGATATTTAAAATTTGAAAATATGTAAAATTGAAATTTGGTTATATGGAACAAATAATCAGCATTTATTTTTGTGAGGGTATTTCTAGAAA
Source organism: Poa pratensis (assembly GCA_947311845.1). Taxonomy (NCBI): domain Eukaryota; kingdom Viridiplantae; phylum Streptophyta; class Magnoliopsida; order Poales; family Poaceae; genus Poa; species Poa pratensis. Next base: position 45,547,824 of record CAMZMU010000043.1, read on the forward strand.
TACTTTCATGTTGTACAAATTGTTCTAAAGAGGAAGTGCATTACGATTTTCTTTAAGTATTCATCCGTTCGAAATATTCAAACATATTTGTGAGCATGTTTATGTACTGTGGAGTAGCACCAATTATTTTACAATTTGAAATGTTCGAATGTGATCTTGTTTTCCATTAATGTTTACTGAATTTTAGTTTGTCTGAATGCTGGCCAATTCAAAATATTCAAACATGGTTTGCAGTAATGTTCACTGAATTAGAATATATACAAAATTTGACCAATTCTAAATTTTCCAACATGTTTGTGATCATGTTTATATATTGTGGACTATGTGTAATTATGTTGTAATTTTAAATGTTGAAATGTGTTTTCATAATATCTACTGAATTGGAGTATTTAAAATATCTTTTTTTTCATTTTGTTTCGATGGGTATGACTTTAGTATCTATGAATGCTGGCCAATTCAAAATATTCAAACATGGTTTGCATTAATGTTCACTGAATTAGAATATATACAAAATTTGACCAATTCAAAAAAATTCAACATGGTTGTGATCATGTTTATGTATGGTGGACTATATGTAATTATGTAGTAATTTTAAATGTTCAAATGTGTTTTCATAATATGTACTGAACTGGAGTATTTAAAAAAAAAATCATTTTGTTTCGAGGGGTTGTAAATAATTTGTTTTTTTTTTTTTTGCATATTTTGCTGTTTTTCCCTTATTTTTCTCGGTGGGAATTTGAAGAAATATCTCTGGTTTATGTTTTTTCTTTAAAATAAAGAAAAACTGACTGGTGGGGGCCACTGCTACGTCACGTGGACGTCAGCAATGGCCGCACAGCCCAGAGCGGCCACGGCGACCACGCCAGCGACGCGCCCGCGCGTGGCCGCGGGGTTGCCGAAAGCGGCGCCGCCGCCGCGTTTCTGCTGCCGGAGCGTGGCCGGTGGCGTTGAAACGCGGCGGAGGGGAAGCTCGACGGTGGCGACGATTCCGGCGATTGGCGGGCGTCCTAGCACGAGCAACTTGGCGAGGATGGAGAGCGCGCGACGGCACACCTCGCCGTGACGATCGATTTGAGCGGGGAGGCGCGAAACGGCCGTGAAGCGCGTCGGCGGTGGCGGCGACTTCCCGCTGCGCGCGAGAGAGAAAGGAGAGAGGGGCTGTGTGGATGTTTTTGCAAAAACGACCTTGATGTTTTATGTAATTGCAAGTAGGTCCAACGTAGCGGGGAGTTCTGGGGTGCGGGTTGGTTTATCGGTTAGGGAGAGGCTTTTTTGCAAAACCATCACGGATGTGCTGTGTGGACCGTCCGATCGCCGGCCGACGTCCGGGATCGTGTTACTGTTGAACACTGTTCCTAGCTACAGTGTTTACTGTTGCCAGGAACAGTGCTCGGACGCTGAGAGCTCTAGGATTTGCCCATCTTTCATATAGTTAGATATATATGGCTCGACGGAAACACTCCGTCTAGCCATTCAAGAGGTTGGTTTAGAATGAGGAGGACAAAGTGAGAAAAGTTAAAAGAATGGAGCAAAACTGAATAATACTAACCGAACGGGACCCTGAAAATAAATAAACCCAAATCGAAAAGGCTAAGAGTGATTGCACCAAACGCACATTAAGCAGCTCAAATAGATACGAGCACTATGTCCAATTTGGTTGCCACGAGCACCGCGTGTCATATTTCTTTTAATGCTAAAGCTATCGGCTAATCATATCTCTGGTGTATAGAAACTGGGGGGCATCAACTCATGCAACTACCCCATCAAAACTTTTCACAAAATAATGCAATCACTGTGGGTGGAGTAGCTGACGGACTGATCTCAGAATGTGCATAAACGAGGAAGAGGATGCGATCGAGCTCATGCATGCCAATTAGCATAATTGATAACAACCACTCGTGAGAAGATCGACATGGTGTCCGAAAGCATGCCATTGCAACGTAAGAAGGTCTGCGTGATCGGCGCCGGCATGGCCGGGCTGGCGGCGGCGCGGGAGCTCCGGCGGGAGGGCCACGACGTGACCGTGCTGGAGCAGAGCGGCGATGTGGGCGGGCAGTGGCTGTACGATCCGAGCCGCGACGTTGCCGACCTGCTCGGCGCCGAGGAGCCCGTGAAGATCCGAGCCGCGACGTTGCCGACCTTCTGCGACGCCTTCGGGCTCATGGAGTCCGTCAGGCTCAACACTCGCGTCCTGCGTGTTTCCATGGAGCCCACGACGCGGCAATGGGCGGTGAGATCCGTAGGCCTCGGGGAATGTGGTGACTTGGATGAGGAGGTGTTCGATGCCGTGGTGGTGGCGAACGGCCACTACTCGCAGCCGAGAGTGCCGAGCATCGAAGGTATGGAGGCGTGGAGTGGGAGGCAGATGCACAGCCACTCATACAGGACGCCGGAGCCGTTCCGGGGCGAGGTGGTGGTGGTGGTCGGGTCCGGGGAGAGCGGCAAGGACATCGCCATGGAGGTCCGCAAGGTGGCCAAGGAGGTGCACCTCGTCGCCCAGTCCATGAAGGAGGTGACCCCGGGGCTCGCTAAGGTGCTCGCCAAGCACAGCGCCAGCCTGCACGTTCAGTTGCACCTGGAGCGTCTGTGCGACGACGGGCGGGTGGTGTTCGGCGACGGCTCCAGCGTCGTCGCCGACACCGTCATCTACTGCACTGGGTACGACTACTCGTTCCCGTTTCTTGACACGGCGGGCGCGGTCACCGTCGACGACAACCGCGTGGGCCCGCTGTTCGAGCACGTGTTCCCGCCGTCGCTGGCGCCGTCGCCACTACAAGAAAAGAGTCACATAGCGACGCCATTCCTTGGACGCTTTTATTTTCGTCCCTACGTCCCTTGTCAAGCCATGGGTCGAGACGTTTGTTAAGACGCCACATAGATCGTCCTAAATTTTAGGATTTATTCTTTACTAAAATTAAAACTCCCGACTGAAGTTGTTATATTTCCCACACCCGTGTAAAACCTAGGGCCGCCGCCACGGTGCCATCAGATCTGATCGCGGTGCCCCTCTAGCAAACCCTCTCTCCGGTTGCATCAAGGAGCTACTCACGATTTCTGTGTCTTGCCGGGATCCATGCGACGACACACGATTCTGAAGAGCCATCTGGCCGCTAGACTCGATGATCTTGATCCATGTAGTCTGGTGAGTTCCTGGCTGCTGTACTCGATTAACTTTCTCCTGCCGGTGGATTCGATGTACAGCTCCTTGCCGCTGGTACTTCTTCTGCCTCTCTCCGAAATTACCTTCCACGTAGCAGATTAGTGTTTGTGCCTGCTCATGGACATTTTTGCTTGTAGTTTCTGCTCAGGGGGATAATAAACGAGCCAGCACAAGGTGGTATTCACAGCGGAGGGCAGTAATTGCGTCGACCAGCAGTAAGTTTTTTTTTGAATTATCTTAAATTCCAACACCTTTCTTGATCTGGCACCAGGTTATGTACGGAGATTTTTTTTTGCATGGTAATACGATTCTCATTGATAAATAAAAGACGAGATACAAAGTACGTATACACCGATATTACAGATCTGAAAAGATAGGATAAACCTATGTGACAAACCAACGCCTATCCATCTTCTTCGGTACCACCGTAGCAGCCACCAAGGAAAAAATAGACAGATCACCTCTTCACCCGAGCTCGACGCGGCTCCATCGATGATCATCAGCTTTTCGGACCTCCAATGTAGTTTGCCATAGGACAAACCATTGTCGTTGAAAGAATCAGACCGGGGCAGCATGTCCCCAGACACGCCATCGAACTTCAGCACTGACACCCACGCACGACGATGTCGGAGTAGGGAACTAGAACCATCAGCCTTCAACCACGAACCCACCACAAGGTGCACCATCTTCCAGCTGTCACCAGTGCAGACCACCGTCTGCACGTAATCCTGGACGAATCTTCTCTGCTCCACCTTGGCGCCGGAGACAACGCCGCAGCAACGGGGACAGAGCAGGAGGAAAAAACCATCTGATGGAGTCGTCGCCGCCGCCTCGCCGACACCATCCATGAACCCTAAGGCCACCGATCTGAAAGATCGGCAAGCACACAGTGCCACCAACTCCGAGACGCCGCCATGAAGGACAACGCCAGTGTGGGAGAAGAGTTGAGGCAGATTTATTTGCCCGGACGCCGCTCCCACCACCCCAACGGCGCGCCATGCCAGAGAACTCCTAGCCCTAAGTACCATGCAAAAAACGGGGTCCCCCTCCCTCCTGCCGCCGGAGCGGCAAGCGGAAGGAGAGGGGCCCAGCACAATCGCCGGAGATTGGAGCAGGAAAAGGCTTTTCCGCCGCCGCCTGGGAGACGCGGAAGACCTACAGAGAAAATTATTTGGTACGGTTATGTACGGAGATTGATGCTCGGTAATGTATTTACGTGCAAATGGATCAGATTGGCTGGACTCGTCTAGTACATGTGGGTATGTCTTCTATCGGTCTGCAAATCTAGGGATAATTTTTTATTTCTGCGCACGGTATTTATTCTGAGATCATATATACATATTAAATTGATGTCAAAGTGCTGATGGTTTACTGATATTTATATTTTCCTGTGTGGTTGTCCCCTGCAGGATTTGTTTTGGGAAGATTCTTCAAGCAACACAGCATAGAGAGCAAAGAAAATACGCAGGATCAGTGCACTAGAGAGCTGAAGATTTCGAGATCGTAGATAGAATCTTTAGTAAAATTAATACGGAAGTTCTTGGAATTATTCAGTCGTGTATGCAAAATCTTTGTAAAGATGTACATTTTACTTGTAAAGTACGGTTCCCATCAAATAATATAATAAATATTTCTGCAATGCACTAAGTTTTTGCAATGGCTTTTGTTTTGTGATGGTTGGAATTGAATTTTCTCATATGATGTGCACCGGTTTAGTGCTAGTTGATTGCGATTTGTGAAATAAATTAATTTTTGTATAACGAAAAACATCTCCGTTCTAGGACGCAATAAAGCGGCTCAATGTTGGTAGAGACGGTGTGTTGGGCATCTACAACGCGTCTCGATTAGCATAGACACGCTTTTGATCGCGTCTCATTTTATTTTCGAGACGCTCATATTGCGTCTCTATGGCGTTTGAGACGGTGCACTGGAAGACGCTTCTAGGACGCTTTGTCATAGCGTCCTTACAACTACATAGAGATGAATTAAATCGTCTTAACTTCTAAATTAGGCTCTACATGCATTTTTTGTTGTAGTGCGCTCTCCTTCATCGGCATACCGATCAGGGTGTTCGCGCCTTGGTTCTTCGAGGCGCAGGCGAAGTGGGTGGCGCAGGTGCTGTCCGGCAGGAGGACGCTGCCGCCGGAGGAGGAGATGATGCGGTCCGTGGAGGAGTGCTACCGCGCCTGCGAGGCCGCCGGCGTGCCCAAGAAGTACACCCACGACCTCTGCTTGTTTGACACCACGGTACTGATTAGTTTACAACTGCTGAATTATTAACCCTCACGATCGGATTCAATTCGGTTGCATTAATTGTTTGTTAATTCCTTAGATTATGAATTTGCAGTACATGGATGAGTTCGGGGACAAGTACTGCGACTTCCCACGCGTGGAGAAATGGAACTACGAGCTGCTGGTGGCATCGTTCGCCAACATGGTTGACAATCTCGAGACCTTCCGCGACGACTACCAAGACACCGACTCCATCCGCAAGGGTGCCGAGGCCTGGCGCCACATGGCTGCACAACCTGCTGCCGCTCTTGGTGCTCAAATGCAGTCACTTGGCGGCCTTGGTGAACAAGCACAGTGATCACCCAGCTCAGCCTGCGATTGATTCCACTGCATATTACATGGCGTGGCGTGTCTTAATTCCACAATTATCGTCTATGTCCGTACGTAGTAGTTCCATATTTGTTTACATGTATATTTCAGTGCTGTTGCAGACTTACTCATTAGTGAGTCATCACAGACGTCAGCCGCTTTCGCAGACAAGTGACACTTGTGTGTGACTCCTTAATAAACTAAACGATACCCGCCGAGGTGCGGCGAGATTTGTTAGCGCTATATATATTCATGATTTGAAAGTCGGTTAAAATTTATTATACATGATCGCAGGACTTGATGAGTGCATTGGTAACTATTTCAGTGTGTTTGTAAATCGTATTGCACTAGTACAGAACGACACATCGGAAACGGGCCAAAAAACCCCATCGGCAACGGAAAAAGGGTCCGTGTCCCCGCCCCGTGGCTGATGTGAAGGCCCTCATCGGTAACGGAGGCGAAAAAACCGTTTCCGATGAGGTCTCCATTTGGCAACGGTTACGCGCAGACCTCCGTTGATTTAGTTTTCCTTCATCAGATACGGAGTTTTCCATCTACCCGTTTGCACTGAGCTTTTCTCTTATTTTGGTTATATGCCATAATACATGATAGGCTGATTGCACAATGCACTAAAACGTTCTTCAATTCATAACATAGAACAAATACCATTATTACATTGGTATACAATAATATCACCGTTTTTTACAATTTGACTACAATCATATCTAACACACATTGGCATCATGTAATATCACCTATTACACTTTGACTACAATCATGAACTCTAAACCTATAAGCAACTAACCTAACAAGATGGAAGACTGGCTTAATTAAGTCAACCTTCTATCTTTGACTTGGAGCTCACCTACAATGAGCTCCATGAGCCCGAACGCGTCACAGAAGTCCTTGAGGTAGAGGTACACCTCACGGTGGCCCGGGAAGCGGCGTTGGTCGCGGCCGTCCTTGGGCACGAAGCTGAAGTCGGTGAAGCCCATGTTCTTCCCTGGCGCTAATGAGCCGAAGGGACGCGTATATGCTGCTTCACGGGCTCCTTGGCGCCGAGCAGGTCGGCGACGTCGCGGCTCGGATCGTACAGCAACTGCCCGCCAACGTCGCCGCTCTGCTCCAGCACTGTCACGTCGTGGCCCTCCCGCCGGAGCTCTCGCGATGCCGCCGGCCCGGCCATGCCGGCGCCGATCACGCATACCTTCTTCCGTTGCAATGGCATGCTTTCGGACACCATATCGATCTTCTCACGAGAGTGGTTGTTATCAATTACTAGTGGAATTTAACGCGCCGTCACGCCGCGATTTTGTTCGTTTGTATTTTTTCATAAATTTGTAAGATATCTTCATAATTAAAGAATATGTATTCTGTGAGTATTTGTTAAATTTAAATTACTTTATAATTAGATGAAGTTCACGTAGATTGTATGTATATGTTTAGCCAATTTGAATTGTTTAATTATGTTTGTATTTTGGCATTAATAAGTACCATTTATTTTTTTGAGCATGTCGATATGTTTTGGAGTATTTCTAATATTTTAGTGGTTTGAAATGTTTAATTATGCTTCTATTGTGTAAATGATATTTATCCTTAAATTAAATGATATTTCATTTAAGTATGTAGTTAGTGGTAATGCATTTTTTTTTTCGAGATCACAATTCGGGAAAGATTACTTATATCAACGTCATGCCGCGATTTTGTTAGTTAGTATTTTTTTCATAAATTTGTAAGATAACTACATAATCAAAGAATATATATTTTGTGAGTATTTAGTAAATTTAAATTACTTCATAATTAGATGAAGTCTACTTAGATTGTATGCAAATATTAGCCAATTTGAATTGTTTAAATATGTTTGTATTTTGGCATTAATAAGTATCAATTTTTTTTTGAGCATGTCGATATGTTTTGGAGTTTTTCTTATATTTTAATGGTTTGAAATGTTTAATTATGCTTCCATTTTCTAAATGGTATTTAATTTAAATATGTAGTTAATGGTAATGTATATTTTTTGGATTCGAGTTCACAATTCGGGAAAGTTTACCTATATTACATCGAAATATTGACTATTTTGAATTGTTTAATTATGTTTTGTGTTTTGCTGTACGGAGGTAGTGTTGATTTTTTATGAGCATTTGTTGTATAGTTTAAAGAATATCCAGATATTTGGCAAATTGAAGTGTTTAAATATGTTTCTAAGTTGCCATAATTTTTTTTAGCGTAATTAGAGAAAATGTATTTGAATTATCTCTAAACATTTGTTAATTTTAAATTATTTAGGCAATTTGGCGTGGCGGCACGGCGCACCCGTTGGGATTGAAATTGTTTAAATTTGCTGTAATTTGTCGTTTAGGGTATATCAAAATACTTAGCAAATTGCATTGGTTAGAAATGTTTGAATTTTTTTCATAAATTTATAAGACAATTTCATAATCAGAGAACATGTATTTTGTGAGCATTTATTAATTTCAAATCTATAATTAGGTGAAGTCCACTTAGATTGTATACAAATATTAGTCAATTTGAATTGTCTAAATATGTTTGCATTTTGGCATTAATTAGTATCATTTATTTTCCAGAGCATGTTGATATGTTTTGGAGTATCTCCAAAGTGTTCAAATATGTTTCTATTTTCCAAATAATATTTAATTTAAGTACGTAGTTAGTGGTAATGCATTTTTTTATTCGAGTCTACAATTTGGGAAAGTTTGGATTTATTTTTTTCTTTAGTGAGAAAATAGAAGAATTATTTGGAAAACTAACCTAACAAAATCTAAACAAAATGAACATTTGGTAGTTCATGTGGGAAGTTCGAAAAATTCTTAATTTTAATATTTTGTTAGCTTCACTTTTGTGTACAATGGTTGTTTGGTGCAATTTTTTGTGTGGAAAGTTCAAAAATTTCATAAATTTGAAATTTGTAGGACGTTGTGTTGGGTGTAGTGGTTTCGATATGCTATGTATCTGTCTACGCAATTTGAATCGAGTCAATGCAGCAAAACCCGTTCAGGAAAAGCAAAATTGGAGAGACATGTATGTAATGTTTTTGAAACTTTCGTGAATATTGTTGAATAGTCTTGGGGAAATAATATTTTCATGTTGTTGAATATTTCCTAGGGTAAAATACTTGTTGCGAATTTTTTGTTGGGAAAAAATTAGGAGAAGCTTATTTGGAATTTATTAGAAATATTGAATGTTTGTTGTGAAATAATTGTTTTGTGAACTAAAATGTGTTGCAAAATTAGAGAGAGGTAAGTTCAGTTTGAGCATTTATTAAATTGAACTGCATAATTGGAGCGAGTTTAGTTACATTATGTGTAAATATTAACCCATTCGAATTGGTACGATGTGTTTGTGGTTTGTTTTAAATATTTAGTTGAACTCAACAATCGGAGGAAATATGTTGTATGAGCATTTATTGAATTCAGTTTGAAATCAATCCATAGTTAGAGGAAATGAATTTGCATTTTCTCGAAATTTCCATCTGATCAATTTTTTTTTAAATGTGACTACGTAGCTAGAGATATTTAAGGTGTATTATTGTCAAATAAGGTAGATATACTGAAATAATTAAATATGGTTCCATTTTGCCACATTTTTCTTATTTAGCACCATAAGCTGAGGAAATATATTATGGTTATGTCGAAATATTATGTTTGTATTTCGTCGTAAATATGTATTGTAAATCTTTGGTTAGAAGAAATATATTGTATTAGCATCTATTAAATTCAATACATCTTTAGAGGAAAATGAATTTGTGATTTCTTGGAATGTGCATGTAATAAAGCATTATTTAAATTTAAGTGCATAATTAGAGGGAGCTAATTTCTGTTTGAGCATTTATTAAGTTCAATTGCATAATTGGAGGGAGTTCAGTTATATTTTTTGTAAATATTAACATATTCGAACTGATGTGGTATGTTTGTGTTTTGTCTTAAATATTTAATTTAATTCAATAATCAGAAGAAGTACATTGTATGGCTATTTATTAAATTCAATTAGCCAGATAAAAATATATAGCCATCGTAGCTATGTTGCTTCCCACATGGAGAGTGGCGGGATGCCAAGGAGATTTCGGCCGTCGGTGCATCTGAAAATAAATGACCTAACGAACCGGTTGAAGTAATACGCAGGATAAAGATTTTTTTTTAATTCAACTCTATTTAATTGGAGCAAGTGTATATAGAATTATTCTATTTTTTTACCAAATTGACATGTGTAAATTTGTTTTTATTTTGGTATACTTTATTAGCATTTATTTTTGTGATTTTGTATTAGCATTTATTTTTGTGATATTTGTGGTGTTTGTGATCAAATAGATTTTAAAAACTATACAATTTAGAATATATGTAAATGTGAATTCCTTTAGTGTTTACTAAATGATTACGTTTGAAAATCATATGAATTTTTGGAATGTTCAAATTTGTAATTTGGTCATGTGTCATAAATAGTGAACGTCTATTTTTTGTGGTAATGTTGATATGCTTGTCACAATTGTAAATATCGTTTGAAGAAGAAATTCGAATTTGAAAATGTCGACATTCAAATGTTGTTTAGATTTGAGTGCATCAAAATTAGTAAGGAGAAGTTTACGTTTACAAACTGTCCAAATTTTGGAATCATTAAAAGTTGCTCGTTTGTGATTTTTTTGAAATTAGTAAGGGTCTAAAAGGTATCGAAAATTTTAAAATACGAGAAATTCAAATTTGATCAAATGCTATAAATAGTCATCGTGTTTTTGTTCGTGTTAATGGTGACATGTTTGTCACATTTGTAAATACCTTGTATTTGAAAAGTTGCAAAAGTTTTGGAAAACAGGGAAGGGGAAAAAAAATAGGGGGAAAAAAAAGGTAGGACGTAGTGGCCCAGTAGCCAGCCCGGCCCACGAACTGGCCCAGCTGTCCAGCCTAGGGCCACTGGGACGTCATGATAACGTCACCGTCGGCCGGAGTCGCCGCGGCGGCGTGAAGCTTGCCGGAGCCGCGCGACGGCTAGCTGGGACGCGCGCGTAGGCGCGTCCGACGCGGCTCGTTGCGGGGTGGCCGTAGGTGGCGGCGCCGCCTCGTTTTAGTCGCCGAGGCGTCGCTAGCGACGTCGAAATGCGGCGGAGGGCAGCGCGCGCGGCGGCGGTGATTCCCGCGCTTCTAGGGCGTCCTGGCACGCAGCGCTCGGCGAGGCGGGAGAGGACGCCACGGCGGAGCCGCCCGTGCGCGTCGATCTAGACGGGGAGGACCAGAGCGGCGCAGGCGGCCGTCGGCGGCGGCGCGCTCCGGTGTCGCGCGAGAGAGGAGGAGGAAAGGGGGGTTGTGGTGGTTATTTACGAAAAAGAACCCGGAGTTTCACGTAATCACAAACAGATCCTTTCCATCGAGGGGATGTATGCTGCGAGGACCGAATGGTGATTTTAGGAAAACCTGGCAACTTTTTTGCAAAAAAAACGGCGGGCACTGTTCAACACTGTAGATGAACAGTGCTTACTATCGCTAAGCACAGCAGCAGGGCCGCGGAGAGAGCGAGGATTTGCTCTACTTTCTTTTTTTTTTTGAGAATTCCTGGTCTTTTACCATACAGCTGTAGTATCTGAACTCACGTACAACACACAACTCACTCCACACACACGCCACATGTGCGCAAGCTAGACCTAACCAGATTATACTAAGCTTCTGAGGCTCCGTGAGCCTAGACCTACTGCGAAACCCCTGCGGTGGTGGGCACACCACAATACCTCTGACTGAACCACGGTGGAATTGGCCCAGAAGCTGGAAACTGGGCAGACTGATTAAGGGCTCAGTCCCCGAAGGCCCTCCACAAATTTGCTACAACGCGAACACTGTTCACGTGAACAGTGTCCGCCGCGCAGGTGAGACATCCAGGAATTCGCTCCCGCAGGAGTCGAACCCTGGACGGGCTGGAGAGCCACCGCTCTCACAACCACCATGCCACAGCGTGGTCCTCATGCTCTATTTTCATATAGTTAGTAATGGTTGGTAGACACAGCACACACGACTTTACATAGCCAGAATGGCCTTCGCTGGACACATCCAGATGCGGGCATCGTCATGGCCGCTTTCCTTAGCTGGGCTTGGCTCCTCCTCGTCACGTGGGCCGGCCTTCGTGGCACACAAGAGGCAGGTTGAGCTCCGCCTTCGCATCCCGCTGCTCCACTGGGATCTTCAAGCAAGTGATTAGGATAAGGTAGAAGAAACCATTGATTTTTGTTTGGTGCGGGTAACCTGATCATCTCTTGCATCAACTAGTTCGACTGGGACACGTGCCTTAGGAACTAGTGTCGAAAACCATGCATTGCCCCTGGCTCAGCACAAGCCGGCTATCAAGTGCCATAAAATGCAAGTTCACATCAAGTGCTCATGCTTTAATTTACGAGTTAATTGCAGAAACCTATGACAATTGGAGCTAGGGCTACAAAAAACTACCACTTTATGAATTATTTGCAGAAACCACCGTTTTCGGGGTGATGCGTCGCAAGCAGCACTGATTGGCCAGTTGATACGCTCTAAGTAAGAATATGACAGGCGGGGCCCACTGTCAAGTCCACGTGGCAGCTAAAAGGAACTTGTGTAAGAGAAGTTCTAAACATCCGGAGGCGATTTTGTAAATTAGCCGGTCAACTCCTCCCCTAGCCCGCTCTCTCCCCCAATACTCGTGCCGCTACTGCTCTGCCACCTCCAACCACCATCGCTCTGACTGCGGCCGCGCGCTGCCCTGGACGTCAGCGAGCACGACCATGGCGTGCCGCGGCGAGCATGAGTGCGCTGATGCGGCAGCACGGGCTCGCCACGAGGCATCCGCCAGCCGACGAGGAGCCGTCGACCTTGGCGCAGTCTTCGTCCAGCGTGCCCCCGCGTGTGCTCGCCACGAGGCAGCCGCCGACCGCGGCACCGTCTTCGTACAGTTTGCCCCGCGCGTGCTCTACCGGAGACGAGGAAGATGACTGCGCGCCTGCGCCCCGTGCATATATTTTTGGTTGTTTTAAGTCCCTTCGAATATTTCCAAAAAAACCCAAAATTTATAAGCAGTACAATGTGTGTCCCCCTTGACCGTTTGATCGTGCCACGTAAGCCTGACAGCGGGCCCCGCCCGTCAGAAACTTGTTTAGAGCGTGTCAACTGGCTAATCAGTGCTGCTTGCGACGCATCACCCCGAAAACGGTGGTTTTTGTAAATAATTCATAAAGTGGTAGTTTTTTGTAGCCCTGCCCCCAATTGTCGTAGGTTTATGCAATTAACTCTTTAATTTACCTAACAAGTTGCTACTATATCCCTCTCTAAATACACGAGATCGACAAGAAAACACATCACAATTTAAGAGAAGACAGTTTGAAGCCGGAGAAAACAGTCAAGCTCAACCCAAAATAACCCAGGGATTCATGTAGGTATAATAGCATAATAATACGGTCAATCAAAGAACTTCCACATAGCTGATCCTCCACAGAGCAAACACACAGAAGATAACTTGTACTGAAGTTCTACTTTTCTAGCAGATGGTACACATTTCTGGAATTTACGATAGTATATTGATTTCCCTCATCCTTGGTTCTCCATCACAGTCTCCACTTGATTTTCCCTCTCCATTAAAGCCCGCTTCTTCACTTGATCTTGCATCTCCATTGCCGCGTGCTCTTTCCACTGCTGCGTAATAGTTTCCGTACACACCATTAACAACAACAACAACAAATGAAACAAACAGAGCTGTCCCAGTTGTCTCTACAAAATTGCCGATCCTTCTTGCTACCCTCAACCCGCGCCTACAGGTAGGTGAAATAAGATCATAAAAATAATCAAACTCCTATCAAACAGGGAAGGAGGAAGGAATACAAAACTATTTCAAATCTGCATAAGTTTGATACTCTACCACCGTATGTCCTGTGGCCTTGGATTGACGTGCGCGCGCAGCAAGATCCTGGAGCAGCCCCCTCTCTCCCATGTTCCCCACCTTACATAAGACCTCATACAGCTCCTCTTTCATCTGCTGGGTTTCATCAGCAGGTCTTATACGAGCATGCTGGGAAATACATTCAAAATGATTGAGTTCAATTAAGCATTTGGCTGCTAATAATAACACGAGTTTCAATTTGTGGTTCGATACAGATTGCATGACTAAAAGAATACTGTATTAAACGCAGGTATAAGAGCATCCACAATGGAGAGTGCTTATCGAGAGTCGAGACGCTTAAGGCACAAAAATAAACAAGATATGCAGCTAGCATTGGTGCCTGGCAACGCTGATCGCTTATTTGAGGCGCTAATTTAATCCAAGATCCATTCATTTCCACGCTGTGAGCAAGAAAAACGCGATTGGCTTCAGGCGACAACTCTTGCGTCGGGCGCCTGGGATTCTACGCTACAAACCGCCGATGGACAGGGATTTTGATCCTAGCACCTAACTCTAAGCGGTGGCTGCGAATTGGAGTTCTTGGCCGTGGCTGCTAACGAATATTTCAGGAGGGCTTGTCTCCAGCGTGGAAGTACCAGAACTGCACCAACGAATTAATCATCTCATATCGAAAGAAGTAATAATCATCTTCGGACCAACCAGTAATCTCACAAGGTTCTCTAATGATGCTACGTCGGTTAAGTAATCTTGATCTTGTTTGCAAAATAAATGGCTGGAAACCATGCGAAAAAATGAGATCAATTTCTGGTTACGATACCTCAACGGTGGTCATGCGCCTTGGCAGGAGCCGGCGTCGCTCCTCCGCAACCGTTGGCGATGTGACCGCCGCCTTGGTTCGCTGGAGCACGGAGCCACCGAAGACCGAACCTCCTTGCCCCATGACGAAGAAGCGCCGCCATCGTCGCGGGCCAGCGAATAGGCAGGGATTAGTGGGAAGTCCGTCACGAATCCCCACCGTCGGCCGCAGGCCACCGGGTTGCAGATGGTGAAATAAAAGAAGGCAAATTTTGGTGTATTTTTGGTGCCGATCAGGGAGTTCTTACTCCTTACGGTTAGGTTTCCTCGTTGGCCTTTTTTTTCTTTTTTGAAGGGAAAGCCTTATGGCACTTTTTTTTTGACAATTCAAAACCTCTTTATTCAGCAGCAAATATACTTACATCGGAAACCAATCGAGGTATTAAACTTGGTGGAGGATCATCCAACCACACCGACTGATCCAAAATTTAGCTAAACTTGCAAATTCATGCGCTACCGCATTACTCTCCCTTGAACAAATTCATGGTGAAGTCAGAGACGGAGAATGTCAAGGAAGTCAAGATTGGAGGACTAGTAATGATGATTGGAGCCTTGCGACGAGGAGGAACTTGCATGGAGTTTCAGTAATCGTAGCGGCAATATGTAAATGGGGGCGACAACACAGGTGAAGTTCAAAATCTTACCTTTCAGGGTGAAAATCCAAGGTCTGGCCTTAATTGGTTGTGCCTGGCAATGGCCTTGCTAAAGGCATTGTTTTGAGAGCGCGGATTATCTCCAGGGAGAAAACTCAAGATCTACGATCGGGCGACGACGACGCTTGTGCACTGTTTCCTTCTTTTTAGAGGAAACGCAAAAGACTTTTGCGTTTCTTTACATTGAAAAGGTAGAAGTGCTACGGCCTCCTAAGAGGTTCAGGTCCACAAAATAAAACTAAAAATCAGTGTACATCCCAAGTGTTTGGGAGGATGGCGCGCAGACCCAATGCACCGAACATGGATATGTGGTGTTGTCTTGGTGGTGGTTGTGCTGCTGCTGGAAGGACTGGAACTCTGTAGCGGTACTTTTCTTTTTTAGTTTCTTCTTCTCTATTTTTGGCTGTGTGCATGCATCCGTAATGCCATTAGAGTACTGAGCTGTTGCAGAGGCTGGGTGTAATTGTATCTCCGCGATATTAATATATACTCTTTTTCAAAAAAAGGCTCATAAATGCCCCCCAGCTCCCGCGACGCTCCCCGCGAGCGTCCAGGGAGAAACCCTTGTGCTGTCGGCCTGAGGCCCTCTCCCACCGTCCTCCTCTCTCCCTCGCCGCCGCCGTCGGGCAAAGCATGCGCAGCGCTGGCGGCGGTGAGGCCTCTCACCCACTCCGGCAGGGTCTCCAGGGCGGTGTGGGGCAGCTCTTCCTGGCGGGGGCGCGGGGTCCGGCGGCGCTTCCGGCGGTGGAGGCGTGCGGCCTCGGGAGATAGGCAGCAGTGCGGCGGTGGTGCGGGGGCGAACCTGGCGCGGTCGCGCCATGGCGGAGGCTCCCGTAGGACGACGAGGCGGGCCTCGGCCAGTGAGGCCATGGCCAGAAAGGGCGGCGGGGTGGGGTGCATGGCGGTTGTCAGCGACGGTGCGGCCGATAAGGCAGGTAGAAGTGCTCCCGTTGCTGGGGCTCGCATAGCCAGATCTAGGCCTATCTTGGCACGATCTGGGTCGAGTGGGTCCCGCCCGGAGCCCGCTTTCTTTGGGATTTCAGCGCCAGTAGACGGCTGCAGAACTTCCCGGGACTACAGGTGGGCGGTGTCGCGGATGTGCTGCCAGGAGTTTTCCTGGCGAATGACCAACTACTTCCGAGCTCTCCGTGGCAATGCCCGGAGCGTCCTAGGTGCTCCCGAGGCTGCATCCCTATCCGGGGTGTTGGAAGATGGGCTACACCTTGGGGTGGACCATGATGTGTGGCTTCTATGGCGAGGGGCTACGGCGGCGGTGTGAAAGTTAATGATAGCTATTCCAATATTGAAGAAAGTCTTGCCCGTCTTCAGGCGGTGCCAGCGGCGATGGCGCATGTGAGTGCAATGTCCCTCCTTGGAGGCGTCGCCGAGGTGTGTCGACACCTCCCTTGCCTTCTCTCGGGTGGTTGAGCTCTCCGGGTGAAATCCTAGATTCTGTTGGATCGATGTGATGGCGACGTCCTCGACGTCGTCCCTCCGTTGGGAGCATCATGTTTGGAGACACAGCGTGAGGTTCCTTGTTACTTTCCTCCGGTGCTCGCTGTTGCCCAAGGTTGATGTTTCAGAGGCGCAATGCAAGCCGTCGTCGGTGAGTCCAAGAAGGTGCCGCTCGCGGAACCGACCAAGTCACGCCATCTACTTGCTCCCTCCTCTAGGCATCAAGAGTGGACGGTGCATCGATAAGGGAAGGTCCATTGGAGCTCAGTCTTTGGAGTTGACCGGCGTTGATCGAGACACATCGATGATGTTTAGCTTTGGACAGGCTCTTCTGTTTTGTAGTTTCGATGTCGGTGGCGGCTATCTTCGGACAAGCCAGATGTGGAGTGTGTGCTACGCTCATTGTTCACAGCGTGTTGTAGTCGTTATGCTCTACAAGGTCATGTTGTATGGGTGGTGTTTGCTCTTCTTTGAGCATGTAAATAACTATTATTCCTACCAATGCATCGAAACACAAAGCTTTTGCGTTTTCGCGAAGAAAAAAATGAATCTTCAGGAATTCTATGGCTAGGTGATAACAGTGGCAAAATTGTCGCCGCTATGCCATGTAAGTACGCACCTCTCAGCGAGTCAGCTTCAAATGAGACATCTACATTGATCTTCACGTGATTAGGAGGGTGTTTAGACCATCCCTCAACCTTCTTATTAGGTTTGGATGATTGTGCAGCTCTAAAATTTGTTGTTAAGGTGGCTATGGATGTCGCTGCCCTTCCAGGTCGATTTACTTTGTTTCCTTTAACATGTTGTCTTCTTTCCCACTTGAAGTACTAGCACGCCACAACAAGCAATCTAGTTGAGGTTGATTGACCAAGTATAGCTGACTATGTCATAGGTTCACAACTTCACACACTAAAGTTTCAAGGTGACGAGGGTATACATCTCGGGTACCCTACCGTGAGGGTACCTGGTGCACGTGACGACTAAGGCCCAATAGCGAAGAGCCTATTCGAAGCCCAAGACAAGAGGCCCAAGAAGATGGAGTACCCTCCAAGATTAGGCATAGTCGGTTTAGACTTTCCTTACATGTAAACTAGGTCGGTTACAAACTCCCGAGACCCAGCCTATTTAAAGGCTGGGAGGGGTGCCGATCTAGGACCAAGCCATACTCAAACCACCAAAGCTCTAGCGAGATCGATACCTCGCCGGAGCTCCCCTGTAATCGCATAATCCACACAATCAATACCAGACAAGTAGGAAGTAGGGTCTTTACCTCCACCCGAGGGGCCTGAACCTGGGTAAATATTTGCCTCTGCTTGTCAGCCGACGAAACTACCAGTACTACCACGTTCTCTCCCCATAATCTCAACCCTAGGTCCTTAACCATGGGATTTGATGAGGGTACACCTCGTCAATTGGCGCCGTCTGTGGGAAAGAATAGTGCTGGACTCACGGTTTCTTCGGTTCCATCGGAAAACGGCGACTCGCCGATCGGATCTACAAACGGCAACTCGCCGGCTGCATCGACAAACCAGAACTCGCCGACTCAGGCGGCACACGGCAACTCGCCGGCTCACTCGACAAACGGCAACACGCCATCTTCACCCGCAAAAAGCGCATCGGATCCTCTGATGGATTTCGAGCCACACTCGCCAGGATTCCAGGAGGCCTTCTCCGATCTCGAGTCAGGTTTGGGTTTAACCGTTGGTTCGTTCAATTTTTTCGTCAACAAGCTTGGTGTGCAGGACTTGACGGATCCACACCAACTCGCGACTTCCGCACCCGAGGCTCCATCGGTTGCGGCTCCTTCGACTGCAGATCCCTCCACCGCGTCCATACCATCGTCGATCCTCCAAGCTTGCTCGTCCGCAACAACCATGTCCACACGGGAGATGCACGATCTCATCGAAGAACTTCAGGGCGAGGAGGCCGAATCAGCATACCGCACAAACAATCCTGAGCTCGATCTCTCACTCGAGGATAGTTTCGACTGCGGGATCTCCTTCAGCGACTTCGACGACCTCGAAACTCATATCGACAACCACGTCGACTCCGAGATCTGCACCAACAACAACAACCTTGACTCTGAGATTCATAACAACTTCATCGACGCCGAGAGGAGCATAGGCGATGAAGGCATAAACAGCAAGATTGGTCCAGACGGACCACTCGACGGGACTCGAAGACACACATACATATCCTCGGGTGATACCCCAGCAGGTCTACGTCGCCATCGCCGCAGAATCATCAGATGCTGCGGCCAGCCGCAGGCCTACAGAATTCCCGTGCACAGTTACTATGCCGGACGGAGTCACAACTCTCACAATCACTGCTGAGATGGCAGCAAAAGCAGATAAAGTCATCAAGGAGTGCACAATGATGCCAGCAGACGCAACACAAGAGGAGATGTTACCTTCCAGTACTTCAACTGGCAGGAATCACTTCGACTGCGGCAGGTCAGAGCAACACTCGAAGAACGCAAAAAGCAAGCTAGCTTGTCGAGTGCGCGAAGAAGACAGCTCTCCCTGAGCTCCACCGGGCGAGCAGACACAAGACCCAGATCAAGGTTGTCACACCTCTCGCCAGACGAAAGGGCGGCACTCACCCGCAACTTAGGCAACTCTTTCATGACATACGACGAAGAGGGAGTGCCAGTACCCAAAACAGCTGCGGGTGCCCTCTTCACCGCTGCAGCATACCTAGAGCAATCAAGCCTCCAGCTGATGACCCCAATGCAAAACTGCATCGCCAGCAATCAAATCACTCGCCTTAGCGGCGAAGGCCATACGCCAAACTCCAAGAACTCCAGGTGGGAGTCGAGACCGTGCCCTAGTCGACGCACGTCGGAAGAGCATAATCACAGTGGTCACCGCCACCACTCGAGGAAAGAAGCGGCTCGCGCAGGCGCAGGTCCAGGAGCAGATCACGCAGATCTTACAGTAGCGACTCATACTCTGATCGAGAGCCTGAGCCACATGGAGCTCTGTGCTTCACTCGACGCGTCCGCGAGACACGGATGCCCAAAGGGTTCAAACTCACATCTGAACAGCCCAAGTACACGGGTCGACAGGAACCTTCTGGGTGGCTGGAAGACTACAGGCTGGCTGTCGCGTGCCAGCGAGGTACAAACACCACGGCCATGCAATACATACGACTCATGCTCGAAGGCACAGCCCGCGACTGGCTCAAGGCCCTACCTCCATCAAAGTACGACTCGTGGGATCACTTCCGCGATGACTTCATCAAAAACTTCGAGCCTCTATGTGAGCGCCCAAAAACGTTCGAGGAACTGCGGGCCTGCGTGCAACGTTCAGACGAAACGCTGAGGTCATACATCAGACGATGGACTGAGATACGCAACTCAGTCGGAGTAATTTCAGAAGATATGGCCATGGATGCTTTCATAATGGGACTCGCCAGGCGGGACCTCAAAGAAGCACTCGGTCGCAAAAAGCCAACCTCTGTGGCTAACCTCTTGATGACCGCGACTGAGTGGGCAGACGGAGAAGACATGGCGCGCACCACACGCGGGTCCTCACCCCGTGACAATCATGAAAGCGGCAGTCGAAGCCGCAGAGACTCGTACAGAGACGACCGAAGGCGCAAACGTTCAAAACGTCACTACGACGATGACAGACCCGAATTCATGGCGGCTGGGTTCTCCACACCCCGCAATGACCAGGACAGAAGCGACCGACGGTCGGAAGATCGGCGAGACAGTCGAGATGATCGCGGACAGTCGAGATGATCGTCGGGACAGTCGAGACCGCGGCCAACGCAGTGATAGCTACAAGAGGAAGGACTGGCGCAAGTCACGGGCACAATCTGAGCGATCATTCGAAGAAAAGATGGATGCTGATTGCAGATTCCACCTGTACAAGGGGGACGACGGAAAACTGCGCTCCAATCACTCGATGAGAAACTGCAGGGAGTTCGACCAAATGGCGACTGATTACGTAAATCTCAGAAAGGCAGCAGCCACACAAGCACCTGCACCCGTGCCTCAGCCAAACAATGTGCCTGTTCTGATGGCACCACCCCACCACCACAGCCTGCTGCAGGCGGAAACTCGCGGGTGCCATACAGCACATACCTCGGGTGGACGAGCCACAGTACCCTCCGCCCCAAGGGCAGATGTACATGATACAGAAAGGTCGACCTTCCAACAGGGAGCAAAAACTTCGCACTCGACAAGTAAACATGGCGGTCATGTCACCTCCCGCTGTAACTGAATTCTTGAAGGGTTCTGAAACCACAATAAGCTTCAGCAGAGAGGACCACCCTCCATCGGTTGTTCGTCCAGGGCACTCTGCTCTGGTACTCGACGCGCAAATTGGAGGCTACGCCATGTCCAAGGTATTCATGGATGGTGGCAGCGGCATAAACATCATCTTCGCAGATACGCTCCGCAAAATGAACAGGTCAGTCGAAAACCTGCCAAGGTCTCAAATACCTTTCACGGTATCGTCCCAGGCAAAGCAATAAGCCCAGAAGGCACCATACAACTCGACGTAACGTTCGGGGACAAGAACCACTTCAGGACAGAATCGATTGAGTTCGAAGTTGTCGACTGGAAGTCACAATACCATGCTATACTTGGACGCCCGACGTTCGCTCGATTCATGGCGGTGCCACATACGCATACCTCCAGCTGAAGATGCCTGGACCAAAAGGAGTAATCACAGTCAAGGGAACTTCCAAAAGTCTGACTCTTGTGACCGAGAATTCAGCAAAATCTCTGAGATGTTTGGCATGGAAGCAACACTCGCTGATCTAGCGGTCTCCAACGATCGAACACTTATGCCAGAACACAAAAAGGTGGCAGTCGACAGAGCATTCAATGCCACCAATGACACAAGATCGCATCAGGTGCACCCGACTGACCCGACCAAGACAGTCAATGTCTCGTCGAGTCTGCCTATCGCATAGGAAAGCGCGCTCGTCGAATTCCTCCGTGAGAACTGGGATATATTTGCATGGTGTCCAGCCGACATGCCAGGTATTCCCAGGGAATTCGCCGAGCACTCTCTCCAGTTATTTCCAGATGCTAAACCAGTCAAGCAAACAATGCGCCGCATATCCGGCCCAAAAAGAACTGCAGTCGAAGCCGAAGTCGACAGGCTACTCGCAGCAGGATTCATCAGAGAGATCAAGAAATCACAATGGGTGGCCAACCCCGTACTCGTAGAGAAGAAGCACACAGATATCCTTCGGATGTGCGTAGATTTTACAGCACTCAATAAATGTTGTCCAAAGGATCACTTTCCACTACCTCGAATCGACCAGATCGTCGACTCCACCGCCGGGTGCGCTCGCTTGTCCTTCCTGGATGCTTACTCGGGTTACCACCAGATAAGGATGAAGGAAGAGGATGAAGAGAAAACGGCGTTCATAACCCCACTCGGGGTCTACTGCTACACCACAATGCCTTTCGGGCTCAAGAACGCAGGCGCAACCTACCAGCGCATGATGCAAGATTGCCTCAAGAAGCAAATTGGGCGAAACGTCCAGGTCTATGTAGATGACATCGTCATCACCACAAGAGAGAAAACACACTACTCGATGACTTGCGAGAGACATTCGCAAACCTCAAACGCTTCCACATCAAGCTCAACCCGAAGAAGTGCACGTTCGGCGTGCCAGCCGGGCAACTCCTCGGGTATCTAGTCTCAGCTCGAGGAATCGAGGCAGACCCGGAGAAAATACAGGCCATCTTGACGATGCAAAGGCCTTCAAAGCTCCATGACGTGCAAAATTAGCGGGTCGAGTGGCAGCTCAGTCGATTCATCAGCAAGCTAGGCGAAAAAGCACTCCCGTTCTATCGACTGATGAAGAAAGCAGATAAATTCGAGTGGACGCCAGAAGCCGAAGCAGCCTTCACGGACCTCAAGCGAGTCCTCACAAGCCCTCCAATCCTCGTCGCACCAAGGGAACGCGAGCCATTGTACCTATATGTCTCTGCAACTAACAGGGTGGTAAGCACCGTACTGGTAGTCGAACGAAGGGAGGAGGGACACGCCCAAAGCATACAACGTCCAGTCTATTACTTGAGTGAAGTGCTCTCCACATCAAAGCAGCGGTACCCGCACTATCAGAAGCTGGCTACGCCGTGTTCATGTCCTCAAGGAAGCTGACGCATTACTTCTCCGAGCACCCGATCACTGTAATCAGCACCTCAGGGATCGGGGACATCCTCACAAACCCCAACGCAACTGGGCGAGTAGCAAAATGGCTCATCGAGCTAGCACCAAGAGACATCAAGTATGATTACCCGAAGGCCATCAAAGCACAAGTTTTACCTGACTTCCACACCGAGTGGATTGAAGCTCAGCTCCCAGGAGCACCAGATGTGTCCAACTCATGGACTATGTACTTCGACGGCTCAAAGAAAAACGAAGGCGCAGGCGCAGGTGTTATCCTCATATCACCAAAAGGCGACAAGCTCCGCTACATCCTACAAATGGGGTTCGAGTTCCCGTCCAATAACGAAGCAGAATATGAGGCTCTGATCCATGGCATGAGGATGGCCAAAGCCCTCGGGTGCACTCGACTGATGATCTACGGTGACTCGAATCTGGTGTGCAGCAAACAATGAAGGCCTGTGACGCAATCGCAGATAACATGATCGCCTACCGTGACCTGTACAACATCATGGAGGGCAGCTTCGAAGGCTGCGAGTTGCGGCACATAGGGCGTGAGAGCAATGAAGAAGCAGATAAGTTAGCCAACATTGGTGCGACCAAAGCACCAGTGCCACCTGGTGTCTTCTTCGAGCGCATCGAGCACAGATCCATCAAAAAGAAGCGAGCACTCCTACATCAGCCGCACCAGCCAAGAGCAAAGCACCTAGCACAGAGGACCCGCCAGTCGAGGTACTCCTCATCGAGCCAACTTGGACTCAACCTTTCCTCGCATACATACTCCGCGGCGAGGTACCCGAAGACATAACAGAGTCAAGACGCGTCACTCGACGATCTAAAGCATACACTGTCATCAACGGTGAACTTACAAACGCAGCATATCAGGTATGTTCCAACGTTGCATAGCATTTGAAGATGGCCAAGCCATCCTTCGTGATATTCATGCAGGTACCTGCGGGCATCACGCCAGCAGTCGATCACTCGTAGCCAAAGCCTTTCGCGCAGGCTTCTACTGGCCCACAGCACTCAAAGACGCGGAGGACATAGTCAAAAGGTGCATCGGCTGTCAAAAATTCGCCACAAAGCCGCACGCACCCGCATCGGCGTTGAAGACAATACCATTGGCCTGGCCCTTCGCCCAGTGGGGGCTCGATATGGTTGGGCCACTCAAAAAATCCTCCCATGGAGGGCATACTCACCTTCTGGTGGCGGTCGACAAGTTCACCAAGTGGATTGAAGCAGTACCTATCACAAGTTCGACTGCCACTACAGCAGTCAATTTCATAAAATCCATCATATACCGCTTTGGTGTGCCAAGTAGCATCATCACTGACAACGGTACAAACTTCACGGCTGAGGAATTCAAATCCTTCTGCAAAGAGCAAGATATCACGCTCAATTATGCATCTGTGGCACACCCGCAATCTAATGGCCAAGTCGAAAAGGCCAATGGACTTGTGACAAGCGGAATCAAGAAACGCCTCCTGGTGCCACTCAAAAGGGCCGCGGGTGCTTGGGTAGAAGAGCTCCCGTCTGTGCTATGGAGCCTACGCACAACACCCAACGCCTCAACGCAATTCACTCCATTCTTCATGGTCTACGGCGCAGAGGCAATCCTGCCATCAGACGTAAGGTTCAACGCACCAAGGGTCGAAGCATACAATGAAGACGATGCAGATGAAGCACTCGAAGATGCAGTCGACTTGCTCGAAGAAGCACGCAACACGGCGCTAGCACGCACAGCTGTCTACCAGCAAGATCTACGCAACTATCACAGCCGTCGACTGCGTACCAGGTCCTTCGAGGTGGGCGACTTGGTACTTCGACTGAAGCAAAAGAAGGTGCATAAACTTGCTTCTCCATGGGAAGGACCCTTCATCATCACCGAGGTCATTGGTGGTGGAGCATACAGACTGAAGCACGCGAAGACAGGCGAACTCTCGCACAATCCTTGGAACGTTGCGCAGCTGCGCCGTTTCTATGCTTAGATTGCTCAGTCGCATAATGTAATAGGCACATATGTCGGATGGCTGCAGGTTTCAGACGCGCTCTTTTCCTTACCAGGGTACCTAAGGGGACTGGAAGGTTTTTAATGAGGCGGCCTGCAGCCTAACATTCATAAATGGAATATAGTCAATAAATTCCTCATATTTCTCCCTGTTTACTACTCGCAACCTTAGCCTCACCCGAATACTCGGGGGCTGCGCTACTTCAAAACGTGAGCTCTCGCTCCTTCAAACATAATACCCAGGCGCACTCGAATACTCGGGGCTGGGTCGTACAAAATCATACAAAACCAAAGTTGCTCAATAACATGAGTTGAAGCTTCAAACACCGTAAAAATTCACAGCCTCACTCGAGCACTCGGGGGCTGTAGAATGCATGTTCTATACAAAGTTTTTTCATAAACCCCACTCGATACACTCGGGGGCTGCATACATACAAGTGAACAAATATGTACCAAGTGGCAAAATTTACACTCGGGGCTGTTCCCTATACATAAATACCTAATCTTCTGGTTCGTCCTTGACTGGGAGAACGGGGCCCATAAGTTGAGCGTTATAACACTCAACCAACACCCTCGCATGTTCGACTGTATCGTCCAGATGCGATTGGGACAAGGACGATCCAGGCACGGGTGTACGTAGCTGCAAATTCGGGCGCTGACTTCGGATGTATGCCATCATCGCGTTGGCCCCATCCACAAGCTTCTGGCGATAAAATCTCGAATGGGACCTGCACTCCGGAAAAGCCCGAGCAAAGCGTGGATTCCTTGAGGTTGCGGCCCAGTCGGAAAAGCGTCTGGTTGATTCGACTGAAGGCCGACCTGCATAACTCAAGCAGCATAGTGCTCCGCCACACCCGATCCTGCAGAGTCGCGAGTATGCGTGCTCGGTGCCTTCCAAGCGAAAGTGCTGACGGCCAGTCGTGGGTTCGTCAGTCGCATGGTTCAACTGCTCCTCTACACGAGCCTGCTCCGCCTGGAAATCTGGAACAAAACCTGCAACAACACGCGTTGGATCAACAAAAATGGACAGACTATGAACTCTCCAAAAAATCAAGGCAGTCATGCTTACACTCGAGCTGTCTGTTCACGATCTCCATTTCGCCAAGCACATACTCCTCCCGTTGAGTGGGTAGGGCAGGCCTCGCCCTCATCCTATCCAGCTCACTTCGGGCACTCCCCAGCTCTTGCTCCAGTTTCGCGAGTCGGGCCTTCATATAACGTATTACTGCGGCATCGTTTGCCACCTGAGCTCGAGATCGAGTAGGGGCACGATGCCGCGACGAGCTGGATACAGTGGCGGCTGGCTGTTTCTGTTCCAAACATCATAAAAGTTTCATAAGAAACTCATCACAAAGCTTAGGCGAGTAACAACACACAGCCTTACTGTGACGCCCTGACCCGACTGCTATACAGTGATACTGTGTCCCCGGTTATCCGATACCACCGGACACACTATCAAAGCATAATAGAGAGATCAAGACTTGTGGAACAACTGGCACATCACAGACTCTACGACACAAATCATTATAGTTCAACTCTTATAATAGAGAAAGATAGCAAATGACAACCAGAGGTCACAGACCCAACATTGCAACAAGCGGAAGCAAAATACGTTGTTCTAAACAACAAGATCCAGATTATGCCTAAGAGGCCTACAAATAAACATCCAGCGCCAGCTGTTCCGGGATGTCCCAAGCTGCCACCTGGGAACCCCAGACTACTCGTCGACGTCCACAAGGAACCCACCTTCGAGGGCGGTGAAGTCCTCTCCTGAAAATAAGCAAACGACGTTGAGTTCGACGAACTCGCAAGATTAAGAGCTAATATATGCTCGATGATTGGCTTTCAAAGGTTTTATGGCTAGTTTGCATAAAGCTGGTTTTCTTTAAAAAGACATCTGGCATCGACTAATCAGAATATTTTCAAAATGGGTAAGAAGTTAACTCTTTTCCTTTGATCAACTTCATCAACAACCACCATCAACCACTTCACCTGTCTACGAAGGCACCTCCCGAATCACCCTCGAGGAAGTCAACCTTGCATTCTTGGTAGTACCTCTAGTACTCAGTTTTTAATCATTCCGTTCAAGTTATTCTATGATCCAACTTCACTTCCCAAGTCGTCCATAACCGCGGACACGGCTTTTCGAAAAGATTTACCCTGCAGGGGTGTACAAATGTTTGCCACGCGTACCGTCCGGCCCATTGCCTGGCCTCTAGCTCTCTTCCTGGGAGAGCCGGCTGGGTGGGAGCGGTGTCGACTTCTCCCTCGTTAAGGACTTTCCAGGATCATCAGTGGCGGCAGGACTGCCAGGTGCCCGCGACACCCCGCCCCACGGCCACTCATTTTCCTAATACCACAATCCTCATCTCAGTACATCCCACCATCATCACGCACGCGCAAATGGAAGCCCGAACTAGAGGACCCTGGCTAGCCCGGTCGAGTTATTTAGTCTATGAGGGTTCCTGCACTGCGAATGCATAGGCCTCACGCATGGTTGCACGCTCAGTCTTGGTTCAAGAGGTATAGAACTCGCACCTAGGCGGCGAGAACGAGACAACCCACCACATTCCCCGTGGCCTCTCATCCCCGCCTTTCAGCAATTTATTAACCGTCACCACCATTTTCCATCACATCCGGCCATTCCATCAACTGTTCCATCATTGCAACATCCACCGGCCATTTAAGCATTTAAACTAAGCATGGCTAAGCATATACATAGCAATTATACTTATCTCAGGGCAACACTTCAATCCTATGGATATTAGGAAGGATACAGGTAATGGCAACAGATTTCTAATGCAACTAGTAGGATACTCTAATCCAAGCAAAAGACCTTTGGAACCGAATGCAATATTATAGTGGGGAAAATAATTGCGGAAATATAGGAGGAGACATGCTCAGAGGGGGGATTACGCTTGCCTTGTTCAGCGGGCTGGTAATACGGTTCGTCAGGGTATTGCGGTGGCACCCCGACTGATTGATCTATTGATGCATAAAAACACCGGAAAGACAACAATCAATAAGCACTCATGCATAACAAATGCCATGCTCAAACACATGATGGGATGACATTTTAATGCACTGAACTTAACTGACAAGTTAAATGGGGTGCAAGGAAATATTTCTATTAACTAACACAATTAACCCCATAATTATCTTAGTGTTTCTCCCTAACTTCTAAAAAGTGCAGTACATTAAGTGTGCTCAAATATGCATGCAAATGATGTTAGAATGTAAAGGTAATTCCACTGAACATTTTGGTATATTATTTACAATTTTTGGATCAATATTTAATAAGTTATGGATTTTCCAAAAAGGATTTCTTTTCTGCCATTTTTAGTATTTCATTAAAACAGAGAATAAAATTAATTCCATTCTGCCCAAATAAAATATGGGTGTGTGAATTTTGTTAAGACAAACATTTTGACACCTTATTTGCTCAATTTGGATTAACAGAACAAAAGATATGAATTTTCAAAGTTTCAATTTCATTAATCATTTTCTGTAATTATTTAATAAGTGCAAAATTTATAATACAACATTTATGCCAAACTGAAGTTAAAAGATATAGCACAACCAGATCTACACATAGGAATTTGAATCATTGAATTTGGTTCATTTTTCAATTTACTATGCATTTTAGAAGAAAAGATTTGGATCTGTTTTCAGTTTTCAATTTCTTTTATTTTGCAGAGAAAGGCTGAAACGTTTTTGGCACCGGGCAGTGGCCTACTCGTAGCCACTGACGGGTGGGACCAAGGCCAGGTCAGCAGCCACGTGGGCGGCCATGCGGGCACGCGAGGCCCACGGCCGTTTGACCGCGAGGAAAGCCCGGTCCGGCGCGCTGGGCGCGGTGACCACGGCGGAGCCGCGCACGGCGGCGGCAACAGGAAGCGCGTGCGAGGCCGGGAGGGCACGCGTTCGAAACAGAGCATCACCGAGGCCCTAGTGGCGGCGGGATAGACCGTATGGTCGCCGGAAACAACGACGGCGAGCTCGACTAGCGGCGGCCGAGAGGCGGCGACGGCGCTACGGCGTCCTAGGGGGAGAGGAGGGGGACGAATATGTCCAGGACGTTCGCGTACTCACCCTCGAAGCGTGGGAAGCAACGGCGGCGGCGGAGGAGGACCACAGCGACGGCGTGAAGCTCGGCGGTGCGCGTCGGGGTCGGAGAAGAAACTGCACGGCGGCGTCGATTGCGGGCTCCTCCCGTCGATTCCTCGGGCGGTGAAGGAGAGGAGAACACGGCGGAGAGACTGGTGGGCTTCGATCTGTACGGGGTGCTCTCAATCGTCGGCGACGAGCTCGGCGGCCGGCGGCTTGGTTTCGGCCATGGAGAAAAAGGGAACGAGAGGGAGAAATATCTGGGGACAGGAGCAGAGGAGCGGCCTCGTGGTGCTCTTATGCTCCTCGCAGGGCAGAGGAGTGGAGGGGGGCCTGGCGAGGCGTGGCAGGGCGTCGTGGGGGGCCTCCTTCTCCCGCCGGCAATGGCGCGTCCGTGTCGGGCGGGAGGAGAGAGACGACAACAATTTCGAAAAACCCCCTGGCACCTTTCTCCCTTTTACATCGAAGTCCTTTTCTGCTTTGTAATACTAAAACATCACTGGTTTTGAATTAATTGGGGCACTTAAACACTTTCAAAAATTCTGTAAATTTTTGTGCAGGTTCCCCTTGTCATCTAGAGGCTCCACAAAAATTGATGGTTAAGAATAAAATGTTTTGCCCCACATTTGTTCATAGGGTTTAAAATATGGCATTTTGCTAAATTTCCAAATGTTATTACTTTAGCAACCTTTTAAGCATGTGCAAAATATTGTTTTTGAACCCTAGGAACTTCCTTGACAAATATGGAAGTTTATTTGAATTGGTTTTGTCACAAACAAACTCATTTGGATTTAGATTGTTTGGAAACAATTGTTGCCTTTGTTTCCATTGGTTTTTAATTTGTTTTCCAAATCTTTGTTTCAATTTGAGCACTTAAGCAAATAATGCCATGATGCACGAATGAAAGGCAAAAGTGGAAATTTTATTCACAAAATTCCAGTTCACAAACTTGGGGCTGTTACAATTCTACCCCCCTTACAAGAATCTCGTCCCGAGATTCTTAGAGTAGGAAAGAGGGAGAAGGGTTACGAGGAACTACACGATCTTCTCGCTTCAGGTGGCTTCCTTCGTGAAGAGGTTGCCGGAGGGCATCATGAAGATCTTCATCGGCTTCACTTCGAGGTCACTATCAACGTACACCATCGGAAAGAAGGAAACCTCTCCGGAAGGATGGGTCTTTGTAAAGATACAACGGCCGAGAGAACTAACAGTTAGGAGACACATGCGTTTGACGGGAGATTGATAAGGAGTTTCCAGTTGGTAGACAACTGTTTCTCGAAGATTCAGAATATGAACTTTGCACAAGGCATAAAATTTCTGAGGGAGAGTGTCGAAACAAGATTCCAACAGATGAAGAGGTAACTTGTACTAGTCGGCTTGAGTAGAACTTTCCTCACGGAGGAGCATTTCGGATCACTAGAGAAGGATCGGGAAGCTAGATCGAGAACTTGAAAAACTCCGCAAACGTTAGTATTGGGAACACTTCTTGATTTTCCAAACATCGGGTCAAGCTTCTTGAGGATCACCAACTGTCGTTTCTGATTGAGATTCAGATCTGGTCGGGTGTAGAGATACTTCGGACTCCACAGGTATGAATAGGAAGTCTTTGCAGAGTATACCCACGGATTACAATTGACAGAACCCCAAGAGTTGGACTACAAGGTTAAACTCCAAAGGAGGGACTAGATTGGGGAACTCGCGTATTAACAACTGGTCAGAGAACAACTGTTCTACCTGAATATTCTGCAGCGAGACACAATTTAATTCTTGAGGGGAAACACCATAGAAGACAAAGAAGTTCTCAGACTTCCTCTCTTTTTGGAACAATTGAGTCAGTGACTTGGATGCATAGAGGAAATTCTCAAGGAATGGAGGTAACAACATACCGTTCCACGAATCTTCTGCGTACGCATGATTGACTTAAGATGATTCCGAGGAAACTAGACAATTTACTCAGATCCACGGCGACATCTTTCAGCAATTGCACGTGAACCAGGGAGAGTCACTTCTAACTTCCAGAACACATACCTTGTGACGACACAAAGTTAGTTCCAACAACTTTCCAATGCTAACGCCCAATATCCAATATGAATCTCCTCAAACATGGAGAAAATAAGAATGTAGTTGATGGGCTCAACAACAAACTTATTCAAATACTCCAAGACGGTAGACTCAAAAGTCACAGGAACGGGGCATGAGTATTGGTCAGACTACCACATTCAGTAGGTTAGCCTGAGTTTGATTTGACGATAGCCCAATTCAAATCAAAAGATTTGTAGGAGAGCATATCCACAAAGGAGATACCACCTTGCTTCGACACGAACAGACTAGACATCCCCTTGAGAAGGAACTATGGATAGAGCTCTTGTCTTTCAACTCTCCAATTTGTTTAAGCTCAACCGAATAATTCTGGACATCCAGCACGACTTTCCTGGAGAAAGGAGTTGTTCAGAGAACCAGCTTACTCATAAGCTCGACATCACGATCAGGTGACAACCTGGCGATAGTTCTGGAAAGACCCCCAGAATATCACGATCCACATATAGGATATCACGACATACCGGTGGATCTTGAGTTCAAGAGAGAATCATGCCTTTCAAGGCACAACGAGGTGGTCTTGGGAGCTTCGGCACGAACCTAGCTCTTTGACCGAGGGAGTGCATCAGAGCCAACTGACTTGGTAGCACTGTCAAACTCAGCTTCTTGATTGGCTAACTAATCACGCTAAGGAGGGCAATGGATATCCCTGGATTCCCGCACAGTAAGAACTGCTAAGAATATCCGATAGCCACATCATTACTCACGACTTATCACTCTGAAGTAATAAGTCACTCGGAGATCGGAGAGTAACAAAGTGTAAGAGCATCACTTCATCAAGATGATCATGACACTCAGCACGACCCCTTGATATAAAAGAGTGGGACACTCTAAGGTGGAGCAGAACAAAAGCTAAACAAGGCCCTCATTCTGAAGATTACAATACTTTAACCTGGTCCGAGAAGTGGACAAGGTACTGGAGTTTGTTTCTCCTAACAAGACGAAGTGGAAAGTCTTGACGGATCAAGCGAGTGACTTGCATCGGATCATACTAATGCACGATAGAACTTTACTGTCAACTGACAGACAAAGGTCGGAAATCAGATCAGAGTAAGAAACATGCTCAGGAGAAACCTAGGATGTTGAAGATGCACCGGTTATTACTCAATTGTGATAACCAAGCCCAGAAAAAGGAGAGATGCAGCCGAGTCACAAACATAGATAGGGGATTTGCTAAGAGAATTCTGGTCATAACCCAGATCATTCCAGGACAGAATCCCCAGTTATGGCAGAGTTAAAGTTACATAGTCAGCTGAGGTGTGGGAAAGTAAGGTTCAACCATTTACCACACAGACCACAAAAGGACTTGGGTTACAGGTCAGCTTCATGCGCCGAGAATCATAAATGGCATAACGATCACATGGGTAACAACCCACACAATTCATCATACCAGAATCACAGCACAATCCGGGACCTTCTGTTCAAGACCTTGGGCTAACACCCGAAGAAAGGAACAATGATTAGACGCGGTACGGATACAAGATTCGTAAACCTTTTAGATGATATCGGATTGTATCGCAGCGGGAGCAACTGGACACATAACACTAAAGGTGGAACCCAACCGCGAGATCCTAATAATTTGAAGTAACAGATGAGAAGTAAAACCTTTAACTCAAATCGAGGTAAGATTGCTCCGAGATTAGAGTGTAACCAGGTAAGGAGTAAAAAGAATCCTAAGATGGTTTTCACAACTCATTTTTAGGTTAAAATATTTTCACAAACACTAGACTCAACGTCGACCAGTAGAAGGGTTTCCTACAGGCAGTCCTGCTCTGATACCAACTTGTGACGCCCTGACCCGACTGCTATACAGTGATACTGTGTCCCCGGTTATCCGATACCACCGGACATACTATCAAAGCATAATAGAGAGATCAAGACTTGTGGAACAACTGGCACATCACAGACTCTACGACACAAATCATTATAGTTCAACTCTTATAATAGAGAAAGATAGCAAATGACAACCAGAGGTCACAGACCCAACATTGCAACAAGCGGAAGCAAAATACGTTGTTCTAAACAACAAGATCCAGATTATGGCCTAAGAGGCCTACAAATAAACATCCAGCGCCAGCTGTTCCGGGATGTCCCAAGCTGCCACCTGGGAACCCCAGACTACTCGTCGACGTCCACAAGGAACCCACCTTCGAGGGCGGTGAAGTCCTCTCCTGAAAATAAGCAAACGACGTTGAGTTCGACGAACTCGCAAGATTAAGAGCTAATATATGCTCGATGATTGGCTTTCAAAGGTTTTATGGCTAGTTTGCATAAAGCTGGTTTTCTTTATAAAAGACATCTGGCATCGACTAATCAGAATATTTTCAAAAGGGGTAAGAAGTAAACTCTTTTCCTTTGATCGACTTCATCAACAACCACCATCAACCACTTCACCTGTCTACGAAGGCACCTCCCCGAATCACCCTCGAGGAAGTCAACCTTGCATTCTTGGTAGTACCTCTAGTACTCAGTTTTTAATCATTCCGTTCAAGTTATTCTATGATCCTACCTTCACTTCCCAAGTCGTCCATAACCGCGGACACGGCTTTTCGAAAAGATTTACCCTGCAGGGGTGTACAAATGTTTGCCACGCGTACCGTCCGGCCCATTGCCTGGCCTCTAGCTCTCTTCCTGGGAGAGCCGGCTGGGTGGGAGCGGTGTCGACTTCTCCCTCGTTAAGGACTTTCCAGGATCATCAGTGGCGGCAGGACTGCCAGGTGCCCGCGACACCCCGCCCACGGCCACTCATTTTCCTAATACCACAATCCTCATCTCAGTACATCCCACCATCATCACGCACGCGCAAATGGAAGCCCGAACTAGAGGACCCTGGCTAGCCCGCTCGAGTTATTTAGTCTATGAGGGTTCCTGCACTGCGAATGCATAGGCCTCACGCATGGTTGCACGCTCAGTCTTGGTTCAAGAGGTATAGAACTCGCACCTAGGCGGCGAGAACGAGACAACCCACCACATTCCCCGTGGCCTCTCATCCCCGCCTTTTAGCAATTTATTAACCGTCACCACCATTTTCCATCACATCCGGCCATTCCATCAACTGTTCCATCATTGCAACATCCACCGGACATCTAAGCATTTAAACTAAGCATGGCTAAGCATATACATAGCAATTATACTTATCTCAGGGAAACACTTCAATCCTATGGATATTAGGAAGGATACAGGTAATGGCAACAGATTTCTAATGCAACTAGTAGGATACTCTAATCCAAGCAAAAGACCTTTGGAACCGAATGCAATATTATAGTGGGGAAAATAATTGCGGAAATATAGGAGGAGACATGCTCAGAGGGGGGATTACGCTTGCCTTGTTCAGCGGGCTGGTAATACGGTTCGTCAGGGTATTGCGGTGGCACCCCGACTGATTGATCTATTGATGCATAAAAACACCGGAAAGACAACAATCAATAAGCACTCATGCATAACAAATGCCATGCTCAAACACATGATGGGATGACATTTTAATGCACTGAACTTAACTGACAAGTTAAATGGGGTGCAAGGAAATATTTCTATTAACTAACACAATTAACCCCATAATTATCTTAGTGTTTCTCCCTAACTTCTAAAAAGTGCAGTACATTAAGTGTGCTCAAATATGCATGCAAATGATGTTAGAATGTAAAGTTAATTCCACTGAACATTTTGGTATATTATTTACAATTTTTGGATCAATATTTAATAAGTTATGGATTTTCCAAAAAAGATTTCTTTTCTGCCATTTTTAGTATTTCATTAAAACAGAGAATAAAATTAATTCCATTCTGCCCAAATAAAATATGGGTGTGTGAAGTTTGTTAAGACAAACATTTTGACACCTTATTTGCTCAATTTGGATTAACAGAACAAAAGATATGAATTTTCAAAGTTTCAATTTCATTAATCATTTTCTGTAATTATTTAATAAGTGCAAAATTTATAATACAACATTTATGCCAAACTGAAGTTAAAAGATATAGCACAACCAGATCTACACATAGGAATTTGAATCATTGAATTTGGTTCATTTTTCAATTTACTATGCATTTTAGAAGAAAAGATTTGGATCTGTTTTCAGTTTTCAATTTCTTTTATTTTGCAGAGAAAGGCTGAAACGTTTTTGGCACCGGGCAGTGGCCTACTCGTAGCCACTGACGGGTGGGACCAAGGCCAGGTCAACAGCCACGTGGGCGGCCACGCGGGCACGCGAGGCCCACGGCCGTTTGACCGCGAGGAAAGCCCGGTCCGGCGCGCTGGGCGCGGTGACCACGGCGGAGCCGCGCACGGCGGCGGCAACAGGAAGCGCGTGCGAGGCCGGGAGGGCACGCGTTCGAAATAGAGCATCACCGAGGCCCTAGTGGCGGCGGGATAGACCGTATGGTCGCCGGAAACAACGACGGCGAGCTCGACTAGCGGCGGCCGAGAGGCGGCGACGGCGCTACGGCGTCCTAGGGGGAGAGGAGGGGGACGAATATGTCCAGGACGTTCGCGTACTCACCCTCGAAGCGTGGGAAGCAACGGCGGCGGCGGAGGAGGACCACAGCGACGACGTGAAGCTCGGCGGTGCGCGTCGGGGTCGGAGAAGAAACTGCACGGCGGCGTCGATTGCGGGCTCCTCCCGTCGATTCCTCGGGTGGTGAAGGAGAGGAGAACACGGCGGAGAGACTGGTGGGCTTCGATCTGTACGGGGTGCTCTCAATCGTCGGCGACGAGCTCGGCGGCCGGCGGCTTGGTTTCGGCCATGGAGAAAAAGGGAACGAGAGGGAGAAATATCTGGGGACAGGAGCAGAGGAGCGGCCTCGTGGTGCTCTTATGCTCCTCGCAGGGCAGAGGAGCGGAGGGGGGCCTGGCGAGGCGCGGCAGGGCGTCGTGGGGGGCCTCCTTCTCCCGCCGGCAATGGCGCGTCCGTGTCGGGCGGGAGGAGAGAGACGACGACAATTTCGAAAAACCCCCTGGCACCTTTCTCCCTTTTACATCGAAGTCCTTTTCTGCTTTGTAATACTAAAACAGCACTGGTTTTGAATTAATTGGGGCACTTAAACACTTTCAAAAATTCTGTAAATTTTTGTGCAGGTTCCCCTTGTCATCTAGAGGCTCCACAAAAATTGATGGTTAAGAATAAAATGTTTTGCCCCACATTTGTTCATAGGGTTTAAAATATGGCATTTTGCTAAATTTCCAAATGTTATTACTTTAGCAACCTTTTAAGCATGTGCAAAATATTGTTTTTGAACCCTAGGAACTTCCTTGACAAATATGGAAGTTTATTTGAATTGGTTTTGTCACAAACAAACTCATTTGGATTTAGATTGTTTGGAAACAATTGTTGCCTTTGTTTCCATTGGTTTTTAATTTGTTTTCCAAATCTTTGTTTCAATTTGAGCACTTAAGCAAATAATGCCATGATGCACGAATGAAAGGCAAAAGTGGAAATTTTATTCACAAAATTCCAGTTCACAAACTTGGGGCTGTTACACTTACAAGCAGAATCATAACGAGGAAACTAAATTCATACAAAGGTAGCAAAAGCACATGCATACTCGCATGGTCATAAGTTTAATTACAAGGCATAAAAAGGCGCGGCTGCCCTACTTCTCGGACATCGACTCCGACCTAGCCCTACTCGCACGGGCGGCGACCTCTGCTGCCCGGCGCTCCATGGTAGCCATAAATATTTCAGCCAACTTCGCGGCTGGCTCGTTCACATGCTTTAGGGACACCAGCTTCCCGCCCGGCTTGCGAGGAAAGTCAGACAGAGCGGCTTTGAAGTCACCCTCTATCCCATGACCTAAAAGGAGTTTGAGGG
The DNA here is from genome assembly GCA_947311845.1 of Poa pratensis. Taxonomy (NCBI): domain Eukaryota; kingdom Viridiplantae; phylum Streptophyta; class Magnoliopsida; order Poales; family Poaceae; genus Poa; species Poa pratensis. Next base: position 45,584,560 of record CAMZMU010000043.1, read on the forward strand.
TGGTCTCTGAGCCGCGTACCGTCAAAGCGCGAGAAAAGTTCATCATAGTCGAAGTTCCCGGGCCCAGGATGTCGGCGAAGCCATCCACAGTCGAAGGAGGTTGGCTAGACGGAAACACGTCCTTGTACACGGCGCCGAGCGTGCTCGTAGACTTGGCGAGTGCATCCTTGGCTTGGGTGGAGACGACATCCAGGTCGCCGATCGCGCGGTCAAGGGACAAATCGCCACTCGACTGGTCTACAGGTGCCGGTGCGCCAACAGCTCCTTCAAAAAAGCAGAAAGAACAGAAAATTTTACACAACATTCAGTGGCAAAAAGAAGTAGACAAAAAGTGAAAGATTCAACTCACCGCCTACGTCTCGGGTGAGGCTCGCCAAGCGCTCAGCATAATTTTTCTCGCGCAAAGCAGCGGAGTTCTTGGCATCATCCAAGGCCTTCTTCGACTCAGCGCGATGTTTGGCGAGTGCGTCTTCTAGCTCTTTAACCCGGGACTCAGGTTGCCTTTTCACCTGAGATAGATGGACAGATGTCATTCACAATCGACAAAGCAAAGACATACAGAAGTCAAACACACTTACGGCTGAGTTGCTCCATGATAGCGCGCATGTTATCCCTCTCCTGTTCAACCTGGACAAACGCCTTGCCTGATTCCACCAGGTTGAGGTAGAAGGGCTGCATGCACATGGAACAAGCATAAGCTATACACAAATAGTCCCAGAGTGAGGACTCGACAAACGACACTTACGTGTTCAACCCAAGGCGCAGGCTTGGCAGCAGAAGTCCCAATTTGCGGAGTTGACGCACTCGCGATCTTGGCGGCCTCAAGGGTAGTAGCCGTGGCTACTGTTCTCACAACCTCAGCCGCAACAGGGGAAGCTTCTGGCTGATCTGGAGTCGAAGCTCTCTCGGTTGGAGGAGTTGGAGGTCGCACAGTCTCAGCACTGCGAGCGACAGAGGAAATACAGCATAAGCAAGACTATCAACAAGCAGAAATTTAAGTACAAAACGTTCAGACGCAAACCTGTGCTCTTCTTCCTCCTCGCTGTCGGGGTCGTCAAACATTGGGCCTCCAAACTGTAGCTCCTCACCCGACTTGGGAGGAGGAGCTGAGCACAATGGACTCACATCCAGAGGAGCGGCCTTGGCAGAAGGTGAGGAGGTCGAATCTTCATCATCCCTCAGCTCATCCTCTTTTGCGGGTGAGCTCATGGAGGAAGACGCAACTTGTGCCGCCCGACGGCGCTTGCGAGTAGGGACCTCGCTCACATCATCAGTCGTCACAAGCTCCTTGTCCTGTGCTTCTTCAACCCCTTCCTCTTCAACCTCTTCTTTGGGAGATGTAGTAGCCGAAGGAAGAGGCGATTCATCTCCTCCCTTCGCTTCTACCGTCACCTCTGTTTCATGAGTTGGGCCATCTTCAGGAAGAGGAGGAAGGGTTGAGGTGGTCGAGTGGACCTGCACACAAAATACAGCAGTCGAAGTCACAAAGATGCATAGCAGAATAACAAAAACAGGAGATCATAAACTTATAGATTCACTAACCTCTGGCAAAGGCTTTTCAGCCGTATAAGGAGCGACGGGGCAGTCGACGTTGCAGGGCTCGCTGGATTTTGTGCTGGTGATGGACCGCACATGTGCCACCAGCTCGCTCCTAGACAGCTCCTCCTTGTTCATCCGAGTGGAGTCGAGTGGGCCTTCATACTGCCACATAGGGTGAGCGCGAGCGCGGAGCGGCCACACCCGCATCTTCACAAAGGTGGCAATTAGATGCACACCAGTGACGCTGTTAAGCAGTCCTCCAATCGTCTCCAGCAGAGGCGCCGCTTCCGCCACTTCTTCAGTCGAAAGTTCATGGTCCCAGGCCTTCGTCCTAGCGGCTATACCAGCAGTCGAAAATGCTGGGGCCCCTTCCTGGTCGACTAGCACATAGAACCACATTTTCCTCCACCCTTGCGCCGAGTCGACTGGCTTCAGGGCAAAGTATCGGGTGTCGCTGCGTACTTGGATCTGAAGGCCTCCAACTGGGTAGGTTCGGCCGCCTCGGTTGTTGGGCCTGACCATGAAGATGGATTTCCAAAGAGCCCAGCTGGGAGCAACTCCCAGGAAACACTCGCACAATACCATGAAGCAGGCAATGTGCATAATGCCGTTTGGGGTGAGATCATGGATCTGCACTCCATAGGCGTACAACAAACCACGAACGAAATCGTGGAGGGGAAAAGATAGACCCCTAGGCAAGAACTCCGCAAAACATACGCGCTCGTTTGCGCGAGGCTCGAGGAGTACCTCTTTCGATGGCGCGCGGACGGTAAGCTGGTCCGCCGGCGGCAGCAATCCGTCCTCGCGGAACTTCTCGAGGTGGGCTGCCTTGATTGTGGACTTCATCCAGTCACCGTCGCTCTTCTTGAGGTCGACGGCGGCCACAGATGCGCCAGCCGCAGCTTTCTTCCCCTTCAGATCGGCCGCGTCAGTCGCGGGCGCGTCGGTGGCAGAGGCTTTCCTCTTTGGCGCCATGGCGGTGGTGGCTAGGGAGAGCAGCAAAAGCTTGGGCGCAAGAAACAATGGAGCAGGAGCGCGAGGAAGATGGAACAGGGGCGGCGCGCAGAGCAAATGGCTAGTAAAAAACAATGCCAGCGCCGTTTCCCTATTTACCTCAAATCAAAGGCAATCACAGCCATTCAGATCCTAAACCGTGCGCTACGCACGCAATCTCACCGTACACGTGGCAAACGCGGAGGGCAACCGTCGCCGGCCACTCCGCCCACTACGCACGCAAAAAGAGGAGCCATAATCACCTCTCCGGAAAAAGTGGGCCCGAGTGGTCAAATCAAGTCCAAACTGCACCGTCGTTCGGTCAGCTCTGCACAAATGGGCCCACCTATGTGTCACGTCCCATCCATCGCAGCATAACGCACGCCACGCGTGTCAGATGGCGCAGTCGCCACAAAACGTCATCCATGACGTCGTCACAAGAACTTTGATCAGAAATACGTTCGAATCCGCTCAACGCGTATTGGTCACTCGATTGCATTGTTTGGTTTGGGTGTGAAAAAGCAATGATAAGTTAAAATTGGTCACTCGACCGTTCCTTCGGCTGATTCCATATTACTCCCATCGGGAGCGTATCAAAAATTTCTTCGACTAAAGATGCTCAAGACAATGATTTTGAGATTATCCTCCATTACAAGTAATAAAGCACAATCTCGGGGGCTACTCCCATCGGGAGCGCTGTCGCGCACCCGATATAATAAACGTCAAAAGGTCAGTCGACAAATGCATCGACTCCGTTCGTATGCGAAATCATACTCGAAACATTCCCGAGTTGCGTCCGTCGCAAATACCTCGGATGCTGCACGCGTAGTGCAAAGGTAAGACCCGCCGAACTTTTGAGCTGGGCTAAGGACCGTTCCAGCAACGTCAATCCTTATACTTTCCGTGTCAGCAGACATGATGAAAAATCCCGACGGACGCGTTGGGTAAAATTCAAAGTTATACTGCAGATCGACTCAGTAAGACCTCAAGCGGCCTAGTCGAATCTGACCAGTTTGTTCCAGATTCGAGTCCGGGGACTCGAGTTTGATTGAAATCTAGTAAGGTTTTACCCGAATGTGTAGTTAACCAGTCCCGATCCGTCGAGTGTACTGGGCCTGCTAAGCTATTATCCCTTGATCTTCATAAGCAAAAACCACAGTCGATGAAATACTCGACATAGCCAACATGTGCTATTCATACAGGAATTCCAATTATAATATACATAATACAAAGCATATGACGTGCACTTACGAACGAGTCCATGCCCGATTCTTCGAGCCAGACAAGTACTCGGGGGCTACTGACAAGGGTATACATCTCGGGTACCCTACCGTGAGGGTACCTGGTGCACGTGACGACTAAGACCCAATAGCGAAGAGCCTATTCGAAGCCCAAGACAAGAGGCCCAAGAAGATGGAGTACCCTCCAAGATTAGGCATAGTCGGTTTAGACTTTCCTTACATGTAAACTAGGTCGGTTACAAACTCTCGAGACCCAGCCTATTTAAAGGCTGGGAGGGGTGCCGATCTAGGACCAAGCCATACTCAAACCACCAAAGCTCTAGCGAGATCGATACCTCGCCGGAGCTCCCCTGTAATCGCATAATCCACACAATCAATACCAGACAAGCAGGAAGTAGGGTCTTTACCTCCACCCGAGGGGCCTGAACCTGGGTAAATCTTTGCCTCTGCTTGTCAGCCGACGAAACTACCAGTACTACCACGTTCTATCCCCATAATCTCAACCCTAGGTCCTTAACCATGGGATTTGATGAGGGTACACCTCGTCACAAGGACTGCTTGGCCTGACCGATGCACTTACGTAGCTCAAATCAGAACACTCAAAAATGATGAAAGATATATAAAAATCTCAGGTTTACATACAAAAAATTTAATATCAAGATCAGACTCTGGCGATTTTAAAGATTTTCTACACTAAAGCACATAAATCTGTTTCTGGATAACAAACCAAACTTTGTGATCTTTCTTACCATTAGAGGCTACTCTTGGCACGAAAACAAAAATGAAGCATACAAAGGGGTTGTTACAGAAGTAAAAAAAATCCAAGACTCAACAAAAGCAAAAGAAAACAAAAAGCAAAAAGGAAATGGGTTTCCTCCCATAAGCGCTTTTTTTAACGCCTTTTAGCTAGGCAAAAAGCAAGAATCAAGTATTATCAGTATTACCAACATCAAAATCATGAAGAATTTCTTCAATAGAGAAAATAGATATACCGAGATGGCTCTTAGCTGGTTTCTTAGTATCAACATTTTTAGGAGCAAGATTAAGGCCCTTGGTCTCCCCCACGCATGATTCATCAATAATCCTATTAAGAACTACCTTTTCAAGTCTCTTAAGTTCCTCTTTATCAGGTGGTGTAAATTTTGGTTGAGGAACCTTGGGCACATACATAAACTTAGGTCCCTTACCTACTGGTATTTCTTTCTTTTTAGTTTTTAATGAAGAGAAAGTTGTCCCCAAATTATCAATTACCTCCTCTAATTTATCAATTCCTGAGGGTTGATCATTATTGAATTTAATGGTTTCTAAGATATTGATCCTTTTACTAATATGCTTCTAAGACCCATCAAGTTTATTAGTATTATCACAGAGCTTCTTATCTATCTCATTTATCTTATCAATGCTTGGAAAATTCTTCTCTATAATGTCCAATCTTTCTATAATGTGCTCCAAAGTAATTGAAGTTTTAGTGTCCTCTATAGGTGGGGTTCCAACTAAACTTTCTATAACATTGTAAGCTTCCAAGGTGTGAGTGCCTAAGAATTTTTCACTTGTTAAAGTGCTAGGATATACCTATACCAATTTGTAATGCCAACATAAAAATTTCTAAGAAGAATAGTAGTTGATTGCTTTTAAATGGATCTATGTTGAGCATCACTAATTCTATACCAAGCATTTTTTAAACTTTCTCCACCTCTTTGTTTGAAGGTGAGAACCTCAGCCTCAGGTGTCATAGTAAAAGGAGTAGAGCTAGACATGATAACTAAGCAAAAGGTAAAAGAAGGCAAAACAGGAAAAAAAACTAGAAGCTGAAATTTTAATTACTCTTTTGTGTTTTTTATTTTTAGATAAAACAAGAAAGCAAAACAAGACTAAACTAAAGTAAACTAAGCAAGACAAGAACAAAATAGAGAGAGAGGTATTGTGTAACTCCCCTTTGCTGAAACTTGCAAGTCCCGGGCAACGGTGCCAGAAAAGTGCTTGATGGCGTGGATCACACACCCGTTGGGAAGCCCAAGAGGAAGGTGTGAAGCAGCGTAGTAGCAAGTATCCCTCAATTATGAAACCAAAGTTTATCGAACCAGTAGGACTTGAAAGGCTTCAGCACGGTGTCAATCCTGGCGCTAGCAAGTGACGTGGACCTACACACAACACAGACACTCAACTTTGCCCCAACGTTTCAGGAAGGTTGTAAATCTTTCTGTCTTGCTGAAAACAAAGACATGTGGTAACTCTCCGATCCATGTGGTAACTCTGGCCACAAGACGTATGGTGTGAAAAACAAGTATGAAAGCAAAAAGGAACAGCGATCAAGTGATGATTGAAAGCAATGGAAACAGTGTTGTAAACATTGTAAAAGAATGGACCGGGGGCCATAGTTTCACTAGTGGTGTCTCTCCATAAAATAGTAAACATGCAAGGTGAACAAATTACAGCTAGGCAATTGACAAATTATGAGGGCATGACAATGCTATTATGACAAGATATAGTTCACTGTAATATTTAATTGGGCATTACGTCAAAATACATAGACCGCTATCCAGCTGCATCTATGACTAATAATCCACCTTGGGATCGCTATCCAGCCTGTCACCCAAAAGTATTAAGTTGCAAGCAACAGATTATTGCAATAAGCAAAGTGCATAATGTAAGCAATGGTTATATACATATAGCAACATCACATCCTTGGTCTTAGTCGTTTCTGTCGTCTCGAGCCCAGACTCACAGGAGGCATGAAGCTGCTATCTAGCATAAATACTCCCTCTTGAAGATACAAGCAATCACTTGGCCAGAGTTATCACATGGATCAGAGAGCATGCAAGATCTTAAATAAAACATATATATGATAACAAGTAGATGAATAAACTGATTATAATTTCACAATTCATTGGATCCCAGCAAACACAACATGTAGCATTACAAAATAGTGATCTTGATCATGTTAGGCAGCTCGCAAGATCTAAACATGGTAGCACAAGGAGAAGAGACAACCATTTAGCTACTGCTGTGGACCCGTACTCCAAGGATGAACTACTCACGCATCACTCCGGAGGCAGGCATGATGATGTAGAAGCACTCCGGTGATGATCACCCCTCCGACAGAATGTCGGGAAGAGTTTCAGAACCCTCCCGAACTACGGTTCGCGTTGACGGCGGCCTCAGATATCTTTCGTGTAAATTGTTGGGTGTTTTAGGGTTTCGGGGACGAGGAGAATATATACACGAAGAGGCGGTAGCCAGGTGGGCCCACCCTGGGTCGCGCCCTAGGGTCGCCTCGTCCATTGGGGTGGCCCCTCCGGCTGATTTTTGGACTATGTCTTCTCTTCGACAAATAAATGAGTCCTGTGAATTTTCATGTCTTTCGGAGAATATTTACTTAATAATTTTTTTAAAACAAAAAGATAGCAAAAAAACAGGAACTGGCACTGAGCATATTGTTTGAGACGTTAATATAAATTTAGCATGTAAGGGAACATTATTATTAATAATAAGAACATGCCCTAAAATGATATAAATTTATAATAAGAACATGTAACATTAATATAAAATAAGTATGTAACAATCAAAAATTATAAATATGTTTGAGACGTATCAGTATGGCGCACAAATGATGAGTGAACTTAATTAATACTTGTTAGAGCACGGACGGAGCTTCCTTGAGGGACTGGGTGAGCTAAAAAGTGAAACTATTTCACTAATTATTATCATGCTTATCTATAGAGAATGAGTCTAATGTAAAAGAAAAAATATAGAGATGACCCACTGAGGTGGGCCGGGCTACCATTTCTAAATGTGAAGGCTGATGGAGCGACATGAATACAACAACGAACACAAATCACTTCGTATCACCACTAATATAAAAAGGCAGAGAGAGGGTCATCCAAATGATCCTAGCCCCACATCGACTAATCGAACGGATATAACGAGGACTGACCACGGTTCCGCCGAACGGAACAAATCGTCGATCCCCAGTCGTCCCCTCCTTCTGGTTTCCAATTTATAACAAGAACGCCGCTGCCTGCCAGCCTCCATCCCCGCACGCCGCCGCCGCCCACCAATCCCGTTCCAAACCGCGCCATCGCCGCCGCCTTGCCAGGCAGTCGCCCTGCACGCCGACGCCACCCTGCGAAACACGGCGGCTTCCGGAAACACACGCGGCGCGGATTCAGAAGCCTTCACCGCAATCCTCTGGGCGCCGGAGACGCACCAGCGGCGGCCTCCCTTCTTCCGTGTAGCCGCTGACGCAGACGCCGACGCCGCCGTCCCTCCATGCAGCAGGCCACTCGTAAGCTGCCGTTTCCTCCACAAACTGCAGCAACGCGGCGCATGGGCTCGCAGGAGAGGCACGCGGCCGGATGCAGTGCATGGATGCCCAGGTCAGTAACGGATTTCAACCTTTTTTATCTCTCTTTCGTTGGCTCCTCACAATGTTAGTCCTCGCGTACGTGCGCGTGTGCCGCATATGATCTCGGCGAGCTCCGACTTCTAGGCTACAACTTTACATCCACACTACAAGAAATATGTCAACTAGTGACTCACAAATTTGGTCACTAAAAGGTCATAATTTTTCATCTATGACCAAAATCTGAAGGTCACATACGGAGCGTCTCAAACGGTCATATGTGACCTTTTTTTTGAATTGGTCATAACCATCTATGACCAAATCAGAGGGTCATAACTCTTATGACCAATTTATTTGGTCACGCGCTGTCTGGCGTAGCCACGTCAGATCCTACGTGGCCAATCCTACGTGGCAAGATTGTGACCAAATCAGAAGGTCATAGAACAGATTCAGCCCAGTCCAGTTCAGTGCTTTACATGGGCCAAGCCCAAAAATTCAGCCTATATATTTTTTTTCCCTGTTAATTTTGTTCAGCTACATGGGCCAAGCCCAACATTTCCGCCTTTTATTTTTGGGCCGTGCCTTTTTATTTTCATTTAGAAATGGATCCCACTTGTCAGTTCCTGGTCGGTGGGTCCCAATTGTCAGCGTCTAGTGGGTGGGTCCCAATTTTCAATCTAGTATTCTTCAGATTTTAATTTTCCAGTAAATAAATAACCAATATTTAAATCGGAACAGACAAAAAACAGTAGTACTTCAAACAGATCAACTGCCAAACTTGGTACATTATACTAAAACATTGTTCACGTCAGGTTTTTACAATCAAATATACTTCACATATGGCATCCAGCTACCAAAACACAATTAAATATACAAACATAACTAACTATCGATCTATGACTAGCTCCAATGATGTAGAGCTCTGCTTCTTACAACTTCTTCGTCCTCGAGCTCGCGACAAAAGATGCACCAAGGAAAGCTTCTGCATGTTACAGAACAAAAAAAATGGTTAGAGGCAAGACAGTTTCTGGCTGGGGAGTAATATATGCAAACAAATCTCAGATATATTTTGTTTCAAATCATATTTGCAAACATAGTGTTAACAACAGAATTGAGCAAAGACGAAAACATGAACTAGTAGAGGAATTTCAGGTGGAAGCTTTTCAAATGAAGCTCACGACATATCATTCTCAGACAACCGGCTGAAAAAAGGGGCAGAACCAAGCAAATATAATGTCTAACAAAGGAATTTTTCTCTTGACACGATGTTCTACAACAAAAGCACGATGATTTATGATTCTGGTAAATAAAGCAGCAAAAGATGATACAAGTAACAGAAAATATGACGTTTATGTATTTCCACAAGTTAGATTTCATAAGCTTTCTAATACATAAGTGGAACAGAATAATGCTCTCTACCAAAAGCAGCCAGCAGCAGACTCTCAACAATTATAATGTCCGAACGCTAACCATAAAAAGGATTAACAAGTGGTCAAAACAAGTGTCCTGGCTGTCAATAAGATTAAATAACTATAGACAGCAATGCAGGTTAGACATCAACACCTCATAGCTAGCCTAGCATCTGTTCAACAACAGTGATACCACATTGAGCATCATTAGTTTAAACTACAACAGAAGGAGAAGTCCCAAAAAAAAATCCCAAAACAAAACAGTAAGCAACAAGATTTCGAGCACACTGCCACAATTTCAATGCTTTTCACCACAATTTCATGAACTGCAGATTCAAGGGTTATATCAGGACCAAGATACCTGACGGCGGGCAATCTGCAAGTTGGCGACGGACACGAAAGCTCCAGGGCCATCATCTTGCATGCGCAGCATCTCACGTTCATGTACAGGCGACTCGTGATCTCTGTAGGTACAGGATTATAGCAAGCATGTAAGTAGCAGGCATCATATAAGTGCAATGTACATGATAGACAACAACAACAACAACAACAACAACAACAACAACAACAACAACAATATGGTTTACTTGACGTTACGAATGTGCTAATGTGGCCAGGTTGATGTGTTCCAACACACGAGTAAAGCATTATGGATCCTTTGGGTCTGCGAGAACAAAGGTTGGGGTCAGTAAGCATCATACTATAGAAATAAATAAGCACAAGTACAGCAGTTGCAACCACTATCCACTAATACTAAAAAAACTCATGATGTAATCATAATTATTACTGAAGGACTTGCATTCACAAATTGATCTTACATATGAAACTTGTAGTGTTCATGTTTCAACTAATACGAATTCCAGAATAAGAATATAGAACTCAGGCATCTCGGTACATTATCAGTAAGGTAAGTTTGTTACAAGCCAGCTGAAATGCAAACATGCTCATTTACTGTACTAGTCCTACACAAAGGTATCAGATTCAGTTCCAATGCAAATGGTTAAGAGATGGGACGAATTCTTCTAATTTCACTTATTATGAAGACACCTTGTCAATCAAAGACACGGCCTGGACACACATAAATTTGGAGGTGCAGGTAATTCAAGCACTTACAATCAGAGCGTCGTCATGAATTTCACAAGAGGAAGAATGATATCCCAATCACAGAAGGGGTGGAAGAGGATCTCGTACCATGACGGTAGTAGCACCGCACCATCACCTCGTCATCCTTGATATTTCTGCCAGACAGATTCACATGACCATCATTCAGAACATTAACTACACAAAGAAGAGATAGATCGATCTGACAAATAGGATACTAGGACCCATTACCTTCTGGCGCTGGTAGCTGACACACGCCTTGTCCCTGACGAACTCCAGGTATTGAAGCAATGGTCAGCTGATCATATAACATGCTCATGTTTAACTGTCAAGTACAGAGTTAAGGAAAGCAATAACAAGCTACTGGACAGATTCTTGTTTTTTCATACTGATTTTCATTAGTAGCTGACTGCCTGAGAGATTAATTTAACATAACACCTTCTAGGCAACCACATAAGATCTCAATCCATGCACAAACAAAGCCTAAATAGATTCATGTGAACAATAATTTCATTTCATTTCAGCATTTTAGAAAGAGAGGGGTGATGAGGGTAGAGAACCTTGAGTAGACTGGGCGCAGTCGCGTTAACAGAGAGGGGACGGAGGGGCCAGCGGGCCAGGTTGTTGCTGTGGTGAACACCACTGTCGGCTCGGTGGCCTCCACCGGATGGAGGGCGACAGGGACGGCTTGATGCCGATGCGACGTGTCAAGTGAAGTTGCCGCCGTCGCTGTGGTAGGGATGGCGAGCTCGGGTGGCCAGATCCGAGAAACGCGAGGACAAAGGAGGAGCAGGTGCGTCTTGTTCCACCCCATGCCGAAGCTCCCCGTGCCCTTCGTCTGCGCGAGCAACACAAAAAATAGGGTCAGAACTCACGGAGGTCGATGGCGGGCGCAAGGGAAAGGTGGACTCGATGGGGGCGAGCGATGGAGGTCGCCTGGCGGCGGATCTGGTGTAGTCGGGCGCGACCTTGGCGTCCACGAACCGCGGCGGCGCGCGCAGGAGAGCGGCCACTGCTGGGACCGTGAGCACGACACCTACACGCCATGGATCGATGGGCGTCTGTCCGCGGTCCTTGTGGAGAAGGACGAGTGGGGCTATGGCGGCAGGGTGGATCTAGATCGCGCGAGAGAGAGGACGGGGCTGGCGGCTAGGGTTCAGGAGGGACTGGGGAGGGGGGTCGATTCGGGTGGGGGTTATATTGGTACTCTTACCAAATTACGAAATTGCCCTGGTTGGATTGTGTGTCCTTGAATTTTTGCGGATATTCTTGTCATTTCACGTCCTAAAATGGGTAGGCGGGAGATTTACCGCTCTGTGCGAAATTTCTGGGTTTCAAAGAAAAAATTTGAAGTGGGAGGGAAATTTGGGCTATCTTTTTAAGGTTTTGCTCACTAGGAGAATTTTGAGAAGCATCTACCAAAAATATGCTGCAAAATTGGAGCACTAATTTTTTCAAAAATACTAGACCACATTTTATGCTGCTAAATAGCTTGCCCGTTATTTTTCCGAAAATTCATTTTTAGCTTCACAACTATCCATTTCATCAGAGATACATCAAAATATACACATGATTCAAACACTAGACACAAACGGTCACCGCGGCGACTTCGACTAGATTTTCAAATGAGCATACGAAATTAAAAAAAAATCAAAAAAATGGAAAACCTTCGCGTGGAGTCATGATATGTGAGCTAGTTACCAAAAAAAAATATAAACTTGCATTGTGGAACTTTTACTGCAAAAGTGTTCTCAGAAACTTGTTATCGCGAACGAACATTCATAGCTTTCAAGATGAAGGAGCAATGTTTTGGACACATTCATGACATAGTTTGTCGAAATGTGCCCAAATTTGGCACATGTGTTCACTGTGGGATGGCAAGCAATGTTGCCGACCAAAGATTTTGACATGTTTCACAAAAAAAACCACTTTCCTTTTTTCAAGTGCTTAAAATAGCGTTTTTGGTGAAGCGGCTACCGATACTGTCGTCCAAAATAGCACCGATATATTTTCTTCACGTAGTAGACATCATTTCATGTACAATCACCAAAAGGCATGCATTTCCGAGCTATCTGCCTATTTTCGGCCATTTATACGGCTTCCTGCCGATTCAGCAGGAAACGGCTAGATTTTGTACTGCAGCTGCTAAAAAGCTTGCCCGTTATTTTTCTGAAATTTCATTTTTAGCTTCACAACTATCCATTTCATCAGAGATACATCAAAATATACACATGATTCAAACACTAGACAGAAACGGTCACCGCGGCGACTTCGACTTGATTTTCAAATGAGCATACGAAATTCAAAAAAAATCAAAAAAAAATGGAAAACCTTCGCGTGGAGTCATGATATGTGAGCTAGTTACCAAAAAAAATATATAAACTTGCATTGTGGAACTTTTACTGCAAAAGTGTTCTCAGAAACTTGCTATCACGAACGAACATTCATAGATTTCAAGATGAAGGAGCAATGTTTTGGACACATTCATGACATAGTTTGTCGAAATGTGCCCAAATTTGGCACATGTGTTCACTGTGGGATGGCAAGCAATGTTGCCGACCAAAGATTTCGACATGTTTCACAAAAAAACCACTTTCCTTTTTTCAAGTGCTTAAAATAGCGTTTTTTGTGAAGCGGCTACCGATACTGTCGTCCAAAATAGCACCGATACATGTTTGTTACAAAGTAGACATCATTCTATGTACATTCACCCAAAGGCATGCATTTTTGAGCTATTTACCTATTTATGCCCATTTATACGGTACCCTGCCGATTCAGCTGGAAACCGCTAGATTTTGAACTGTAGCCGCCACATAGCTTGCCCGTTATTTTTTTTGAAATTTCATTTTTAGGATCACAAGCATCCATTTCATCAGAGATACGCCAAAATATCCACATGATTCAACCACTAGACACAAACGGTCATGGCCACGAATTCGACTAGATTTTCAAATGAGCACACAAAATTCAAAAAAAATCAAAATTCAACCACTATCCAACTAAAATTATAAACTTGGAATACAACAAATATTTTTAAAAAGTGTTCTCAGAAATGAGCTATCATCTACGAAGATTCACACCTTTCACGCTAAATGACGGATGTTATGGCCACTTTCACGTCATAGTTTGTTAAAATGATCTCATCTTGTGCACATGCGTGCATCTTGGAGTGGTTGTTATATCTATGTATGTGCTTCCGTTGTGTTTCTTATGGTTATACTCTGTTATATCTATTGCCTGTCGTGGATGTCCGACGGTACAAAGGAGGTGCTGCTGGATTTTCCCACTAGCATGTCAAGTTTGGGTTGTTCTGCGGTAGCATTCCTTCTTACAAGGAGGGGTGTTATACTTTTCCATTTCTTTGCACAAAAAATCATTTTTATTTTCCAAGTGCGAAAAATGGGTTTTTTTGTGAAGCACCTACCAAAAACTTGTTTCAAAATGGGATCACACCATTTTTATAAAATATTAGACCACGTTTGACGTACAAATAACCAAATGGTTGTGTGTAAAATGGTTTCCATCCACCCCTTGTCAAAAAGACAAATTCCCGCCGATTCAGCTGGAAGCGGGTCAAATTTGAACTACAGGTGCTTTATATTTTGCTCATGATTTTTTGTAAAAATCATTTCTAGGTATAAAAGTAGATATTTCATTACAGATACACAAAGAGTTTCAAACAATTCAACCCCTAAGTACGAACAAAATGGAAAAAAGATATTTTAAATAATTTACAAATGCAATATAAAATAATTTATAAGCTTAGTGGTATTTGTATTTTATTGAGACTAAATGCAGTTCCTAATAGCATATAAGGAGAGAGGTTATCTTTACAAAAATTTCGAAATATATTTGAGTTAAATTGGAGTTGAAAATCAAAAGTTATATAAGAAAATAGAAAAGAAAAAAGAAAAAAAAGAGATATCCGGCCGACCCGAGGTAATGTCGGCCCAACCCAGCAGACCAACCGAACTAGCCCAGTGGAGTGGGCTTTGTCTGAGGAAAAGATAGTGGGTACAAAGGAAGTAGAGAGCTAGATGTAAACAACAAGTGGAAGATGGTCCGGTGGTTGGAGGAGCGTGGTAGCAGGGTGAGGTCTCGGGTTCGAACCTCCCCGGCGCGCATATTTCTTTTATTTCGCTGAGATCCAGCGCGTTGGCTCCCTGCGTCAGTTCGTTCGGCGGGTCCCGCGCGTCAGTCGGAGTGTGGCGGGTCCCGCGCGTCAGTCGGATTGTGGTTCCCACATGTCAGGCTGGGTGGGACGGGTCCCAACCGTCAGTCGATGTGTGGCGGGTCCTACACGTCAGGATGGGGGTGGGGACGGGTCCTACGCGTCAGGATGGGGTTGGGGCGGGTCCCACCTGTCAGTTGGTGCGGGCGGGTCCCACCTATCATGTTGGGTGGACGGGTTCCACATGTCAGGGTGTGGGGTGGTCCCGCATGTAAGGATGGGTGGGACGGTTGAGCCGGGTCCCACATGTCACTCTAGGTGGAGGTGTCTCCCACACGTCATATGTGGGTTCCACCTGTCAGATTGTCAACAGTCAACGCATCCTGACAACTAGGCCCTACATGCAGTGTGGTGACACGTAAGCACAAATGACACATAGGCAGTGACATGTAGGCGAGAGGAATTGACACGTAGGCGAGAGACAGTGACACGTACGCGAGATGGCTTAGGTGTCAGCCCAGTCACACCAATATATCAGTGTGACCAATTAGATTGGTCGTTAAAGTCTATAATTAAGGTCATAGAGTAGTGCTGTTAGAATTTATGACCAATTGGTGTCGACGTACTATGACCTTTCTAACATAAAAGGTCATAAAGTTTGGGGGTTTCGTCCCCTCAAGTGGGTTATGACCAACGAGTTTAAAATGGTCACAAATCTATGACCGAAAAAAACAAGGTCATTAAGAGAAGGTCATTAGTTGACATATTTCTTGTAGTGCCATCCGACGCGCGACTCTGTCCCGCCGCCGTCGTATATCTCCCCCACCCCGTCGTCCTCTGTAACTATGGATGCTTGACCTTAGAAGATTTGCAGTACCAGTTCACCTGGGGCTAGTTTGTATTCCCTCAAATTGCAGGCATTAGCCCAGAATCAGGTGATCAATCGCCCATGTATTGTTCTTTTAGATTGCTTGCTATGTATTGTGCTTTTAGATTGCTTGCTGAAATGAGCCACTACCTGCAACATTTTGTTGCCATCCTCTTAGGCCCCTGACTTCTTTATGTTGTATGTTTCTAAGGATTTGGGAATGTCTTATCGAGAGCTTGTCGTTCTGAACCATGGTGGAGCCTAGACAACTGGTTGTAGTGCTCGTAGGTGCAAAATGGATCGCGGAAGGATGTCGTTCTGCACCACGGTGGAGCGTAGATAGCTGGCTGTAGTGCTTGCAGGTGCAAAATGGATTGCGGAAGGACGATGCCCATGATTTCCATATGTTGGTCTTGCTTATTTGTTGAGCTGTACATCTAGGCAAGATAGGTTTATGATGGTTTTGTTCAAATATGTCATCCCGCATACTAATTTGCTATTCAGTTTTCATGTTTGAAGATCATGAAATTTGACTCTCATATCTTGCCTAAACCTTTGGGCATTTTCTGTAAGAATATCTGATTTAAGATTATGTGATGGACAGTCGTTCAGTTCTCCAAAATTTTATGGTCTCCAACCCTTTAACTCTTTGTAAAATTCTCTAAAACAACCTCTTCGGAAACTAAAGGTATGCCAAGATACTTTGACTCCTTTTCTTTTCTCATGTTGGTTTGCTATCTGCTCTTACAGAACCTGGTTTGGCTTGCCTGTGGTCACACACTCACACCTCCTTGATTTAGAGATGTGCTCTAAAGGTGCACTATATTAATTGTATGATGGATTGCAGGATAAATAAAATGCACGGTGTGTTCTGTTTTAGTCACTATTTCTCTCATCTGATTTCTCTATTTCTTATACATTAAATTTTATTGTCAATTCATAATTCTGATGGAGATTAATGGAATATATCATGTAGGGTGCAACAATAGCATGTAAATAAATTTACATTTTTTGCAATGATGTTCCTAAGAACATAGTTATAGTTTTTCCCGTGATAATATGGGAAAATGCGACAATGGAGACCAGCTGTAGAGCCGAAGGTGAATTATGCGAGCTTTTGAATGGAGAATTTACAGGACAAGGAGAGTAGAAGGCAGGAGCTCCATACTTTATTGCAAGAAACCTTATTTTGAGACTAGACGTTTGTTGTAACAGCATGAGCACAAAACTGGTGATGTACACTTCCATGCATCTAGCCTCTGTAAATTTCGATCTGGGGCATTTGCCAGTGCCCGGCCTCTTTATCAAGAAGAGAAAGAAAATGTATGGATCTATCAAATTCAGACTCAGTTACTATGGTGGACTTGACTATTGGTGCTTGTGATCAAACAACTATTTTGTAAGCCTCCAAAAAATAGACTCACTTCTTATGGTTTTCGCTCATACATGTTTTCCCAATAGTTTGAACGCCAAGTTGTAGTTTGCTACCCTTTTACTGGTCCTAGCATCCATATGGACAACATATCCGGTGCTTCCATTCTACCTAAGCACAAACATACCTTTTCAAGTGAATTGATTTTTATTTTTAAATTCTTGAGAAAAAAAATGAAAATAACCTGGTTACATTGGTGTTAGCTTGAAAACTGAGTATAGAAAATTATTGTTATGACAATATGATATAATATCATTAGCTACGTGCATTGCACGTGCACGATTACTAGTCTAAGAAAACCACTTCTAAAAAGGTGTGCTCTGGATAAAGGAAGAATCTGGACCTGAGTTTTGTTTCAAATTGTTTCCCGAAGTTTAGGATCTAAAGGGCATCTCCACCGGCGCTCCCTTTTTTTAGATTAACTGACGCTCCTAATAGCGCTCCCAATAAGACTATTGGGCGCGGCGACAATAAAACATCACCCACCGGGCCTCCCAGTAGCGACAATGTTGTCAGACATGCCCAATAGCGCGTCCGGCAACTCTGCTTCACGCCTCATCCGTAGGGAGGCAACCGGTAGTGCCGGCAACCGCGACAACGCGCGCCACGTCGGACTCTGATGCTCGAGACCGGCCAGTCAGCGACACAGCGCCGGTCTATTTCACTGTGGGGACCCCGGACTAGCTGTCCAAAATACCCGATTATGCTTAACACAACGATCCCGTGATCAGTCTGCCGTTGCACATAATCCGAATTGGATACCAGATTTTACATCCATTACAATACCGAATTAAAAGTCTTACATAAATGGTCATTTAGACCAAGTCTTACATAGGTGCCTTCATGGGCCAAACCAAAATATCAGCGGAAGCTACTGCGTAGTAGACATCATATTCTAACGACGACAACCCGACAGACAGCTGACTTGGGGAGATCCTTAGTTCGCGTAGAAGTCACCATACTCCTGCTCGGCGTAGTGCTCTTCCTCGTAGTCTGGCTAGGACAATAGCCAGGGACGAAACCAATATGAGTATATTTGAATGTACTCGCAAACTACCCCAACATGAGTATGCACTAGTTTTATTTTCGTTTCCAACTTTTATTTATTTAAAACATCTCTATATCTTTATTGAAAAAGGTAAGAAGAGTTTTATAACTATCTTTAAAGAAGTCACCATTTTGTCTGTTTTTCCAAAACTCCTCATTTTTCCGACCATAGCCCGTCATGGTCCACTTCCTCCAACAACCTCATACCGATCCGTTGGTATAGGTGTAAGGAACATTCTCCACTTCATTTTATTTTTAAAACTCAAAGTCTTTCAAAAACTTGCACATGGTCAAAGTAGGGCCTCCCAACTGTCCATATCCGAGTACTCGGCTATTCGAATAATTTTACACTCTGCAGAGTTAGCACGCTTTTCCCACATCCATCCGGCAACTCATCGTGTCTGCCACGTCTCGTCATACAGGGTGTATGCGAAGTAAGCCGCCGACCCTAGCCTGTCCTTTGCTCATGCTAGTATAGGACCCTGCCCATATGACACTTCCATCAACACTTAACCCAGCCCGTCGGAATCTAAGTGTGAGGACTCATAGGTTTTGCCCGGCGGTTTATGGTGGAACCTTCAATCCTCCTCCTTATCTTCTCATAGAGTTTGAGCGAGGACCCGGGTCAGGGGTAGATCAACACACTATCCCCTCATGCATAACGGAGTCATCTCCGTCGATGAGGCATCCCATACTAATATGAGCAAATTATATGACTAGGCCATTTTCCCATATGTGGGTAAATGTGGTCGCACAGGGTATCGGCTGGTTGACGTAAGTACAAGGACACACTGTGCATTTTTCATAAACATCTCCATTCTCCACTTCTCCATTCCAACACCGACATCTCGGCATTCCATAATCACACAAGTAATTTCAAAGGAGTTTTGAATAAACAATATTTATTTTTCCCATCCTATAATTTGATATAACTATCTTATATTTCTACATAGGGTGGCAAAATAATTCTCATATACTTTTGAAAAAGGTTTTATAAATCTTTTCCTTAAGAGTAAAACATGTTATTAAAGTAGATGCATGTATTTGGGGTGCAAGCTCAGAGAGTAGCTTGCCTTGCTCGGCAAAGTGGCCTTGGTCTTGATCTTCAGGTTCAACAAACTCTCCTTCCTCGATAAATCCGACAGCGTTCTCGTCTAAGTAATAAACAACAAATACAAACAATCACTAAACTACTCAAGCAATCATCTCAACATAACAATCATAAACATCACAAATAGCTACTGCACACATCAAACAATACAATTTGGTTTCAAATTAATTGAACTAAACATTATTTATTTAGGTCTAAATTATGGCAGAAACTTGTTGAACATGTTTAATTCCACAACTTGAGTTCTGTTGGTCACAAAAATACAAACTAAATTTCTATAGAAATCTACTGATGTTTAGAAGACAACACAATTGGGTTTGGATTAATTGGAGTTACCAATCTCCCTACATAATTGTTTTAATCCAGTAAGTTATTAATCAAGTTTTTGCTACAACTCAAGTTAATTTTATTCAAAAATTAAATCCTTTTAGGGGCAACTCAACATGACTAAATGTGATCTAACAAAATTGGTCCCAAATCATTTGGGTTAACCATTAAACATATTTAATTGTTTTAGTGCAGAAGGGTGTTCTAACTTCATCTTTATACTAAAAAATTATTACTGCACAATTAATTCTACCAAAATTAGGGAAGCTAATAAATGTCAGTACTAAGCTAGGAAAATTGGTTTGGAATTATTTGGACTAACAGAGTATCAGAAACAAACAAGTTTAAAATTTAAACCTACTTTAGTATTTTTAATAATACATTTTTATTATTCATCTAAATGAAATGAATCCAATTGGGTTGGTTAAAAATTTTCATAAGCTTTCCAGAACTATTGGATTTGATTTATTTGGATGTCTAGATCTCAAGTTATTGAATTTCTAAAATGGTTCCAGTACTGAATTTCCAGAGAGATTTAAATTCGAAAAATGCTGTCCTCTGGATAATGTTCAAATTTCTGACATGGGGGGGGGGGGCCTACACGTCAGCGGCACAGGAGAAATATCTCGCGCTCTGGAAATGTTTAAATATCTGACGAGCGGGGCCCGCTCGTCAGTTGCTGTTCTACTCGAAACGGTACGCGGCCGTTGATGGAAGATCCAACGGCCAGGAGCAAAAAGCATCGGCGACGACCTAATAATGGCGTCGCCGGAGCTCCGGCGACGGCGAGGGTGGCCAGAGGGGGTACCTGGGTGGTCTAGGGACGGTGGAGAGGACGGCGTTCGACGGCGGAGGTCGTGGGGAAGCTTGGGAGGCGAGTGGAGCTTGATGGGGAAGCTCCTGGCGTCGGCGACGATCTCCTCTGGTTCCGCAGACGTGCGGCGACTCCGGCGAGCTCTCTGCGATGCGTCTGTGCACGATTCAAAAAGGTGAAGGATGCGGGTGAGTGCGGTGGTGTTGGGGAACAACGTAGAGGCCAAAGAGGAGAGAAGAAAAGGGCAGCACGGCGCTGCCGTGGTCTTCTTCTACCTCGGTACGGCGGGGCGCAGAGCACGGCAGAGGGCAGCAGCGGCCTCGCGGCTGCGGTTCCGCCCTCCTGGCGGTGTACTGAAGAGAGGGGAGTGAGTAGAAGAGGCTGCGATGGTGTGAGGACTTGCCGAGGCTCGGGGGCGCTATATATAGCGGAGCTTGGGTCCATGGTGGACATGGTGCGGGGAGGGGTTGCAGGGGCGAGATAGCTCGCCGTAGGGGGCGGCTACGGTGTTGCTACGGTGCTCGAGTGCAGAGACGCTAGCTCGGATGCGTGGCGACGAGCCGTGCGTGCGCGAGGAACGGGACGGCCTGGGAGCGTTTGGACGGCGAGCGCGTGCACGGCGTGGCATGATACGGCGGGTGGGGGTCCCCTCTGGGCTGGCTGCGGCGTTGAGAGGAAGCAAAGGAGCAAGGGAGAGAGGGGGGGCACGGTGCTGGGGTGCTGTGGTGTCGACAACACCGTTGCCACGGCGACGGCCATGGCGCAGGGCGCGCCAGCTGCTGTCCCCTGGACGGCGGCGATCAATGCGACGAACTGGGTGGCTCCCGTGATGCTCCGGTGCATCGCAAAGATCCGCGGGGTGGGGAGGAGTGGAGTGGTGCAGGGAATCGACGAACAACTCCTGAAATCGACCGATTGATCTCGGTGTTCATCGATTTGGGGAAGAACTTTGTTCCTGTCCACAGGGTGTTCGACACAATGCCTCACTGAATTTTTAATTCGAATTTCTTTAATTTTATTTGATAAATTGCTTCACATATGTGTACATGGATTTGTGGTGCTGTGTTGCATTTTATTTGTCAAGTGCAACATAGCACACTTTTGTGATTTGAATTTAATAAAGAAAGTAATAGAATTTAAATTTAGATTTTTAAATTAAATTTTGAGAGGGAAAAGTTGTAGGAATAAAAATGGGAGTGTTTATATAACCACTCCACTGATTTTTGGTTTGAAACTATTTTTAGTTTCTCACTTGGAGAATTTGTGTGACACTTGTCACTTATTTTTCTTGCTTTGCTTTTTATTTTATTCTCTTCTTTTCTTCATGTTTTTATTTAGAGCAAGCAACACAATTAGCAAGAATAATAACACAAGCAACAATATGAGATCAACACATATAATTTAACAAAAGTTTTTGTTGGCTCTCATTTTTGGAATAATAATACTGATAATATTTTTGGGATGTTACAATCCTTCCCCCCTTAAAATAAATCTCGTCCCGAGATTTGCTAGGCTTAGGTACTAAAGAGGTCTGGGAATTCGCTTCTAAGATAATCTTCGCGTTCCCAAGTTGCTTCTTCTTCAGAGTGGTTAGTCCACTGGACTTTGTAAAACTTGATCGCACGTCTTCGGGTAACACGAACATCTTCTTCGAGAATCTTGAGGGTCTCTCACGATAAGTCAGGTCTTGGTTCAGGTCGATGGAGAGGTGGTCGATGTTTTTGAAAACATCAGGCTGGTCAGGAACTTCAAGACACTTCCGGAGCAAGGAAATGTGGAAGACATCATGATAATCTCCTAACTCCGGGGCAACTCCAGCTGATAGGATACTTCTCCTCGACGAGCAATGACTTGAAGGGTCCAATATACCTTGGCGCTAATTTTCCTTTGACATGGAAACGCTGCATTCCTTTAAGGGGTGTCACTCGGAGATAAACATAATCTCCGACGTTGAAGGTGAGGTCACGGCGCTTGGTGTCAGCGTAACTCTTCTGACGGGATTGGGCAGTTTTGAGGCGTTCACGAATAAGCTGAACTTGCTCTTCAGCTTCACGGAGGGTATCTGGTCCGAACAATTTGCTTCTCCGGTATCGGACCAATTCAGGGGTGTACGACACTTCTTGCCGTAAAGGGCTTCAAAAGGGGCCATTTGCAGACTAGACTGATAACTGTTGTTGTACGAGAACTCTGCAAACGGAAGACAATCTTCCCACTTGGAACCATAGGATAGAACACATGCGCGAAGCATGTCCTCCAATATCTGGTTCACTCGCTCAGTTTGGCCATCGGTCTGGGGATGATAAGCTGTGCTAAATGCTAACTTGGTTCCGAGGGCTTCATGAAGGGATTTCCAGAATCTTGAGGTGAATTGCGTGCCTCTATCAGATACAATCTTCTTAGGCACACCATGCAGGCTCACTATTCTGGAAATATACAGTCTGCTAACTGAGCCCGATAGTGGTCTTGACAGGAAAAATGGGCAACCTTGGTCAGTCGATCAACGATGACCCAGATTGAATCATGGCCTCGGTTGGATCTTGGAAGTCCGGTAATAAAATCCATTCCAATCTCATCCCACTTCCACTCGGGAATTTTCAAAGGTTGAAGCAATCCAGCGGGTCGCTGATGTTCAGCCTTGACTCGCTGACAGATATCACACTTGGCTACGAAAGAACCAATCTCTCGCTTCATTCCATGCCACCAAAATCTTTCTCGAAGGTCTTGGTACATTTTGGTTCCGCCGGGGTGGATTGAATAAGGGGTCTCATGGGCCTCCTTCAGGATTAACTCCTTAAGTTCCGTGACATTGGGCACACAGATACGGTCATTGAATTTCAGCACTCCTTCAGCATCTTCGGTAAAACCGGGTGCTTTGCCGAGGGAAATCTTCTTCCTAATTCCTTCAATGCTTTCATGACCTTTTTGGGCTTCTTTGATTTGATCCATCAGGGTTGGGGTTAACTCTAAATTGGCGAGATAACCATGGCTAACAAGTTCTAGTCCAAAATCTTGAACTCTTTGAACAAGGCTGGCTGTTCGGCTTGGATCAGGGCATTCAGGGTGCAAGGTTTGCGACTAAGGGCATCGGCAACTACATTAGCCTTTCCGGGGTGATAATGGATTCCAATATCATAATCCTTGATTAATTCCATCCATCTCTCTGTCGCAGGTTCAGATCTTTCTGGGTGAAAATATACTTCAAGCTTTTGTGATCTGTATAGACCTCGCAGCGATGTCCCGCAAGATAGGGACGCCACGTTTTAAGAGCAAGAACAACAGCAGCTAACTCCAGGTCATGGGTTGGGTAATTCTCTTCATGCGGTCGCAACTGCCGGGACAGATACGACACAACTTTGCCTTCTTGCATCAGAACGCAACCAAGTCCGAGGCGTGATGCATCGCAATACACGTCGAAACTCTGGTGACGTCTGGCATAATCAATTGGGGCTGAGGTTAGTCTCTTCTTCAGTTCTTGGAAACTATCCTCACACTTCTGAGTCCATTCAAATTTCTTGTCCTTCTTCAACAGTTGGGTCATGGGTTTGGCTATACTGGAAAATCCTTCAACGAACTTGCGGTAATAACCGGCAGTCCGAGAAAGCTTCGGATTTCAGTCACACTGGTTGGGGATAACCAGTCAACAATGGCTTGGATCTTCTCGGGTCACAGAAATTCCTCCGGCAGATACAACATGTCCGAGAAATGCCACTTCACTGAGCCAAAACTCACACTTGCTAAGCTTGGCATACAGCTGGTGCTCTCGGAGTCTCCAAAACTAGACGCAGGTGTTCAGCATGCTCTTCTTCGGTCTTGGAATAAATAAGGATGTCATCAAGGAAAACTACCACGAACTTGTCGAGGTACTCCATGAAAATCTTGTTCATGAGATTCATGAAATAGGCTGGGGCATTGGTCAGACCAAAGACATCACGGTGTATTCAAACAAACCGTAACGAGTGGTGAAGGCGGTCTTGGGAATGTCTGTCTCTCGGATCTTCAACTGATGGTAACCTGTCCGAAGATCGATCTTGGAAAAGACTCGGGCTCCGTTCATTTGATCGAACAGATCCTCGATCTTGGGAAGAGGGTACTTGTTTTTAATGGTCACGTCATTCAGCTTGCGATAATCCACACACAGGCGTGTGGTACCGTCTCTCTTGTCCACAAAAATAATGGGTGATCCCCAAGGTGAAGCGCTTGGGCGAACAAGTCCTTTGCTGAGCATATCTGCCAACTGCTTCTTCAACTCAACCAGTTCTTCCGGATTCATCCGATAAGGTCTTTGGGATATAGGGGCGTTCCTGGGATAAGCTCAATTATGAACTCAATTTCCCGGTCTGGCGGCATACCAGGCAATTCTTCTGGGAAAACATCTTGAATAGGTGAACAACACGGATCTCATCTAGGGGGTCGAGCTATGCTCTCATGGCAGCCTGGGTGAGATTGACTAGTTTCAGACACATACTCCACTTCTACTTCTTTGTCGGTGGTGATGGATACAGCTCTTCTGGCACAGTCAATTCGACCATGGTACTTGGCTAACCAATTCATACCGAGTATAACATCGATGCCTTGGGTTCCCAGAACAATTAAGTTAACTGGAAACTTTTCTCCTTTGATCTCAAGGGGTACATCGGAGCAAAACATCTTGGTCTCTACGGTGGATTCTGGGATTTGGATGACCATGGGTTTGGGTAAGAGGCTCTCGACTAAACCTCCCTTAGCAACAAATTCTTGGGTAACAAATGAATGGGTAGCACCAGAATCAAACAGAACAGTTGCAGGTACTGAGTTGACAAGGAACGTACCCAGCACAACATCCGGCGCATCCTGAGCTTCTTCAGCATTGATGTGGTGCAGACGACCCTTGGCAACAGCAGCATTTCCGCGGGGTGCGGCATTCTTGCCATTTCCATTGCGGCCTTGACCATTGTTCGTGCCGGCGCATTGGGGCGCTGAACATTCCTCTTGGGATTGGGCATTCTCTGGAGTAGTGACCCTTGTTGCCGCATTCAAAGCAGACAACATTGGATTGCGGGTGAAGTTGTTGAAGTTTCCTCCGGGACGGTTATTGTCATTGGGGCGGTTGAAGTTGTTTGGGCGGTTAGGGAAATTGGGGCGTGGAGCTTGGGGTGGACGATAGCAGGCCTGGGTTTTGCTGAAAGATACGAGGTTTCTGGCTGCTCGAACCTTCCTGAGCATTCATCCTCCTCTTGCGACCTTCATACATAGACTTGCGCTTGGTCTCCAGCTGGATGGCTTTGTCCACAAGTGACTCCAGATCACGGAAGTCATGGATAACCAGAGCACACTGCAGTTCATCATGAAGTCCACTCATGAAACGCTCCATCTTCTTCTCTCTTGTCGGTGTCATCAGGAGCATACCGAGATAAGTCGGTAAACTCATCAGATAACCGACCACATCTCTACTTCCCTGCCTCAGCTTGCGGAACTCATCCTTCTTCCTCTCAATAAGTCCGCTGGGAATATGCTTCTTGCGGAACTTCTCCTGGAACTCAGCCCAGTTGATAACATGACCAGCTTGCTGGAGAGCCTTGGTAGTTTCCCACCAAGCTCTTGCAGGTCCAGCGAGATAGTGGGTTGCATACAACACTTTCTCATTTTCTCCCACAGCAGCAACTTCCAGATTGTTGTCGATGGTGCGAAGCCAATCATCGGCTTCCAGTGGGTGAAGTCCCTTGGAGTAGGTGGGTGGGTTGGTCTTCTGGAAATCGCCTAAGGTGGATCGCTGGTTTCCATCGCCATTGCCATTACCAC
The DNA here is from genome assembly GCA_947311845.1 of Poa pratensis. Taxonomy (NCBI): domain Eukaryota; kingdom Viridiplantae; phylum Streptophyta; class Magnoliopsida; order Poales; family Poaceae; genus Poa; species Poa pratensis. The sequence goes on from CAMZMU010000043.1 coordinate 45,610,733, forward strand.
CATTGTTGTTGTTGTTATTGTTGTTGTTATAAGCGGCTGCGAGTTGCTGCAGGGCAGCGAGATGAGCTTGGCGCTCTCCGGGCATTTTCGTTCCTCCATGATAAGCGCGAGAAGTTGGGCGGGGGTTGGGTCCGGTGGTGGTGGTGCTGATCCTTCCGCACGACGGGGCGGCATCCTGAAGCACACCGGGTATAAGAGGCAAGGCAAAAAGTTCGACTAAGGGAAAAGACGATTTCGCAAGTGGTTGATTAATTTAAGGATTATATGAAAATATTTACACAGATCAAACAAGACAAACATACTTATATATCACAAACATCACATCAAGGAGTTCACAACAACATCAAGCTTACAACATCAAGCTTACAACATCACCTACATCTAAGATACATAACATCTGGTTTCCAAAAGAACCACTACTTCGACTCGACTAGCGATAGGGGGTCAACCTAATCCTGCGGTAGTGATCAAGTCACTCGCCTACTGAGGTGGAACCTCCAGCTCTAACACGTCAGCATCTGACTGGTAGGGTGGCTCCTCGGGATCCTCCTCCTCGTCCTCGAGAACTGCCTCGAGTGGCTCCTCCTCCTCGTCCTCGAGTACCCTCGAGTGGCTCCTCCTCCTCGTCAACTAACTCCTCATCTCCTCCTCATAATCCATCTCCTCCACGAAGTCATCATCGTCACTGAGGAAAGCGTTGTTCTCCTTGCGGAGATCCTCGCCCTCCTCCTCCATCTCGTCAGTATGGTGCTCTAGCTCCTCGATCAGCTGGTCCTGCTCTGCCACCTTCTTGCGGAGCTTCACGATGGTCCTCCTCAGCTGGGCCCTCTTCGTGAGAAGAGCGACCTTCTCCTCCAGCAGCTTCTCCTCATTCTCGCGAATCTCAACAAGCGAGATGCGATCAAAGTGAAGCTGAACCTTAGTGCGCATCAGATCATCCTGGGTGTAGTGAAGTAAGAGCTCCATGTCCAGGATGTAGCTCCCAAACATCGGGTGGTAAAGGGTAGGAGTAGGGTGTCCGTCGCTGTTGCGCCTCCCGTAGAACCGGAAACGGGAGTTTGCCAACTCCGTCTTGTGCTCCTCACAAAGTCGGGCTAGCAACCTCTGTGCGGCAGTACAGAGACCGTCAACCCAGATAGAGCCTTGGTGGTGAAGATGATCGTCCTGGAACTGGGAGACTTGATGTTCCTGCGAACTGACGACTCGATGAGCCAACTCAGTCTCCCGACTCCGTGAACGTCAACCTGAGCTCCTTTGAACTCTGGAGCGGGGCGACCTAGCTTGCTCAACTCGAACAAGTCCCTCTCGAACGTCAGCTTGCTGTCCTTCTCAAGCTGAACGAACTCGGTCCAATGGAGTGCCATCTACAATTTTTAACAAAATTTTAAGTTAGTGGGTGACAAGTGAGTCGAATTTTTAAGCTTAATGAGAAGTGTGCAAAATTTTGAGGATACAAGGGAAATGTAATATTTAATGAGAGTAAAATTTTGCATAAGTAAGAGGATTGGAGATAAGCAGTTTTCGAAAATACTTCACTCCTTTCTTTTAGAAATTAATCTTTTGTAACATTTGTCTAACGACCATGCTAACTAAGGTTTCCTAAAGTCAGGATGGCTCTGATACCAAGTCTGTGGGGACCCCGGACTAGCTGTCCGAAATACCCGATTATGCTTAACACAACGATCCCGTGATCAGTCTGTCGTTGCACATAATCCGAATTGGATACCAAAGTTTACATCCATTACAATACCGAATTAAAAGTCTTACATAAATGGTCATTTAGACCAAGTCTTACATAGGTGCCTTCATGGGCCAAACCAAAATATCAGCGGAAGCTACTGCGTAGTAGACATCATATTCTAACGACGACAACCCGACAGGCAGCTGACTTGTGGAGATCCTTAGTTCGCGTAGAAGTCGCCATACTCCTGCTCGGCGTAGTGCTCCTCCTCGTAGTCTGGCTAGGACAATAGCCAGGGACGAAACCAATATGAGTACATTTGAATGTACTCGCAAACTACCCCAACATGAGTATGCACTAGTTTTATTTTCGTTTCAACTTTTATTTATTTAAAACATCTCTATATCTTTATTGAAAAAGGTAAGAAGAGTTTTATAACTATCTTTAAAGAAGTCACCATTTTGTCTGTTTTTCCAAAATTCCTCCTTTTTCCGACCATAGCCCGTCATGGTCCACTTCCTCCAACAACCTCATACCGATCCGTTGGTATAGGTGTAAGGAACATTCTCCACTTCATTTTCTTTTTAAAACTCAAAGTCTTTCAAAAACTTGCACATGGTCAAAGTAGGGCCTCCCAACTTTCCATATCCGAGCACTCGGCTATTCGAATAGTTTTACACTCTGCAGAGTTAGCACGCTTTTCCCACATCCATCCGGCAACTCATCGTGTCTGCCACGTCTCGCCATACAGGGTGTATGCGAAGTAAGCCGCCGACCTAGCCTGTCCTTTGCTCATGCTAGTATAGGACCCTGCCCATATGACACTTCCATCAACACTTACCCAGCCCGTCGGAATCTAAGTGTGAGGACTCATAGGTTTTGCCCGGCGGTTTATGGTGGAACCTTCAATCCTCCTACTTATCTTCTCATAGAGTTTGAGCGAGGACCCGGGTCAGGGGTAGATCAACACACTATCCCCTCATGCATAACGGAGTCATCTCCGTCGATGAGGCATCCCATACTAATATGAGCAAATTATATGACTAAGCCCTTTTCCCATATGTGGGTAAATGTGGTCGCACAGGGTATCGGCTGGTTGACGTAAGTACAAGGACACACTGTGCATTTTTCATAAACATCTCCATTCTCCACTTCTCCATTCCAACACCGACATCTCGGCATTCCATAATCACACAAGTAATTTCAAAGGAGTTTTGAATAAACAATATTTATTTTTCCCATCCTATAATTTGATATAACTATCTTATATTTCTACATAGGGTGGCAAAATAATTCTCATATACTTTTGAAAAGGTTTTATAAATCTTTGCCTTAAGAGTAAAACATGTTATTAAAGTAGATGCATGTATTTGGGGTGCAAGCTCAGAGAGTAGCTTGCCTTGCTCGGCAAAGTGGCCTTGGTCTTGATCTTCAGTTCAACAAACTCTCCTTCCTCGATAAATCCGACAGCGTTCTCGTCTAAGTAATAAACAACAAATACAAACAATCACTAAACTACTCAAGCAATCATCTCAACATAACAATCATAAACATCACAAATAGCTATTGCACACATCAAACAATACAATTTGGTTTCAAATTAATTGAACTAAACATTATTTATTTAGGTCTAAATTATGGCAGAAACTTGTTGAACATGTTTAATTCCACAACTTGAGTTCTGTTGGTCACAAAAATACAAACTAAATTTCCATAGAAAGCTACTGATGTGTAGAAGACAAACAATTGGGTTTGGATTAATTGGAGTTACCAATCTCCCTACATAATTGTTTAAATCCAGTAAGTTATTAATCAAGTTTTTGCTACAACTCAAGTTAATGTTATTCAAAAATTAAATCCTTTTAGGGGTAACTCAACATGACTAAATGTGATCTAACAAAATTGGTCCCAAATCATTTGGGTTAACCATTAAACATATTAATTGTTTTAGTGCAGAAGGGTGTTCTAACTTCATCTTTATACTAAACAATTATTACTACACAATTAATTCTACCAAAATTAGGGAAGCTAATACATGGCAGTACTAAGCTAGAAAAATTGGTTTGGAATTATTTGGACTAACAGAGTATCAGAAACAAACAAGTTTAGAATTTAAACCTTCTGTAGTATTTTTAATAATACATTTTTATTATTCATCTAAATGAAATGAATCCAATTGGGTTGGTTAAACATTTTCATAAGCTTTCCAGAACAATTGGATTTGATTTATTTGGATGTCTAGATCTCAAGTTATTGAATTTCTAAAATGGTTCCAGTACTGAATTTCCAGAGAGATTTAAATTCGAAAAATGCTCTCCTCTGGATAATGTTCAAATTTCTGACATGGGGGGGGGGGGGGGGGGCCTACACGTCAGCGGCACAGGAGAAATATCTCGCGCTCTGGAAATGTTTAAATATCTGACGAGCGGGGCCCGCTCGTCAGTGGCTGTTCTACTCGAAACGGTACGCGGCCGTTGATGGAAGATCCAACGGCCAGGAGCAAAAAGCATCGGCGACGACCTAATAATGGCGTCGCTGGAGCTCCGGCGACGGCGAGGGTGGCCAGAGGGGGTACCTGGGTGGTCTAGGGATGGTGGAGAGGACGGCGTTCGACGGCGGAGGTCGTGGGGAAGCTTGGGAGGCGAGTGGAGCTTGATGGGGAAGCTCCTGGCGTCGGCGACGATCTCCTCTGGTTCCGCGGACGTGCGGCGACTCCGGCGAGCTCTCTGCGACGCGTCTGTGCATGATTCAAAAAGGTGAAGGATGCGGGTGAGTGCGGTGGTGTTGGGGAACAACGTAGAGGCCAAAGAGGAGAGAAGAAAAGGGCAGCACGGCGTTGCCGTGGTCTTCTTCTACCTCGGTACGGCGGGGCGCAGAGCACGGTAGAGGGCAGCAGCGGCCTCGCGGCTGCGGTTCCGCCCTCCTGGCGGTGTACTGAAGAGAGGGGAGTGAGTAGAAGAGGCTGGGATGGTGTGAGGAGTTGCCGAGGCTCGGGGGCGCTATATATAGCGGAGCTCGGGTCCATGGTGGACATGGTGCGGGGAGGGGTTGTAGGGGCGAGATAGCTCGCCGTAGGGGGCGGCTACGGTGTTGCTACGGTGCTCGAGTGCAGAGACGCTAGCTCGGATGCGTGGCGACGAGCTGTGCGTGCGCGAGGAACGGGACGGCCTGGGAGCGTTTGGACGGCGAGCGCGTGCACGGCGTGGCATGATACGGCGGGTGGGGGTCCCCTCTGGGCTGGCTGCGGCGTTGAGAGGAAGCAGAGGAGCAAGGGAGAGAGGGGGGGCACGTTGCTGGGGTGCTGTGGTGTGGACAACACCGTAGCCACGGCGACGGCCATGGCGCTGGGCGCGCCAGCTGCTATCCCCTGGACGGCGGCGATCAATGCGACGAACTGGGTGGCTCCCGTGATGCTCCGGTGCATCGCAAAGATCCGCGGGGTGGGGAGGAGTGGAGTGGTGCAGGGAATCGACGAACAACTCCCGAAATCGACCGATTGATCTCGGTGTTCATCGATTTGGGGAAGAACTTTGTTCCTGTCCACAGGGTGTTCGACACAATGCCTCACTGAATTTTTAATTCGAATTTCTTTAATTTTATTTGATAAATTGCTTCACATATGTGTACATGGATTTGTGGTGCTGTGTTGCATTTTATTTGTCAAGTGCAACATAGCACACTTTTGTGATTTGAATTTAATAAAGAAAGTAATAGAATTTAAATTTAGATTTTTAAATTAAATTTTGAGAGGGAAAAGTTGTAGGAATAAAATGGGAGTGTTTATATAACCACTCCACTGATTTTTGGTTTGAAACTATTTTTAGTTTCTCACTTGGAACATTTATGTGACACTTGTCACATTAATTTTTCTTGCTTTGCTTTTTATTTTACTTCTCTTCTTTTCTTCATGTTTTTATTTAGAGCAAGCAACACCCAATTAGCAAGGACTAATAACACAAGCAACAATATGAGATCAACACATATAATTTAGCAAAAGTTTTTGTTGGCTCTCATTTTTGGATTAATAATACTTATAATATTTTTGGGATGTTACATTCACTTCGCCCTTCCCCCCACCCATCTTCATTCTCTCGCCTACTGCCTCCCCGCCCACCTTGTTCCCGCCCGTCCCACCTTCGGTGATCCACGTCCGCCGCCGGTGTCTCCCGCCAAGCGTGGCCATGGCCCTGCTCGTGGTCGTGGCGGCGCCCGAGGCGGCGGTGGTAGCGGTGCTCCTCTCAAGTTCCCTGCAAGCAACTATTGACAAGTGCCTCGCCGAAGTGACATCCATGTCCAAGCAAAATGCAAACACTTTCCAATAAAATTGGTCATCCGTGATGTCCAAGCATGACGAGACTCGCCATGGAGAAAGAGAAGCTTGCCGTGGAGAAAGAGAGGCTCGCTGTCGAGAAAGAGAAAGCCCAAGCAACTCTCATCATCGCCGACACAGCAAGAATCAAGCCGCTCTCGGAGGCGTCGAAATTCATGGTCAAGAAGATGAAAGAAGACTCCAAGATGTTGAGCACCGACCTCTCCGCCTACCCAGGGCTTGGGTTTTGATCTCTTAACAACACATCTTATGTAAGATGGGTCTTCTGCCGCCGGAGCCAACGCCGATGGGCGACCGGGGGGGGGGGAGAAAACATCGGAGCCAACGATGGGCATGACGGCAAACACAGTGGTGGAGATCGAGACCGAGATGAAGACACGGGAGGACGCATTGACCATTTGATTTTCATACATATTTGACGTTATAATTTGATCGCTAGATCCGGTGATGCTTTTAGGTTTGGATATTTAAACTTGATCATCGTTGTTTCCATATTATGATCAAAGAATTATTGGTAGTGTCTATTGGGAGCGACCGGCGCTCTTAATAACACTTGTCCAGACGCTTTATTGCGAGGGTCGGTGGAGATGCTCCAAAACTGATTTAGGTTATTTGGAGAAATCGGAGCTATGGCAAAGTTTGGGATTGGCCAATGTTGCGTCCTACCTTCCGATCTATACAGAGCGCGAAAATCTGCATCCAATGTACATACTCGATTGGATGAACATGGCATGTTCTAGCGCCACTGAAATCGCTACTAGACAAACCGGCAAACCCAGGCCTGCTCGAGGCTGCAAGAGGCGCTCCACCAAATACCAAAATATCTGGTTGGACGATCACGCTGCCTTGCCGTTGTTGCCCGTGGAGCACTTCGACGACGACGATCGATACTCAAAAAGGAACAGCACAACATGCGTACGATAGAGATATTCCGCTCCGTTTTTTTGCGTGGCCGGCGAGGCGCCACCGAGACCCGGAGCAAACGCGCACGCGCGTAGCGGACTCCGGCGAAAGCCCCGACAGGTCACCGACGGATGGGACCACGATCGGGCTGGCCCGCGCGTCAGTGTGGCGGGGAGAGCCGAAGGGCCAAGGCGTCTCCACGTAGCGGGGCTCCGCGCCTTTGGATGGCGCCTCGGGCGCGTGGTCTACAGAACGGCCACGACGTGGGGTTGGCGGCCGTGCGATCTCCACGGGTTGGGTGGCCGGGATTGCCCCGCTAAAACCCCAACACCATGGAACTTTCGGGACAATAAATGCCATCGTTCGAAGCTGATCTTGCAGAAGACCCCATCCGGCGTCGCGGAATTGCTTCTCGAGCTCCTGTTCCGCTGTGGCTACACAATCTAGGGGCTGGGATGAAAACTGTTGAGGATCTCTATGAGGGATTGTGACTTTGCAGGGGTTGGTCCGTGATGTTCTCTTGTGCTTTGTGTCGTCGTCTTAAGAGAGAAAAAGGTCTCATGGTCCATACTAGAGGCAAGCAAGCAAGCAGCTGGCCTGGGAGGAAGAGATTGAAGGAGAGTGAAGACAGGGAGGGAAGAGCGGATATCTCAACGGGCGAGCCAGTTGTCTCGTCTTCCTCGCGAGGGAGGGAGAATGCAGGAGCAGGGGGAGAGCTCGCGGCCTTCCAGCAGCGACAGGTCGTCCAGCTCCGGCCACCACATGGACGCCAAGGAAGGCAAGCAGTCACGCTAGCTCCTTCAGTTCTCTTTCCTTAAATGCCGTTTTAAACTGCAGTTTCAGTGTTCTTCCTATTGATGTGCGTCTTGAAAAGTTCTCACATCCATAGTCAAAAAAAAAAAAGTTCTCACATCTTTCCGAGCATAGGCGTCTAGTTTTACATTGTTTCCTGACGGCTTTTCTTTCCGAACGGTGCTTGATCGACTTGCATTTTGAGGAAAGATCGAGCATATGTTTGTGCACATATGGTTTTTTTTTTCACGGGAGCTTGATTGCCGAGCTTTGGTGAACTGCAGGGATGGAGAGCGACGACGAGATAGGGACGGTGCCGGAGCTGAGCCTGGGGCCAGGCGGCCCTTCCACGTCCGGCAGGAGGGACGCCGGTGGGTCGGAACGCGCCCAGTCCTCCACCGCGCAAGGGAGCGCGCGGCGCCGCGGGCGCACCCCGGCAGACAAAGAGCACAAGCGCCTCAAAAGGTACTTACCATTACCATCACAGTACGAATTTAGATTGGGTTCCTACCTATAAAAGATTAGTGCTGATGCCCTTAGCCTTAGGTGTTCAATATTTCAATCAGCTCAATCTTGGACAAAAAATTTCTGTGATGTTTGGATGATAGATGAGTGCCCATGCTGCATGTTTTGGCGGTGCACGGTGGTCCTGATGGTCCATAATGAAATGCTACCATGGATAGGTCCTGAATTCCTGATGGTCCATATATATTGAGCTGACACCATGGATATAGGTCCCCTGTTGAGTTTAGATAAGACAAGATTATTTGTGGATCTAAGTTAGATAGAAAAAAAAGAAGATTGCTTGTGGATCTAGCATATGTGCAAGTTGACAAACCACAAAACAAGTCGAAATGCAGAGGTTCCTAAATAGAGAAATATATAAATGGACCGGGTGCACCTGTCCCGATTATCTAGCAGTCCATTTCCGCATCACGATTCACGATCAATGCATGGAAGTTTTTCTTCTTTTTGTTTCTTCCTAAAGAATTATTACCTATGTTAAAAATATAAGACTTATAGTTAGATCTACATAATCGTACCTCTCCTGGGAAGTCCTCATGTTGCATCCCTCAAAAAAATACATAATCGTACCTAAATGGGTCACATCCATTAGAACTAATTAAATAACCGTATGTAAAAGTATAGCAACTGTTTGAACTTTTGATTGGATGTATCGTTAGATTATGATATTATTTCTACCTAAAACAGATCACATATGTTAGTTTTTCATAATTTCACCTAAATACTCCCATCTGTTCCATATTATAAGATGCTTTACCTTTTATTGAAATGGGGTGTATATGGATGTAGTGTAACTCATCTTGCTCCGTACATAGTCCGTATTGAAATATCAAAAACGTCTTATATTATGGATCAGAGGGAGTAGATCATAGTCAGTAGATATTCTTGTAGAAAATAACAATAGATAGATCATTATAGTTACACTTAGAGAGATCTCAGACTCTAATATTTTTAAGTGTAAATGTTAGTTATTAAGTTGGTATATAAATGACAAGAGATGTGAAGCTTGATTTAAACACGTTAGACACACACAAATAATAATTTAAAGCAATAAATAGATACACGATTCAGTCCCTACAAAAATCAAAGCCAATGAAAATTTCCCTGTCACCATTGCTATCGGAGCATACAAAAAAAATTGAGGAGCACTGCACCAAAAATAACTATTTTTATTATTGTATTTGTCCATGTAGACATTATTATAGCTAGACGATAAATTGGACACTTGGTTGGCATGACAACCAAAATCCCTGATTTCGGTTTCAAAGACATAAAGTGGATGGTTTTGAGAGCAGATCAGGGGGGTCACTTAAGCAGTTTTGAATTTTTGGGCTTCAAAATTAAGACAAGGTATAATTCCGAGCATAAATAGCACATGCTTGCAAATATTTCACTAGTATGAGTTACAACGTCTTCCCGAAATAAATGTACTGATATGGTTTGGACTGTACATTGTACATAATACGTGTTAAAAAGGAACTGTATGTAATATCTCAGCTAAGATGTAATTATGTTTAATAGTATATATTTCTTTAGAAACACCGAGTACAACATAGACACACACGTGCGCATACAATTTCTAAAATTAATGTGATGACTTATTTTGTAGCTTCCAATATAGATGGAGCAACTTTGTGTTAACCCTAATTCATTTTTGTGTTAGTGTTAAAATGATATAACTTGTAAGAGAACTAGATAATGTACTTTGTCTAATTTCTACATATTTATTTGTCGCTTCCTTGGACGTTATAAAGCGTGAATGCTTTAATAAGTTTAGGCTCTGCTTCTCTGGATACAGACGACAGGAGAGCGTTCCCTTCCATTATATAAAAAATCTTAAATATTGACTTATTTATGTGTATGCGACCTGTGAAGGTTGCTGAGGAACCGGGTATCAGCACAGCAGGCAAGGGAGAGGAAGAAAGCTTATTTGGGCGATCTAGAAGTGAAAGTGAAGGACCTAGAGAAGAAGAACTCAGAGTTGGAAGAGAGGCACTCCACCCTGCAGAATGAGAATCAGATGCTCCGACAGGTACATTTTTTCCCTCCTTATTGTTCCAAAGTTATTTATTTGGGCGGCTCAGTTTTATATACAGATAATTTAAAGCATTCTGTTTATCAGTAAGCTCGGCCGACCATGATCACAATTGACAATGTTTCGTAGCTTTTTTATACATGTAGTTCACTGCTTAATGAATACCGCTGCTATACATGATGTTCGGATTCTGTTACTCTGTACTGGATTGTATAGGCCATGCAAAGCTCAAACCATATCATCTGAGGGGAACTCGAAACATATCGCCTGCCACATGTGATGGCCACTAGTCCTCTGATGATGGACAAATAAAACATGTCCTGAATGAGATGTTCTTTGTTGTGCAGATCCTGAAGAACACAACTGTGAGCAGAAGAGGGCCGAGTGAGGGCCAATAGCACACAGGTGTCAGGGTTGATTCGCAGAAATTTCACTGCCAACAGTTCAATTCCCGCAGGAGACATGGAAAATTTCCGCGAATCAAAGAGGCCCTAGGATATAATTTCTGTGTTGACTCGACCCTGGAATACGCCATGCCCGCAAAATATTATTTTGGTCAAAACCTTTCTGGCCAAAGGGTAAACCCAAAAACTGGGGTCAAAAGCATGTGTAGACCATCACAGATATCCCACCATACACTGATTTTAGCACTAAATGTTGTGCTTCAATAATAGTTTCAGAAAAATAGTTGTGGGGTGGCTTAACATATGATTTTATCATTTTTTATGTATGTAAAGTACAATTCAAACATTTTATGGTTGATCAATGTATTTTGTATTGGAAATGGGCACGTCCGTTGCTGGCGTTGTAGCCTTGTCGTGTGATTTGCAGAAGAGCAGTTTGATGACTTCTCAACAGTGTCTTATGATGATATGGGTAAACAATTCTCCCACCTCCATTAGCATATTTCCACTTGGTTTGATTCCAGGAACTCCAAATTGATGGTGTGTGTTTGTTTAATATTGGTATGTTCTTGACATGGACCCTTGTTGGTTTCCCTTGTCTGTTGTTGCTGGTTTTGGAGGTTCCGTTATCATGATCTTGACATGACTACCTTTGTTCACAGATAACCTCATTAAAATTTGAATAATATTATTATATTCTGAGTGATCAAGTTGCAATAATGTGTTGTACTCTAACTCGTAAGTCGTATCTACTTCTTAAAAGCAGAAAGTTGCCATCTTTTAAATACATAAGGAGAGGACAACAGAACAGTGAACATGAGATTAAGCAATAACCTAGAGGATTATCTTTAGACTAATCAACCATGCAAACAAACAAAGGTGGTTGACACAATCAGTAAAGAATATAGAGCTTAAGAGAAAACAGGCTCAAGTTTGCCTTGGCCATTGGGGTATTCTGTAGCAGTAGCTGTGGACATGGCCCACAATCACACACACACCTGCCTTAATCCAAGAGGTGGTGTCGATTTATCAGTGTCACCACCTTCCTCTCCTCCTCCTCCTCCTCCTCCTCCTCAGCTATCCCCTTGCTCTTCCTAGGAACGAATCTTCTTGTTAGGAGGGTCTAGTTGGGCCAACCATTTCTTATACCCTTTTGAATCACTCATCTCCAGGTACATAGCAATTATGTGATATCTGGTTGGTGAGTGTGTCCTTGCGGTTTCTTGATTCTGCGCTTCAGGAGCAGCTAGTCAAACATGGATAGATGGATCCAAGCTCCTTTGGTGAGTCTTCAGTCACATCTCTGTCTCCTCTTCTTTTTCTGCATACACACCCTGCTTAGATCGCTGAAGTTCTGCGGAGAAGTTTCATGTCGTTGTGATGATTTTAGATAAATCAACCATTGATTTTCTCTTGCTCTTCCATCAGCATGACCACATATCATTTCAGAATTTTTAGATCGGAAATAAACAAACAAGCGACTTCTTTTGAAGTGAGGAATCCTGTAAATGTGTTTGAGCAACTAGATTTTCTTTTGAATGAAGTTTTCTATTCAGAATCAGTTATGCTTCTTTTTTGCTCAAGCACTGCATATGTAAACAAGATTTTTCTTTTGTTAGCACTGTACTCTTGTACAAAAAATATAGGAGCATACATGTAATACCCCAGGGTTTAGAGAGTCAAAAGGGTAGAAAAAGAATATTTGTATTTGCATAGCATGCATCTGAAAATGCGGGAAATTTTGGCGCACTTAAGAAAAGAGTTAAAGGGATCGATGTTTCTCTCGACTCTGATAAATTAGGCTATAGATCATCTGTTGAGTGCTATGAACTTCGACATGACCTTTTCTAAATAACAACACTTTGAACACAATTCACTAATATCATAAGCTTAGAAATCAAATAGAATATAAAGCACAAATGCTCCATATCATCCACACATCCAAGATCATACAAGGATACATTTATCCAAACATTATTTCACACATAAAAGTATCAATTTCAAATGAATGACCAAAGTATATATAAACACATCTAATGATCATCTTATATAAAATCATTTCAATTAACATCTTATATACATCATCTCATATCACATTGACCTCAGATACAAATTCGAAATCAATGTCCAAAGTTTATTTAGATACAACAATTGGAAATGGACACAAGATCAAATCTTACAAGTGAAATTTAAATGAGTAAATGAATATTACAACTTTAATCGAATAAGTACATATCTCATCTAAATAAAAAGAAGATTACAAAAATTATAAGAAAAGCCTAAACTAAATCTTGATCTTCTTATCTTCCAAATCTTCCAATTCATCTTCAATTCATTACCTGCAAAATAAACAAAGACAAAAGAAAAGGGGGTTGTGATTAAAATGTTTGCCTTCACCACAAGGGTGAGGCAATTTAATATTGGAACTTAACTAATGAATATTAGGAACTTGTCCTAATATCCAAATATTGACTAGAGGGATGAATTTTGAATCGAAGGCAACAATGGATCATATTTTGGATCATCCTGAGGCAACTAGGCAACAAGGGACAAGAGGCAACAATAATCCAATTGAGAGAATGGACAAAGGCAACACTGATTCAATGAGGCATATTCATATGATCCATATTTATTTATCTTAGGCAACTAGTCAATCCCTCCAATCTAGTCAAGTTCCTAATCAAGAAAGTCCACATAAAAATATTTCTCCAATGGTATTATTTACCAAGGAAGAAAATAGACAAATGCTAAAGCCCACAATCTGAAATTATTAAGCCACATGATCACCACCCATAAATGGTCTTTAAAGCCCACATGAATTAATTCCAAGCCCATCCAATTAAATCACATTTGCAAAGCTATTTGAATATTATCATATGTATACTTGAACAAGCCCACATAAGGGATTTAGCTCACAGCCCATTTAGTGCCAAATGCCACTTGGCAACATTAAAAATAAAGGCCAAGCAAGGATAAGAGCAACCAGCCGTAGCTTGCTCAAGGAGGAGAAGCAATTCACTTGGCAACCCAAAAAGGGGTCAAAGATGATTATCCACACCAGCCCAAAGCTTGCACAAGAGGGAATGCACCTCAAACTTGGAACTTGAACCCACAAGGGGCCACACACAAGCAGCACACTCACCATATGCATGGTATGTGTTGTCACCACCACAACAATTTGCCCACACTATATAAACATCACAGCAGCCAACCACAACACAATTTCCTCATATCCATCTTTCTAAACAGCAAACTACAAACAGCCAGCCGCACCATATGATTTCCACCTTAGCACAAATAATCCAGCAACTAAATTATCTTCCAAGATTAGCTAGAATAGCTCAAGAACACAAGAACAGCCACAAAATAATTTGCAGCTAGATAAATACACTCTAGGAACATTGAAGCAGCGAGGAGGAGCAGGCTAGCCACAAGACGCAGGTTATCATCATTATCCAGAAGACCAAGCTGCTCAACAACAGCAGGTTAATTCTTTGTGTGTGTGAGGCAGAGGAGAGGTGCTAGCAAGTTCTGTAAATGACAGACAATGCTAGAAAGAGAGGAGAGCAGGGCAATCAAATCCATGAATACATCTTTAAATCATTCCAACTACCCTTCAACTAGTTTCCCACTAGGAGGATAGAAGGAAATGTTTCTCTCAGATTGGCATAGAGTTGCTATGCTGAATCATCACAGAGAATAAAAGCCACATTAATATCTATTCTTATCAAAAAGATATGCCTCAGCCTTTGCATCATTGGCATGGCTAAGAAAACAAGCCAGATCTGTTCTTATCAGTTCATACCTAGAGGAAGAGAGAAGAGAAGTCAATAAATCTGTTCAGAAACACATCTTCAAATCACTTTAACACATGAAAAGCACCAGAAATCGACAAGCCAAGCATATACTTAATCCAGCTTTTATCTTGTACATCTGGAGGGTCTTGCTTTCACTAGGAGCACTAAAGAACATGTACAGGATTATAAAACATCACTTAAACATGCTATAGATAATATTGCAGCATGTATATCTCAGAAAATCCATTATATACTTACACAAGAACACTATAATCAATACATGGGTATTATTTGCAAGGAAAAGCAAGAAAATCATCTGAAGTATCTAAAACAGCAAGCTAAAGTATATGTAAAATCAATTTCTTTATAGGCAAATCATTTAGTAATGCGTCTGAAGTAATTAAGAAGGGCTTGGTATTTGATCTTGCACTATTAGAGGATTAAATCATCTAAATTTCTTCCCTAAAATTAATTAACAGAAGGCCCAGTGATCACACGGCTAGCACAGCACCACTACACACATAGGTTCATTACTAGGATGAACTGGAGCACCACACGAGCACCTCAGACCAGCAGTTCATCGGCACACAGCCGGTCACAGGAGAGAGCTCACCTTGAGCAGTGTAGTAGAGGCAGAGCTTGGCGAAGATGGTGTTGAGGTAGTAGTCGAAGAAGGCGACGCCGAGGTTGCAGTCACTGCCATCCCACCGGCGCCGTAGTTGAAGAAGGTCTCGGACAGCAGCAGCAGTAGAAGCACCACCGTCCAATAGGCATCACCACCATCGCACCACCATACACATCACCACCGCACCACACCACCTAACCAGGGAGCCGGGGTTGCACCAGGGCACCGTCCCACCGGCGTCAGCGCCGTGGTAGACAAGCAGGGGATTCGAGCAGGAGCTCGTGGCCGAGACGCTGCAACTCGAGGAGGCGCGGAGTCCAGAGAACGGCGCCGGTGAGTCTTGCTCGTGGAGGTGAAGGAGCAGGGGCTCGAGGGTGTCGGAGCAGGCGGGCAGGAACTCAAGGGAGAGTTGGAGGAGGCATGGCCGGTGCTGGGCAGCAGTGGTGGCGGAGATGGAAGCCGGCAGTGGAGATCGAGCCGGAGGCGAGCGGCGCGGCTAGGGTTAGCCGCGGGTGTGCAGGCGAGAGGAAGGAGGCGATGCAGCAAGGAATCGGAGGCGGAGACCACGTCGGAGCAGTGCCGGGGCGTGGCGGCGCCGGAGCCGGCCGGCAACGGCCGGAGCGGACGATGGCGACGGCGGCGCATCGCCACGGGAGAGAGAAGGGGATCGAGAGAGAAGTGAAGTGAGAGAGAGCGAGGGGTTGACCGGGTCGGGTTCGACCCAGTAGGTAGTTGGGCTCGGCCCAATTGGTTGGGTCCAACCCATTAGGCCCAGGGGCATTTTGGTAATTCACCAAATAAAATTATCCAAACTTAAATGAATTTTAACACCCAAACAAAAGGAACAAAAATCAGCTAAAAATAGTTAACACATTCTATAAATTATGTGGAATTTTAATATAAGTTTTATTTGAAGTTTTGAAAAATATTTTGTGGATAAAAATTCAAAGATCCTTAAGTGGAAATGACTTGAAATTCTTTTTCAAAAACTATTTTCTTAAAAGAAAATAATATGGGAAAATAAAGTTTTAAAGTTCAATTACATTGAACTATTTAAATTTAAACACTTTAAATTTATTCCTCATAAAAATTGTTGACAAACTCTTTAAATAATTAAAAACTCCAAAACACTCAAAAAGTATTAAAATCCGCAACTTGGGTATTTTGGGGTGACGATGCATATCATTATTATGCATAATAGCATGCTGCTAGATTTTCAGTAGTCCTTATCAGGATTACTTTGCTAATTTCAGAACTCGGGGTTTTACCGCAAACCCTAAAATCCCGAAGAGTTGAACGGCCATTTCTACCTCAGGCAAGTTCATTCTTGCATGTCCGTTGAAATATTTTTATCAAAGTATTTATAAAATACTATATTTATCATCTGCATAAAAAGAAAAACCTATTTTCGAATGATGTGAATTGCTATATATATTGTTTGGCTGGCAATGGAACCACGGATTGATGTTGTGGTGGAGGTTCCATTGTACGGGAAAGTATATACCTAGGATTAATTACCAATGTCACAGTGATCCTTGCGCCGTATTGAAGCGTTTACCATGAGATCTGCTATGGACGGTAAAAGTCAGCCGTATCTTCTCTCGTTCACATATCCTCGGCAGGCTATTACCTGGTTGCGTCCGTTGCGGCGGCCAACTGCGTGGAAGCGCGTGACCTTCCCACTCGACGGGGTGACTGGAATAGAAGCTCGGGAGGGGTGGCGGGCCAGTGGTCTTAGTTACCAGCCGCGTCACAAATGGGCGGATATGTGTTGTGCGGAGAGGGCGGTGATTGGCTTTGGACTCACACCTGGCCCCATACCATGGAAGTATGGACGGGAAAGATCGCCCGGAAAGGCAACAAGGCTGGGTTTCTCTCATGGGTAAAGTTACGCAGCTCTGCAGAGTCAACAACAAGAAACTGTGACTGTCACATCCGTGTTCCCGGAAGGAACTACAGACCGCAGCGGGAAAGGCATCCCAAGTGATGACTATGAACCCGTGGAGACTGTGAGCATAGTTTTCTGAAATAAAACTTGACCTTTGAAGAAAGGTTTTCCAAAACTTGCATTATGCCTATGACCGTTGGTCATGGCAGTAGCTAGTGCATTCAAAACAAAAACTCTTTCCTATATTATTGAACTTGCTAAGTAACGCTCGAGTTGCTTACCCTTTCCTCGTTGACCCCCTGCTTAGACTTTTGGAGCCATCCAAGGAATCAACATCCACGACAACGAGGAGGTCTTCAACAAGGAGTCCAAACTTACCTGGTGGAGCTTGAAGGAGTCAACAGCTACTTCACCGACAGAAGGATGACGACCACCTTGCCCAGGTGTATATAACGACAACACTGCCGATGGAGGAGACAACATCACTTTGGAAGAAGGAGTACAACTTGGATAAAGATATTCCAGATGGATTAGAGTAGGGCTGTGACAACAGCAGTAGTGGAATAGGAATTAGAGGTAGAGCTGATATTCAGCTTAGTACTACGATTTGGATCTTTCTGTATTTCATTTGCTCGAGACTTGCTTCTATATAAAGGAGGGTCTCAAGATTTTGTATTGAATAGTGTTGTAATCCTATAGTGTTACCTTGGACCGGCTATGTTTCTGTTGTACTACTCTGAGGGATGTAATATTTGCGGAAAGGTCCTTCCGTGCGTGTTACATCAACGACTTGTACACTACAACATGCAGTGGTGTGCTGGGTCACCGCAGATGGTATCAGAGCAAAACGACCTTAGGATTAAAACCCTTTTAGGAGACTTGTAGGTTGGTAAATACTATAGGAAGTTATCTTATCTAAACCATATCTTTCTACAATGATGATAATTATTCACTTGAGAATACTACTATCATACTTGTATAGAATTCCTTACTCAACTAGAGTAAATCTTCTTATTTATTCTTTTATAGGTTTAATACTTACTTATCCTATATCTTTCAACTTGGTATGACAAGTTTGAAATTAGTTTCTTCCAGCTGGTATTCCAATAGAGTTATATCCAAGTCAGTGTTACCTATATGGTATCATTGATAACACCATCCTATATGTGAGGACATATGATGAAGTAGAACCTATCGTAAGTTTGTGAAGGCAGGAAGACGAGAGAAGTCTGATGATGGTGAAGATTCGAGCTAATCAAGTATGGTATTTTGAGAGGATGCCCAATACCCTAAAGTTCTATTTCTAAGGAGATTAATCTTAGTATAGTATAGAGTCGTAAAGGGAATAGGATACGCCATAAGCAATGAAGGATCCAGAGATGTCAAGAGATGTTTGTTCAAGCCAAATGGAGGATTCAATCTACATGGAGTCTAGTTCCCTACGTAACCAAACCATACCACAACTACTCTTTGAGTACTTTGTCTTAGTATTATCCCATTGCAAATGGGCAATTGGGGTAACTACTGAGTCAAAAAGTTGTTAGAATAGGATCATAAGGTGATATAAACCTATCTTGTAGTGTATAGCATCTAAGCCTGGGTACTTTTGAGATGTTTTTACTCAAGGTACTATCTATTTTACGGGCTTATGTTGCATGTTTGCTATATAACTGCATTCGGATTTATTGGATCTTATTGGATTTTTGATTGACTAGGTTGGTACATGAAGTTAGGAGTTAATGTACAATGGCATGATTGTCACATTAAATTCTTTTCTTAATGTTACTGATCTAGAGGTAGATAGTATTCGTGCGAGGAAGAGACGAGTTACTAACAAGATGAGGCGTCAAAGAAAGCTCATGAAGAGAAGGAAGTCTAGAAGACAAAAGTCAATAAAGCTACGAATATGGAATGTGGAGAGTGTCACGTCATATTTGGATCTGGAGACATGTTTTACCAGCGCCTGGAGGAGGAATGAAGTAAGTCCAAGTAAGAGTATCACCACAAATTGGACGAAGATCTACCGAAGATGACGCAAGAAACGCTACATGAGGAGGAATAACCAAGAAGGAAGAATATGCAATTTTTGTATATCAAGTTATGAAATCTTTCCATGGAAGTCCAAGATCAAGAAGGAAGAAGGAAAATATGGAGGATACATATGGAGTTGTCATAACTTGGTGGAAGAAGTTATTGTTGGAGCAATAAAGAGGTATTGCTACTAGTTAAATGGAGTTTGTGAATGAGTTTAGCAGAACTTAGGAGTCTAAAAGTATTATAAGGATGATGACAAAGGCGTATGAAGACTGGAAGAACATCGATATTTCTAGTTCTAACGGAATAAAGGAGAACATGATCGTCTATTGAGAGGCATTACTAGAGATGGAAGCGGTAAAATTAACCGCCAAGCAAGAGTTCGTGATTAGCACTTGGATATATATACATATATAAGGAAAATTTGTGTTGGATACACAAACAGATTACAAGAAGGAGTGGATGCGAAAGACATCCGACAAATGAGGATAAGTCAGAAAGAGATGACAGAAGTAAAGTACTTGGATGAAAGCACGTGGAGATTTCAGAGATGACATATCAACCATGTCAAGAAGTGCAATTACATAGTCCAATGTTCAAGAGAGCATCATAACCATGGGAGAAGAATCCAATTTTGTAGGGGATTGACGACAAGTCTAGAAGGTGGACCAATTTGGATGAAGGCACCTCACCACATATGATGTCGATGTACCAAAGTCAGAGTTTATACCTCGAGCAATTGTGGAGAAAGATGTATTACCAAGAGAATTAACATCTTAGAGCTGACCACTTGGATGATGGAAGACGCAATCAAGGCGAGTTACATGGTCAAACGAGTCACAATTGTTTGGAATTGGTCTGAAACATCATAAAGGAAGGAAATGATACGTCAGCTGAACTTTACCTTGATGACCCACATCCTATTTAAGTTTGAAGATAAGATATCATCCATTTGCACCAGTTCCTGTGTGCAATTCTTTTCTTGAGACCATCGGATAAGCCAACTGGAATTCTAGCTATAGTAGGAATCCAATTTATCGGAGGATTACTTTGGTTGTTCACAATATGGTGGATATACCACGTATTCTTCGGGAAACTGTTGGATATATAGGAATAGTTAATATCTATTTATCAGAGAACGATACTGGGTATTCACAACATGGTGGATATACCATGTGTTCTTTGTGAGACCATGAGGCACATATACTGGAAGTTTAAGCACCAAGAAGGATTACGAAGCTTGACTGAATGGAGCCAACAGAATTAAGCTCAACAGACAGAGGGTCAGAACGGAGGAAGACTTAGAGAATTCCAAGGGGGGAGAGTGAACAAGTGTATGGAATAGTACTTGGCGGAAGATGACATGAAATTCAAAAGGAAGACTTTGACTGAGACATGACTGAATTGGTTATTAGTGCTCTAAAAGTTCCTCGGTGCAGGAAATCTTTACCAGATTTTGAAGCCAAATAGAAAGTGGAGATTTGAAGGATAAAAATTACAAGGAATTTAGTGGTCCTAGAAGCTATGACTAAATGATCTAAAGGAGAGTAAACAAATGAGACCCGAAATCATGGATGGGGAAATCTAGATACCTATTCGTTGAATCTGATTGAGACCAGGATCCGAGAGGATTGATGCCAGAAGGATTAGTAAACCTGATTACAATTGATACAGGTAAGAGAGAGTAATCATGGTTGGATAAATGAAGGGTCTAATGCATTCTGTAGCAGTAGCTGTGGACATGGCCAACAATCACACACACACCTGCCTTAATCCAAGAGGTGGTGTCGATTTATCAGTGTCACCACCTTCCTCTCCTCCTCCTCCTCCTCCTCAGCTATCCCCTTGCTCTTCCTAGGAACGAATCTTCTTGTTAGGAGGGTCTAGTTGGGCCAACCATTTCTTATACCCTTTTGAATCACTCATCTCCAGGTACATAGCAATTATGTGATATCTGGTTGGTGAGTGTGTCCTTGCGGTTTCTTGATTCTGCGCTTCAGGAGCAGCTAGTCAAACATGGATAGATGGATCCAAGCTCCTTTGGTGAGTCTTCAGTCACATCTCTGTCTCCTCTTCTTTTTCTGCATACACACCCTGCTTAGATCGCTGAAGTTCTGCGGAGAAGTTTCATGTCGTTGTGATGATTTTAGATAAATCAACCATTGATTTTCTCTTGCTCTTCCATCAGCATGACCACATATCATTTCAGAATTTTTAGATCGGAAATAAACAAACAAGCGACTTCTTTTGAAGTGAGGAATCCTGTAAATGTGTTTGAGCAACTAGATTTTCTTTTGAATGAAGTTTTCTATTTAGAATCAGTTATGCTTCTTTTTTGCTCAAGCACTGCATATGTAAACAAGATTTTTCTTTTGTTAGCACTGTACTCTTGTACAAAAAATATAGGAGCATACATGTAATACCCCAGGGTTTAGAGAGTCAAAAGGGTAGAAAAAGAATATTTGTATTTGCATAGCATGCATCTGAAAATGCGGGAAATTTTGGCGCACTTAAGAAAAGAGTTAAAGGGATCGATGTTTCTCTCGACTCTGATGAATTAGGCTATAGATCATCTGTTGAGTGCTATGAACTTCGACATGACCTTTTCTAAATAACAACACTTTGAACACAATTCACTAATATCATAAGCTTAGAAATCAAATAGAATATAAAGCACAAATGCTCCATATCATCCACACATCCAAGATCATACAAGGATACATTTATCCAAACATTATTTCACACATAAAAGTATCAATTTCAAATGAATGACCAAAGTATATATAAACACATCTAATGATCATCTTATATAAAATCATTTCAATTAACATCTTATATACATCATCTCATATCACATTCATCTCAAATACAAATTCGAAATCAATGTCCAAAGTTTATTTAGATACAACAATTGGAAATGGACACAAGATCAAATCTTACAAGTGAAATTTAAATGAGTAAATGAATATTACAACTTTAATCGAATAAGTACATATCTCATCTAAATAAAAAGAAGATTACAAAAATTATAAGAAAAGCCTAAACTAAATCTTGATCTTCTTATCTTCCAAATCTTCCAATTCATCTTCAATTCATTACCTGCAAAATAAACAAAGACAAAAGAAAAGGGGTTGTGATTAAAATGTTTGCCTTCACCACAAGGGTGAGGCAATTTAATATTGGAACTTAACTAATGAATATTAGGAACTTGTCCTAATATCCAAATATTGACTAGAGGGATGAATTTTGAATCGAAGGCAACAATGGATCATATTTTGGATCATCCTGAGGCAACTAGGCAACAAGGGACAAGAGGCAACAATAATCCAATTGAGAGAAGGGACAAAAGGCAACACTGATTCAATGAGGCATATTCATATGATCCATATTTATTTATCTTAGGCAACTAGTCAATCCCTCCAATCTAGTCAAGTTCCTAATCAAGAAAGCCCACATAAAAATATTTCTCCAATGGTATTATTTACCAAGGAAGAAAATAGACAAATGCTAAAGCCCACAATCTGAAATTATTAAGCCACATGATCACCACCCATAAATGGTCTTTAAAGCCCACATGAATTAATTCCAAGCCCATCCAATTAAATCACATTTGCAAAGCTATTTGAATATTATCATATGTATACTTGAACAAGCCCACATAAGGGATTTAGCTCACAGCCCATTTAGTGCCAAATGCCACTTGGCAACATTAAAAATAAAGGCCAAGCAAGGATAAGAGCAACCAGCCGTAGCTTGCTCAAGGAGGAGAAGCAATTCACTTGGCAACCCAAAAAGGGGTCAAAGATGATTATCCACACCAGCCCAAAGCTTGCACAAGAGGGAATGCACCTCAAACTTGGAACTTGAACCCACAAGGGGCCACACACAAGCAGCACACTCACCATATGCATGGTATGTGTTGTCACCACCACAACAATTTGCCCACACTATATAAACATCACAGCAGCCAACCACAACACAATTTCCTCATATCCATCTTTCTAAACAGCAAACTACAAACAGCCAGCCGCACCATATGATTTCCACCTTAGCACAAATAATCCAGCAACTAAATTATCTTCCAAGATTAGCTAGAATAGCTCAAGAACACAAGAACAGCCACAAAATAATTTGCAGCTAGATAAATACACTCTAGGAACATTGAAGCAGCGAGGAGGAGCAGGCTAGCCACAAGACGCAGGTTATCATCATTATCCAGAAGACCAAGCTGCTCAACAACAGCAGGTTAATTCTTTGTGTGTGTGAGGCAGAGGAGAGGTGCTAGCAAGTTCTGTAAATGACAGACAATGCTAGAAAGAGAGGAGAGCAGGGCAATCAAATCCATGAATACATCTTTAAATCATTCCAACTACCCTTCAACTAGTTTCCCACTAGGAGGATAGAAGGAAATGTTTCTCTCAGATTGGCATAGAGTTGCTATGCTGAATCATCACAGAGAATAAAAGCCACATTAATATCTATTCTTATCAAAAAGATATGCCTCAGCCTTTGCATCATTGGCATGGCTAAGAAAACAAGCCAGATCTGTTCTTATCAGTTCATACCTAGAGGAAGAGAGAAGAGAAGTCAATAAATCTGTTCAGAAACACATCTTCAAATCACTTTAACACATGAAAAGCACCAGAAATCGACAAGCCAAGCATATACTTAATCCAGCTTTTATCTTGTACATCTGGAGGGTCTTGCTTTCACTAGGAGCACTAAAGAACATGTACAGGATTATAAAACATCACTTAAACATGCTATAGATAATATTGCAGCATGTATATCTCAGAAAATCCATTATATACTTACACAAGAACACTATAATCAATACATGGGTATTATTTGCAAGGAAAAGCAAGAAAATCATCTGAAGTATCTAAAACAGCAAGCTAAAGTATATGTAAAATCAATTTCTTTATAGGCAAATCATTTAGTAATGCGTCTGAAGTAATTAAGAAGGGCTTGGTATTTGATCTTGCACTATTAGAGGATCAAATCATCTAAATTTCTTCCCTAAAATTAATTAACAGAAGGCCCAGTGATCACACAGCTAGCACAGCACCACTACACACATAGGTTCATTACTAGGATGAACTGGAGCACCACACGAGCACCTCAGACCAGCAGTTCATCGGCACACAGCCGGTCACAGGAGAGAGCTCACCTTGAGCAGTGTAGTAGAGGCAGAGCTTGGCGAAGATGGTGTTGAGGTAGTAGTCGAAGAAGGCGACGCCGAGGTTGCAGTCACTGCCATCCCACCGGCGCCGTAGTTGAAGAAGGTCTCGGACAGCAGCAGCAGTAGAAGCACCACCGTCCAATAGGCATCACCACCATCGCACCACCATACACATCACCACCGCACCACACCACCTAACCAGGGAGCCGGGGTTGCACCAGGGCACCGTCCCACCGGCGTCAGCGCCGTGGTAGACAAGCAGGGGATTCGAGCAGGAGCTCGTGGCCGAGACGCTGCAACTCGAGGAGGCGCGGAGTCCAGAGAACGGCGCCGGTGAGTCTTGCTCGTGGAGGTGAAGGAGCAGGGGCTCGAGGGTGTCGGAGCAGGCGGGCAGGAACTCAAGGGAGAGTTGGAGGAGGCATGGCCGGTGCTGGGCAGCAGTGGTGGCGGAGATGGAAGCCGGCAGTGGAGATCGAGCCGGAGGCGAGCGGCGCGGCTAGGGTTAGCCGCGGGTGTGCAGGCGAGAGGAAGGAGGCGATGCAGCAAGGAATCGGAGGCGGAGACCACGTCGGAGCAGTGCCGGGGCGTGGCGGCGCCGGAGCCGGCCGGCAACGGCCGGAGCGGACGATGGCGACGGCGGCGCATCGCCACGGGAGAGAGAAGGGGATCGAGAGAGAAGTGAAGTGAGAGAGAGCGAGGGGTTGACCGGGTCGGGTTCGACCCAGTAGGTAGTTGGGCTCGGCCCAATTGGTTGGGTCCAACCCATTAGGCCCAGGGGCATTTTGGTAATTCACCAAATAAAATTATCCAAACTTAAATGAATTTTAACACCCAAACAAAAGGAACAAAAATCAGCTAAAAATAGTTAACACATTCTATAAATTATGTGGAATTTTAATATAAGTTTTATTTGAAGTTTTGAAAAATATTTTGTGGATAAAAATTCAAAGATCCTTAAGTGGAAATGACTTGAAATTCTTTTTCAAAAACTATTTTCTTAAAAGAAAATAATATGGGAAAATAAAGTTTTAAAGTTCAATTACATTGAACTATTTAAATTTAAACACTTTAAATTTATTCCTCATAAAAATTGTTGACAAACTCTTTAAATAATTAAAAACTCCAAAACACTCAAAAAGTATTAAAATCCGCAACTTGGGTATTTTGGGGTGACGATGCATATCATTATTATGCATAATAGCATGCTGCTAGATTTTCAGTAGTCCTTATCAGGATTACTTTGCTAATTTCAGAACTCGGGGTTTTACCGCAAACCCTAAAATCCCGAAGAGTTGAACGGCCATTTCTACCTCAGGCAAGTTCATTCTTGCATGTCCGTTGAAATATTTTTATCAAAGTATTTATAAAATACTATATTTATCATCTGCATAAAAAGAAAAACCTATTTTCGAATGATGTGAATTGCTATATATATTGTTTGGCTGGCAATGGAACCACGGATTGATGTTGTGGTGGAGGTTCCATTGTACGGGAAAGTATATACCTAGGATTAATTACCAATGTCACAGTGATCCTTGCGCCGTATTGAAGCGTTTACCATGAGATCTGCTATGGACGGTAAAAGTCAGCCGTATCTTCTCTCGTTCACATATCCTCGGCAGGCTATTACCTGGTTGCGTCCGTTGCGGCGGCCAACTGCGTGGAAGCGCGTGACCTTCCCACTCGACGGGGTGACTGGAATAGAAGCTCGGGAGGGGTGGCGGGCCAGTGGTCTTAGTTACCAGCCGCGTCACAAATGGGCGGATATGTGTTGTGCGGAGAGGGCGGTGATTGGCTTTGGACTCACACCTGGCCCCATACCATGGAAGTATGGACGGGAAAGATCGCCCGGAAAGGCAACAAGGCTGGGTTTCTCTCATGGGTAAAGTTACGCAGCTCTGCAGAGTCAACAACAAGAAACTGTGACTGTCACATCCGTGTTCCCGGAAGGAACTACAGACCGCAGCGGGAAAGGCATCCCAAGTGATGACTATGAACCCGTGGAGACTGTGAGCATAGTTTTCTGAAATAAAACTTGACCTTTGAAGAAAGGTTTTCCAAAACTTGCATTATGCCTATGACCGTTGGTCATGGCAGTAGCTAGTGCATTCAAAACAAAAACTCTTTCCTATATTATTGAACTTGCTAAGTAACGCTCGAGTTGCTTACCCTTTCCTCGTTGACCCCCTGCTTAGACTTTTGGAGCCATCCAAGGAATCAACATCCATGACGACAACGAGGAGGTCTTCAACAAGGAGTCCAAACTTACCTGGTGGAGCTTGAAGGAGTCAACAGCTACTTCACCGACAGAAGGATGACGACCACCTTGCCCAGGTGTATATAACGACAACACTGCCGATGGAGGAGACAACATCACTTTGGAAGAAGGAGTACAACTTGGATAAAGATATTCCAGATGGATTAGAGTAGGGCTGTGACAACAGCAGTAGTGGAATAGGAATTAGAGGTAGAGCTGATATTCAGCTTAGTACTACGATTTGGATCTTTCTGTATTTCATTTGCTCGAGACTTGCTTCTATATAAAGGAGGGTCTCAAGATTTTGTATTGAATAGTGTTGTAATCCTATAGTGTTACCTTGGACCGGCTATGTTTCTGTTGTACTACTCTGAGGGATGTAATATTTGCGGAAAGGTCCTTCCGTGCGTGTTACATCAACGACTTGTACACTACAACATGCAGTGGTGTGCTGGGTCACCGCAATACACTTAGACTTGTGAATCATGCGTACATATCATCTAAATTCTAGGCTCAACTTCAACCGAGTGGTACTGGTAGAGGTTTATTTCAAAGGAAAGTTTCTTCAAGAGAAGATACTTTGTTCCTGAGATAAAAAAATAGTAGTTTTACCACAAAATTATTTTAAGATTCCCCTCCTCGTGAAAGCTTGTGTGTGTGTGGCCATTACCAGAAATCTGGTCCCCACAAAGTAGGTCAACTACTTTTGTAAGTATCAGTTGTTCCATGACATAATTGATTGTTTTCTGTTCTTGGCTCATCACTTTAGGCATCATCATCCACCAAATCAACGACCTCTATGATGTGCAGTCAAATTTTAGTCATAAACGACACCGTTTTCTTTCTATTTTTTTTTTTTTTTCTTTTTTGAGGTTAGTGGCTAAGACTTATTCCCTCCCAATTGAAAAATCACCTAAGAAAAGAGACTCCCATCTCCACCTGCCTGGGTGTGTTAGGTTAGCAATCACAACGTCGGATTCCCACCATTCCATATAGAAGAGTTCTCATATGCCACCACATTAACATACAATTTTTTAAAAAGAAATATATTAATATCAAGTTGACAGCAATTACACTCAAACATTAAAATGCACCTATATCAAAGTAAAGTCCTACGTTAATAGGTGATGTAACTTAAGATTGCACATTTCATAAAGGCACGACCAGGGTGAGAACGCCCTCCATCTCAAGCCGGCAATTCCGCCCATGGGCACGTCCGCCCACGGGCACCCGATCCTAATGGGCAGGGTATGAGTCGCTATGTTCGCCCATGGATCTCGCCCGTGGGCGACCCGATTAGTCGTGGGTAGGGTATGGACAGACATGTGTACCCATGGGCGACCCGATGGGTAACCCGATTAGCTGACATGTGGGGTCTCATAGTAAGACATGACCAGAGGCCATGTAATTTCCAGCCCAGACCAACAGTCCAAATCCAACACGCACCGCACTAAGCCACTAACCCTAGGTGTGTGTGACCGTGTGAGTCGACCATCCTATTACCAAGTCTCTCCCCGTCCCCGCCGCAATCCCTCTCCCCTACTCTCTCTCTCTGCTCAGTGCTCACGCCTCACGGTGCTCTCCGCTCCCTTCCCTTTCCCGGCAGCAAAATGGCGGCGCTGACCCGCCGCGCCGTTGCTCCACCGAGCCGCCGCTCCGTTGCGCCGCCACTCGCTGCCGTCCCCAACGTCCACGACGCCGCCGTCCCCAACTCACAGCCGGAGCTGTTGTATGCAGACCCGACGGGCGACCCGACGGGTACGGGCATGGGCATGAAATCTGACCCATGGGCAGGGTCGCGGGCAGAGAAGCTTGCCCATTTGTTAAACGGGCATGGGTCTGGAAGAGGTCGACCCGACCAAACCCGACCCGATTGCCGGCCTTACCTCCATCTAGCGGTGGCACGGAGAGGAGGGCAGTCCCCACTTCCACCTTTTCTTGGTTTTCTTTTATTAACAATTTCGGATTTTTTCTTGGTTTTATCAGTTTGCGAGTGGATTATTTATTTACTATTTTACTTGTTTTTTGAGGAATATGTGAGATCTCCCAAATCAAAGTATGCTTCAATCGACGTCGATGAGATGCAAACAAATGCGTTTGTGATCTTGAGACAACAATACCGTCACGGGTAGCTACAGTAGGAAGTGTATGTGCTAAGCTATTTCGGTATAGTCAAGACACATATAACATGTCTATTTTTATATTGATGGTAGAGGGTATAAACTGAACAAACATTCGTCGAGGAAATATTTGAAGTACCGTCCGCTATCAGCTATGCCAACTCACAATGTATGCTGTTGCGTAAAGCATATCACTAAAGGAACAACATCAAAAAATCACCGAAACTGATCAATTATCAACGTGGTGTTGGTCGCAAAAACGTAACAATGTACAATTCCTAATTTTTATATTGGGTACAAATTGTATTGCATTTTGTATTTACATTTAGCAAAAACAATAGGACATCATGGGCCCTCCTGTGTGTGCCATGTATATAATGCATGGGGACGAGCCTCACCGTCAACGTTGCACACCCATGTCGCACGACCCTAAAGTTGCACACAATATATAAATGGCAACGCAAAAGAAAGGTGCCCTCCTGAGCGGGACATTCTCAAGTCCCTCGGCCACACACAAAATATTGTGGGCAATTTAGGCACAAAAAATCCATTACAAATATCGATTTACACGGTGACATGTGTAGTGAGTAACAAGGAATTGGTTACCGGAAAAAAATCCGAACGTGGGGGTGGATGGATGATTTCCGGTAATCATGGTTAACGGAAAGTACCGATCACGTATCAGACTAGAGAGTCTCAATCAAATATTGGATATCAAACTTATTAATGTTTTAAGATTTTAAATATACGATTTTATTTTGAAACAGGGGCATTTTTTGCCCCAATATGTTAATTAAGAAGAATTACTACCCAATTAATTTACGGAAAACTATGCAACAAAAATACAAATAGACAAGGCCAAAACCATAGAAAGACCCAAACCGAAAGGACGAGCCAAGAAACCGAAGGTCATCCATTAAACAGCCCATTTTATTGAGGAAGAGAAATCGAAAGTTGTAGATAGAAGGTTTGGGGCAAGGGGAGACATCGAGGGAGATTGACTAAACACACAGCCCAAATTTCAAAAAGTCTGGAAGACCGGGAATTCTATGGGTATTTAGCTCGGTAAAAAAATCCCTGGTGAGTAGCAACAGAAATAAATAACTGAATCTCTTGAATCATTACTCTTGATTCAGTCTGCCACGTTCCTCACAATTTGTTCAGCTATCTGAAACTTTTTCCTGTTCTCGTGCTGGATAGGTGGATAGCTCGTCATGCTTGTGCAGAGCGGAGAGATCAGTCACCGTCACCAGCGCCGGGAGGCACACCCCGAAATCCATATCGTGCGTGCAATCGAGCCTCAGAGCTTCCATCCACCCAGTGAATGAGAAGAGATCGTCACGGGGTGACCGCCGGAGCAGCGTCCGTCGCGGGCAATGGCCGCTGCTCCCCGGGCTTCCCGACGACCTCGCCATCGCGTGCCTCATCCGATTGCCGCGAGCCGAGCACTGGAAGCTTAGGCTGGTGTGCAAGAGGTGGCTCCGCCTCCTCGCCGGCAACTACTTCTACGGCCTCCGTGGGAGGCTCGGGCTCGCTGAGCAGTGGTTGTACGCCCTCAAGTGCGATGGTAACGGGCGCGTGTCGTGGGACGTGCTCGACCCGGCGACGCGCGGTGGGGCGTGGCGCGCGCTGCCGCCCGTGCCCGGCGAGTACGCGGACGCCGCCGGTTTCGGCTGCGCCGTGCTCGGCGGCTGCCACCTGTACCTGCTCGGCGGCAGAGATCCGCGCAGAGGGGCCATGCGCCGAATGGTGTTTTATAGCGCCCGGAGTAACCGGTGGCACCGAGCCCCCGACATGCTGCGCCGGCGGCACTGCTTCGGCGCTTGCGTGATGGGAAACCGCCTGTACGTCGCCGGCAGAGCGAGCGGCGGCGGCGGCGGCGGCCTCAGGTCTGCCGAGGTATTCGACCCGGCCAAGAACCGGTGGTCGTTCGTGTCCGACATGGCCGCGGCGCTGGTGCCATTCGTCAGCGCGGTGCACGGCGGGAGGTGGTACGTGAAGGGGTTCGGCGCGGAGCGGCTGGTGCTGAGCCAGGTGTACACGCCGGAGACCGACGCATGGTCGACGGTCGCGGTGCTCGACAGCCTGGTCACCGGCTGGAGGAGCCCCAACGCCTGCCTCGACGGACGGCTCTACGCCGCCGACTGCAAGGACGGTTGCCGGCTCAGGGCCTACGACGAGGCCGCGGCCGCGTGGAGCGACTGCGCCGACAGCAGGCACCACCTAGGGAGCTCACACGCTTTCGAAGCGGCCGCCATGGTCGCGCTTCGCGGCAAGCTCTGCGTCATTCGGAACGACATGAGCGTGTCGGTCGTCGACGTCGCTACCGGAGCGGGAACCCAGCGTTGGGAGACCCTCGCCGGCAAGGGGCATATCAAGAGCTTCGTCACGAACCTCCTTTCCAACGTCGCCGGCCGTGGCCGCTCTAAGAACCGAGTTCTTCATTGCCAAGTCATGGAGGCCTAGCTAGAAATATTGTCGACGCGTTACATACGCGAAACATATGAGGATTCTTTTTTCGAAACAATGTACAACGCAGACGCTTGCATACACGCGCATACACTCACCCCTATGAACGCACGCACGCACACCCTACCCCTATGAGCATCTTCGATAGACTGAGCCGGCGGATCGGGTCTTGAGATTGACGAAGTCACCACGGGCGCCTCGTTATCGACGGGAACGTCGCCTCCCACTGAAGAATATTCCGCCTAAATGATAAACACCAGCGTCAAACCTAGGGTTTGAACTCTGGTGGGATAGGGATACAACCACCATCCTAACCATCCTATCACAAGCAGGTTCTCAACATATGAAGGATTCTATCAATGTAGAGTTCGATATTAATTAATCACACGAGAGACGCGCAATTAGTTAGAGTATAAAGATGGTTGTCTGGTGAGAACGAAATAATACTTCCATGTTCGAGTTCTAACATACTCTTTTTGTCTGTAATAAGTGTACTAGCAAAGTGCCCGTGCGTTGCAACGGGTCTAAATTTAAAATTAGGAGTGATATGTAATTTATTTCAAACACACAAATGTAAATTATTTCAAACACACAAACATTTGATACTACATAATCTCTATAGAACAGAATAATTCACATAAATAAAATGATAAATAGTCAATAAATCATGTTGCTTCTGCCCGTCTTGTTTACCTTGAAAGCCTATGAATGAAACTACGAACCGTCAGATTGTTCTCAAGCAGATACTTGGAAGTTTTCCAATCCCGTTCATCTTGTTTGGCCTGCAAATTCCAAGATACAATAAAAAACCATCATGTCTGTTTCGGCCTTTTACAATTTTTTGCTCGAATTAGGGAGCCTATCTAGACCACAAATACCATATACCCTTTGCTCGATAGGTGGAGCAATATATTGAAAAACTCAGAGTAAAGCAGACACACATCAAGTCAAGTTGTGAGCTGTGATCACGACATCTAAAGAGGTTACAAATTCTCATGAAAAATGCAGCTACATTCAAAAATCAACCCAGTGATGAACGATACAGAATCTGTGTGTAAACTCTGATGCATGATTTGTAGATAGAAAAGGGTCATATATACATGCTTTTGTATGGTATAAGTTTGTTTCGTTTGTTTTTTCCGGTCATGTACAAACCAAAAAAGCTCCTGTCCATGGTGTCATAGATCATTTACATGATACAAGTAGTATAAAGGAACACATGATAGTATTTACCTATCCATATATCAGTCATGTGTGGCTTAAGCATGTGCTTTAAACATCCGTTGCTCCAAATACCAAGTTGCTGCCGTATCTACAGTTCTACACATAAAACATGACCTTCATGAGCGTGATGAGATGACATCAATGGATCATGGTTTTGACTTCGGAAAAACAAAAGTAGGGAGAAGCATCTGATTACCTACAACTTCCATGGGTGTGGATTAGGAAGGAGAGGAAGAACCGGTGGTAGGGTGGAAGCTCTACAGCTAATTTAGCTAGCTACTCCCTAGTGCAGACTGATGAGCACACCAGCAGATGAGGAAGCAGGAGCAGGCAAAGATAGAAGCACAGGGCCATCGCCAATCAGAAATCCAGCGGCCCACACCCGCGGTGGAAGTAGAGAGGAGTCAAGGCGAGCAGGTCACCAGCAGCCGACAAAGCGCACATCTGGGACGGGATCCTTCCACCGGCGGCGGGAAACGTGGGCAGCGACCTACCTGAGGAAGGAGTACCGGCGTCTGCCCATGGTGACCGGAAGCGGAGATGGCTCCTGCTGGAAGACGGTATGCACGGAGTAGCCCGACGGGGAACATGAGGCGGCGGCAGCGCGCGGGGTCATGCTCGGCGCTTGGATGGCGGCGGCGCAGCGTGGGGTCACGTCCAAGCTGAAATCCCACCGCCGCCTGCTCCCAGCTCCTGCTACCGGTTTGCCTTCTCCCCAGGCCGCATCCGCTGCACGCCGGCAAACCCCGGCTCATCGCCTCCCTCGGTCGGCCTCGAGATCGATTAGTTCGTGTACGGATTACGGAAGAGAGAGGTCGCGTCGATGATAGCTCAGGGATGCACGATTAGTTTTTCTTTTCTTTTCCACGGGAATACCGAACCGTTATGTCTCACTTAGCGGTGGCAAAGGGTGTAATTATTTCATAAATTATCCTAGCGATGAGGGGTAAAATTGGAAAATAAAATAATGCACCATCGTCAACTATCACCTCAAGCCGTATTATATACTCCCTCCGTTCACAAAAGGATGTCTCAACTAACTTCAAATTTGGATGTATCTACACAGTAAATTATGTCTAGATACATCCCAATTTGAAGTTGGTTGAGACATCCTTTTGTGACGGAGAGAGTAGTAGAGATTATTAGGTAACTCTCTAAGGGTAGAATCAGAAACAAAAATGATGTACCACAAGAAACCTTATTGCTTTTATTATTAGGTATAGATATAGGTTTTCTTTATCAAAAAAGCGTATATAGGTTTTGTGTTAAATCAAAACTTTAATGTTTGGACCAATTTTATAGGTATAGGTAAACGTAGCAACATTTATTACACTAAATTAGCATAACTAGATCCGTTTCGAAATGTAATCTTGACATTTCGTAATATAAAATTGGTCAAAAGGTATAAATTTGAGATCATATATGTTACTACTCTTTTACATAAAATGGGTCAAAAGTTATAAATTTAATTTAGCACAGAACTTACAAGTACACTTATTCGCGGACGGAGGGAGTATGAACAACCTTGGGAGACGGGTCTCCCATGTCCCAGCTGATTTTTATTTATTTTTTTTGCGCTGATAAGTGGTTCATCGCATGTCCCAGTGAGTACTCCACCACATGCCTTGACTTATTTTAGGACTTTCAAGGGAGGAGATTTCGTGCTCCTGAACATCAATGATCCTGGTTTTTAAAAAATAAAAAAAATACAAATTTAAAAAAAATTAAAACGAATTCCAAATGTTGCCAACGGTGTATTCCACAAACATGTAACAAATTAATTTCAAATACTTTATATTCTAGGCTATACAAAAATGACAAAAAAGTAGATATAAATATGTATATTTTTAAATCTCTAAATTTATCATATTTTGTCAGTTTTGTGTAGCGTAGAATACAAAGTAATTTTTTTGTGAATCTAGAATACAAAGTATTTGAAATTGATATTTTACACGCTTATGGGATACATCATTGACTACATCCGTTATTTTCCAAACAAAATAAAATTCCTAATTTTATTATCAATTTTTTAAAAACACCCAGGATCACCGGAGTCAATGACACTTTCCGGGACTTTGAATGCATTTATTCTATTATTTTTATCTTTTTTTAGGGATCTGTGGAATCCATGGGACATAAAATCTGTGACCAAAATGCCTCCCAAATTCGCTAACCAGCACATGAGCCCATTTGGCCCATTGATCCACACCAACTCCCGTCGGAGAAGGGGAAGGCAAACAACACACCCGGAAGTCCACCGCAGCCGTGCCCGAAACCCTCGCCGCCCGGGCAGTTCTCCGTCGGTCCTCAGCCCGCCGCCCGTCCCAGCCACCTCCGGCTGCATTTTCTCAGCTCGTGAGCGGTCGGTGGTGATGTCCGGCCACGTCCACGACCCGGACCCCCCGGCTCATGGGCCGACGCCGGTTGCGGTGCTGGGCCCCGACTGCGATCCCTCCGCTCGCCAACTACCGGCTGATCCGGAGCGCCTGCCCGACGACGCTCGAAATAAACCGCCCGCCATGGTGCCCCGTGCCGTCGGTGAGCCCTCCGCCTGTGAGCCGTCTTCTGCCACAACCTCAACTCACGGGGTAACCTTCTTTATTTGCTTAGTTTCGATTATTTTTTTCCCCTTTTGAAATTTTGTTCATTGTTCCAAAACTGAATCTCTTTGCTTTTCTCATCTATCAATTTTTTGTAGGTAACTGCTCAAGGTGCTCACACTAATCATGCACCAAAAGTGGGGATGGCCTTTCAGACAGAGAAAGAGGCGTACGAGTTCAGCAGCTCCCATGCTAGAACTGTTGGGTTTAGTTTCCGGAAGGGCCACTCAAAATCGAGGGCCGATGGAACTCTTTGCTCCAAATATTACGTTTGCAGCAACGAAGGGCAGCCAGTAGCGAGTGTGGCCAAGCCTGGCCGGCAGTGGCGGAGCCAAGAAATTATGAAAGGGTGTGCCACCGGCGATTTTTTTTTTGACAACACATGTAATCCACAATTGTACGGAAATAACTATATAAATAAGTTGAAGTCTCACAATATTATAGCTCACCAAATATGTTTAAAGGTAACAAAAGTAGCCATACAAATAGTTGATAATATTAAATAGTCTTACATTAACAAAAGATAACACGAGTAGAATATTATGGGTCTACTACTCTACTTTACGCCTTCGCATAGCCATGAAAGCACCAAGTAGATCATCCTCGCTTACTTCCAAAAATAGAGATCGCTCAATATAAGTCACCAAGCAATAGTTCAAGAGGTCATCTCCCATGCTATTTCTCAATCTAGTCTTCACTAGGCTCATGGAGGAAAAGACACTTTCAACCATCGCCGTAGAAACCGGTAGGATCAATACCATTTTGAGAAGTAAGTAAACCAAGTCATAAAGAACATGTTTCTTTGTTTCAACAAGCTTAATAGAGAGCTCACCAAGAGTGTTTAGGCACTTGAACCTATCATCTTTTCTCATATCATCAATAAATGTACCAAGTTGGAATTCAAGCCTTACCAAATCCGTGGTTGATATGTCCTTAGGATAAAATTCGGCAAGTCTCATTACCTTGTGTAGATCATAAGAAGCAAATGAATCGGTGGGATTCAAAGATGACATGCAAATAAGCAACTCCATATTAACCTCATCAAACCGATTGTCAAGCTCTTGAATAATGTGATCAACCACACCAAGATAGACTTGCCTTCTAAAATGATCATCATTTGTTTGTTTATCATAAAACCGTAAAGATCTTCCATGAGGCACATATGTGTCATCCCACAAAGGAATTTCAATGCCATGCTAAGAGTTCAAGAAAGTTTCCTTTATTTTCAGATTTTTCACTCTCATCATGTCCACGGAATGCTAACCCTTGTTGCAAAAGAAACCTCAAGCATCTAAATGATTGAGTAAGCCTCTCCATGTAAAGGCGTAAATCCTCTTTAGACACCTTCACAATAACATTGTCAATTGAGGTATTGGGTGTCACAAATAAATTGTACTTCTCTTGAGCTTGGTTGTGAATACTACTTACACCACCCACATGTTTGACCAATGCACAAGGTTTGTGAAAATTTCTCCAACCACCATTGGTAAAGGTATCACCACCGGGTCCTCCATTGCCCGCTCGCTCAGCCGGCTCACTGGCTGTCTGGCTCAGGTGCTCGATGCTGGCCTGCTCGATGCGCTCTCGGCTCTCCACTTCTCCAGCCGCCGGCAGCGGATTCAGATGCGATGCGAGGGCGAGATGCGAAGCGAGGGCGAGAGCGAGGCTGCGAGCCTGCGAGAGGAAGGATGTGAGCAGTGGACTGGATGTGAGCGCACGGGATGTGAGCCTGCGAGGTGGACTTTTCTTTTTCTTTTTACTAGGATTTTCATTTCTTTTACTGCATGTTATGTGACATATGAACTACTCAAAAAAAAATCTCAAAAATTCTGGGTGTACCAGGGCTCACCCTGCACACCCGCTGGCTCCGCCACTGCTGGCCGGAAACAACGTCCTTCAACAAGGTCCGACTGCAAGGCTCGTGTTCAGTTCTATATTACCCGAGAAGGTATATGGACAGTGCAAAAGGCTCTGCTTGATCACAACCACTTACTCGGAAGTCTGGATATGCCGCATATGTTAAGGTACCAACCATCATAAGCAAACCATTGTTTTCGGAGCTGCGTTGCTGTATGATGAATCTTCCGAGTCTTTCCTTTGGCTATTTCAAACGTTTCTTACTGCAATGTCTGGGAAGCAACCGGCAACAGTTTTGACGAATCATTCTGATGAAATATCAAAGGCTATTAGGTCGGTGTTTCCAAACTCAGTTCACCGCATAGGCTTGCATCAAATCTGTCATGATGCATACAAGCATGTAAATCATGAAATATGTAGCCATCCACAGTTTCTATCTGATTTTAAGGGATGCTTGTATGAAAAAAGGTCTCTTGCATTCTTTGATTTGAAGTGGAAGGAAATGGTAAGTGCATATAATCTAGAAGGTAACAGCTGGATGAAGAATTTATATGCAACACGTGAAAAGTGGGCTGCTGTTTATTGTCATGATTCATTTTACGCTGACATGATGTCAACTCAAAGTAATGAAGGCACAAATAGCACGTTCAAGAAATTTCGAAGGAAACTTTCTCTTCCAGAATTCATAGAAGAGTATGAGAAATGCATAACTAGTCTTCACCAGAATGAACTCGAAGAGGATTATAAGTCCCGCCGTACCAACCCAGTTCCTTTTTTTCATGATTTACCTATGTTGAAAACAGCTGCTGAATCCTATACGAGAAATTTGTATTCTGATTTTGAAGAAGAATTCAAAAAGTCGATCACTCTGTCTTGTACAGTACTGTCGCAAGATGGGAAAATTAGCACTTACAAGTTCATGCCTACGAACTGTGAAGGAGAAGCGTATACTGTTTTCAATTCTGATGATGTGACTGTATCATGTTCTTGCAAAATGTATGAGCGCACAGGTATGCCGTCTTGTTGGCATGTTATTGCCTAAATTTGAATATGCTGTCTTCTTGCTATAACTCGAGGCTGTTACGTCCTTGCAGGTATGCTATGCAAGCATGTGCTACGAGTCTTTAACCTTAGCAACGTTTTTGAGTTGCCACCTCACTATATATTCAAAAGATGGACAAAAGATGCGAAAGCTGGATTGTTCTGCTGCAGAGCCAGTGACCAAAGTGCCACAGAAAGTGTAATGTCGAGGTGTGCACGTATTTCTCAGAAGACACATTCAGTTGCACTGAGATGTTCGATGTCAGAGAATACACTTCAGTTTTTGGAGAGTAGCCTAGATAAGCTGCTTTGGGAAGTAGAAAATTTATCGAGTTTAACGAACTTAAATGGGAATGGTACTTGTCAATTTCTTGAGTCTTAACTTTTGCAATTGTGCAAGGAGCTAAGGACATCAGAAAATGATTAGATCGTTTAGGGACCTATTTACTTTGTTAGAGGTATGAAAGTTGGCTCGAGGAGAGAAACGAGCAGAAGAAATGCACTAATGGAAACAAGGTACTTACAGTCAACTTTTATTTTCCTATCTGTCAATGTACATCAAATAATGTTTCGGATCTGCAATTGTGGGGGGAACTACTTTAGTCCAAAGCTTCTTATTTACTTTCTTCTCCTTGATTCAGGGAAATTGAAACAATCGACATTGTTCCTACCCGTTCCATGTGGTGCATGTTCTGGAGCTCCTAGCACGCTCACATTCGCAGCAGCGTTTATCAGTCTCTTACTTGGTCATGGCTTATGACCAACATTTCTGTTGCAATGGCCGTTCTTTATGGTTGTGCAATTGAGCAGTGCAGTGTCTGAGAAACTACTGTCTTGAATGTGTAGGTTGGTATGTCAGTGAAAACAGGGCCCTGATCCTGTTCCTCCAACTTGGCTGCCTCGTACTGGTTGTCCGAATCTGTAAATGGTTTTTCTTCCTACTCTTGTGTTTGTGTAGTTTGGCAGTTTCAGCAACCGATAGATTTTAAGGTGTTTGTTACTTTGTTCAGATAGAGTAATGTCCTGCGTTAGTGTTTGTTTTCTTATATCAACCGTCAACACGTTGGGTTTTTTGTTTGTATCGACCCCACATGCCACTACATTTGGCAGCATGAAAATCTGTCTTAGTGGGCACCAACGTTGTGCCTATGGTCAGAGTAGCAATTGTTGGATAATTTGTGATCTCAGGCTAAAGTCAAACATGGGGTCAACAATTACGGCTCCTACTGTACCACTACAGTAAGGCGGTGCTACAGTAGCATAAGATAAACATGCCCTGATCGGGGGCAATTTGCATCCACACATGTGTCGGTCCCCCTGGTGTGCAGCACATATATAAATAGGGAGAAACTTATGGAGAAGTGGCGGCTACTCGAGACTTCTTACTCTCTCACTCATACACACTTATCTCTCCCTATGGCTTCCCGATCAAGCCTAGTGCTGAAACACCAAGAAGGACCATGACATGCTGAAAGGACAAGGATGTCGTCTAGAGGGGGGGTGAATAGTCGATTAAAACTTTTCCGGTTTAGGCTTGATAATTGCGGAATAAAACTAGGTGTTTAAAATAACAAGACAACAACCTAAATAAACTAGGCTCACCTATGTGCACCAACAACTTATGCTAAGCAAGACAAGCAACAAGGTGATAGCAATATAGAATACTTCAAGCACGAAGGCTATCACAATGTAAAGTGCATAAGTAAAAAGCTCGAGTATAGAAATAACCGAGGCACGCGGAGACGAGGATGTATTCCCGAGTTCCTCCTTGTTAAGGGAGTACGTCTCGTTGGAGAGGTGTGAACCAACACAATGGTTCAACAACCACAAAGGTTTCACCTTCTTCTCCGATGAACCGCACCACAAAGGTTTGGTTCACCTTCCACTATCGGAATCCTTCGAGGCGGAAATCCGGAGCCTTTCAACAACGATCCGGGGCACAACCCACAACGGGATTGGGGGCTCCCGAACAACTACAAGTGACCACACAAGGGTCTCAACCACCACACGGGCGTCTAGCGTCCAAAGACCCAAGAGTAACAAGTTCACAAGCTTTCAACTTCCACGAATCCTCGTGGAGAGCACAAACAGATGCAATGAAGCAATGGCAAGAGCACAAGGCTCAAATCCTTCACTCTCGAATCCCACCACAAGCAACTAATGCTTATGGGGGGAGAAGAGAGGAAGAACAACGAAGAACACAACAAATGGAACTTCAAGATCAAGATCTACTAGGTTCCCCTCACTTAGAGGAGGAATGGATTGGATGAATATGTAGATCTAGATCTCCTCTCAATTTCCCTCAAAGATATGCAAGAATCATCGGAGGGAATGAGAGGAAGGCAAGCTTTTTCCAAAGATCAACAATGGAGGAGAGAGGGGAAAAAAACTTGCTCAAGAACCTAGGGAACCATTGGGGAAGAAACCCCTTAAATAGGTCCCCTGAAAAAGTGACCGTTGGAGGGGTACGGGAGCCCGGCCTGGGGGCCGGCCTAGGCTGGCCTGGGGGCTGGCCACCCAGAAACCAAAATTGTAACACCCACAACTTTTTCATCCGGACTCCGATTTCGATGATCTTGGGCTCGTTGGAATCGCAACGAAGAGCCCTTTAAGATTATGCAGAGCAACATCATAGTCCATCATGTGAGGATAAAACCAAATGTAGAAAGGTAAACCTTCTCTAAAAAAGAACAACCGGTAAATCCTGAAATGCAATAACTTTTGCAAGGAAGCTCCAAACGAGATGAAACCAACGAGGTTGGAAATATTAAGGGTCACAAATATAGAGGAGATATCACACATGGGAGGTGTGGACCTTATCTCGAGGAGGACCGGTAATATTTCCAACATGAAAACACAACAAGTTTTCCAACCGAAATCCGTTTTCGGTGAACTAGAGCTTGGTATGGAGATGAACACAAGCTCTAAATTCTCACATGAATAAAAGCCACATAAGAACCAAGAAAGATGATATGCCAAATATGCAAAGGTTTGAGCTCTCCACAAAGGTGCGATCAAGTTACTCACTTGAGAGCCCCTCTTGATAGTACGCCGTCTATCCTATAACCCGGTCTCCCACTAACACACGAGACCGGTAAAATAGAAAACCTATCAAGATCATACCTTTGCCTTGCGCATTCCACTTGAGCTCGATGATGACGATCTTGACTCTCTCAAGTTGGAACACCTTTCTTGATTGTGCTTGCTAGCACATGCTTGATGAAGACTTCTCCAAATACTCCCCCATACACCATTATGGGAGAGCCTTGCTAAACTCCGTCTTCATGAATCCACTTGCACTTCATCTTCTTATCTTGATATAGATGATGGCTTGGAGATAAACATGAAGTTCACTCAATCTTCTTTTCCAAGCCATGCTTGCAATAAGCTCAACTCTCACATGACCATTCTTCATATAAACCCTTGGATGGAACCTTGGTCATCATGTAATCTTCTAGAGTCCAACACATGAACTCCAATCTTTTCCTATGGACAAGATCTACAAGAATATCTCAATGCAAACATTAGTCCATAAGGATTGTCATTAATTACCAAAACCACGCATGGGGCAACACATGCCCTTTCAATCTCCCCCATTTTGGTAATTGATGACAATCCCTTTTACGAGGGTTTATATAATGAATTAAGCAACCATGCAACACAAAGAGCAAGGATGCAAGAGCATGAAAGGAAAATGCTTAAGAACGAAACTAAAGCATAACACCAAATTCCCTTAAACCCTCTAAACTTCTCCCCCATTGGCATCGATTGCCGAAATGGGAGGAAAAATTTAGAAGGCCAATATAGTAAGAGCTCCCCCATAATGTGTGCATTTCTCATAATATGAGTGAAATCAAATGCACATATCCAATGACGAATAGAAGAAGGGAGATCAAACTATATTGAGGATCCAAAGATTGCAAAAGAGAAACAAATTGAAAGATACTTCGACAAAAGAAGTAACCAATCAAAGGATCCGAAAAACCAATTGAACATAAGAAGATATTATGATAAGACCAACCAAGTGTTCTAAAAAACAAGAGGGAACTCCCCAAGGTACGTGCACAATGTAGGATTTGTATTTCAATATGGTGTGCACAACATGGAATCCTCACTCCCTCCTAGATAATTTTGAACACAAACAAAGAGTTGCAAATAGGTCCACAAGCTTATTAAGATGCAAAAGCATACCAAATGAAAAACAAAGCTTGTGCCTTTTAGAAACCACCAAAGAACAAAAGTAAAAAAAGGGTGGTCACTAAAGATTGGAATACCAATTAAAGATGTAGCTACTCTATGTGTATAAGTTTCTAATTAGACATTAATCATGAAGATATAAGTCCAAAAAGAAACATGCACACACAAAATAGATACAACGGTGAAGAACATGATATCCAAGAGGAAGTCATATATATACCAATAAGATCATTGCTTAAAAGCATAGCACAAAGCTCAATTTTATCTTAAAGGATATAGATGAACTTCCAACACAATCTCATCATAGCATCAAAAATATCCACAAGGGATAAGGTGATAAAAGGGATGCTCCGAGAAAGATAACAAGTATCGCAAAAGGCAAATGATTTTGAAGAAACATCAATATTGCATATGCGAGACATAGAGTAGAAAGTGCTAGATTAACATATTTGGGATTGGTGAATCATGAAAATGATTATATATATTCCCCTTGATATGTAATCATCCCGGCTTGCCCACATTTGCAATAAAGTTGTTTTGCAAGAACCAAATGAATTGCAACAAAAGATTCATGCCATGAAACAACCTACACAAGGTTGAAAGCTAGAAAAGTATGCATGAGGTAGATACTTGTTACCGAGATAGCATTGGTGATGTAGAAGATAAGAGTTCACGATCATCCGAGCTTGGCTCCAATAAGCACATGGTGATAACACCTTCCTTGTAAATGAGACAAGCTTCCAATGCATCTCCAATGTACCTAAAACAAATTCAAGTACAAAATGGTACCCAAACTCATTGGGTCCAAAGTAGTTAGAGCAACTACAATACATAGGACAAACTCCACATAAATATGTGCATATTGATATGAAATTGAATTTCATGCACATCTTAGCCATTTAGGATTTGATGGAGTTTATCCTATATATTGGATCAACGAAAGTAAGCATGCCATAAGATATACATATAGTAAATATGCATGCACAAGACTTTCAAGAACCAAACGAGATACAATTTGGACAAAACACCAATTAAACCAAGAAAGCACACACAAGTGTGACAAGAAAGAGAATTGTCCAAATTATATCAAAAACCAAATCAACACATGATTGAAGATACCACTTTGAAAAGATGCCAAATGAAAGTAAGATACCAATTGATGAAAATATCATCAAGGAATAAACCAAACCCTCTACACTTCTCATGATGGCACAAAGTACCAAGACGAGAAATGTTTGTCTTCCAAAGAGACACGTCATCGGGATCAAATGCCAATTGAAGACAACTAATGTTCAAAAGCATATAGGATGCTCCCCCAAGATTTGTGCATTATTTATGATCTTGCATTTGAATACAAAATGCACACAAATGGGATCATCACTCTCCATACATATTATTCAAACACTAGTCATGTTCAAGGAAAGCAATAAGATACAAAACCAATTTAAAGAATGATGTTCTACTCAATGTAGGATAGCTTCCCAAGAATGGGA
The DNA here is from genome assembly GCA_947311845.1 of Poa pratensis. Taxonomy (NCBI): domain Eukaryota; kingdom Viridiplantae; phylum Streptophyta; class Magnoliopsida; order Poales; family Poaceae; genus Poa; species Poa pratensis. The sequence goes on from CAMZMU010000043.1 coordinate 45,654,187, forward strand.
TCATTGCTTTTCCTAACTCAAGAAAGAAAAGCAATTTTGAGTAGAGCAACAAGGATCCAAAAGATACAAGGAAGACAAATGAGAGTTAGATCAAAACAAATCCTTGGCAATAAAATAAGGCAATTCAAAGCAAAGCCAAAGTGAAGATGGTCTACAAATTTCACCACACATATGAGTATCACTTGTCAAGGACAAGGAGTATATAGAGATATTTCTCGGTGGTATATAGAATGATATTGAAGACCAATTTCACAACAAATAAGCATATGGCAAAAGAGAAGATTTAAAGGCCAAAGCTTAAATAGATAGATATTCTTGATAGCTTCAAGTATTCACGCGATCATGCAAAGCCACTACAAAGAGTAGCTTGAAGCAATCGATTTCCCAAAAGGATATGCGAACATATTTGGGGAAAACCGTACCAAGAATGTCCATCAAACAAGATCCAAAAGAGTGATTAAACAAAATCATTTTACCAAAATGGAACTTGTTTGAGCAACATGCCACATAGGAATAAGATTAATAACAAATCAATTCTAGGTGGCAATACCTCACATGTTCACATTTTCTAGGTTTGTAATATGCACATAGCTTATTACTCCCCCATAATGTGATAATCCAAATTTTCTTAACAAGAGGCAAATAAAACCAACTAGAGATAATTAATGGACATTATAGAATTTGAATTTCTCATGAGAATGACATACCACATAGAGAGTAGATAATATTGATATATCATCACTAAGTGGTATTCCTCATGTACACACATTTTTAGGATTGTGAAGTGCACGAAGCATATCACTCCCCAAAATGGATAGTCCATTAATCTCTCAAAAGAGAGCCAACAAGATAAGATATCAAATAAAAGCAATAAGGCTCAACACAAGTAAATGGTGTGCAAACCAACATACACATACTTGATTACTCAAGATAAGTAAGTAGAGAGCACAACACATACAAACACTAGCAAGGTACAAAACCTAACACATGCAAGGGTGCAAGCAACTTTCAATATATATGATTTAAATAAAAGTTACCGCAAGGAGGAACATTGGATATGAGATAGAACAATATAATCCAAATGACTTGGCTTGAGAGAATATAATTGATGAAGATCCCTTAATTCTTCATAAGTAGCCAAGTCTCCAATGCCCTCCAACAACACCTATTGATCAAGTTTTAGCTTGTTGGTCCCCAACCAAGTTGGGTCCTAAGAGGTTAGTCACAATAGGTTTGGCAACCCAAATGGTTCTTTTCTTGACACCACTTTGAGTACCAACATATTTGGCAAACACATTGCCAACCTTATCCTTCCGAAGAGAATAATCATCATCAATAATAATGGGGTTGGATAAGGTACCATTTGTGCATGAAGAAGCAACGTGACCCTTCTCACGGCATAGGTAGCAACATCTACTTCCTCCTCTCTTCTTAGTTGGAGTCTTGACTTGAGGAGGGGTAGCTTGATTCTTCTTGGGAAGAGGCCGTTCTTCAACTTGAGGAACTTGAGTTTGAACTTGAGGCTTCTTCCCTTGTTGCTTCTCACTAAGAGCCTTCTTCTTCAAAGGGCAAGATCTAACATGGTGCCCTTCAACTTTGCACTTGAAGCAAACAATCTTGGCCGAATCTTGACTTGTTCTTGGCCCTTTTCTTCTTGTTATACTTGGACTTGTTCTTGATATTGGAGTTGAATCCAAGTCCACTCTTGTCATTGGGGCGTCTTTGAACACTCAACATATTGTCAAGTGTAGAATCCCCAACATGACGCTTTTCCAAGTCTTTCTTCAAAGAAGTGACTTGGGCCTTGAGCTCATTTAATTCCTCTACATGGTTAGTATCAACACAAACACTAGAGGAAGTAGAGGCTTCATTGTTAGAGCAACAAGGCAAGGAAAGTAATTCATCACAAGATGTAGCAACATTGTGAGTGGATGAATTACTAGGACTAGCACATGGCAATATAGCATTTTAGTCGAAGTTGTGCCTTTGTCCACATGAGGCTCACAAGATGTTACCTTTGTAGTGATAGCCTCATGAGCTAACTTTAGCCTAGCATAGGATGCTAGAAGATCATCATTAGAGCTAGATAGCTTTTCATGACTTTCTTCCAATTTCCTATACTTGCTAGTTAGCAACTCAAGTTGAGCCCTTAGCTCAACATTCTCCTTCAAAATAGATGCTTCACAAGAAGTGGAGTTAGTAGCACAAGCATCATTAACATTAGAAATGGAAGAAGACAACTTGGCAAGCTCATCATTTTTAGATAGTTGAGTTTGGAGTTGATCATGAGACTTGATAAGGAGAGAGTGTTCACTTTCTAAAGCCTTGTGAGCTTTGTCAAGTCTCTCTATATCCTCAATTAGTCTAGCATTGCCAACACCAAATTCAACTTTTTCCTTTTTAAGCACTTTATATTTAGCAATAGCATGATCTCTTTCCTTAATGATTTTAGCAATAATAAGATCATTTGATTCATCAAGAGATTCAAGTTTCTCCTCAAGAGACACTCGAAGCTCTTGCTCTTCCTCAAGGGCATTCATTAAGGATGCCTTTTCATCGGCATCCTCTCTCTCAATTTGACATTTCTCGAGAAATTGAGTTTCCAAGTCCTCAATGATTTCCCTACTCTTAATAGCATAAACAATGATTTCACTTAGAGGAGGGATAGCTTTGCTACCTTTGGGGAGAGCACCAAATACCATCTCACCCTTCTTTGTTATGGATTCAACATCCATAAGCGCTCCATGAGAATCCCATCCACATCATCACAAGATGTAGAGGATTCCAAAGGTGGAGAAACCTTTGAATCCTTAGCCATAAGGCAAAAATGAGTAGTGGGCAAAGATGGTGAAGAGATACTTGAAGCACCATTGAGATCCACGTCTTGTTCCAACAAATGTTGGATTCCTCTACATTGTTAGCCACACAAGAAATAGAGGATATGGAAGTATTGTTTTCATGGCAACAAGACGAATGAAGCATATCATCATGAGATTTAGTTAAACAACTATTACATGATATGCAAGGACTAGCAACACTAGCATGTAAAACATTTGTAGTGCTAGAAGTGTTTAAGTCCAAAGATAGATCATTGCAATGAGATAGAGATGGATTGGATGAATATGTAGATCTAGATCTCCTCTCAATTTCCCTCAAAGATATGCAAGAATCATGGGAGGGAATGAGAGGAAGGCAAGCTTTTTCCAAAGATCAACAATGGAGGATAGAGGGGAGAAAAACTTGCTCAAGAACCTAGGGAACCATTGGGGAAGAAACCCCTTAAATAGGTCCCCTGAAAAAGTGACCGTTGGAGGGGTACGGGAGCCCAGCCTGGGGGCCGGCCTAGGCTGGCCTGGGGGCTGGGGGCCGGCCTAGGCTGGCCTAAGGGCTGGCCACCCTGCTGAGCCGGCCGGCCAGGGAGCCGGCCTAGGCTGGCCTGGGGGCTGGCCACCCAGAAACCAAAATTGTAACACCCACAACTTTTTCATCCGGACTCCGATTTCGATGATCTTGGGCTCATTGGAATCGCAACGAAGTGCCCTTTAAGTTTATGCAGAGCAACATCATAGTCCATCATGTGAGGATAAAACCAAATGTAGAAAGATAAACCTTCTCTAAAAAAGAACAACCGGTAAATCCTGAAATGCAATAACTTTTGCAAGGAAGTTCCAAACGAGATGAAACCAACGAGGTTGGAAATATTAAGGGTCACAAATATAGAGGAGATATCACACATGGGAGGTGTGGACCTTATCTCGAGGAGGACCGGTAATATTTCCAACACAAAAACACAACAAGTTTTCCAACTGAAATCCGTTTTCGGTGAACTAGAGCTTGGTATGGAGATGAACACAAGCTCTAAATTCTCACATGAATAAAAGCCACATAAGAACCAAGAAAGATGATATGCCAAATATGCAAAGGTTTGAGCTCTCCACAAAGGTGCGATCAAGTTACTCACTTGAGAGCCCCTCTTGATAGTACGCCGTCTATCCTATAACCCGGTCTCCCACTAACATCACGAGACCGGTAAAATAGAAAACCTATCAAGATCATACCTTTGCCTTGCGCATTCCACTTGAGCTCGATGATGACGATCTTGACTCTCTCAAGTTGGAACACCTTTCTTGATTGTGCTTGCTAGCACATGCTTGATGAAGACTTCTCCAAATACTCCCCCATACACCATTATGGGAGAGCCTTGCTAAACTCCGTCTTCATGAATCCACTTGCACTTCATCTTCTTATCTTGATATAGATGATGGCTTGGAGATAAACATGAAGTTCACTCAATCTTCTTTTCCAAGTCATGCTTGCAATAAGCTCAACTCTTCACATGACCATTCTTCATATAAACCCTTGGAAGGAACCTTGGTCATCATGTAATCTTCTAGAGTCCAACACATGAACTCCAATCTTTTCCTATGGACAAGATCTACAAGAATATCTCAATGCAAACATTAGTCCATAAGGATTGTCATTAATTACCAAAACCACGCATGGGGCAACACATGCCCTTTCACATGCTCCACACAAGATCTAGGAGCAGAGCTACGCATGGAGGACATCAAGATGAAGTGTAAAAGAAGGATGATAGATCAAGTTCAAGGCCAACATATAAAGGTATGTTCATCTTATTGTTTAATCGAGTGGCTTAAGCTTAAGCTAACGATCCTGTAAGAAACAACAGCAATAACATGAGTTTGATTCAGTAAATAGATCTTTGTACCTTAATGAGTACTTAACAAAATTCATAGCATTAAGGGACTGTAAGCCATCGCTTATATGTCTCGTTATGCCTAGAATGTGTATATCTTCCGTTGAGATGGATGTTAAAATGACATAACTTCAGTTCAGCGTGTCCCGTACCAGGCCATGTGGCCACGGTTAGGCAGTATGCCGCGAATGGACCGTGTATGGGCCGCGGCTCTTTGCGGCGCCACGCGCGCCGCGTAGGCCGCCCGCTCGGTCGCTCGCTCACGCCGCGTAGGCCGCTCGCTCGCTTGCTAGCTAGCTTTGTCCAGGTTGCACAATCATTATTAGTACTGCAGAAAAAGAAACTAGCAATAATTCAAACGCTCCAAAAATTACAAGAACATCAGTACAAAAAAAAACAGTGACCAGATGATCCAGGCAATCATTCAAACAAGTGATATTCAGAAATTATTCACGCTGAAACACAAACAGTTATTTCTGCTGAAACTCAACTTTCAGTGGGACAGAGCAATAACAAATGCTGAACCCTATTGATGTTCAATCTAGCATGAAACTAGATTAACTCACGCAGATTCTTCCTGCAATTTTAGATGGAACAAATAACAGGGCATCAAAAACATCCTGAACCACATCAATATGTTCAGTCTAGCATGAACACACAGATTATTCCTAACAATTACATTTATTAGATAACATTGGAGGCAGTGTTTGCACAAACTTCACCAGAACAGTGCACTGCGCTTGCAATCAGCAAGCAGGACGGTTCACAATCTAGCATGAAGCCAACTATATCTCCAACAGAAAAGAGATTGGTCCACGCATCAAAACAGATTGACCACAAAATGAACACAAAGACTGCAAACACAAACAGTTATTTCTGCTGACTGAAGTAGTGAAGTTACATAAACATCGCTCCTAAACGCCCTGAAGAGTTCCTCCCCGCGGTGGCAGTCTTGCCGGTCAAGGTCTTGGCAATCTTCATCTGCACATAAGAATGCCAAGAGATGTATTAGCATGTAGACAAACTTCCAAGCATCAGCATCCTGTTGCTGGTAACAATATTTTCTTGTTTGCTGAACCTTACCATGGCACTGTTAGGTACCCAGTTCCAGTACAGATTTGCTGGGCACTTTGACTAACAGGACCAAATTGGGTGCTCGTTTAAATATAGTTTTAAGTGGAGTGAAAATCTGTACTGAAACAGATCGAAGGTACCAAAGAATCAGTTGCGCACCAGGAATTAAACAAGTCATGGGTAACCGCTTTTGGACATGTCAGACCGATTTGTTTACCAAATAGTTAAAGATATTTTGCAGTTAAAGATATCTTGCAGGAAGCACAAGACAGACAGACATACAAAAAAAGAGCCCATGCAAGCAGTGTTAAGAATTAGACAAACAAGCACATTTCCTAGCGTGTGTGGCCCATTTCCTCACAAAGTCGTATCAACAAATGTCTCCACGTTTGGATATCATCCACGTGTGAAAAATTAGGACCAAGTAAATACTAACCTGCTTCAGCTCTCTCTCTTCCTTTCAAAGCCTTTCATTCTTCCTAGCGTCTGAAAGTGGAAGAGAAATTTTATTAGCCATATATGAGCCAAAGGGAAAAAGCTTAAGGGAAAAAAATGCATACCGGCTGCCTTAAACCAATCCTGTAGACATATCAAAGCCTCAACGGTAGTGGGCGCGAGGCTGCTCCTATAATCGCCGACGACGCGTCCTCCGGTGCTAAAAGCCGACTCCGAAGGCACAGTTGAAGCAGGGATTGTCAATACGTCACGGGCAATTCTAGACAGCACGGGATATATGTCAGATTTTGCTTTCCACCAATGTAGAATGTCAACCTCCTCCTTCGAGGTGTCAAGTGTTCTTTCAAATATTGATCTAGCTCGGTGCTTGACTGCTGTCTTTTAGACTTCATGTACTGATCCCACTCTGCTAGTGGGTCATTATCATCTTGCACCTCCTGAGTATCTCTACTAGCTGCAAATATCTCATGACAATGATTGCATTTGCCTTCCACAAGCTTCCCATCCTTATAGATTGGCTCAGCTTCTCTCCATATGTCCGATATCAACTTGCGGCGCTTTCGTTTTGATGCTATATGAATGGGAAAAAAGCTAGTTTTGGCCAGTGCCCTTGTTCCCGCAACCATGATGTTCTATCGTTGGGGTTCACTAATTTTGGCTTTTGGGTAGGCCATGGGGTTCACTAACTTTGAATATGGTGGAGCATAATGTCCCAGAGAAACAAAGAAGAAGAAGACAATATGTTTCTGGCTCCCTTATGCAAATTTTATTAAGATTGAATTAACAATATGTCTAGTCTAACTCATTTGTTACATATCCATTAGAGCTTGCCAAGGCAAGGCAATGTACTCCCTCCGTATCAAAATATAAAACTTTCTAGCTAGTTTCTAAACACATGTATCTAGACATGTTTTAGTGCAAGATTCACATAAACCTTGCACTAAAACATGTCTAGATACATGTGTTTGGAAACTAGATAGAAAGTCTTATATTTTGATACAGAGGGAGTATCTGCTAAGTTAACATACAAAAATAAAATATTGAGATTTAGGAAGTTAGTATCGGAAGTTATACATTGTAAGATTACTTTCATAGAATAAAAGGACCGTATTCTGCGAAAACCTATAATACAGCCCGAGCTACATGGATCTCGTTATTTTGAAAAATTGAAAATGACATTTTTGAGTTTCCAAAAATCGCGAAACAAATCACAGATATAGATAATGTCTAGATCTACAAGGATGTAAAATTTCACCTTAAAACTCGTTGTATTTTGGGCTGTACAAAAAAGACAAATGAGTGAATCTGGGTGGTGAACAACACACAATTACAAAATTTTGAAAAATTCCCCGATTTGTCTTTTTTGTACAGCCCAAAATATAATGTATTTTAACGTAAACTTTGGCATGCTTGTAGATCTCGATATTATCTACATCTGTGATTTTTTGCGCGATTTTTGGAAACTCATAAATGTCATTTTCGAATTTTCAAAAAAACAGTGTAGCTCGGGTTCCAAAAATCCACACTCCCATATTCTGGTAATTTGATGTACATATGTGTGGATAATTCAGTTCATTTACTTGTATAATTAAATTTGACATTGCAAAAAAAATGTAGTCACCCATAATTTTATATTTTATATGATTATAATTATAAAATCATAATTTTTGTTAAACTTTTTTAAGTAAAAAGGGTGTTTATTTGCTAAATGGTTCATGTTGAAATTAAGTTGGGGTTTAATTAATTAAACATATATGTATTAATTTGGATTTTGACATTTTACTACTTTATTGAGGGATAAAATATCTAAAAAAAAATTTGAAAAAGGAAAAAAATACATCAGCAAAAATAAAGACTTCAGAAAATAAGAAAAGAACAATATACCCAGGTCCCACACGGACAAGTCCTGGCGTACTGCTACCTGCTGGGCTGGGCGCCTGGGCCTAGCCCAACCCAACACGCACCTGCCAACCCAGAACTCAGCATTTCCCCTTGGCTGTCTCGCCGGCGCCGCTTCCAACCGCCGTTATCTCTCCGGCTCCGCCATAGCAGCCCCGCCCCCGAACAAGAACAGGCTTCAGAAGAGACGAGGCGACGGAACAGACCCAGCAGGAACAAATTCTACAAACGGCTACGACCTAGGGCCGGTCTCCGCGACCGAGCTCGCGGCCCCCCTCTGCCATGTTCGCCGCTTCGGCAAGGCGGGTGGCTGCGGCCGCCGCTACCTCCTCCTCTTCCGGCCGCGCCTCCCAGCTCGCGTCCGCGCTGAATCACCAGGTGAGTGTGGCGACGGATGAGACGCGCGGATCTCCCTATCTATTTGATTTCATGCTCTAGCGCGCTGCTAGGCGGTGAGTAAATTTCTCCGTGGCTGCAGAGATGGATGCACGACCGGAATAAGAAGGCGATGGAGCTGGTGGTCAAGGGCTGGAGCGCCCTCCAGGAGGTCGATCGCGTCATCGACTTCGCCGACCGCAACGACAAACGCCTAATCCCACTTCTTAGGGTACGGCCCTGAATTCGCCTTCCTCGTTTGTCCCCATTTGGTATCACTCTTTAGTGTCCCGTTGTTGGGGTTTTAACATTTTGTTTTGCGGATCTTTCTCGGTGTGTAAGGGCGCAAAGGAGAACTTTGAGCTGGCTCTAGAGGTTGACAATATGAATACACAGGCAAGATGTTGGCTGGCCAAAATGCATTTCAAGTACCATGTTCCCGGAGCTTGCAAGGCAATGTGAGTACCATTTATTCTAACGATGTTCGTGTAATGCAACTTCATCTACTACGTCGTTCAAGTTGTCCATATGGCATGTTCCATGTGGTTGTTTCAATGTTGTTCCAGGAACCTGCAAACACAGTGCAAAAAACTTGTTTTCGCCGCAGCTTATGTAGATATGTTGTCGTTTTGGCTCAGTCTGAACCCTTTATAATTGAACTGTCAGTATGTCGGTGCCATAATTTTGAATACTGGATACCATTTGTCCGTCAGGTAGCTTGTTGCGTACCATATATCAGATCGGACTATGCACCACTATACAAAGGACAGGGGTACTTAGTATTTGTTTTATCTGATGGACAAGTTGCAGATAATATCATTTTTGCCTTTTCAGTGTTTGTTTTATCTGACAGAGCTAAAGTTGCATGATATTTATGTTCAAATTGCATATAAATCTGCTAGTGCTATATGTATATGCCTTGTTAAGTGTTCTAGTAATATTTATGTATCAGGTCATGTCATGAAATCTGTTATACGAATTTATATACTTTGTTGACGTCCAAGTATGCTACCCTTATTGGTCTTGTTACTTTCGTAGCTACTATGCTGGGCAGCTCATGTGAAAGACTAGTTTCCCCAAAAAATTCACTTTGTTTGTGAATCTTGATCAATGTTTATAAGGTGCCTGTGTGGGTGGCCTAATGGCTATTGGTATGTAACAGAAAAGAATAGCTTGGAACTATTCTGAGTACTCAAAACCATTTCAAAATCCTAATTGGAGTTGAATGTTACTCCCTCTGTTCTGAAATAATTGAGAAACTAAAACCACACCAGTTATATCGGAACGGATGGAATATTGTCTTGCTCGAAATTTTCAATAAGCCACTCATGTGCATCGAGCTTGGCGCTTTGAGCTAATTGGTACCAACACTATATCTCAACTGTGGGTTATGCGTCCAATTAGTTGCAGCAATCATTGCTGTCTTAATATTTGGGACAGAAAATTACGAGATTAGCAGCTTGATTGGAAAAGGAAATTGGTAGTGCTGTTTTGACCTTTGGTAAAATCATAAAATACTAAGTGAGCAAAACCATCTTTTTGTTTGGCTGTGTTCTAGTTGGAACATTCATTTTTCTGCTGCCACATCATGCACAACTTGCCTTCAGTAGACATTTCATGTGGCTTATGCCCTTGTCAATTTCCATGTGTACAGTGGCGCTGCTTTGCTAGTTGAAGCTGCAAACATGGGTGATCCAGAGGCACAGTATGAACTTGGATGTCGGCTAAGAATTGAGGTTTTCACGCTTCGTGTGTCTTTTGCCCCTTTCCATTCTGCTTCATTAATGCAATCTTAGTTGTTTGTCAGGCAATTGATAGTCCACTCTTTATACGATTTTCATGGAATTTGTCTTCACCTCAGTTGATGATTTACCTTTGTTGCTTGTAGAATGATCATGTTCAGTCTGATCAGCAGGCTTTCCATTATATAGAGCAAGCTGTTGACCAGGTATGCTTGCCACCTGAATGTTGATTAAATATTTCGGATTTCTTTTTGGCTTATTCAGTTTTTACCTGAATCTTTGAATGCAGTTGCATCCTGGTGCTTTATATCTTCTTGGTGCTGTATATTTAACTGGGGATTGTGTCAAGAGGGACATAGCTTCCGCCATGTGGTGTTTCCATAGAGCTTCAGAAAAGGTGGTAAATGGAAGAGATCAACTAAAAATTATCTTGTTTTACTTGCAGCCAATTAATCACATTGTTATTTATGTTTTTCTGACATCTGAGCTTTGAACATCTCAGGGACATGCTGGAGCTGCAGTTGCATATGGATCTCTTCTTCTGAAAGGTTCGTAGAGATGTAGCTCTAATCTGTCAGGAGATAATATCACGTCGCTATATTATCCTTCATGGAATAAAATCTACTTTAGAGTAAATAGGTGGCAAAGTTATGATTTAACCATTAATTTGAACAGCTCTTGGTTAACTACTCTTGTTTAATTCTGGCTGGAACTGTTAAATTACTCCAAGCCTATTCGCTCACGTGAACAGTATGGTTGTTTCAGGTGCTGAAGTGCCAGAAGTCATTACCAGGTTCAACTCAGGCAAGAGCCCATCGACTGGGAAGGCACGAAAAAAGGCCACACAGCAGGACCCAGTAAAGCTCGCAAAGGAGCAGTTCCAGGTAGCAGCTGAGGCTGGATGTGACCTCGGTCTAAGGTGGTTGAAGAGACTCGAGGATTATGACAAACATCCAGAAGAGCTAAAGCAAATCCAACAATAACCTCCTTCATTGATGTATGTTGCAATGTTGTTGTTGCACATGGATATAGCTTCATGTTTCCTCTACCGTCAGAATGTGGAGATATGTTATTCTAGTAACGTCATGTCAACTGAGCTTGTGGTCGTGATGGAAAAAATTACTTCTAGATTATCAGGTTGCACAGGGTCAAATTCGTCAATTTTTTGTTACTAAGGATTTTGTCATAGTATGACCATTATACTGATGGCCTCAGTAAGATAAAAAATATCGCATTTATGTAAGCTTTGCTTGGTCCTAGGTGATTTTTGTTTAATCATAACTCCAACCAGCCCCGCGAAACAGCCCTAATATATGTAAGATGGCATTACTTTTCCTTTGTTAACCATACTGGATATCATCGGGAAAAATGAATTGGTTTTGCAAGAATATAGTAGGTGGCTGTGATCGGATGAATTCTTATGCGGCCTCTACCAGGTATAGAACTCGGACATTTGAGTGGACTAAGAGCATCTCTAGCTGATCCCTTCCATACAGCAAAACAGTATCAGGTTTCTGAAAACTGTTTTATGGTTTGGAAATGCAATGGCCAGAACAGTTACCGCATATTGGTACGGTAAAGAAAAGGAGTTTGCGCTGGATCCTAGAAATGAAAATTAAATTACCCTTTCCTCAAGGGTATTAGTTGTTTTTAGATCATCAAGTACGACTGAGACATACACACAACTCACAGTCTCATGTTGTCAGCATGTGTAGCAGATCCCGTAAAAGAGGAAAAACCTAAAAATAATCGTTTTTTACTATTCTATTCGAAGAAAAGTGCACCGAATAGATCCGGCGAATCTGGCTGACATGTAATTTTGTTAGGGGAAACTAAAAATTGTGAGCATGTGTAGCAGATCCCTAAAAGAGGAAAAACCTAAAAATAATCGATTTTTATATTCTAATCGAAGAAAAGTGCACCGAATAGATCCGGCGAATCTAACTGGCATGTAATTTTCTTAGGGGAAACTAAAAATTGAACCCCGTGTACCTCAGATCTCCAGTTTTCACATCCCATTTTTTAGCTCATTAAACTAAAAAAAGGTTGACCGGAGGGAAGTTCCAGCGCCCTTCCGCCCTAGGACTCGCCGGAATCCGACAAACTTCCACACCGCACCGCCCCAAATTCCGCCTCAAACTTCGACTTGCTACGAGGGCGTTCGTTTTCTCATGTCAATTAAGGATTTATGTACACGAATCCTCAAGTGCTCCTCGTCGTTGCTCCTCGTCGGCCATGGCGGGTTCCCGCGAGCCGGGCTGCTAGGGCTCGGCAGACGCAAGGAGCAGCGGCTTGGAGGACGAGGTCAGAGTGCAGGCGGAGCTGCGGCGGGATAAGCCCGACGCGGGGTGGAACGGCGGTGGTGTGCACTAGAAGGGAGGACTCGCTGTCGGGGCTCTAGCGACGGCGACCAGGACGGGTCCGGGGAGGAGAAGGCTGGGGAGGCGTAGGATGGGGCAGCTCCTATCGGGAAGCTCGTCTGGTCTAGGTAGCATAGGTAAAGAGAAAAAAAAAGATGTCAGTGGGCTCCACATCAAAAAGTCAGTTTTTTGAACGATTTAGTGTATCTGCACTGTGTGAGTTCGTAACATGCGTTAAAACGTTTTAGTGGTTAACGTATACGGAGTACATGTTTTGCGGTAGTAACTTCTAGTGTATGTGTTAGAGATGTTCTAAAGATTGAAATTACGGGACCATAAAATTGACGAAGTTACCACAATTTACCTCCCACCAAAAGAGTAGCTTGTGTATAATGGTGTTTCCTGGACACGGCGATTTGGGTAGTATGCCCAGCTGGTCACACTATCTGGACCGTCTATATGCACATAGGGATCCGATCCTGTCAGGTGGTGTTAGGACTGTGCGGATTATAGAAAGTGTGGTATAGGTGTTAGAGCATCTCTAGCAGATACCACATAAGCCCCTAGCCCGGAAAATAACTGTTTTTTTCTGGGTCCGGGGCGAAATCTAGGGCCGAACAGACGCGGAATAAGCCCTTCTACCAGAAAATAATTTCCGGGGAGCAGGAAATTTCACCCCCCGTGCCCCGTCCATTCAGTTTCTGCGTCGGATTTTCCCGCACCCGCACTCTTGGCGCGAACGGTTCCGCGCGGAAGTTTCACCGCGCGCTCAGCTGTTCCTTCCGACGCCCCCTTCCGCCGCCGCATCTCGCCGGCGCGCCCTGCCGCCCGCTCCCGTCCCCGCCTTCGCCGCACCGTGGGAAAGGGTCGCCGCGCCCCGGCCAACCGATTCCGCCAAGTTTCGGCACCGGGGGAGGCGTTCCCCATCCGCACGGACGCGACCGCCGCCGCCACCATGGATCCGGCGCCAAGGTCGCACGCGAGGCCAGTTCCGAGCGGGAGCGGCTTCTCCCGGTCGGGTCTGACCATCGGAGACCCTCTCCTGCTCGCACGGCCGTCCGAGTCGTCGATTTCGTGCCGCGTTCGGGTGAGAAGCTCCGGCGTCTCGGATCCGGAATTTGGTGGAGAAGAAGGTTCGTTTTTCTCTCGATTCGGCGTCGATTCGGTAGTTTTAGACTAAGATGTTAGTGGATTTATAGTCTAATTTACAAAAACTCGTGTGCTAGATGGATTGGAGTTCGTCGTCGTCATCCGGCATGGTACCTACATCGGTCATCACCGTGATCCTACCATAGTACTCAAAGCCGTTGGTTCGGAGGATCTTTGGATTTGGCATTGCTATTTTGGGTTGCCGGAGTCTCTCAACGATATCAATGTGTTGCAAAGATCACATCTTTTTGCTAGGCTTGCTAGTGGAGAAGCACCGGCTTGCAACTATACCGTCAATGGGCACGAGTACAACATGGGGTACTATCTTGCCGATGGTATATATCCTTCTTGTTCGACATTTGTGAAAATCATTTCTAAACCGACAAATAAGAAGGATTCCATCTTTGCCAAAGCTCAAGAAGCATGCCGAAAAGATATTGAAAGGGCATTTGGTGTGTTGCAAGCTCGGTTTGCAATTGTTCGAGGTCCGGCTCGTTTTTGGGATAAGAAAACCCTTCGTGACATCATGACGGCTTGTGTGATTTTACACAATATGATCGTCGAAGATGAGAGGGGTTTAGACTTGGAGTTATGTTATGACACCATTGGTAGCCGAGTGAAGCCCCAAAGAAACCCAGACCAGATCGAAGCTTTTCTTGAGACATACCGGCAGATTGAGGACAAGGCCACACACATTCAGCTCCATAAAGATCTTGTGGAACATCAGTGGCAGTTGTATGGGAAGAAGTAGTTTCCCATTTTATTCATTTCAGATTGTTGTAATTTAAATCATTATTTCCATTCGGACCATTTGTTTATTATTTTATTGATTCGGATTAAAACATTTGTTGTAATATGGATGATTGTTGTGCTGCACAATGTTTAAAACATTTATTATGTGATGTTTGATGAAGTATATGTTCTTCAAAAGCATAAATTCGACATAAACATGCAAATATCGATTTTTCGGTACCGGTACCTTGTGCAGAACAGATGCGGTAAACTCATTTTCGGTATGAGTATGCCGCTTCTGTTCTGCCGCGCGCGCCGCGGTATCGGAAACTGATTTCCGGCTTAACCGGACAATATCCGGTATCTGCTAGAGATGCTCTTATCTGCTACACAGTGCGAGGGTGTATGTATACACTAAATGCGGGGCGCGATGGCAGTTCATCACCTGTGACGATGATGTTAGTGTTCCGGTGGTACGAGATGTTTGGCAAAATCTTGTTCTGCTGGTACAGATTTTCGCTCCGTCAGTAATTCTTTATTGCACGACCCTCTGTGACGGTGAGCTGGCCCGCTCATCCTATTTTTTTTTTAACAGTGAATGGTCCCGAAGGACCTAGAGTTTTTCCATTAATTCTCAGCGGCGGAATTACACTTTACAAAAAGGGACTCAAGATAAATAGAAATTACAAACCAGTCCCTACATTTTGCACAAAAGACCTCAAGATGAGAGAAAGAAACGCAATCAAGGCCTGCTCCTGCTCCGCCACAAACTGAAGCCGCCGTGCAGTCACCTTCATCGTCGCCAGGGACGAGACCACTTGGGGCGATGAAGGGGGAGCGTACTACACAGCCAGCAAGGGCCTCCGCTTCGGCAACTATGCCTGGAGGTTGTTGATGGCCATCTGGCGCCGGTCGGAAGAAACCGTCCCCTGCGCAAGAGGTGGGAGAGGTCGCCGTTCGACCATGGGATACACCGACGACATGTTCGCCGGCGTTGGGAATCTCCCGAGAGAAGCAGAAACTCCTCCCCTGCTGCAGAGACAAACCAGGGCTCCATCCAACACCCAATTCCTTCTCCTCAACACCTCCACGGCGAGAAGAACGAGGAAGAACAGGAGCAGAAGAAGCTCCATCGCCGCTGCAATTTACGCACCTTTTTATTGAAGAGGTCGAAGAAATGACGCTGCAGCTCGCCTCCTCCACCCTCTGGAGCTTAGCAATCTGCCTCATCTTCTCCACCGTGCAGCAGAAGAGGCACCAGAACTTCTGCGACACGAACCTCGCAGCAGCAACTCCGGATCTGACGATGAAGTGACGACACCATTCCCTCCCCTCGTCTCCATGGCCGGCCAGAGAGAAATCCACGCCACCACACCTCGAGACGCGAAGACGCCAAGATCTGCCCTTATTTAAGCAGCTCTCCGCCGGATCCACCACCCCATGAAGCTTCAACCACAGATGCTCGCCGGAGATAGGCAGAGACGGCCAGCTAGTATTTGGCACGAGTAATAGCTGAGAAGAGCGGGCGGAGAAAGACGCCATTAAGGCAAACTCTAGCACGAAGGCTAAACCCAAGCAACGCATCTGCGCCCACGCCGAACGGCAGCGCCGCCGGAGAGGAGCGAAGAGCGCGCCGGCGAGGAGGAAGGAAAGCTAGCTACGACTCTCAAAACAGAGAGAGCGGTGGAGAGAGGCCGTGTCGGTGGCCGCATCTGTACTCATCCTATTTCGTTTCTTGGTACCAGATAGACGAAAGATGCACGGGTGGGGGAGGTGGCGGCGCAGAACTAGCACGTAGCAGCGGCGGATCCCTGTGCGTTGCCGGCAACGGCTGACCCCAGGACGCCGGCGTTGCAATCCGCCCCGGAAGATCATGACATTCCCTCTCGAGGGGTGAGTATTTCAGGTCTTCTATTTTGTTTTTTGCCGGTCTTGTTAGGATTTGATTTTGGGGTTGATTTGGCTCTCGTACATCCTGGTTAGAGATGGGGGATTCAACTGAGAACCTTGCATGTTTCGATCCGGGGTACGTAGTTGTCCTGAGAGAAGAAGGTGTAGTAGGGGTGGTGGCCGGTACGCAGGGCACCGGTAAGGAGGAGGGGGTGCAGGAGTTGTGGCGGCGGTTGGGCGCCGAGCTCGGAATATGGTGGAGGAAGAGAGCGAGGGTGGATGAAGACCAGACAAATGTGGCGGACGGTGCTGTTGTCGGTCATACGACCCTTAGGCATGGTTAGCACCTAGAATTTAGAAAACAATATTGGGGGCGACGTTCACATGATTGTGTTTGCCTATCTGTTGTATCTGACATTATGGTATGATCTGCTTGTCAAATAAACAGGGGGCATTTATCTGGAATTGCAGCGCCTGGGGGTGGCTCCAGTGGAAATAATAACAGAGCGTCAGTTCGGGAAGTGTGGAAGCAGGAGGGCAGGATTCTACCAGTGACCTGCTAATCAGTCTCTCATCCATGCTCGCCTGGATGCGGATCAGCGCTGACCAGCAATGTTGGCTTGGGGAGCATAGCCAACAATGCAGGGCAAAGGTCAATGGGCAACAAAATGAGGATGGGTATGAGTCTTGCTTTCTGTATCGTTGGCGAGTAAACTTGTAGGTGACGGTGATAGGAGCGCCTGGGGAGAACAATATGTGCTGAAGTGTGTCATGACTTCCTGTTGTCATAGCAGGCATGGGGAGAAGCATGAGCATCCCTGGCGGAGCCGGGGATGGGCAGGTAGGCCGCGAAATGTCGACCCAACTATTGATCTAGCTGGAGCAACGGTGACAGGGCTCGTCTTTGGTGCTGGGACTCAAGGAATGAACGTTAGGGTGAAGTCAGAGCTTGGTGAAAGGTTCCCATGAGCATACGGTATAATCCATGAAGAACCACTCGCTACCGCGGCCTTTAAGTTTGTTGGCAAAATGATGTCTTGTGCCATCCGACAGTTGGATAGGTATGTGCAATAGATGAACTTGAACAAAAAGCCTATGTTATACATTGCCGTGGTGTCAGGGCTGACAAAATGAACTTTGTTTTTTCAGAAAATGGTTTAAACACTTCCGTCCAACTACGGTGCAGCTAAGCAGGTGGGACTTCAGAATATAATTTGGACCAAATGGTTATATTAAGGTGGTCGGGTGGTGTGCAGTTCACAGGACGTTGAAAGTGGTGGAGTATAAGATTTATGGAACTTCTCTGGATTGTTGGTGACACATTTTATCCACTGTTTGCGGTATGAGATACCTTAAAAAATATAGTTATGCGCCTATGGCTCTGGGTATCTGAATATGAAGGGCATGACAAACTATTTTTTTTTCTGTAGATGCACCTGATGCAGAATGGTCCTGATTTCATCGACTACGAGTACATGAGAAAAATGATGTGTACCGAAGATCTGGGGTATGACCTGGAGTTTGTGAAAAGGGTAAGATTGCATTCTGTCAGTTAAATTTTCCTAGATGGCCGCTGGAATAAATAAATGGTAATCAATTGGCTTGCTTTTTACGATTGTATCCAATTGATTCACAGCTGATGCTACCTCTGGAGTTTCTTGGAAGCTGGTCAATCTATGTCGTTGGCCCTGAACATAAACACTTCCTTGTGATGGACCCGACCATGACATTTGAGGGGAAGGAGAGCATGTGTGCGAAGCACGAGGAGAATGCAAATCTGGTTCTCCATGGTCTCATAAGGCGCATCTACGAGAACTTGCCAAACTGGGAAATAGGCGCGAATGCATGGACCTTCGACTACAACGCCGGGATGCACTTTAGCTGTACAAGGTACGCGCTGAAAACAAATTAACCAGTTTTGAACTGTGTGCCTGATGGGTTTGT
This sequence comes from Poa pratensis, assembly GCA_947311845.1. Lineage (NCBI taxonomy): Eukaryota > Viridiplantae > Streptophyta > Magnoliopsida > Poales > Poaceae > Poa > Poa pratensis. The sequence goes on from CAMZMU010000043.1 coordinate 45,672,525, forward strand.
GTACAGGGAGCAGAGTGTGGTGTACATACTGCACTACATCAGGGAGTACAATGGGATTATCTCGGGACGATGCTGAGCAATGTATGTTTCTTGTCGTGTGATTAACTGGGCATGGTAAGACCAAATCAGCTGGGGTGACACTAAGTTTGCGGTTAACTGCAGGAGGGTCTTGAGTACTTGCACAAGATGATGGCATACCTGATCGTGACTCTTAAAGGAAATGCTGGAATCTCCCAAACTTCATGGTCCAGCATCTTTTCTAGATGGTACTGCCTACGTATGTCGCCAACACCCTCGAAGAACAAATACATTTGAACCGACCGTGCTAGAAAGAAGGCATGGTCAAGATTTGGGAAACATTTTGGGTATTTGTCTGTAATTCAATGGAGGGTGGGATGATATTAAACTGCCAAATATTAAGTGCGCTGTAATCGGTAGCAAGTAGACTGGTACGCCATCACCAGGCAAGCATTAAGTACTTCTATAGTAGGTTGAACTCTTAAAATGCTGTAATGAAGACATAATTATGTAATTGCAGCAGTACTATTCCAGAAACTGAGTTTGAATATGTTGTGTCGTTCCAGATAGCGTAGAGTATTGATCGACAAAACAAGTAGGCTTAAATCATTAGCAAGCCCATAAACGTGAGGACTGATGGCCATTTGGTAAATATAGTCTGAAAAAAAGGTATACGAGAGGAAGCCTCGGATTCTACAAGCTTTTGGCAGGTAGTGCATGAAAATATTAGCAAGGAAAGCAGATTGAAACAATACCTGGGGTTGCAAGGAAAGCAGATTGAAACATAAGGAATACGAGTTGATAGAAAACAGAACAGAAATGCGATGGCCATAAGTGGGTAGACTTCCAAGTACCAGCTGATAAACTTGTCCATGGTCAGGGTTACATATCATCCAACTAAGGCCCCGAATCCCGATTGGTTGGTTGTTTTAGGACCGGTAAACTATACGGACCTGTGGAGGCCCTGCTAAAATCACGGAAGAGAAGGGGAAATATTTCCGGCGGGGAAACTGTACCGACGCCTAAAGTATTACAGAAATTAAAGTGCTGGACCAGACAAGCCGCAGCTCACATCATGAAGGCGGCACTTGTAGAAACAATGTCCGACGTTCTCGCCACGCTTTGCAACGAACGTGATGATCTTCTCTCCACATTTGTGGCATGGGATGAGTGGGTGGAGGAAGGAGTTCTCGTTGTTCTGGCTCGAGGAGGAGGATGATGCCATGTCTGTGGGCCGATTGGAGAAATTGTAGGATCAGTTGATGGGCTAGGGTTTTGGGAATTGACTCGATTTGGTAATTGACTGGATCGTGGAGTAGAAGGGATTGATGGAGTAAGAGATGGGGATTGTCTGGTGGGACAGAGATCAGGTGACATGCAAGAGGCATGTCACCGTGTGCCTCGCGGCCTCCTATCCACCACCCAGCCAGAATCCAACGGACCACAGCACTCCAAGGCAAAAACAACATCCAGACACAGACCAAATCGGGCACGCGCGGGTCAGCAGAAAAATCTGGCGGGGAAGACAGGGAAAAGGCGGGCTTTGGCGCGGCGATTCGCCGGCGTCTCCTCGTCTCGTGGCCTTCGCCGGCCGCCGTCGCCACTGAGGAGAGGCAGGGACGAGCGCCGTCCGCCGCGGGAACCAGGGCCGAACGCCGCCGCGGGCCGGGGACGAGCGCCGTCCGCCGCGGGAGCCGGGGACGAGCTCCGCCGCGAGCCGGGACGAGCGCCGCCGCGAGCTGGGGACCGTTCTTCTCAGGTCCCCTCTCTCTCTCTTATTCCATCATACTTGCAGCGAGTATTGTACTTCTATTTTCTCTGTTCACTACAGCACATCAGTATACTTCTATAATTCTGTACCTTGTATACTGTTTGAATTTCAGTTAGCTTCTACCTTGTTCCACTAATTTGTATACACTGTTTTTGAATTTGGCAGAATTGTGCATTGTGCGATGGGATCGATTGGCAACAGGATACCCGAAGTTGGTATGCGGTTCAGAAATTCGGATGAGGCTTGGGAGTTCTGGGTGCAATATGGAGGTCACATAGGCTTTGATGTGAGGAAAAGAAATACCATCAAAAGCAGAACTGATGGAACAATCACTTCATATAGGTTTGTTTGTTCCAATGAAGGCATTCGAAGGAAAAGTCAAATAGATCATGAGCCAAAGCGCATTAGAGCTGAAACAAGAACCAATTGTAAAGTTCGGATGATTGTTTCATTTGATCGAGTGGCCAAATTTTTTGAAGTCACCGAAGTTGATTTGGAACACAATCACCTCCTTCAATTGCCACAAACCTGTCACTTGTTGGCATCACAAAGGAAGATTTCAGATGTGCAAGCTTTAGAGATAGAAACAGCCGATGATTCTGGAATTATGCCAAAAGCTTCACATGAGTTTGCATGTCGTCGAGCTGGTGGGAAGTTCAACGTTGGTTACACTTTGACTGACCAAAAGAATCATTTGCGAACCAAGCGGCAGCGGGAGATGGCTTATGGACAGGCCGGTAGTATATTGAAGTTCTTTCATGACAAGATAGCTGAGAATCCATCATTCCAATATCATTTGCAGTTGGATTGTGAGGAGCATATAGCCAACATATTCTGGGTTGATGCTAAAATGCTACTTGACTATGCACACTTTGGTGATGTTGTCACTTTTGACACTACATTTGGCACGAACAAAGAGTATAGGCCATTTGGTATTTTTCTTGGGCTCAATCAGTTTAGAGAAACAACCATTTTTGGTGCTGCATTGATGTTTGATGAAACACGCGACTCATTTATATGGCTCTTTGAGACATTTCTAGCCGCACACAATGGAAGGCAGCCTAGAACTATCTATACCGATCAAGATGCAGCAATGGAGGAGCCATAGAGAAGGTCTTCATAGAATCATATCATGGACTGTGTACATTTCATATCATGCAAAATGCTGTCAAACATTTAACTCAAGTGGGAGTGGAGGATGAAGTGGAGGATGAAGTGGAGGATGAAGAAAAAGAGCCACATATTCTCACAGATTTTGGTGCTTGTATGTATGGATATGAGGACAAGGCAGCATTTGAAGAAGCGTTTGACAATATGAGGCTCAAAGTGCATAAGCAAACTTGGTTAGATAGCATCTACAAGGTGAAAGAAAAATGGGCTGAATGTTATATGAGAGATGTCTTTAGCTTGGGAGTGAGAAGTACACAATTAAGTGAGAGCTTCAACAATGCGTTGAAAAATCATTTGAAATCAGATTTTCATATTCTTCGGTTCTTGATGCATTTTGAGAGGACGGTGGAAGTAAAAAGAACAAAGGAATTGCAATCTGAATTCAATGCAAGAAAATATATACCAAGAATTAAGATGTTCACTCCTATGTTGGTGGAAGCAAGCAAAGTGTACACTTCGATTATATTTGAAGCTTTCCAAGGTGAGTATGAAAGATCAACGGCTGCATGTTGTAGAGTATTGGATGGAAATAACAGATTTGCCGTTGCTATTGCGAGTTTGCATGGTGATTTAGAGTTTGAGGAGGAGCGCATAGTGATAGGTGATCCTTTGACCAAAACGGTTTCATGTAGTTGTGGAATGTTCAACAGGACGGGGATATTGTGTGGACATGGTCTAAAAGTCCTTGATTTGATGAATATAAAGACATTGCCGACACATTATGTCTTGAAGAGATGGACTAGAGAAGCTCGCAATGGAAGTATACAAGATAAGGAAGGAAGGAAAGTGGTAGAAAATCCAAAACTTGAAGCTCAACTTCGGTACAGGGATTTGTCTCATCAATTTCACAATGTGGCACATAGAGCAGCCAGCTCCCCACAGTGTTGTTTGTTATTGGCCAATGCACTTGCCTCCGTTGCACCTAGCATACAGGAAATACTCAATGCCACTAGTGCTATGGATGAACCATATAAAGACAAAGAGAATGTTGACCCAAATATGCAGCAAATAGATGAATTGCTTAGAGCTGCACAACTGAAGAAAAAAGAGGTTCCGGCAACAAAATTAAGGAGAAAGAAAACTTGGCTTGATAAGTTACTCAAGGGGAAGCGTATACCATTGAAAGCTACCGCGCCGACCAAAACGGGAGAAAATGTATGCTGCAATTGGTACATGATATGTTTTTATTCTTCATTTGTAAACTAATTACTATACTTTTCATTGGCAGCCAAAAAGAAGAAGGATGGTGTGCAAAAAAAGAAGAAGGATGATGTACAGCCTCAAGTACTAGTGGAGAAGTGTGACAACACCAAAGGAGTAAATATGGAGCCCCAAGAGTGCAATGCTATCATGAGTTTCACCCAGCTCTTGACGGCTCCGCCTTGTGGTGAGGATGATCTGTTCTAGCGTGCAAGCTCGCTAGAAGTATTTTGGACATAGTTAAGTATAGTATTTTGAGATAACTATAGTCGTCTTTTGGGGCCTAAGTGTACAAATCAAATGGCACTAAATGGCTGTTAAGAGCTCACTGAATTCACTGGAAAGTGGTACTGAAACTTCAAATCATGTACTTCTGAATTACTTGTGATGAAGTGGGTTGTCTGAATCTAAATAGTGATGAATGGCATGTCTAAATTTCTTATGAATATGAATGTAAACAGTATATTTGACTGTTGTTTGTACTGTTTCTGGACTAAAAGGCTTATGTTTATATTTTGTATTGTTCAAAACTGAATTTCTTGTGAATCTGAGTGCAAACAGTTTTTTGACTGTTGCTTGCACTATTTCCGGACTAAAAGGTTGATGTTTGTATCGTGTTTTGTTCAAAACACTTGTTTGTACTGTTGAATGACTAAAAGATTTGTATCTGTATCATATAAAGTTCAAAACTATGAAGTTTCAGAGCGTCTGAGCTGAAAACTGTGAAATCTGGATGTTTTTGCCTTGGAGTGCTGTGGTCCGTTGGATTCTGGCTGGGCGGTGGCTAGGAGGCCGCGAGGCACACGGTGACATGCCTCTTGCATTTCACCTGATCTCTGTCCCTGTCTGGTGGGGGTCGAAGGAATTAATGACGCTACATGCGTTGGTACATGACCGGCTAGACACGGTACAAGAAATCGGCCCCAGATCTTGTACCATGAAGTACGTCAGTTAACTTGGTACAGAAAAACTCCTGCTACCGTGGGGCCGCGATCTGCCATGTACAGGATATACTTCGCAAATACGTTGCCTAATACGATTGGGGATCACGAGGTGGAGTAGTGGTACAGATAGTATGATCATATGGACCTATGAGCCAATGCGGATTTCGGGTGTTTCCTCATATTTTGTTGATGATATACTCCCCCCGTTACTAAATATAAGATGTTTTAGTTTTTATCCACAGTCACATACTCACAAGTGTATCTAGACATATTCTTGTTGGAAAAACTGGGCACACCAATTAACCCTTAATGGAGATTAGCACACTCTTAATGTGGACTAAAATACGCAGCGGAATAAGATGTAAACTTCAGCACCACTGATGTATTAACTCACGGATCGTTGCTCGTGTCGGACGGAAACATGCATCAAACATATATAGAGCAGACAGGACACTTCTAACTCGCACTCAGGGTAAACAGTGTATGTCCTTAGAAGAGAAGCTCACACTCAACCATAGACAGTGTCTATAGTGGGTAGAGAACTCTCAGAACATCAGCAGAAATCAACACACAAGGACATCAATCCTTTTACGTGGAAAACCTCTCAAGGTGAGAGGAAAAACCACGGGCCGAAGCCACCCAAATCTTCTTCCACTATTATCAAGGTGGGATACAACGAGTTCTTCTCTAGAAATCACTAGAGGATCTGATACAACAAGATTTGGGGCACAATATCTAAGGATTGGAACAATCTCACCAGAGATGGTGGAATCACAACTTGAAGGAGACAAGGTAGTGGATCTGGACTTCACGACCTTGTGGTACAGGGCCGTGCTTGATCTCAAGGTTCTTCCTTCAACTTCTTCCTCTTCCCTTCTCTCTTGGTTTTCTTCTCCAATGGAAGCTATCTGGATTTTCGTCACTCCTCTTGGTGGAGGCTGGTTGGGAGGCTTATCTTCCCCATCCATCATGTGCAATGTCCAAAATGACCCTTGGTCGCATTGGCCTTCTGCACCTGTTTGGGACGCCTGAAAGGTTTCAAATGGTCATCTCCTCACAGCCCATATGAGAAGGATACCCAACAATTCTATGTGTAGGTTCACTCACTTTAGATCTTACATTTAGGAACGGAGAGAGTATGTTTGTATAACTCATATTTTGTTGACCAAATAAGAAGTCAAAGTTTGAAAAAAAAATCGAAGTGGCCTTGTATTAAAAAAACAGACGGAGTAGCAGCTACAAACTGTATCCTTAATTTTCCTTTTCTGGGATGCCAATTGCAGTTTACGTAGAGTACTGAAGTTTTGGTAGGGTCAGACTCGAGTTCTTCTGTCTTGGGAGAAATCGGAAGACACCAAACCCTACCCCGTATAAAACCCCACGCCGCGATAAGCTTCTCCCCCTCCGTCGCCGCCGAAATCTCTCGTGCTACACAGCTACTCGCGCTCCCCTCAGGTCCTTGTAGTTAACCAGTGCTGCCTTTATCTCGCGGCGGCGGCCATGGAGAAGTGACGGAGGCCGTGAACAACCTTACCATAGCGGAAGAAGCAGCGGTGCCGGCGGGGGCGGAGGGGCACAAGAAGAACCGCATCCAGGTCTCCAACACCAAGAAGCCCCTCTTCTTCTACGTCAACCTCGCCAAGGTAGGAAAAAGTATTCCAACCTATTCCCCTGCGGATGAAGGGTGAAAGAGGAGAGTGCGGCTGGTTGGGGATTTCTAGCGGGTTTGAGGGCCCATCTGTCGGGCGGGTTAAACCCCAGAGAGGGTTGGGGTTTTCGCTGAGGAGATATATTCGCGAGCGATTTGATTGGATTTGAGTGCGTCGCGAGCATTTACCATGGAATCGACAAAGCTAATTTGATTTGTGGCGCTGTTTGTGTGCAGAGGTACATGCAGCTGCACGAAGAGGTGGAGCTGTCGGCCCTCGGCATGGGTAAATTTCCTCACTTGCTGGAGCTTATCTCTGTCATTTTAGGCCTCTTTTCTGTTAAATTAATCCCTGGGAAGTTATACTAACAGTGAACATCGACATTTGGTTGTAAAAGGAGACATGTCTTTACTCTTGATAAGAGATGTGTTGTATGGTTAGCAGCATTGATGACATGTTATACTGTAATGGTATCTTTCTGCTTGTCAAAAAGCTGTGGATGACACTTTAGTGTACCTGCTAACTTAGTCTGTTGCAGCTCATTCTTTATGTTATCATAATTAACCAGCTGCCCTGTTGAAGAAACCAATGTCTCTCTTCATCTCAGGATTGAGCCCTTTAGCTCTATGTCTGCACTGTAGCCTTTTCCTTACTAATAAGAATTTGGAAGTTGGACCTCCCACCTGGTTGTAGGAAGATTACTCTTGCATGTTCTGTTCACACTTCACAGTGGCCGTGAAAATGTGAATTATACTATTCTTGAAAGTTCACAAAAGGTCACACACAAGGATAGGCAACCAATGAAAGAACTGTCTTTTGATACTAAAGAAGGAGATGAGGCTTCATCCACCGGGCATAGCGTTCGTTGCTTATTGGTCAACAATCAATATTTCTTATATAATCATGGGAAAGTTTTGCTGGTGTAATAACATCTCCAGCGAACAATCCTCTAGCTCTGGACATGTAACACTCAGATCAAATTAAAACTACTGATGGCATGTTGTCGTAAAATTATTTCTCCTTCATAGCTTCTGCTAGTCAGCTATTGCAACCCTGTGTGTTGCTGTTGAGGCCTTGGGCTACACTTGTTTTAGGCACCTTAGTATTGAATTATATAGTAGGTTTGTTTAGATTGTTTATAAGGTTAAATTACTACATTTACATTGGCATTTCATATAGTCATGGTAATGCTTTAGAACTTCTGTTGATGCATACTTGTTTATTTTAATCTCTTGATGCATACAGCATACTTGTTTTTGTCCCTTTGTGGTGGATGTTACTCTTTGTTACTGTCTGTTATTTATTGATGTTCCTCGTTTGCCCTGCTGAATCTGTTAAACTTGTCCATTCAGCTATTGCAACTGTGGTGACTGTTGCTGAAATTCTGAAAAATAACGGCCTTGCTGTCGAGAAGAGTGAGTCTTGTTTCTCGTAAATTATTTTTATCACAATCTCTTTTCAGTCTGTTAACGTGGTTGAAATTACTTGCAGAAATTATGACGTCTACTGTTGATGTCAAAGATGATGCAAGGAACCGCCCTATCCAGAAGGCCAAGGTTAGTGTTCACATCAGATGGCAAATACCAAGTCCTTACTTGTCAGAATGTATTCACATCACTATTTTTTCCTTACCCATGTAACCTGCACTGGCCAGATTGAGATATTGATCGGCAAGACGGAGAAATTCGATGAACTGATGGCAGCTGCCGCAGAAGAGAGGGAGGCAGCCGGTGCTGAGGAAGAGCAAAGCTGAACCACTTGGAAGGTTCCTGTTGTAGCTTAATTTCACTGTTCTTCTCTTTCTTGTGTTTTAATTTGTTGTGTCTACAAGAGACTAGTGCTTGTACAAATCAATTGATGGTGCAGTTTATTTTGTGCGCCTTTTCTTGGTTTGCTAGGGTTGTATGTCAACTTGTGATCATGGAATTATTAGTATGATACTCTTGATTTGTCCCCATATATGTATTTGGAAGATGCCCTGTTCGTCGTTGCTCTATGCCTGCGGCCTGCCTTACCCATTCAGTATTGTGCGGGGCTTATTTTTACCGGCGGCTTGCCTTACCCATTCAGAATTGTGCTGGGCTTATTTTTACCGAGAAATTGAAATTCAGAGAACTCTTTTCACTTGTTTCAACAAAAAAAAATCATTTCACTTGTCTAATTCAAGACCATACCTGAATACAGAAAGATGCAGAGCACACTTCATTATTGAACTGAATACAAAAGAGCAGAGCATATATCATTATTGAACTTTATACAAGAAGATGCAGAGAATGCATCATTATTGTACGAATACAAAAAAGGTGCCCTAAATTGAAACAGAACGCAAACCGAATACAAAAGGTGCCCTAAATTGAAACGGACCTGGTCCTGAACGCAAACCGAATACAAAAAGGTGCCCTAAATTGAAACGGACCATGGTCCTGAACACAACAAAAATCAAAGTTCTAATGTGCCTCTTCCTGCTTGGGATTCGATTGCAGTACGCTCCATCCCACTGTCACTTGAAATCTGCATTTTGTTCACCGCGTTCATGGTCGACCACCGTTGGGCGCGGCCTGTCTTTCTGTCTGTCCACTTCAGGCAGCTTCTTCCTCCTCAGCTTCAGCGGCGTCGTCTTCTTTGTCGTCGACGAGTATCTTCTTGCACGCCTCGTAGCACATGAAGGAGATGCCGGCGGCGGGCATGAGCTTGATGCAGCTGGGGCCGAGGCCGCGGTACAGCCCGGCGCCCTCCTTGTTAAGGATGCAGTACATGGCGTGCAGGACGTTCTTGTACACCTGCCTCCCGCCCACGGCGCCCACCTGCATCTGCTTCCGCGCCACCTCCAGCGGGAACGTCGCCGTGCTCGCGATGGCGCCCGCCGCGGAACCGATGAGCAGCGTCGGCACGTTGCCAACCTCCTCCTTCCCCGACGCGCGCCGGTACATGCCCCGGAGCGTCTCGTAGGCGTAGAAGTTGGCCGCCGCGTACGGCACCACGCCGATCAGGCTCGGCGCCAGCCCGCGGTACAGCTCCCCCGGCCCTTCGTCGCGCACGATCTTGACGAACGCGTGGAGGAGGTTGTCGTACACGTCCTTCTCGATGGTGAGCCGGGTCTTGACCAGCTCCATGGGATAGGTACACAGGGTCGAGGCAACGCCGGCGAGCGCTCCGGCGACGAGGGGCGTGGGGATGGGGGCCTTGGGCGGCTCGCCGGCCTCCGGGTCAGGTACTTCTTGGCCGTGTCGTAGGTGAAGAGCTGCAGCGCGCCATGTGGAAATTAGCTACTGATCAACTACAGAATTTCGTTGCAAGGAAACATGAGCTGCAGAGCTGCAGGATGGCTTGCCTCGATGGCCTTGCTGGGCGCGACGCGGAGGACGTTGACGGCGTTGCCGCGGAACAGGCCGGGCCACCCCTCCGTGCGCATGATCCACCGGAAGACCCCGGCCATGGTGTCTGCGCCGGAGCTGCCCACCATCAGGTGCGTCCTGATCGTCTCCAGCGGCGCCACGAAGGTCCTCGACACGGCGCCAGCGAGGGCGCCGCTGACCAGCCGCCGGAGGTGCGGGTTGCCGATCTTCACCCTCACCTTCCTCAGCCGCGGCGGCATCTGCTGCTTCTTCTTTGCCTTCTTCGCCTTGGGCTCCTCCTTCGCGGTAGCGAGCTGACGCGCGACGTCCTGATCGTCGGCGCCAGTGGCCGGAGGAGCCTTCCCGTCTTGCTCGAGCGCCCCTGGTGGAGCGCCGAGGGACACGCCGAGGCCGATGCTTGCGAACAGCGGCCTCCGAGGGTACTCCAGGGTCCTGCAATCACACTGGGAGCTCCAAGGGAGCGTGACCTCGGGAGCGGCGGTAAGAACCAGCTGTTCTTCCTGTCCATGGCCAGCGCGCCGCCCCTGTTCTTGGTCACCATCGTCGTCGCCGCCATTGCCGCCGCCATAATATTTCAGCTCGTTAATTCTTGCCTGAAAAGATACATTTAATTATCTACGATCGACCCGGCAAACATACATGTGCAATAAAACAAGAATATATCAAGGATTATCGCTTTGGAGCCTTGTAAATAAACACCTAATTTTGTATGATCCACTGATTACACAACTTACAAAATCCATGCAAGCTAGGCCACAAAACACATGGAAACACCAAGACAATTCAAAATGAAACCATGTTTAGATCTTAAGAGCATATTGGCTTATCACTTCTGAGACTGGCAAACTCTACTAATTGGTAACGAAAGATGGCATAGGTTCATATATCTAAGCTGGATGAAAAAAAAACATTAGAATTATTCAAAGTTGTCCTCTATGTAGTACTAAAAGTAACATACTGTTGTGTTAATTCACGCTACATTGACCTAAAATTGAGCAGACACTCCTTCTCCAACCAACCTAAAATTGAACCCGAAAAATAACCCTGTATTGCAGCCCTACTTAGATCCATACCTTGAGGAAGGTGTGTGTGCCCTGCCTAGGAGTTCTTCACTCAGTCCTCGCTCTCGCTAGCTTCTGTCGTTCTTGGGAGGGGAGCTAGCTGGGCGCCATTTTATACCCGTTTCAGCACCCTCTGCATGGTTGCCGTGTTCAGGGAGCAATGAAGCTCGACCTCTCACATGGCCATCTGCCTTCTCTGCCCCTGAACCGCACCTCAGTACCGCCACACACCGCCGCTAAAATCCGTTGGCCGTGAAGGGCAATCCGGCCAATTGATCGGCGGAGAGGGCTTGGAGCCGTGCGTATGCATGTGCCAGAATGGCCTCGTTTGCTTAGCATGACGATTGTGTGTTTTGGCTTTGCCGGTTCAGTTCCTTCTCCGGGAGGAAGAAGCCGACAGAAACCGGTGGAGGGCTGGTGGCTAGCCGCGAGGGGCCACGCTGCTTCCAAGTCGAGCATGGCAGCATGCGCTCCAGGTCGCACGGTTTCTTTACCAATCTTCAAAACGGGCCGGGACGTGCCGTGCGTCGTTGTTCTCTGGCGAGCACGGCGGCCTGGAAGTTGGCCGGGAAGGGGTTAGCCTCTTTGGGCGTTTGCTGAAACGTGGGGCTGGTATCTCGCCTACCTATTTGGAAGCTGATGAATGGGTTGTCTCGTGCTCTTCGGAGCTGTCGTTTTGTCGACTTTGCGTAATGCCATCTCTCTAACAGCTTGAGCGTTTGGTTAAACTGATTAGAGTCCAAAATTAGGGATGGTTGTCTGCATTTTTGCTACCCATGTCGACAATGCTCCAAAAGAAGATGGATGTGGCTTCGGAGACGGTCACTCGAATGAGCGTGAGCCATTTATGGTGGTGCCGGTGGGAAACTCATTCGTATCACCATTCAAAAAAAAAACTCATTCGTATCTCGCCATGGCAATGGCGTTGCTAAGCTGGGTTTTGTGTGTTGTTTCTAAGGCCTTTGTAGTTGTAGTTCGTTTTATTTTGTCGTGTTGGTTAGGAGCAACTCTAATCTCATTTATTCCCTCCGTCTGAAATTAGTTGTCACCAAAACGGATGTTATCTAAACGTATTTACCACTAGATACATCCGTTCAAGCGACGACAACTAATTTCGGTCAGAGGGAGTACATGTTTTTGATCTCTAAAAATAGTGCCACATAATCATCTCCCATCCCCCCCTCCTCCTTTTTTGGATGCCTAAAAACATCCCAACCATACTCTAAAAGGGGCGAGCTATGGTATCCTCCATTTCTTCATCCACACATGGAGGGAATATTCCCACCAACTCCCTCTACCTCATTTGTATTTTTTGCTACTATGTCGTCATCCTAAAATATCGAGATATAAGAGGGGTGAGTAGGAGTTTATGAAAAATATTATAAACATGAAGGACTCAAGCATACAGTGGCATGAAACTGATCAACTTAAGATAAGCATGGGGATCAGGTTAAAACAAAAGAAGAAGATGAATCTACACAGATCATATGGAATACTCAATTAGAGGAGAAGATTCAAGTTTTGCCTGAGCCGATTCCAACAAAATAGAAACAGATTGAGAATACAAACTGAAGCGTAAATAAAGTAGACGAGTATACATGTTGTTTCCAAGAGTTCAACATGTTGACACTAGTTCTACTTTTCCGTCTGAAAAGGCTATGCACGCATGCACGGATGCACCCTAGTCCACACACATCACCCACTTGTGACTAAATCTTACTCTCCATTAGCGAAGTTTTACTCGCTTCGTTTAGGGGATTTCCGAATCTTTACAAACTTATCGCGACAAGTCCACACACGGATGTTCGACCATGGCACCTAGCCATTTAGGGGATGCCAAACGTAAAAGATAAATATGCTCTTGTTGGCCACGGCCAGTCTTGTTTGGTGCTCAACCAATCTCAAAATTCAACTCTCGAAAGATTTATGGAAATACGACAGAGAAAGAGGGGAAAATCGATAGGATACATCTCACTTCTGGGTATCAGCTTTTTGTTACATGAGGCGTTGGACTCAACACGGGTTTACTAAGCCGCAGACTCTGCTTCAACCTCGTGCTCAAGGTAGATCTCATGATATCAAAGAGGACTGATGCCTAGAAAGATTTCCAACAGAGGTGATTGTCGTGGAAGATGATTTGAATTGAGCTCACAACAAGTTTGAGGTATTGATGACGTGGAAACACACGTTCGTTGGGAGACCCCAAGAGGAAGTATGAAGTAGTGCAGCAGCAATTTTCCCTTGAAATCTACCAAGGTTATCAAACCAGTAGGAATTGGAAGAGATTCAACACGGTGTTAGCGGCGCCGTTACGATCACTGACGTGGACCTGCACACAAAACAATCAAAGTACTTTGCCCCCAACGAAACAGGAAGGTTGTCAATCTCCCCGGCTTGCTGAATACAAAGGATTAAAGTATGGTGTGGAAAGTAATGATGAGTGCAAAAAGTAACAGCGAGGAAATAAATGCAGAGCATGGTGGAAACGGTGTTTTTATCAGTGTGGAATAAAGGACCGGGTCCACAGTTCACTAGTGGTGTCTCTCCATAAAACAGATAAATATGTTGGGTAAACAAATTACAGCTGGCAATTGACAAAGTGCAAACGCATGACAATGCAAGATATGATAAGAAATGTTCATTGTTAGATCTATTGGGCATTACATCAATATACATAGATCGCTTACTAGCTGCATCTATGACTAATAATCCACCCCCGGGATAGCTTCCGTGTCTCCCGTGAGTATTAAGTTGCAAGCAACAGATAAAAATATTAAGCAAAGTGTGTAATGTAAACAATGCATATGACATATAGACACAGCAAAGTTGTTTTCTCCCTAGTGGCAACAGCACATCTACAGTCTTAGTCGTTTCTGTCATCTCGAGCCCAGGCTTTTAGAGGCATGAACCCACTATCTAGCATAAATACCCCCTCTTGCAGTCATTAGCATCTACTTGGCCACATCATCTACTAACAACGGAGAGCATGCAGGAACATAGATAAAACATGGATATAAATAGATGAACAAACTTGATCATAACTTCACAATTCATCGGATCCTAGCAAACACAACATATAGCATTACATAAAGATGATCTTGATCATGTTAGGCAGCTCACAAGATCTAAACATGATAGCATAAGGTGGAGAGACTACCAACTAGCTACTGCTATGGACCCGTAGTCCCGTGAAGAACTACTCACGCATCACTCCGGAGGTAGGCATGGTGATGAAGAGCCCTCCGGTGATGATTTCTCCTCCGGCGGGGTGCCGGGAAGAACTCCAGAACCCTCCCGAACTAGGGTTGACGACGACGGCGGCGACGGAACTTTTCATGGATTTCTGATTGGGTCTTTAGGGTTTTCCGAATAGATGTAATTTATAAGCGAAAGAGGGGCGCCAGGGGGCACCAGGTGGGCCAGGCGGGGTGGCATCGCGGGGCCACCCCTGACCGCGCCGTGGGCCCGCCTCCTCTCCTGGGCTGCCTCCTCGGCTTCTCCTTCGGACTGGTGCTTCGTTCCCGTGCAGAAATAAATCAGGTAAATTGGCGTGCCTTTTGGAGAATTTTTCAGAAGAGAATTCCGGAAACAAAAAGACAGCAAAAAACAGGAACTCGCACTGTGGCATCTTGTTAATAGGTTAGTCCCAGAAAATGCATAAAAATGATATAAGTGTAAATAAAACATGTGGTATTTAATATATAACAGGCATGGAACATCAAAAATTATAGATACGTTTTGGACGTATGAGGTATGACCCTGAAGATTGGCTCAAACATATAAAGAAAGACTATTGTCTTCGACTTCGTTCGGCTTTGAATCCTCCTGCACGTTGGTTGGATCAACTCTGAACTTCAAGAAAGAGTCTGCATGTCTTGAGTTTTCAAGCACGCCATAAGAGAGCTCCTTAATTAAACCATACATCTGCATGGCTTTGTCTTCAACCCATAATATTTTCAACGTTGTTCAGCGACGGTTTTTCATGTACAACTAGAACCACTCCTTGCATCAAGGTGTGTGTGTGTTTTGTTCTTAACCTAATCGTCGCCCAACAGATACATCTCAAGGACGCCAGTTGGGTTCTTGCATCAAACAAATATATGTGCCATGACTTCTTCATTTGGTGATGTCTTCAACGTTGTCTCGGATTTGAGGTAAAGCAAATTTGCCCAAAATGAAATAAACACACTGATAGTGCATGTTGCCCCCATGCGTGGTTTTGGTAATTAATGACAATTCTTATGGACTAATGTTTGCATTGAGATATTCTTGTAGATCTTGTCCATAGGAAAAGATTGGAGTTCATGTGTTGGACTCTAGAATCTTACATGGTAAAGTGTGGCTTGGAAAAGAAGATTGAGGGAACATTCATGTTTATCTCCAAGCCATCATATATGTCAAGAGAAGAAGATGAAGGGCAAGTTCAGTATCATCCATCTCGGAAGATATCATTTGATTGAAGCTTGCAATGGATACATGAAGACGGGGCTAAGCGAGACTCTCCCATAATGGAGTATGGGGGAGTATTTGGAGAAGTCTTCATCAAGCATGTGCTAGCAAGCATGATCAAGAAAGGTGTTCCAACTTGAGAGAGTCAAGATCGTCATCATCTAACTCAAGTGGAATGCGCAAGGCAAAGGTATGATCTTGATAGGGTTTCTATTTTACCGGTCTCATGTTGTTAGTTCGGAGACCGGGTTATAGGATAGATACCGTACTATCAAGAGGGGCTCTCAAGTGAGTAACTTGATCACATCTTTGTGGAGAGCTCAAACCTTTGCATACTTCGCATATCATATTTCTTGGTTCTTATTTGGCTTTTATCCATGTGAGGATTTAGAGCTTGTGTTCATCTCCATACCAAGCTCTAGTTCATCAAAACAGATTTCATATGAATATCTTGTTGAGTTTTTGATGTTGAAGGATTTACCGGTTGTTCTTTTTTAGATAAGGTTTACCTTTCTACATTTGGTTTTATCCTTCCTTATTGAACTATGATGTGTCTTTGCATGATCTTACAGAGCTCTTCGTTGTGATTACAACGAGCCCAAGATCATCGAAAACAGAGTTCGGATGCTCAAGATATTGCCGTTTTCGTATTGATGTTTCTGCAGTTTTCTGAAGGGGCGGAAGTTCCGGTTTAGGGGCCGGAATTCCGGCCCCCGGAAGTTCCGGCCAAAGTTCCGGCCCAAGTCCAGTACCGAAAAGTTAAGGGACTTAGCCATTTTTTAGATGTCCGGAAGGGGCGGAAGTTCCGGGGTAAGTACCGGAACTTCTGGCCCGCGCAGGAAAAACTGCCCCCAACGGTTGGATTTGATGGGGACCTATTTACGGGGTCTTCTTCCCCAATGGTTCCCAAGTTTTGGTGCTCTCTCTTCTCCTCCATTGTTGACCTCCAAAGCTTTGAGATCTCTCAATCCCTCCAATGATTCTTCCATATTTTTGAGGGAAAAGTGAGAGCAGATCTAGATCTACATTTCCACCAATCCATCTCCCCTCTAAGTGAGGGGAACTCTTTGGATCTAGATTTTGGAATTCCATTTGTTGAGTTCTTCTTTGTTCTTCCTCTCTTCTCCCCCCATAAGCATTAGTTGCTTTTGGTGGGATTTGGGAGTGAAGGACTTGAGCACTTCTTGTGTTCTTGCATGTGCTTTTGTGCATCGGTTTGCTCTCTCCATGAAGGTTCGTGGAAGTGAAAGTTTGTGAGCTGGTTACTCTTGGGTCATTGGACCCTATACTGTGTTCTTGAGACCTTTTGTGGTCAAGGCCTTTTGTGGCTAGTTGGGACCTTTTGTGGTCACTTGGGAGCTCCCAATCCTTTTGTGGGTTGTGCCTCAAGTTTGTTGTAAGGGCTCCGGATTCCGCCTTAAAGGATTCCGATAGTGGAAGGTGAACCGAGCTTTTGGGCAAGGTTCATCGGAGAATAGGGTGAGGCCATTTGTGGCGTTTTAGTTAGAAACTCACATCCCTCCAACGAGACGTACTCCCCTAAAAAGGAGGAAGTCGGGAATACATCATCGTCTCTGCGTGGCTCGGTTATTTCTATACCTGAGCTCTTTACTTATGCATTTACATTGTGATAGCCTTCGTGCTTGAAGTCTTATATCTTGCTATCACCTTGTTACTTGTCTTGCTTAGTATAAGTTGTTGGTGCACATAGGTGAGCCTAGTATATTTAGCTTGTGTGCTTGTTAAATTAAAACACCTAGTTTTATTCCACATTTATCAAGCCTAAACCGGAAAAGTTTTAAATCGCCTATTCACCCCTCCCCCCCCCCCCCCCCTCTAGGCGACATCCTTGTCCTTTCAATTGGTATCAGAGCCTGGGCTCTCTTTATTGGGCTTTACCGCCTAGAGAGTAAAGATGTCGTTTAGAGAATTAGTGCACAATCCCACTTTTAAATTCGGTGGCACAAATTATGATGTTTGGAAGATTCGCATGCTTAATCTTTTTAGGACCATGGGTCCAAATTATATAAAGAGTATTGTAGATATGGGTTTTTCTCCTCTAATGGATTCCAAGAATTATCTATAAAGGATGAGAAAAACTCACATGTCGATACTCTAGTATCTAATGGCCTTATATGTGTTTTGAGCGATGTAGTTCTTGCAGCAATCATGCCTTTTCGGAACGCTCAATAGATTTGGACCAAGCTTCAAGATAAATATGAAGTGTCCAACATTATTGAGGATGATTGTTCTCCCTCCACCTTCGGGCGTGATGAGTTCACAACTTGTTCCACTTCACCAACATGTGATTTGTCACAAGGTAATGATATGGTGAGTGGTGATAGAAATTGCATTGTTGATATTGAATCCACAATTGACTATATCTCATTGCAATGTTTTATCTTTGGACTTAAACACTTCTAACACCTCAAATGCCTTACATGCTAGTGTTAATAGTCCTTGCATATCATGTAATAGTTGTTTAACTAAATCTCATGATGATATGCTTCATATGTCTTGTTGTTATGAAAATAATGTTTCCATTTCCTCTAGCACTTGTATGACTAACAATGTAGAGGAATCCCAACATTTGTTGGAACAAGACATGGACCTAAATGGTGCTTCAAGCTATTCTTCATCATCATCGTCCATTTCTCACTTTTGCCTTATGGCTAGGGAGTCAAAGGTATCTTCACCTTTGGAACCCTCTACACCTTGTGATGACGAATATGAGTATTATTACGGATTAAAAGAGAATGATATTGACTCCTTAAAGGAGGAGAGTGAGATGGTATTTGGTGCTCTCCCTAAAGGTAGTCAAGCTTGCTCTTACTTGTGTGAAATTTTGACTTTTGCTATTAAGTGCAAGGATATCATTGAAGAAAAGGGAAGGATTGAAAGAGAGGATGCTATGGAAAAAGCATCCTTAGAAAATGCTCTTGAGGAAGAACATGAGCTTCGAGTGTCTCTTTAGAAGAAACTTGAATCTCTTGATGAAACAAATGATCTAATTCTTGCTAAAATCATTAAGGAAAGAGATCATGCTCTTGCTAAATGTAAAGTGCTTAAAAAGGAAAAAGTTGAATTTGGTGTTGGCAATGCTAGACTAATTGAGGACATAGAGAGACTTGACAAAGCTCATAAGGCTTTGAAAAGTGAACACTCTCTTGTTAACAAGTCTCATGATCAACTCCAAACTCAACTATCTAAAATTGTTGTGCCTAACTCTTCTACTTCCTCTTGTAATCATTCAAATATTATTGAGGAAAATGCTAGGTTGAATGATGAGCTTGCCAAGTTGTCTTCTTCCATTTCTAAAATTAATGATGCTTGTGCTACTAACTTCATTCCTTGTGAAGCATCTATTTTGAAGGAGAATGTTGAGCTAAGAGCTCAACTTGAGTTGCTAACTAGCAAGTATGGGAAATTGGAAGAAAGTCATGAAAAGCTCTCTTGCTCCAATGAGGATCTTCTAGTATCTCATGCTAAGCTAAAGTTAGCTCATGAGGCCATCTCTACAAAGGTAACATCTTGTGAGCCTCATGTGGACAAAGGCACAACTTCTACTAAAAATACTATATTGCCTTGTGCTAGTCCTAGTAATTCGTTATCTCATACTTTTGCTAAATCTTGCAATGAATTGCTTTCCGTGCCTTGTTTCTCTAGCAATGAAATATCTACTTCCTCTAGTATTTGTGTTGATACTAACCATGTAGAGTAATTAAAAGAGCTCAAGGCCCAAGTCACTTCTTTGAAGAAATGCTTGGAAAAGCGTCATGTTGGGAAGTCTACACTTGACAATATGTTGAGTGTTCAAAGACGCCTAGAACACTATTTGTTTTCAATTGGTTTTTGATCCCGATGATATGTCTCTTTGGAAGACAAGCATTTATCGTCTTGGTACTTTGTGCCATTATGAAAAGTGTAGAGGGTTTAATTTATTCCTTGAACCTATTTTCATGTGGTATGTTTTTCAACTTGGTATCTTAGATCATGTGTTGATTTGGGTATTTGATATAATTTGGACAAATATTTTTCTTGTCACACTTGTGTGTGATCTCTTGGTTTAAGTGGTGTTTTGTCCAAGTTGTATCTCGTTTGGTTCTTTAAAGTCTTGTACATGCATATTTACTATGTATATCTTATGGCATGTTTACTTTTGTTGATCCATTATATAGGATAAACTCCATCATTTCCTAAATGGCTAAGATGTGCATGAAATTCAATTTCATATCAATATGCACATATTTATTTGGATTTTGTCCTATGTATTATAGTTGCTCTAACTACATTGGACCCAATGAGTTTGGGTGCCATGTTGTACTTAATTTGTTTTAGGTACACTCGAGATGCATTGAAATCTTGTCTCATTAACAAGGAAGGTGCTATCACCATGTGCTTATTGGAGCCAAGCTCGGATGATAATGAACTCTTATCTTCTACATCACCCAATGCTATCTCGGTAACAAGTATCTACCTCATGCAGACATTTCTAGCTTTCAACCTTGTGTAGGTTGTGTCGTGTCTCGATGCACGGACACCGGGAGTATAGGATACCCCCTTTTAGGTTTGGCACGGGGCGCGAAGGAGGCTGAGAATCGTCTTCTCCGGCGGAGTCTAGATCAAGCTCTCCTCTCCACGATCAAAGCATGCAACCAAAGGGACACAAGGAGCTACCCAGGTTCAGGCTGCCCGGAGGCTAAAAGCCCTACTCCTGCATGTCTGGATTGATGGGTTCTTCATAGTGTAGCTTACAATGGAACCTCCCGGATGGGGTACCCAGAAGGGTTTTAGCTGGAGCTAGAAGAAGGACAGATCCTGACCTGGAGGAGATCACCTTCCCCTCTACCTTCGCAACCCTAGTCTAGTCTTGCTCTGGTTGGACTAGTGCCTTGGTTCAACCTTGTGTTCATCCGACCTCTCCTCCTCCGTGCCTTGGTCCTCCTTTTATAGGCTAAGGGGTTGCCACAGGGTCACGTGAGGGGCACGAGGGACCTTCGGGGTGAAGGACCCTCCTCAGCTAGTTTAGGAGGAGACGTGGCCTCTCCTCAGCCTAGCGTCTCCTTTGGGTTAGGTGGGAGCGTCCGCCTTGGGGTGGACAGGAGTTGACACCACCACGGGCTGTGCTTCCCGCCCGCGCTGCCTTCGCCTTGCTTCCCAAGTCTTCTGCGATCTTCCAGCGTGAGGTGGAGAGCTTATCCACAGGGACGTGGGGAAGTACCCGAGAGGGAGCCTGGCCTCCTGCCGGGAACTCGGGCTCTCGGGTCCTTCCTGGCCTTCTTGTTTGGTTCGGGGACCCGGCAGGTCCCCAGGACCGGAGCCCTTTGTCGACGTAGGCCTTGCGTGTCCTGACGGTGAACCCGCCAGCTTGTCTTGAGTCTTGGTCTTGTCCATCTTCATCTTGGGCCCACATGGGGTGGACCCACTTTGGCAGCACTAGGGGAACCCCATGTTCCACTGTTGCGACAGTAGCCCCCGGGCATGGTCCCGGCGGCTCTTGCTCCAGCTGCCGGGGCCATGGCCTAAAGATAGGTCAAAGTGGGTCCCGGGCACCTGGTCTTCCTTGCTCAGCTCCGTTGGGGACCACTGAGGCGAGGTAGAGACGAGCCCCCGGGTCCGTTGGCTGAATCACAGCGAACGTTGCGATTCATATGGACCCCGTGCTTATCTTGGAATCCAACGGGCGAAACGCGCAGAAATCGGCACGCCCCCTCGATCCCCACGTCCGTCAGAGTAATGAGGCCGCGACGCGACGTGTGGGATGCCTTATAAGCCACGATTGGCTTCCACTGTAGCCGTTACCTCTCCAGATTCACCGAAAATCCCCAAATCGCCGCGCAGGAGACTCCTTCTCCCGGACTTCGCCAATCGCCGCCCCCCGCCTTGGCCGCCGCCGTTCCTTGTTCTTGCCCCCAGCCCATGCCGCCTAAGCGGGATAGGACAGGAGTGAGGAAGATGTCACAATCTGTCGCTGAGAAGATGGCGGTGGAAGCTTCTCTGGCCGAGGCGCCGCCTACAAGGAGGGTGACTCAGGCCCTCTTTTCTCCCAGCGAGTATGCGTCAGAGGGAGCCATTCAACGCGTCCGCCAATCCCTGGCCGCGAGCTTCCGTGGTACTGAGGGAGTGGTGGTGCGCCCTGGGAGCGGTCCCCAACGAGAAGGAGAGGTGATTACTTTCCACGATTTCTGCGTCGTCGGCCTTCTTCCTCCGTTCTCCGAGTTCTTCGCGGCAATCTTGGAGGCTTATGGATTGCACATGCTGCACTTGCACCCCAATGTCGTGATGATGCTTGCTACCTTTGCCTATGCCTGCGAGGCATTCGCGGGCGTCATGCCTTCGGTGGCCTTATTCCGCCACTTCTTCGTTCCACGCCTGGGGAAGTCCAAGTGGATCGCTGGCGGTGTCTCTTTCTGCCTCCGGAGTGATGCGGCGCACCAGTACCCGAAAACATTCACCAAGGCCTCGGTTGGAGAATGGAGGCACAACTGGTACTTTGTTGAAGCTGATGGGACCAACCCCCATCTGACGACTCCATTTTTTCCAGCGGAGCGATTGGCACATTCCAAGGAAAGGAGCTCTCAAGGGGGAGCCCTGGCTTTGGTCATCAACAGGCTGGCTGCGCTCCGTGCAAAGGGAGTAACGGGCACCATGATCCTGGTAGACTTTCTTCGCAGAGGGATTGCCCCTTTGCAGTACCGGAGCCGCCCGCTCTGGGAACTCGCTCAGGTGGGTGGCAGCCTTCCACAGTCCAGGTTCCACTTGACTGAGACCACCTGTGCTCTGACCATGGGCTACGTATTGCCATGGGTACCCTTCGAATTCCAGGATGAGGACTTGCCACTGTTCGAGGATCCAGCCGCCGACGGTATCTAATCTTCAATGCCAGCGTGCAACGAGTACGGGGTGGCGGGTACTACCAAGATTGAGCCCCCGCCGTCACCCAAAGCACGCAGCCTTCAGGGAGAGAGGCCAAGGAGGCAGAGCCTTGCCCGCGGGGATGTTTCTCTTGAAGAACCTGGGTCTTCGGATGACGAAAGTGACGAAACGACTCCTCCGGGAGTACCTTGCGGGCGCGGAGGCCCCGGTGCTCCTTCCGGGGCGGCGACAAACCCGCCGAGAAACGGACCTCTGGAGCAGCCAGTGCCGCCGGGTTCGCCGTCGATGCAGGAGTCTGATCAGGCGTCGGAGGCTATCCCTCCTCCCCTTGCAAATGTGGAGGTTGGGGAAGAGAGCATGTCCTTGCCTGACCTCTTTGGCGACTTGGTGAAGAAGATATGGAGCTTCTCCGGATCGAAGAGAGCCCGCCGGTAAGCTTCACTGGCAACTGGCCTTGAATGCGGAGTTGCTTCCCTTTTGCCGTCGTCCTGACTTCTTGTTCTGGTCTCTTGCACAGGAGCCCGACACCGGAGTGGCCAAGCAAACGACCCTGGGGAGGCGAAGATGCTGAAGCGACGAGCGTCACCGACACCTCCGACGGAGACGACTCTGAGCCCCCGAGCCCCCGGTCCGCCCCAAGGATCAGGGAGGTGGCTCCAGTCGTGCAGGCGAGGCTGAAGCTGCTTGCGCGGATGGCCCTGGGGAGAGGCGTGACGTGGATCCCCAGGCGACCTCTGGACAGCGTAGACTTGAAGCAGGCGGGTTCATCCCCAGGGGCTCGGCCCTCGGGAACGCTGACCCCCGCCACGAACCCGGGAGAGTTGAGGAAGGCCCGGGTTCTCCAAGACATTCTCCAGCGTCTCGGAGTTCTTGTCCTTTGCCCGCGCCGAACTGGCACGGTTGGTGCCCCCGACCTCCGGCGGCGGGGAGCATTCGCAAGCTCGCGAGCTGCGGCTTTCCTCGGGGGAGGAGTCTCTTGGCGCCAGAGAGCTGAAGCTGGCGGCGGACGAAGAGCTTCTTTACGCTTGGGAACAGAGAGTGGCCAGCCGCGAGAAGGAGCTTGAACGATGACAGACCGAGCTGGAAAACGAAGAGCGCCACTACCTCGGCACCATCGAGGAGCTCCAGATCAGAATGGAGCGGGACGAGGACCGCTTTGAGCAGGGCCTGGAGAACGTGGCTAGCTGGGCTCGCAGCGAGGTCGAACATGACCTTCGCGCCAAAAGCAGAGCCGTCTCGTCACTGGGCAAGCAGGTCTCCAGGCTCCAGAGCGAGCTCAAGAGCGAGAGGGAGAGGCGAGATCAGGCCGCCAAGGATTTCCAGAAAGCTAGGGGCAAAAGAGACAGCTTGTCCGCCCGGGTCGAGACGATGGCTGCCACGATCGAGGCGCAGAAGCAAGCTCTCAGTGCAGCTGAGAAGTTCAAGCAAGAGGCCACGGCTGGCCGCGTCGCCATGGAAAGAAGGATCCGGGAGCTGGGCGAAGCGAACGATTTCTGGAAGGACAAAGATGCGCGCATGACCGTCCTTCGCAAGAAGGAGGCAAAGGAGCTGGCTGACGGGCGAACGGCGATGGAAGCATCCAATCTCAATCTCAGATTGCGTGGCATCAACACGAGCAGGTGTCCAACCAGCTGAAGGGAGTGCAGGTCGAGCTGGCGGAAGCAAAAGGTGCACTTGAGAAAGAACAGCGACGATTCACGCACCACCGCCGCGACGATAACAACATCTTGCTCCAGACGAACCACGGGTCCTTGGATATCGTGAGGGAGTTCACGAACTTGGGAGTGCCTTCTCCGCCTGTTCTCATGGCCGACCATTCCACTTCCTTCGTCCGCTATCCTGGGTTCTTGAAGTACGTGGCCTCGCTCATCAAGGGTATCAACGAGCAGGCTAGCAGAGCCACTTGCCTTGCTGGGGAACAAGCAGTGAGGCAGGTGATGCAGCGCTTCGTCAACGGCATCCGCAGCTTTCCTTGCTGTCCGAGCTGGAGGCGCCTGAACCCGAGACGCCGCTTCCTCCAGACGTAACCCGCCAGGTGGAGGAAATCTTGGAGCGCCTTTCCCGAGAAGATGACCCATGAACCTGTGAAGTCCTGAAAAGGACAATACCAAGGGCTGTGAACCATGCTTTTGTACTGATATTGCCAACTGGCTTATGAACTCATGCTTTTGAATGTAAATAACTTCTTCCCAAAGTATATAAGTTTTATCGTACTCGTGGGGCTTTACGCTCTCGGGAAGGATCCAAAGGTGTGAGCGCTAACCAGCCGCGGGCACTCAGACTGGTCCGAAATGCTGACATAGGGCGCAAACCCCCAAAGGACCCACCGTTTCCTGACCGCACGGACCTTAGCCCATGACTCCACTGCCCGAGGGAAACTGGCAGTGTCATCGCGAAGGCGCTGCCCCAGGAGAATGCCCGCTTTCGCCTTAGCCAAAGCACATAAAACAGATGTACCCGGGAACAAGCCCGTGCAAGCACGTTTATACTTAGCTCACGTTTTGATTCCTTCAGGCTACCTCGGTAATCGTTCTGTCGCGCTGCCGCCAAGGCGGGTCTTCTATGCCGTGTTTCAGACATAATTCTGCCTTGCCCAACAATTCTTGGCGGGGACAAGGTTTCCAACCGAGATAGCCTCCAATGCCGACTAGGGGCATGACTGGCTGGCTTGCGCCGGTCCGGAGACCATTGTGTTACTTGCTCGAGTTACCCGGAGACCATCCAACTGGTGATCCGGCGACTTGCTGGCGTATCAGAGACGCCGGTCCGGAGACCCCACGGTTGTCTTAGCTTTCTGGACCCGGATGTTCCTTGCTTGATGACCCGTCAATCTTGCTGGCTCGTGCCGGTCTGGAGACCCTGAAGCCTCTTTACCCGCGGGATCCTGATGCCAGCCACTTAGCAATCCGGTACTTCTGAGGGGGTCCACTTGGCCCTGGCTGTATTGTGATGATGTGACCCGGGAGATCCCATTCTCCCTGGGTCAAATCTCCGCAGATGAAAGTTTGATCCCAGCTAGCTGGAGTTTGCCCTTGACTGCTTTGTGTCTGTGGGGGCGCCGGTAGTGGGCAAGGTTCCGGGGGCTCTTCGGTCTGAGTGGCTGCATTAGCGAAGTCCGGAAAGATCTTCCCTTTTGAGGAACCCAGCTGTGGCACTCCCCTTGGCTTTCTTGGGCTTCTTGTTGAGAGGGCAATCTCGGCTGATATGTCCTGGTTCTCCACATGTATAGCAATCACCGTTCTTCTGGCGTATCTGGATATTGTTGAACTGTCGGCAATCTTCCAGACTGTGTCTATCAGAACTGTGGTACATGCATCACACTCCAGGCTGGCCATCTTTGCGCAGAGGAATCTTGAGCTCTTGGGGCACGTAGATGAGTGGACCTTCTTGCCGAGGCTCGCCTTTTGTGTCTTGGTCGAGGTTTTCTTTCTCCGGAAGCGGCACTGTGGTTGGCGCGGTGGAACAGAGTTCCTCCTTCACTTCATGCGTCCATGGGGAAAGAGGGACATCAATGTTCGTGGCACCTTCCTCAGGTCTTCCCTTGCTGACCAGAGAGCTAACATAAGCGGCGGGAGGAACGAAATGGACTCCAAAGGCGCGATCTTCAGCTGCAGGTGCTGGCGAGGACTCGTCAAGAACGAAGCCGAGACCAGGGTACCGCAGGAACTCAAAGGCTGCCTTTCCCTTTCTCTTCTTTGTCATCTTGGCCGTCGGATTCGGCACCTCACTTGTGAAAGCCGAAACTAACGCTGCTCCGAAGGCGCTGGGAGTCTTGGAGCAGACCTTGCCACGGACGAGAAGCTCGACGCAGAACTTGACGATGAACTTGGCGCTGAACTTCAGGTCAAAGAAGAAGAAGACGAATCCAGCGCATGCGCCCCCAACATGGCGCGCCAGATGTCGTGTCTCGATGCACGGACACCGGGAGTATAGGATACCCCCTTTTAGGTTCGGCACGGGGCACGAAGTAGGCTGAGAATCGTCTTCTCGGGCGGAGTCTAGATAAAGCTCTCCTCTCCACGATCAAAGTATGCAACCAAAGGGACACAAGGAGCTACCCAGGTTCAGGCCGCCCGGAGGCTAAAAGCCCTATTCTTGCATGTCTGGATTGATGGGTTCTTCATAGCGTAGCTTACAATGGAACCTCCCGGATGGGGTACCCGGAAGGGTTTTGGCTGGAGGTAGAAGAAGGACAGATCCTGACCCGGAGGAGATCACCTTCCCCTCTACCTTTGCAGCCCTAGTCTAGTCTTGCTCTGGTTGGACTAGTGCTTTGGTTCAACCTTGTGTTCGTCCGACCACTCCTCCTCCGTGCCTTGGTCCTCCTTTTATAGGCTAAGGGGTTGCCACAGGGTCACGTGAGGGGCACGAGGGACCTTCGGGGTGAAGGACCCTCCTCAGCTAGTTTAGGAGGAGACGTGGCCTCTCCTCAGCCTAGCGTCTCCTTTGGGTTAGGTGGGAGCGTCCGCCTTGGGGTGGACAGGAGCTGACACCACCACGGGATGTGCTTCCCGCCCGCGCTGCCTTCGCCTTGCTTCCCAAGTCTTCTGCGGTCTTCCAGCGTGAGGTGGAGAGCTTATCCACAGGGACGTGGGGAAGTACCTGTCGCAGCAGTGGAACATGGGGTTCCCCTAGTACTGCCAAAGTGGGTCCACCCCATGTGGGCCCAAGATGAAGATGGACAAGACCAAGACTCAAGTCAAGCTGGCGGGTTCACCGTCAAGACACGCATGGCCTACGTCGACTAAGGGCTCCGGTCCTGGGGACCTTCCGGGTCCCCGAACCAAGCAAGAAGGCCAGGAAGGACCCGAGAGCCCGAGTTCCCGGCAGGAGGCCAGGCTCCCTCTCGGGTACTTCCCCACGTCCTGTGGATAAGCACTCCACCTCACCACGGAAGACTTGGGAAGCAAGGCGAAGGCAGCGCGGGCGGGAAGCACGTCCCGTGGTGGTGTCAGCTCCTGTCCACCCCAAGGCGGACGCTCCCACCTAACCCAAAGGAGACGCTAGGCTGAGGAGAGGCCACGTCTCCCCTAAACTAGATGAGGAGGGTCCTTCACCCCGAAGGTCCCTCATGCCCCTCACGTGACCCTGTGGCAACCCCTTAGCCTATAAAAGGAGGACCAAGGCACGGAGGAGGGGGAGGTCGAAGCAAGGACGAACACAAGCTAGAACCAGAGCAAGACTAGACTAGGGCTGCGAAGGTAGAGAGGAAGGTGATCTCCTCCGGGTCAGGATCTGTCCTTCTTCTACCTCCAGCCAAAACCCTTCCGGGTACCCTCCGGGAGGTTCCATTGTAAGCCACACTATGAAGAACCCATCAATCCAGACATGCAGGAGTAGGGCTTTTAGCCTCCGGGCGGCCTGAACCTGGGTAGCTCCTTGTGTCCCTTTGGTTGCATGCTTTGATCGTGGAGAGGAGAGCTTGATCTAGACTCCGCCCAAGAAGACGATTCTCAGCCTCCTTCGCGCCCCGTGCCGAACCTAAAAGGGGGTATCCTATACTCCCGGTGTCCGTGCAACGAGACACGACATCTGGCGCGCCAGGTAGGGGGCGCAAGCTGGTTCATCTTCATCAAGTTCATCGGCAAGTTCTTCGTCAAGCATGCCTCCGAGGAAGAAGGGAGATCCTGCGGCGTCCAAGCCGGTCTCTCCCTCACGCACTCAAGCTTCAGCTGAACGTCGTGCTGCTGGCGCACGGCGGAGCGTCTCTCCGTCCCCGCCTCCCATGGAGAGGGTGGCGCCGGACGAAGTGGACGGTCGCGACAAGGACAACGGCCCTGGCGGAGCGGCGGCTCCAAAGGGCACCACCATGCCTCCTCCTCGCTCGGGGGAGAAGAGCGTCTGCAACGGCACCGGCAAGGAGCCCACCGCTGGAGGAGGGAACCACGGCGTTCGCCCCAGCGGGGATCCACGAGCATCCAAGAGCAAGACCTCCGCGCACTCGCCTTCGGACGTGCAAGCTCGCCATGATGCTCTAGTCGCTGCCAAGGCCCTGATGCAGTTCCCTCCAAGCAGCGGCGATCCCAAGGTCTACCAAGAATGGAGGACTCGCGTCGAGAGGCTCCTCGACTTCGCCGATGGTGGTCCGTGGGTCGAACCCACTCAAGCTCCCACCGTCGACAATCCCGGAGCAGCACAAGACAAACACGTGATCCGCGAGGCCAGCCTCGTGGTGAACGTCAAGCCAAGACGGCGCCTCCTCGCACCGCGCCACCGATGGCTGATCGGCTAAACCGCGATCACGGCGAGGCCATCTCCATCGGGTCGTCTACCTCGCGCAACCCAGATCTTCGTGACGAGCTCAACAGCCGTCAGAACGAGGATATGCGCACCCGCATCGAGCGTCGCCGAGAACGTCACCGCCGGGAAGATCGGGGCATCGACCTCGCCGAAGGCTGCCTCGCCCTCGCCCCGAGTTCCGCCACTTCAACTGGCCCAAGAAATTCAAGATCGACGTTCTCCGCTACGACGGCACCACGAACCCCCGGGACTTTCTGCAGATCTACTCTCTTGCTGCGATGGTTGCCGGGGCCGACGAGGTCATGATGGCCAACTGGTTCCCTTGGCCCTGAAGGGAGATGCCCAGACTTGGCTTCTCAACCTTCCCAAGTGCTCCATCCGTTCCTGGCGGGCACTGAAGGAGCAGTTTCTGGGGGCTTTCCAAGGCGGGTACGAGCGCCCGGGGGCTCCCAGTGATCTCCACGACTTCAAGCAGCTGCCGGGTGAAACTCTCCGCAAGTTCATCCAGCGCTTCACCCAGAAGATGAACACCATCCCGTGCATCAAGGAGGAGTTGGTGATCCAGTCCTTCCACGCCAACGTCCGCAACCCCAAGATGCGCGAGAAGCTGAGCATCCATCGCGTCGAGTCTGCTCGTAAGCTCTGGGAGCTTGCAGATCGGTGCGCTCGAGCTGAAGAAGGAGCCAAGTTCCCCGGGGAGGATGAACCCGAGGACAAGGTCGCTCCAGCCAAGAACAAGAAGCGGGACCCTGGACCCGACAAGCGGATCTTCGTCACCGAGCCTCTTCCGAAGAAGACCAAGCCCGCGCCGACTTCCGAGGAAGAAGGTGAAGGTGATCCCTGGTGCCACATCCATCCAGAAGGCAACCACTTGCTCAAGGACTGCCGCATGCTCAAGAACCTCGCCATCCGGGAGCAACGCGAGCTGATGGGGTCAGTCAAGACGGTTGCTACAACTGCGGCACTGCCGGGCACATCGCTCGTGACTGTCCCACGGGTCGCCAAGGCGGAGGCGGCCGTGGATGGAACCGAGGCGGTGGCCGCGGGGGCCGTGGAGGAGGACGCGGCGGTCAAGGTGGTCGCGGGTACACACTCCGGAGGCCGCCCACGGCGGCAACGGGGAAGCTCCGGCTCCCCAAGGAGGCAACGGCGGCAAGTATCAAGAAGTCACTGGAGTTGTCGGGTGCATCCACGGAGGGTCTTCTCTGCCTCCCTCCAACGGCGCCTGCAAGAGACTTGTCCGGGAGCTGAACGCGGTTGCTTCTGCTCCGTCCAAGCCCCTGGACTGGTCTAGTCAAGTCATCACCTTCGACCCAGAAGACCACCCTGCAAACACTGCCGGGGTCGGGACCCTGCCGCTGATCGTGTCGCCCGTCATCCACAACTACAAGGTCACCAAGATGCTGGTCGACGGAGGCTCCAGCCTCAACTTGCTGACGGCGAAGGTCCTGGCTATCCTTCAAATCCCCTGTCTCGCCTGCAAGACACCGGGGTGTTCCAAGGCGTGAACGGAAGTGTTACTCGACCCCTCGGGAAGATCACCCTTCCGGTCACCTTCGGCGACTCCAAGAACTTCCGCACCGAGGAAATCGTCTTCGACATCGCCGACACTCCGCTACCGTACAACGGCATACTTGGCAGACCTGCTCTGGCCAAGTTCATGGCCGTCTCCCACTTCGCCTACAACATGCTGAAGATTCCGGCGCCGTGGGGTGTGATCAAGGTCAAGGCCGACATCGACGATGCTATCTACTGCGTTCACCAGCTGAACCAGACGGTGGCAACCACGGCGGATGTCCCTCAAGGTGTACAGGAGGATGATGATGGGGCTCTCCCCGGGGGCGAAGGGCACCCCGGGGGCTCCACATCTACTCCCCCAAGAAGGCGCCATTCCATGGCGATCCGCAGCTGACCAAGAAGGTGGCGCTAACCAGCGACGGAGTTCGCTCCATCACCATCGGCGCCCGCCTCACCGACAAATAGGAAAGCGCGCTCGTCGCCTTCCTTCGGGAAAACTCTGACGTCTTCGCGTGGGAGGCGTCAGGTTTACCCGGCGTTCCAAGGGAGGTGATCGAGCACAAACTGGCGGTCAATCCGGGGGCTCGCCCCGTGAAGCAGGTTCTCCGGAACCAAAGCAAGGAAAAGCTGGAATTCATCATCGCCGAGGTGGACAAGTTGATAGAAGCTGGTGTCATCCGGTCGGTTCCCCACCCAAGCTGGGTGGCCAACCCCGTGGTGGTACCGAAACCCATGACCTTCAAGTGGAGACTCTGCATCGACTTCACAGACCTGAATAAGGCCTGTCCCAAGGACCCTTTCCCCCTGCCGCGGATCGACATGATCGTGGATTCCACGGCCGGGTGCGAGCTGCTGTGTTTCTTGGACGCCTTCTCCGGGTACCACCAGATCATGATGTCACTCGAGGACCAAGAGAAGACGGCCTTCATCACTCCCAAGGGCTGCTACTGCTACACCCGGATGCCTTTTGGCCTCCGAACGCCGGCGCTACCTTCCAGCGCGCAATGCAAGCATGCCTTGGGTCACAGCTGGGCCGCAACGTTGAAGCGTACATCGACGACATCGTGGTCAAGACCCGGTACAAGGACTCCCTCATCCAAGACCTGCACGAGACCTTCGAGAACCTCCGCCGGGTCAACTTCAAGCTCAACCCCGACAAGTGCGTGTTCGGGGTCCCCTCCGGCAAGCTGCTGGGTTTCCTGGTCTCTCACCGAGGGATCGAGGCGAATCCGGACAAAATCAAGGCAATCGAGCGCATGGAGGCGCCCCGGCGGGTCAAGGACGTACAGCGCCTCAACGGGTGCATCACTGCACTCGGGCGCTTCATCTCAAGGCTTGGGGAGCGGGCCTTACCGTTCTTCAGGCTGCTCAAGAAGTCAGGCCCCGTGGAGTGGACCTCCGAGGCCGAGGAAGCCCTGCAGTCCCTTAAGCGCTACCTCGCCTCGCCACCAATCCTCGTGGCACCAGAAGAGAAGGAGCCCCTACTACTGTACATTGCTGCCACCAACCAGGTGATCAGCGCTGTGCTTGTGGTAGAGCGTGACGCTCCTCCGAAGAAGTCAAGCAAGATCAAGGGCAAGCGACCCGGGAACTCTCTCCGGGACAACCGTGCAAGAAAAGGCTGCCGGGTGACCAGGGGTCTCACGATCCTGACGTCACTGCAACCTCACCAGCGGCGCGGAGCCCGTCGGGAATGGAGAATCTCCCTCCGACGAGACTTCGCCGGGGGCTACCTCGTCCCCACCCCAAGACGTCGACGTGGAGGAAGCCGAGCCCTCTCAGGACTCGGCGACCCGCAAGGTGCAGCACCCGGTCTACTTCGTCAGCGCAGTGCTGCGCGACGCCCGGGAGCGGTACCCCATGATGCAGAAGCTGCTGCTGGCAATCCTCATTGCCTCCCGCAAGATGAGGCCGTACTTCCAAAGCCATCCCATCACGGTGGTGTCCAAGTACAACCTAAGAAGCCCCCTGGAGAACCCACTTGCCACTGGTCGCATATCATGGTGGGCCATGGAGCTTCAAGGTTTCGGTCTCAA
Organism: Poa pratensis; assembly: GCA_947311845.1. Taxonomy (NCBI): domain Eukaryota; kingdom Viridiplantae; phylum Streptophyta; class Magnoliopsida; order Poales; family Poaceae; genus Poa; species Poa pratensis. The sequence goes on from CAMZMU010000043.1 coordinate 45,704,813, forward strand.
GTTCGAGCACACGGACAACATCAAGAGTCAGGCGCTGGCGGATTTCACGGCCGAGTGGACCGAGACGGCGTTCGACGACCCGGAAGAGGAAACCTGCCTCCCCGGGAAGGAAGATCCTAGCGCCTGGACCATGCACTTCGACGGCTCCTACACCAAGGGGAAAGGAGGTGCTGGGGTTGTCCTAACCTCACCAACCGGGGACCGGCTGAAGTACGTCGTCCAGATGCACTACCAAGGGAACATCTCCAACAACACGGCGGAGTACGAGGGCCTGCTCGCAGGACTTCGTGCTGCCGTCGGCCTCGGCATCAACAAGATCGTCGTCAAGGGTGACTCTCAGTTAGTCATCAAACAAGTGAACAAGGAGTACGCGTGCCCTCAGATGGCACCATACGTTGAAGAGGTCTGGAAGCTGCAGCGGCGCTTCGACAACTTCCGGGCTGTGTACGTCCCACGGGGAGAAAACACGGCCGCGGATGAGCTATCGCAGGTGGCGTCCAAGCAAGAACCAGTGCCTCCCGGGATCTACATCGAGGTCCTCAGGCGACCTTCGATCCCACCCGAGAGGCTCGCGACAAGATCTGCGCCGGGGGCTGGCGACCCTTCTACCTCGACAACACGGGTAGCCAGCCCAGAAGCTCAAGACCCGGCAGCCCCTCCAGCGGAGGAAGCTATGCTTTCTTTCCGTCGGATGGTGCTACCGGTGGAAGGAACCCACCCACCCTGGGCCCGGGACATCGTCAAGTACATCATGGAGCACGCCCTCCCGGAGGACGATCACGACGCCGAGCGGGTGGCTCGTCAAGCCAAGCTCTACGTCATGATCGACGGCGAGCTCTACCGGCGACGGGACAACGGAGTCAAGCTCCGCTGCATCCCTCAAGAACAAGGCCAAGTACTGCTACGGGACATCCACGAGGCACATGTTCAAGTCATGTGGCATCAAGATCACTGGCGGGTAAAGTTTTTCGTCACGGGTTCTACTGGCCAACAGTCCTCAGTGATGCGGAGCAGCTAGTCAAGACCTGTGAAGCCTGCCAGTACTATGCGAAGAACATACATCAGCCGGCGCAAGCTCTGCAGCCAATTCCAATCTCCTGGCCGTTCGCGGTCTGGGGGCTGGACATCGTGGGAAGATACCGAAGTCTGTCGGGGGCCATGAATACCTTTTCGTGGCCATCGACAAGTTCACAAAGTGGGTGGAAGTGATGCCAGTACCAAGACAGACAGCTCAAGCAGCCATCAAGTTCATTGAAGGGATCGTGTACCGCTTCGGAGTACCCAACAGAATCATAACGGACAATGGCTCTCAGTTCACAAGCCGATCCTTCCTCAACTTCTGTGAAGAGCTGGGAATCAAGGTGTGTTTTGCCTCGGTGTCCTACCCAAGGTGCAATGGGCAAGTGGAGCGAGCCAATGCGGAGGTCCTAAAGGGTTTGAAGACCAAGGCCTTTGACAAGTTAGAAGACAAGGGCAAGAACTGGATTGAGCATCTACCAAGTGTCTTGTGGTCCCTCAGAACCACACCAAGCAGAGCCACTCAAGAAACACCATTCTTCCTTGTCTATGGAGCAGAAGCCGTCTTGCCAACAGAGCTCAGGCATGGATCCCCCCGGGTACTTGCCTATGATGAAGACGCACAAGCTGAGAGGAGGATTGATGACATCAACTTCCTGGAAGAGGTGCGGTGCCGAGCTTCCTTACGATCTGCTCGATACCAGCAAGGGCTCCGCCGCTATCATGATCGCCATATCCGTTCACGGGTACTGGAACCCGGAGACCTGGTTCTCCGCAAGAAGCAGAAGCTTGATAACATGAACAAGCTGTCCTCCAAGTGGGAAGGACCTTATCGGGTGACGCATACCCTGAGACCCGGAGCTGTTTATCTGGAGGACGAGAAAGGCAGGCCGGAGGGCAACGCCTGGAACATCGAGAATCTCCGGAAATTCTACCCCTGAATACGAACATGAATCGCAGATAGTTCGAGTCAACTAAGCACGCCCAAGGGGCTAGTGTTCTGTATAAGGGTGTAAGAATCGTCGCCAAGGAATAAAAGATAAGTTTTTCAATTCCGTGAGCCTCTCTTGTTGTCGTGAAGTGTGTTATCCGTAACAACCCCCAAGCAGGGGGCTGACATGGTGCCGGTGGCTGACAGGTCGAGCGCGAGTAGCCTATCAGTAGGCGCTGCCACCTGATCGTGCCGTACTGCCGCGGTAAGAAGTGGAACGGGCAGTGCTGTGTTTTAAAGAACCTAAACACAGAAATGCACATTCAACTTTGCTTGCGGGTTGCTCCGGATGAAACACTTTCACGACATGTAAGGGAGGGTCCATTCTTTTCCTACTGAAAGTGTGTTATGTGTAGCGCCTCTCCCGGGACAGGAATGGATGCTGAAGAGCGGCTCAGGAGCTGGTACCCGGGAAGGACAGAGTAGATCAAGGCACGGCAAAAACCAGCTAAGTCTTTGCATGTGCATCTTGCATTCTAGGCATAATATCTCGCTCGGAGTCAATATACCACCAACCTGCGCATGCTTGACAGTTGATGAGAACCTTTGCGGGGGTAATGCGTCCTCCCCGGCGAACGGTCAGATTTCCCTTCTGGCCTAGTACCCGTGGCTGTGGAGTGGACTCCCGGAAGGCATAGTGCTCTTAGGGGTGCTGCTACCGGTGCAGGCGGTTAGAGTACTTGTCACCTAAGAGATCTCCTCAGAAAACTTGACGGCGCGTTAGTGCAAGGGAGGTTTGGGAAATGACCCCGGGAGTTGAGCCCTAGGATTGCATTCATCTGAACTTACATTCTGAATTTACAATTCTGATTACATTCAGTCGAAGCTTTCCCTGGATACATATCTAGCCTATGCTACTAAGGCCAGCTCAGGCTCCTGGCTGTGCAGCTCTGTCTTCTGTTTTATTGCCTGCCGGGTGAACTCCGGACTCCCGGGGACGCCTGGGATGAAGGAGGGCATTCGCGCAGGATCTTCAGGGGTCCCACGGGCCGGGGAACTTCCGGGCAAACCCCGGCACATGCTGGCTGCAGAGGAGGTGCACGTGGTCCACGAACTTATCCATGATGTCTTCCTCATCCTGTACGAAGGGAAGAAATCGAGTCAAGGCGCAGGATCTTCCCAAGGGTCGTATTGCCAGAACCGAGGCGCCTTACCTTGAAGACATCGTCAAGGTCGCAGAGGAGGCGGATCAATCTCTGATTGCCTGCGGCCTCCTTCCACAGCTCCATCTTGATGGTGTCCTTCCGGGTCGCCAGCGCCACCGACGCCTCCATGGCAGCAGAACCGGCGATGTTCCCCACCGCGGGGAAAACCAAGGAGACCCGAGGGCGAGGAACGACCTCGTCCTTTCTAGTGGCTCGGGCTCCAGCTTCGCTGGGTGCCTCCGCCGCTCCTCGAAGACGGACTCCGCCGTCGACACATCGGACAAGGCCCTCTCTGCTTCGCCGGACATTGTTCTGCGGGGAGCGGGGAGGCAAAGGAAGAAGAGGAGCGGAGCAAGGCGAGAAGATGTGCAAGGGGTTGGAGTCTGGATGGTCTTTTATAGGCCTCCCATGCTCCACCTACCCCTTGACGCTACGGCTGCTGCAGTAATGGGAGCGCGTTTTGCAAAAAACTCGTTCTCATTCACACGGACGCGACACGAAGACAAGGAGGAAAACAAGATCTTCTTCATTTACAAGGACTACAAGGGGACGATCTTTTTTACAACAAAAAGGTTGGCTCCCGTCGAGCAAGGAGCACCGCCGTACAATGGAAGACGCTACTTCCAGAAATACGTCGTCAAGGCCGCCAAGGAGGAGGTCAACGAGATCTCCATGGCGCCCGTCCGAAGCTCCTCGCCTTCAGGAAGACGAGCTCCCCTCGACCTTGATGTCAGATGAGTTTTCCTCATCTTCATCCTCGTCGTAGGAGCTCGAACTGCCGCTGCTGCTCTCCATGCAGCACTCCACGCGTCCGCCATCGACACCGAAGATCTTCACGGAGAGCGTTGCATCTCCGTCGTACCGGAACACCAAGCATTGCCCCCGGACAGGCGGCGGGCACGGAGAACGACTTCCACCCGGACCCAGAAGCATGGCGCCTTCAGTGGTGCGCTCCGCCATGGCCCAGGAGGGGCCATTGGGGCAGCCTTCCACTTGCAGCCAGAAGCCGGAGGGTCCGATGTCCTCCGTCGCCATCGCGAAGGAATCCGGCAGGAGAAGCCGGCTGCGAGGCCTGCGGTTCAGATCCACGATGAACTCGAACGGCGCGAAGCTGGTATGAACCATGCTCCTAGGAGGGGGAGCAGCGGTGCCGCGGCCTCCACGGCCGCCGTGACCGCGAATCCCACGACCTCGCGGAACAGCTCGACCACGAGTGGAGGGGCCACTCTCCGCAGCAGCTGAAAAAGCAAGGATGCAAGGGAACAAAACCATGTTCCCTAAAACCCTCTAAATCTCTCCCCCATTGGCATCCATTGCCGAAATGGGTGAAAAATTAAGAAGGCCAATATAATAAGAGCTCCCCCATAATGTGTGCATTTCTCATGATATGAGTGAAATCAAATGCACATATCCAATGGCGAATAGATGGAGGGAGATCAAACTATATTGAGGATCCAAAAATTGCAAAAGAATATCAAAGAGAAAGATACTTCAGCGAAAGAAGCAAGCAATCAAAAGGATCTGAAAAATGTTCTAAAAAATCAAGAGGAACTCCCCAAGGTACGTGCACAAAGAAGGATTTGCATTTCAATATAGTGTGCACAATATGGAATCCTCACTCCCTCCTAGATAATTTCGAACAAAAACAAGTGCAAGAAAGAATAGATGGTACAAGAAGCAATGTAACTTGCAACAATTAAAATGTTGAGCAACAAGAGTAAGAAGCGACAAATAAAGATTTGCTCAACCGAAAGAGATGGGTGTGATATAGAAAAATATTTTAGGAGACTAATACTATGATGAGCGAGCATCAACATAGTCTTTCAAAATATGAGGCACATAGTGCACATCATGTCTTTCACATACACACAACTCAAAGAAGATAGCAAATAGGTCCACAAGCTTATTAAGATGCAAAAGTATAGCAAGTAAAAAACAAAGCTTGTGCCTTTTAGAGACCACCAAAGAATCAAAAGCACTAAAATGTGGTCACTAAAGAATTGGAATACCAATTAAAGATGTAACTATTCTCATGTGTATAAGTTTCTAAGTAGACACCAATCATGAAGATATAAGCCCACAAAAAAACATGCACACACAAAATAGGTACAAAGTTAAAGAACATGATATCCAAGAGGAAGTCATGAATACACAATAAGATCTTTCCTTAAAAGCATAGCACAAAGCTCAATTTTATCTCAAAGGGTATAAAGATGAACTTCCAACACACACTCATCATAGCATCAAACATATCCACAAAGGAAAAATGATAGTTGGGATGCTCCGAGAAAGACAACAAGTATCACAAAAGCAAATGATTTTGAGAATTCATCAATATTGCACATGGATGACTTTGAGAAGAATTTGCTAGATTAACATATTTGGGATCGGTGAATCATGAGAATGATTATATGTAATCCCCTTAATATGTAATCATCCCGGCTTACTCACATTCGCAATAAAGATGTTTTGGAAAGAACTTTGCAAGAACCAAATCAATTGCAACAAGAGATTTATTCCAAGATACAACCTATCGCAACAATGGAACATGGGGTTCCCCTAGTGCTGCCAAAGTGGGTCCACCCCATGTGGGCCCAAGATGAAGATGGACAAGACCAAGACTCAAGACACAACTGGGCTCCGTTGATTTTCGTCCAATTCCGAGAATATTTCCAGACTAGCTTTTCTGAAACGGAAAAACAGCAGAAAACAGGAACTAGCACTGTGCCATCTTGTTAATAGGTTAGTCCCAGAAAAGGCATAAAAATGCTATGAAGTGTATATAAAACATGTAGCAATATGTATAAAACAAGCATGGAACATCAAAAATTATAGATACATTTGAGACGTATCAGCATCCCCAAGCTTAGTTCCTACTCGTCCTCGAGTAGGTAAACGATAATAATATAATTTTTGGAGTGACATGCTACCAACATAATCTTGATCAAATAGTAGTGTAAGGCACATGAACTGAATGAAGTGATCCAAGACAATTGTCTATAGTTGCTAAAAAGTAAACAAGGAGTAAACATAATATATCATACAAGTAAAAAACTTTTCATGGATAGTACTTTGGAGACATGAGCTATGAGAATTTGCATAAAAGTTAGCTCACCAAGCAACATTTTCGAATAAAAAGTGTTTGACCAACACAAAAGAAGATTTAAGTTTCAGCATTTGCTTCAACTTTCAACATATTTATCTCATGGATATTGTCAACACAAAGTAGCATAATTTGTCTAATATGCTAACATATAACAATTCTTGTACCAAAGTTGACACTAGTGTTTGCTTGTGGAGAATAGACAGGAGTAGGAAAACTCACTCAACATAAAAGTAAAAGAAAGGCCCTTCGCAGAGGAAGCAGGGATTTGAGGGGGACCGTAGGCAGAAAACAAAAAATTCCTAAGAACGATAACCTTAAACTAGCCAGAATCTATAACTATGCAGATATACGATATACGGAGGAAGACGATATACATACCCTTGTAGACCGAAATGCGGGGATTACGCTCCCGCACAAGCGTTGTCGACGAAGCCGACATAGCCGACCTCGAGGTCGTGGAGACGATCACCTCCAAGCACCCCAAGCGTGGTGCCTCGCAGGGGGTCACAAGCGTACGGTGAAGAAGACGACATCCGGACTCCGATCCAGCCGAGCAGCGGAAGTAGAAGACTTGGACCGAAGACCAGCAGCACGGAGGTGTGCGTATGGTGGAGAAAGCCTCAACCCAAGCGCTACCCCAATTGCGGAGTCACGCTCAAGGTGAGAGAGAGAGAGAGAGAGGAATTTCTAGTGAATTTCCAAGGCATGGAGCACCTATATTTATAGGAGGAGGAGGGTGTGCAAACCCCTTGGCTTAGCCATGTGGGACTAAACCCACATGGTGCAGTCGCATGGGGTGTGCGCCGGCCCTGGATGGGCCCCTTGTGGCCCATCCGGCCACCTCCCATGGTGCGCCCCACTTGGGGGAAGTCCCCCCCCCCCCCCCTCATGGGTCTTTCTTCCAAAAGATAGGCCCATTTAGAGTTGGGGATGCCAATAAATACGAAAATAAATAAATAAAAATATATTTAACTATTAATTACACTAATTAATATTAAATACATATTATCTAATTTATTCCGGCTCCGAAAACTATTTTGTTGCCCTCCGATCTTCATCGGATGCTCCCGGAACACTTCCGGTGATCCTCTCTCTATTTTCTTTTCTGCGTCCAATCTAAATAAATGTCACACCTCTTAGGCTTGTTACCCTGCGGTTCGAGAATACTCCAGACATGATCGAGACCCATTCTTCGATCAATGACTAACAGCGGGGTCATGGATACCCATATTAGCCCCTGTGCATCACGAATAACTTTGTCGTTCGAACCTTAGACGTTAAGTCTTAAACCTTTTGCCAGGTGATACTTAGTTTGTCCGAGACTCGATCTCAGGCATCGTGATACCTAGCTCGATCTCCTTATCGACAATACTATTCTTTACTAGTCTGTGATATTACATCCCTGTGACCTAGTCACATGCTTGCAAGCTCATTGATGTAGTCTCACCGAGTGGGCCCATAGTATCTATCCTGCTATGCGGATTGGCAAATCCCGCTCTTGATCCCTCGCATCAACTACTTCCTTCCGATACCCGAGAGGGACACCTTTATTGTCACACTATGTAAGATATGACGTTTGATGCAATCAAAGTATCTTTTAGAAATAGCGATTAAAGTTGATCTCACGGTCGAAGGCGTAATGACTACGTCCTAAAAATATTGGGTGTGTCCATCACATCATTCTCTCAATGATATGACTCCATTGTCAACTGATATAAATATCACATGATCGGAAAACCTCGATCATCGATTGCACAATGGACTAGTTAAATAGAGGCTACTAGGGACATGTTTGTTTACATACCACACATGTATTAATGTTTCCGCTTAATACAGTTATAGCATGGTATAAAACGTATTATGAACAATTGAGATATGACAAATAAAATATCTTTATTAATTGCCTCTAGGGCATATCTCCTTCAGTCTCCCACTTGCACTAGAGTACAATTTAATCTAGTTTACAACTTGGTAAAAGCTTAACACCTATAGCAACTTGGTGCATGCTTGTCTCGTGGAAGAGGAATTTAGTCAACGAATCTCCCACATTGAGATCTGTATGTACTTTGCAACACTTCTATGTCACCTAGTTTGACATCATCCCGTATCTTATGATAACGGTGAAATATATGTTTGTCGATGGAGTGAGACTCGAAACTTCACGTAGCATGGGCCTTAATTATCTAAGAGATCTATTAAGGGGAACCACACATGCTCGAAAAAACCGCTCAGTCCAATCATACTTGCTACTTCTGAAGTAGCCATATATTCCTATACCTATGTAGATTGTGCAACAGTGCATTCATATGCAATTTCGCAAGTTAACCATGTCTTTCTTCAAAAACAAAGGACTTTTCCTGTATGAGATTTCTAGTCGTATGGGTCAGTGTCATAACTTGCATCATCGTAACCTTTTTATGGCAAGTTGTCTTTTCAATTCACTCTCACCCTATACCAGAAAACATATCTTCAGTTCTCTTTAGACACTGAAGGATATACTTAAAGTTTGTTCATTGATTCATCCAGGGATCACTCTAGAACCCGTTCTTCAACCAAGAACTTGGGTCACACCAAGTCGAGCTTTCAGTCTGACAGAATCTATGGCTGAAGCATAGAGGATGTCGGACATCCTTAGCTATCGCTGAAATGCCAAGATAAATTTAATATTTTACCTAGTCATACAAGCAAGAACCTTTTCTTCGCTTGTTCTATTCTGAAACACTTCAGAATCTTAACCTAGGAAAATATTCCGACCTAATGTTATTAAACCCTTTCTGATCTATTCAAATTATAGACCTGATGCCTAATACTCCTAACTTCATTCATAGAAAATTTAATCACTTAAATAATCATTTATACTTTACTGGAGGATCTGTATCATTCTCAATATGTCATTACATATAAGGTTTGGAATGACATCTAGCTCCCACTCAAATATGCCATCCGCATATAAGACCAGGAAATTTCTTTTAGCTCCCACTCAAATATGCCATTCACATATGAGATCAAGAAAAGCTACTTAGCTCCCACTCACTTCTTTGTAAACGCAGGTTTCTTCAACTATTTTGGACGACTCCAAAATCCTTTGATCATATTGTCAAAGTGAAGATTCCAGCTCCGATATGCTTGCTTCAGCCCATGAATGGACAGCTGAAGTTTGCATACATGTTTAGCGTCCTTAGGATCAACAAAACCTACTTGTTGTACCGATTACAACTTCTTCCTTAATGTTGCCATTAGGGAACACGGTTTCTTTATCCATCTATCAATTTCTCTATTCGAAATTATAGTAATTGCTAAACAATCCTAAATAGACTTAGGCTTCGCCACTTGATATAGAATCTCGTTGTGGTCAACTTTTGAATCTGTCAAAACTGTTTTATGACAAATCGACCCTTATTAGCGTTTTTTTCCCATAAAATTCCATTTTCTCTTAACGGCCTGGAGGGCATCAAGAAGATCTACCCAAGTCAGTCACTTGGTAATCGTTCATGGATTTTATCTCGGATTATATGGCTCATAGCCATATCTCAGACTTAGGTTCACCATCGCTTCTTCGTAGTTCGTAGGTCTGTCATGTTCTATTAACATGACCTTCATAACAAGATTGTCGTACCACACAGTGCGGAACACATTCTTGTATGCTTACGATCTTTAGTACGAGCTTAGAGCATCATGATCTTTATCATAATCTTCCTTCCAGTTGCAGAGGACGATATCGGAACTGTTTCCGTTGCGCCACTCGAATTCCGGAGAGTCAGTTCATCAACTTCGTCTTGCTATACTTTCTTTCCCACTTATACCCTTGGACAAGAAACTATTTCTTCAGCAAGGTATATTCCGGCAACGATTTTGCCTCTGTCGTGAGACATGTACCCAACTAATTCTTTAGGTACACTACAAAGATTTATCCATTTTAGGTTTGATCACATCGAAACACTAAATTACCGAAACGACAATCTAGGCTAAAAGCCAGGCCATCACTCACATGGTATTGCCTCCACGGATTTAGATGGTTTCCCTATTATCTAAAGTGAATGTTTTGTTTTTACCATATGACTCCAATGATCACAATAATTCGATAAGAGATTTTATTTACCATACACTATCCAATAGGGTGTGATTACGACGTCCTAACACCCCATAACATTGTGGTGTTCCATGCGGCGTAATTTGTGGAACTCTTCTCACAAGTCTTCTAATGATATGCCAAACTTATAACTCAAATCCTTGTTTCCTCGATCTGTTATCGCAAGAATTTGATTCTCTTGTTAAGTTTATTTTCTTACTTCACTCCGAACTTGTTTGATCTTATCAAACTTATCAGACCAGCATTTTTTTAAGTATATATCCATATATCTACTCAAATCATCGGTGAAGTCTACAAAATAATGATTTCCACTACACGTTAAAATACTTCATTGATCTTCACACATGATTATGTATGATTATCAATAAGTTAAATGCCCATTTCCAGAAAACGGTGTCTTAGTTATTTTGCAAGTGTCTAAAGATCTAAATCTAAGGACTTGGAGGTCCATCTGAATGGAGCTTCTTAATGCATATAACATTGACATGACTTAAAACGTTAGTGCCACAATAATGTGGTTTCATTATTAAGTTTGTATCCATTGGCATTAATGTTATAAATGTTGGAGCTACTACCATCTGGATTCATATAGGAACACTCCATTCATAGTCGGCGTATGATCATTAAAGATATCACTCATAAATGTAGGACAACGATTTGTCACTAACAAATATGAATAATTGTCTCGCTAGAGGCAAGACACACTTATAATGATCATGCTAACAAGCGATTCAAAGGAATTTGTTCAAATCCAAATTAATTCAAATGGTAGATGTCGAGAGAGAGTGTCTATGACCATCATTACACACATTGTCTCCTCATCCTTCCAAGACACTCAAGCTGAAAATCTTGTTTTCACAAAACATGACCAGTATCAAAACTCAGTCACTAGAGCGAGTACTTGTCTAGGTAAAACATTCATAACACGTATATCATATATACACCATCATCATTGATGACATCCCGGCGATCTGTTTCATCTTCTTAATTCTTCAACGCAATCAAGAACTCATGAAGGTGAACGATTCCCCTTGCATGACATAGTCTATGACAAAACATTTGCATCTGGCAACGTTTTTTGTCATCCAATGATCGAGCTGAGCGAGACGTTTCAATGTCATCAAGTATGACCAATGTCATCGAGTATGACTAATGTCATCAAGTATGACCAACGTCATCAAGTATGACTGCCACGTGCTCCTTTAATGCGAGTGTTCTCTTCCATGTTGGTTGAGAAGAAAAACCTGATTTACGGTGGATACAGATCATCAGTCTCAGCGACCATTCCAAATGTTCGCGATTTGTCAACACGCACCCACAGTTCATTCTCCATGGCAGAGATCATAGCATACACTGGACTATGATGGAATTATCCGCACAAAACTTTATAATCCAAATTATTCTTTTGTTAGCGGAATCTCCGGTTTTATCTCCTATCGGGTTTTGTATCAAATAGAGCTATAAGCCAGGTTTGAAACAAGGAGTATCCTCAAGCTATGGTATAAAAATATGAAGTTTGGACCCAATCTTTTAAGTTTCCCAATCGGAGAAAAGCACCTAAGTTTAAAAAGTCTATTGGACAGGTTATTATCTATAAAGGTTTTGCAAAACATAAAGACTTTGTTCATAATAAAATATGGGTTCAAGTTTTAATAAAATAAAACTACTAGAACTCCCACTCAAAACGAATATCCCTCGCTTCGTTTTAGTGATTACACGATCCTCATCCACTATGCTACCCCTCATCGTCAAAGCCGATAGCATAACTTCAAAGGTAGACATCGACATGTCAATCACAACAACTATGTGACTCGTGCTTAACCTTTCGGTCACTGTGTTTCGAGGCCATGTCTGTACATGCTAGGCTCGCCATAATAACCTTCAGCGTATACGCGTGTGCAAACATGTCTTACACCCACTGTATGCGAACGACGATATGTCTGACACCCGATCGTCACGGCTTGCCTCATAACGTAGAACTTTCTTGGTGGTGCACGCCAAAGGGAGAACACTAATGGTATTTTGGAGGGATCATCTTATATTACTGCCGTCGTGTATGGCGCTATTTATTTTCTATTTTTACGGGGCTCAAATCGTTTTTTTACTTATAGGTGGCATGGTGTGTAATTTGTTTCAACTTCAGAGGGTAAAATCGGAAAATGAAAAACGGACCGACCATCACCTGAAGCCATATTATATAGTAGAGATATATACACACAATATAAGATGCACACAACAACATAACATCAAAATGTAACGCGATGTGATATGGTCCTTGCGCCGATGGTCTCCTTCCCGCCCACAGTTTATAAACAATTTACTAAACTTACCTCAACCATATCACATTGCCCCTGCAAAATAAAGTTAGACGCTTTCTACTTTATCTTTTGCATATTTTACGTGGCTTGGGGCTTTCGTAAATAGAACCGTTTCTTAGCTACGAACCTATAACCACAACAACGATCAAATAGTCGCTATTTCATATCCCTTGCGGGCCCTCCATTGAAAATGCAATGCCAACTATTGCGAGAGAGACAGACACCCGCTAGCCACATATACGGTACAAGCCGTATGTCAGTTGTGGAACCAGTCTCGCGTAAGCGTACGCGTAAAGTCGGTCCGGGCCGCTTCATCAATACAATGCCGCCGACAAAACAAGTGCACGCTAGAGGGTAGAAACTAAAAGAACGATGCCCTCATAAACATGAGTTCTAAAACCGTACAGCTATATCTACGCATAGATCGGCTCTGATACCACTGAAGGGGATCGTAGGCAGAAAACAAAAAAATTCCTAACAACGATAACCTTAAACTAGCCAGAATCTATAACTATGCAGATATACGATATATGGAGGAAGACGATATACATACCCTTGTAGACCGAAAAGCGGGGATTATGCTCCCGCACAAGCGTTGTCGATGAATCCGACGTAGCCGACCTCGAGGTCGTGGAGACGATCACCTCCAAGCACCCCAAGCGTGGTGCCTCGCAGGGGTCACAAGCGTACGGTGAAGAAGACGACCTCCGGGCTCCGATCCAGGGGAGCAGCGGAAGTAGAAGACTTGGACCGAAGACCGGCAGCACGGCGGTGTGCGTATGGTGGAGAAAACCTCAACCCAAGCGCTACCCCAATTGCGAAGTCACGCTCAAGGTGAGAGAGAGAGAGATAGGAATTTCTGGTGAATTTCCAAGGCATGGAGCACCTATATTTATAGGAGGAGGAGGGTGTGCAAACCCCTTGACTTAGCCATGTGGGACTAAACCCACATGGTGCAGCCGCATGGGGGGTGTGCCGGCCCTGGATGGGCCCCTTGTGGCCCATCCGGCCACCTCCCATGGTGCACCCCACTTGGGGGGGAGTTCCCCCCCCCCCCTCATGGGCCTTTCTTCCAAAAGTTAGGCCCATTTAGAGTTGGGGCTGCCAATAAATCAAAAAATAAATAAATGAAAATATATTTAACTATTAATTACACTAATTAATATTAAATACATATTATCTAATTTATTCCGGCTCCGAAAACTATTTCGTTGCCCTCAGATCATCATCGGATGCTCCCGGAACACTTCCGGTGATCTTCTCTCTATTTTCTTTTCTGCGTCCAATCTAAATAAACGTCACTCCCCTTAAGCTTGTTACCTTGAGGTTCGAGAATACGACATGATCAAGACCCGTTCTCCGATCAATGACTAACAGCGGGTCGTTGAAAGGGCTTGGCGCCCCCATGTGTGGTTTTGGTAATTAATGACAATCCCTATGGACTAATGGTTGCATTGAGTTGTACTTGTAGTGTTTGTCCATAGACCATGCTTGAACTCCATATGTTGGATTCAAGGTTGATGCCTTGAATATATTGATATAATGAAGTATTTGACACCAAGATCATCGAGGTGTATGGATATATACTTGATATGATCAAGAAGAAGAGTATGTGATGACCAAGTTATTATTCGAGGAGTTATCTGATGATTGGTCATATGTGAGTTGAGTGTATTGCAAGTATGTCTTGAAGAAAAGGATTATTGATCATTCATGGTTATCTTCAAGACATCATCTATTGAAAAGAGAAGAAAAGATACAAGGTTGATGAAGATTTTGATCAACTCACAAAGCTAAAAGATGTACCAAGTGGGATCACGTATCTCTTGGTATGGTAAGCAATTGTCCATATAGTTTTGTGAACTAACCCATGATATGTGTGTGACATTTCTATGTGTGGTTAGGTATCTTTCTATGGGCTTGCATCAAATGAAGATTTCATATAGCCCATGATCGATGACGTCAAGTGGTGATCGTCATCAATGTTGAGAAGCGCAGGTTCAAGAGGAGCATCTCGAAGAAATCCTAGGCTTGAAGCTTGCCACCCATTTAGAGATAATGTTCATGTGAAGATGTGCCAAAGAGAGGCTCTCCCATGGTGGAGTATGGGGGAGCAATGTTTGAGTCTTCACCAAGCGAAGCGCAATCAAGAAAGGTGGTCCACTTGAAGAGATCAAGATCGACGTCATCTAGCTCAAGTGGAATGCGCAAGGCAAAGGTATGATCTTGATAGGGTTTCTATTTTACTGGTCTCATGTTGTTAGTCGGGAGACCGGGTTATTGGATAGACACCGTACTATCAAGAGGGGCTCTCGATTGAGCTTTAGCGTATCCGTTGGAAAGAGCTCAAACCTTTACATACTTGCCTTCATCATCTTTCTTGATTCTTATTTGTATTTTCTCCTTGTTGGTTTTGGTGCTTGTTGTGATCTTCATGACAAGCCCAAGTTCTCCGAAAACGGATTTCGTATGGAAAACTTGTTGCGTTTTCGGGTTGGAAATATTATCGGTTTATCCGTGAGGAAAGTTCCACACCTTCCTATGTGTGTCAACTTAACTCTTTTATGGTTCTTAGTAGGAAAGCTCTTGTAGTTACCTTTCCAACAAAATTGGTTTCACCTGTTTTGGAGTTCGAACGAGAAAGTTATTGCATTTCAGGTTTTGTTGTTTCTGTCTGTTTTGCTCAAGCAGGGGAATCGGATTATCCGATCAAGATTGATTCGGATTATCCGATTCTCAAGGATTGCTCGAATTCGGCTAAGGACTTTAAAAGCAATACATATTGGAGTTTTTCGGAATATCCGATCGAGGCTGATTCGGATTATCCGATTCTCAAGTATTGCTCGATATCGGCTAAGGACTTTAAAAGCAATGCATACTGGAGTTTTTCGGAATATCCGATCAAGGCTGATTCGGAATATCCGATTCTCAAGTTTTCTCTCGAAATCGGCTAAGGACTTCTTGCAGCCAGTTTTGTGATGCACTGGAGATTTTCGGAATATCCGATATATGTCGCATCGGATTATCCGACTCAGTCGGATTATCCGATCCTGATTTATATCGGAATATCCAATTCCCCTGTCTGCAACGGCTGTTTTTATAGGAGGGGTATAAATACCCCTCCACCTACCTCCAGCCAGCTAACTCTGCAGCTCGTGTTCTTCCCCATTGTTGACCTTCTTGAGCTTTGCTAACTCTCTATCCTTCCATGACTCTTGCCTCCAATTAGTGGGAAAAGAGAGAGGAGATCTAGATCTACCATTCCACCAATCAATCTCTCCTCTAAGTGAGGGGAAGCTTTTTGGATCTAGATCTTGGAGGATTTGGTGTTCCTCTTTGTTCTTCCTCTCTTCTCCCCCAATAGCATTAGTTGCTTTGGTGGGATTTGAGAGTGAAGGATTTTGAGCACTTCTTGTGTTCTTGCCCATTGCATCGGTTGCATCGGTTTGAGTTCTCCACGGTGATACGTGGAAATCGAAGTTGAGAAGCTTGTTACTCTTGGGTACTTGGGGTGCTCTAGAGCTTGTCCTCTTGGGTACTTGGAGTGCCCTAGACGGTCCTTGTTGATCTCGGAGTTTTTGGTGGCTCGCGGGATAGTTGGGAGCCTCCAATTAAGTTGTGGAGTCGCACCCCAACCTTGTGATTCTTGTGGCTTTGGGAGCCGTGGGAATTCGGTGAGAGCTTCCAATTAAGTTGTGGAGTGTGCCTCATCCTTGTACGGGTTCGGTGACCACCCTCAAGTGTCCCATAGTGGTTCGTGGCACTCCGCATTGGTGGAGGCACGAAGGAGATTACGGTGTGCCATTTGACGGCTATTCGGGGATCACTTTGTGACTCCGCACCGCTCCAACGGAGACTAGCTTCCATTGGGAAGTGAACTTCGGGATAAATCATCGTCTCCAAGTGCCTCGGTATTTCTATACCCGAGCTTCTTACTTATGCAATTTACCTTGTGATAGCCATCGAGCTTGAAGTAATATATCTTGCTATCACATAGTTGTATATCTTGTTTAGCATAAGTTGTTGGTGCACATAGGTAAACCTACCTTGTTTAGGTTTTGTGCTTGATAAATTAAACGCTAGTTTTATTCCGCATTTATTCAAGCCTAAACCGTAAAGAATTTTAAATCGCCTATTCACCCCCCCCCCCCCTCTAGGCGACATCCGTGTCCTTTCAGTCGTGGATACCCATATTAGCCCCTGTGCATCACGAATAACTTTGTCGTTCGAACCTTAGACGTTAAGTCTTAAACCTTTTGCTAGGCGATACTTAGTTTGTCCGAGACTCGATCTCAGGCATCGTGATACCTAGCTCGATCTCGTTACCGACAATACTATTCTTTACTCATCTGTGATATTACATCCCTGTGACCTAGTCACATGCTTGCAAGCTCATTGATGTAGTCTCACCGAGTTGGCCCATAGTATCTATCCTTCTATGCGGATTGGCAAATCCCGCTCTTGACCCCTCGCATCAACTACTTCCTTCCGATACCCGGGAGGGACACCTTTATTGTCACACTATGTAAGATATGACGTTTGATGCAATCAAAGTATCTTTCAGAAATAGCGATTAAAGTTGATCACACGGTCGAAGGCGTAATGACAACGTCCTACAAATATTGGGTGTGTCCATCACATCATTCTCCCAATGATATGACTCCATTGTCAACTGATATAAATATCACATGATCGGGAAACCTCGATCATCGATTGCACAATGGACTAGTTAAATAGAGGCTACTAGGGACCTGTTTGTTTACATACCACACGTGTATTAATGTTTCCGCTTAATACAGTTATAGCATGGTATAAAACGTATTATGAAAATTGAGATATGACTAATAAAATATCTTTATTAATTGCCTCTAGGGTATATCTCCTTCAGGATTATGTCATGTGCTAGAGCTTTTTAGTTTTGAAATCATAAAAAGAGTAAAAATATATTTTGAGAGGTGCATGTTAATGCTCAACGAATGGTAGCAAACAATACAGTATTACCCCTGCCAACCAGACTTTTTAAGAGCGGCTCCCATTGAGGAACGTTATTTCTGCAACAAGCAGATCATTCCTCTTTTCTCCTTTGTTTACACATGCAGATGTTTGACTGAATGCTCAGGAACAAAATGTGAGGAGAGTTTATGATGAAAGTTGTAAATTAAGGGTGCTGAGCACCCCGCTGCCATCTCTTTTTGCAAAATTATAGATAAGCAGATGTAAGCTACAAGTCTGGAGTAAAGTCTGATTGACAAGTGTAATAAAGATGATCTACTACTTCCTCATGAGCTGGTAAACAGAGACACAAATAAGAAGTAGGAACAGTTTTGAATAATTTAAAGGTAGCACAAGACAAATTTACTTGGAGTGGTAAGAAAATACCACATATAGGTTGGTATGATGGACACAGATGGCATGAATTTTCGCTCAGGGTTTTGGATGCACGAGAAGCATTCCCTCTCAGTCTAGAGTTTAGGCTAGCAAGGTTATTTTAAGCAAACACATAACATCAACCGGTATAAAAAGAACCATATGATGAACATATAAGAAAAACTATAAGACTCCACACTGTCTTCCATGTTAACCAAAGCATCCTTTTAACAGAAAATATCTAGACTTTGGAACTACCAATTATGGCAAATCAAATAACTTCAAGCTCTAACGGTAGTTCTTCACTAATGAGTCTTTACTTACATGATACTGATGTCTACTATAACTTCTAATCTTGTAGACAGTGTTGGGCCTCCAAGTGCAGAGGTTTGTAGAACAGCAGCAAGTTTTCCTTAAGTGAATAACCCAAGGTATATCGAACTCAGGGAGGTAGAGGTCAAAGATATTCCTCTCAAGCAACCCTGTAATTAAGATACAAAAAGTCTCTTGCGTCCCCAACACACCTAATACACTTGTCAGATGTATAGGTGCACTAGTTCGACGAAGAGATAGTGAAATGCAAGTAATATGGATGATTATAAGTGGTAATTGCAATCTGAAATAAAAATGGTAGCAAGCAAACATGAGACAAAATGAGAGCAAACGGTGTTTCAATGCTTGGAAATAAGGCCTAGGGGTCATACTTTCACTAGTGGACACTCTCAACAATAATAATATAATTGAATACATAGATATTTCCTCTTCACTATGCTACTCTGAGCTATTCCCTTGTTGGATAACGAACACCAATCCACTGCGTAGGGCTATAAAAGCACACCTTAAAGTTGCATTCTACATCTAGGGAACCCCAATGTCACTAAGAGCGCCCCAAAATAGTACTAGACAAACACCACAATTTCATATAGACATCCAACACAAATAATAACTCATGATAAGTATCCATGTAATCTTCATCCTAAGAGTCACACACGGTACGCACACTGTCAACTTCGCACCATGGGACGAAGGTGACTCCGGAGTTTACATTAATAAAACCACTCAAGTAGCATAATTCATAAGATAACGAAGAGTAACATCCATGGATCCAACTAGATTACAAAGCTCATGATCACATAAAGATCACACCATGGGGGAGAGAGATGAACCACATAGCTACCGGTAGAGCCCTCAGCCTCGGTGAAAACTACTCACACATGGTCATGGTGAGCACACTTGATGGAGAGGTTGATGAAGAGGTGCAGCCCGGAGTGGAGGCGGCGGCCCGCAGCAGCCACGGCGCGGCGGCGGCGAGCGGCGGCGGCGGCGGCCCTTGGCCCCCCTTCTTCTTCCTTGGTGAGGGTGCAGCAATGGAGGAGCTCCTCCCCCTCCTTGGCGGCTGCCAAGAGGAGGAAAATTCGTGGCCTTTGGTGGCTTTCTTGGAAAATAGGGTTTCCCTTTATTATATAGAGGTGGAGATGCAATCTAGGCCATGGGATGGATGCCCCTTTGATCCAAGGGCTCTTTGGCACCTCTAGAAGCTTCCTAGGAACCCCTCTCAGCCCTAATGAGGCTCCAATTCGTGTCTTGGCCGAATCCATCAAATTTGGTAAGAGTTGGAGTCAATAAAGTCACAATCTTTCAGATTCTCGTCATCCCATCTAGGGCTGCAGTAAATCGGGAATATCTCGGCCGTCCGGACTCGGAATTGGACGAATTTTAAGTCTAGATCGATTCTCGGAAAATTCTCTGCAACTTTGTCTTCCGTCAGGTTTCCGTTTGACGTCGTCTTCAGGCCCAAACGTGACCATCTTCGAAAAACGTTTCCAGACAGATTTCAGGAAAGTCCCAATTCGACTCCAATATGGTTTCCTTTTGTATTTTTGATAATTCCTACACAACAAATAGGAAAACAAGAAGATTTTGCACTTTGGCAACTATTAGTAGGTTAATCCAATAAATGTCATAATCTATACCTAATAATAAAGGGAGGAGTGTTTCTTCCTCCAAATTTTCGTCCGCTAGAGCGTTTCTTGTCGTCGTTGTTTGGTTTCGTACGTCGTAGCCCTTCTTTCCCCGATAGAAAAAGAAAAAGATGAGTACGTGCCGGATTGGATTTGAAACCGACTCGATTAGATGGAAGATGACGGCTGTGTAACGTAGGCGTCTCATCCATATAATCCACACAACCCCGCGCGGATCAAATCGCACAGAACCCCGTGGACGGGGAAACAACCAACAAGCGATCGAAACACGTCTCGTGGCCACGACTCAAGTCGCACCTTGCCGCGATCTTCCCGAAGACCCTGACGGGGCGACGAACTATACCATAACGCTAGAGCTAGCTGGACAGCAGCAACGCCGTCGACGGCAACGAAGGCTCCCCGCTAAAGCAGCACGACTGCAACTGATGCGCGCCGACGTCGTGTACAGGGCTACAAGCTCGATTTCGATCGAAATTTTTCGAGCCGGACCGATGTGCGCCGTGGAGAGGCTGGGGTGGGCAGCAACACGGTGCCGATCGCCGCCCCTAACTAACTCTTCCTTGGATCGACATCGATCGCACTAATCGCTGGAGTTCGCTCGCCATGAAGCTCTTCGAAACCGAGGTTCCCGATGGTTGCTTGCTTGGGAGGAGCCTGACACTGTCCCAGCTCCCGGCGCTACCGGCCGCGGCGAGGCCAGTAAAGGGCACGGCGTCGCGCAGCTGCTCGTACAAGGGGGTTCTGCATGAGCCGGTGCGGCATGTATTGTCCACGTATAGCATACGTATTTGTACATGATACGTCATCATCACATCAGCGTGATGAAAGCTATGTATCAATCTATTTCTCCCGTTTCCGCGGTACCCGTGGATCGGACGCGAAGGCTGGCTAACTGACGGCATAGTCCTCTGCACATGGCCGTCCGCCCGTGGTGTCGCACAAAGACTACCTGGACACGGACTCGACTGCTAAACTGGATTGCAAACATATCAGACGTGGTGCGGCCAACATTCATCCCGATCAATGATGCATCACATGCGATGTCTGTGGAAGCATGATGTAAACCTGCATCCAGTGTTTTGATCTCGACGACGATGAAGAAGTCTCATAGCCAGGGCGCGTCCTATCCTGCCTCACATGTGACGATTGAGTATGGGATCGTCTCTAGGGTAAAGCACTAGGGTTGTGTGACTGATTTGCTAGCACGATCAGGTCAGCTTGAAAGGGCTTACAAGTTCACTGACGAACTGCCGATAAAACCGATCGCAATCTTATATGAAGGACACTTGCTTTCTCCTTGTGGAAGTCTGCAGATCGGTGGCTTCTACACATATACGCCTAACCTTACCAAAAGCTCACTGATAAGAGCATCGGCTCCAAAGCTTTGGTGCTGCAAGCTCGTGACAGAATAGAAAGGGTATATTGTTTGTAGCTTTGCACAAGAAGGACTGTTTATGTCGCTCGCTAGGAGTAATTTGCACTTATGCATTCAAGCTGGTTTCAGTTGTTAGACAATGTAGTGAAGACAATAAAGGTTGACCAAAACACAGGTAAGAGAAGGGTACACGTTAAAGATGGAAAAAAGATTAACCAATATGCCATATTTTTGTTATATGGATGTGTATTTAGATACTTTGTGGAATGTCAGCATGGAAATTTTGTGGAGAGAAAATAAATAAAATTCTAATTCTTAAAAAGATAAGAGGACAGAAAATGAAACATTTATAAAATATATTTTCTAAGGAAAACCGTGGAAGAAAAAATACTAAAAGAAGAACCAAGCGAGTTTTCCACTCTCGACTGAAAATTTAACAGATGCAGCGAATACACAGATTTTGTGTTACGAAGCGACAAAACCAAGAAGACTCTAAGTTTATTTTTCCCTAACCCGTCGCAACGCACGGGCATTTTTCCTATATGATATAAAGTGTATATAAAACATGTGACAATTGACATAAAACATGCATGGAACATAAAAAATTATAGATACGTTTAGGACGTATCAAGCATCCCCAAGCTTAGTTCCTACTCGTCCTCCATTAGGTAAACGATAAAACAAAATAATTTTTGAAGTGACATGATACCATCATAAACTTGATCAAATATTGTAAGGCACATGTTATGAATGAAGTGATGAAGTTGTTGCTACATAGAGTCAAATGATTTATTCTTCAAAGGAGTAGCAATATACAAGATAGATTATAAAGTGATATCAAAATATTACTGCAAGGATGTTCAATGATAATTCACAAAGTGTAACATAGAAGAAAGTACTATGGACCAAATGTATGCATATTGAAAAGTAAAACATCCTATAATGGTCATAGAGTACTCTTATGAAATCTGAATATAAAAGGTGGACACTTTGGAAAGATATATATGAGTAGAGGTAAAGCATGAATAAGTTTCATCTAACTTCTGAACTTCTCTACTTAAGTCAGTGATTGTAATGTGGTAATCCTTTGTGTCAAGCTCTCATTCCCCTATCATAGCATCTTGAATGATTAAGTTTAAAGTGAAAGCAAATATGAATAGTGTGCTTGACAAAGTATAGGTTGAAAGTCTCATGCCCTTGAATACAAGTACCTACTCCATGTGTTACTCAACTTGGAAAACAAAGCAAGTTCAAGTTAAATATCATTGTAAGTAATAATAGTATCATTAAGAGCGTCAACTGGGGTACCTCTTGTCCCAGGATATGGAACAAGCCATATCAAAATGACAAGACAAACAAACATAATGAACAATCTCAACACCTTTTTTTTATTTACCATTGGATAGCTTTTATTGTAAGGTGTATCACAGAAGGTTCACCATAGCATGTAAGTAAATTTCCACCATGAATGATGCATGGCTTAGATTAGCGGCCCAGGCGTCTCTCTAACCATTTATACAAACTCATTTAAACTCACTTCATTTCCTCATTTATTTCACCCATGGTAAGCATCCATAAACAAACGTACATGATATCAACTAAATGAAATGACGTACATGTTGAAAGCTTGCCATGTGACAGCACATATGAGCTAACTCTCAACCAAAGACATTTGTCAAGACCACAACATCATAATTTTAATCACAATGGGCCATATTTTATTTATGCAATAAAAATAAAGTGTGCATCAAGTTCGAGAGAGCTCTATAACCAACTTTTCCCATAACAATCAACAACATAGGCATTTTCATTCAGAGGTATAGATAACACAAATATCATGATAAACATACTCAGAATAGCATAAAGCTAATAGGTAGATATGGTGGACTCACTGGAAAAACTTTGGTTGAAGGTGTTGGAAACAAGTATTTACTTGTTGGAATTTTTTGGCTAGCAAGAGGGAGAAAGTTGACCATCTAAATGCATGCATGAGTGTGCATAGAACTAACTAATCCATGTTTAAACAAAGTAAAGTAGCATTCAGCACCAAACATGCATAAAAGATAGCTCTTGGTAAAATACTTGCAAATTAACATTCATTAACAAGCTCATGAATCATGCAACTATATGTATCTTTTAAAATCAACTCCAACATCCCTTTTCCAAATCTAATAATAGCATCCAACATAAATCAACCCAAATTTCCAGTAGCTCTCTCATATATAAATGATAGTATGGTGGTCTCACAAAATAAAAAATCAAACCAAAATAAACAAAAAGACGCTCCAAGTTTATGCGATAAAGTGTTTCGATCGAAAAACAGAAGTTAGACGTGTGCAAACCGAGAGTGTGTAGGTCCAGTGGGGTTGTCTTCACATCCCCAAGCTTATGGTCTTCACCATCCTTGGATTGCTCTTGGTGCATCTGATACGTGCATTTTATATCATCATTTATACAACATTTAGTATCATATTAGAATGTTATTTGCATTGTTATATCATTGTTTTTGCATGTTTTAGATGATTTATGGGACTTTCATACAAAGTCCTATTTTTGGTATTTAATTTCTGGGAGGCAGAAAACCTCCTTTTTCTTGTTTTTAATGTTTCAGGAGCTACAGGAACCCAAATAATAAAAGGAAAATACACAGCTGGTTTTTCGTCGAGAGAAAGGCAGAGGGAAGAAGACCGAAGAGAGGAGAGCCACGAGGCCAAAAGGGGTGGGCCCACGCGGCCCAAGTACCTGGCCGCGTGGGACCCACCAAGTGGGGCCTCGGGCACCTCCTCGCCTGGGGCTTTTTATCGACGCCTTCGTCTCCCCGAAAAGTTACGCCCTAATTTTTCCAAGTCCATCCGAGGCCGCGCGGCGGCGAAACTCCTGATTCCTTCCGAGGGGGATCAGATCCTGCTGCTCCGGAGCTCCGGAGAAGGGGGAAATCATCGTCATCGTCATCACCTCTCCTCCTTGGCGTGGGAGGAGGCCTCTACATCATCACCATCACCAAGACCAGCACCATCTCCATCATCATCTCCGTGATCCACTCCGTTCCCCTCGTAGTTTGAGAGTTGCTATACCCTAGATACTTGTCTTGTGCTACTATTCATGTTTGTGATTGAGTACTTGTCATTATTTGGTGGTGAAGTTATATTTTCAGATTGTGTTGTACCACTTATGCCACTGAATATTATCATGTTTGCACGTTGTGAGTAGTTCCCATATGTTCCTGAGGGCATAGGATGAATTGGCAATGATTTATATATAACATGTGTTGGTATTTTGTCAAGAGTTTATCTTTTATGTGATTCTATGATGGTGTTGTGCGAACGTCGACTGCACAACACTTCACCTATATGGGCTCATAGGAGAACACCGTAGTATAATGAATTGAGGGACTTGGGAGGACATGTAAACCTGGACCGAATCATGAAGTTATATTATGAGGGTATTAGTATCGGGGACCTTAGAGTGTAATGCTATGGTGGGACTTTATGTCTTAATAATTCTTGTGCAGTCATTTACTTGGCCACATGATCCATCATAAGGGGTTGTAGTTTATTTATTTAGCTATACCTAATAATGGCTCCGTCCAAAGAAGATTAAAACTTGACAAGATATTCAACGTGTTGTTTAATAAATCTCTATGCCTAGCAATATCCATGCCGCCCTCGGGAACGTTTTCCACATATAAGTTACACATCACTTGAGCTTGTCCTCTTGCACATAAGAGGATTGGGCTTTCTCTCTTTGAGAGCTTTGACTTGCTACTGTTTATTTTCTGCATTGCAACTATACAACCAAAAATACCAAAAACACTTGCATCTTTTATTGTTTTATTTATCAATCTTACTAACCAATACCTTCAGCTCCTCGTGGGTTCGACAACCTTTTCTAATTGAAAGGTACTACAATTGATCTCCTGCACTTGGGAGTCATCAAGATACTTTTCTGGCGCCGTTGCCGGGGAGCGTAGCGCTATTGGTAAGAAGTTTGGTAAGGAAACTTGAAAGCTGTTTTATCTCATTGTTACTATGGCATTTATGAATCGTTCCTCGCTGCATCTTGCTCTATATGAAAGTGCTTATGCCACTACTCCTAAAGTGGTTGAAACTACTGTGTCTGAGATACCTAAAGTGGGATTTAAAATTCCCATTGGTCATGTTAAAAGAGTTATGAAAAATCCATTTACAGGTGATGGAACTAAGTCTGCACGTGAACACATGGAGTAATTGAAGACATATGTGGTTTATTTAGACTTCCTGGTATTTCTGAAGATCAGGTAAAAAGGAAGTTATTATATTTGTCTTTATCTGGTAATGCTCGTGATTGGTACAGGTCTCTTGATGAAGAGGTCTATTGAATGGAATATCTTGAGGAAGGTTTTCTTTCTTAAATATTTTACTCCTAAAGAAGCTTATGAGAACCGCTGCTATATATTTAATTTCTGGCCACATCTGGGAGAGAGTATTACTCAAGCTTGGGGGAGGTTAAAGGAACTCCTTCGCAAGAATCCTTGTCATGATCTTACAAGGAAACTTATATTGATAAACTTTTATGTGAGGCTACCTGAAGCACAAGGAATTCTGGATAATTCATCTGGTGGAAGTTTTACTAATAATACTGAAGAAGAAGCATGGAATTTATTGGAGACTATTTCTGAAAATACTAGTCATTGGGATCTTGATAAAGGTAATGAGCCTATTTTGATTATGGATATTCATGTGTAGAGAACTTCTCTACTTCTATTTGTTTAAAAATCTGAGTGATACTTTTAATCTTGATCCTTATGTTATAATTGAGATAGCTAAAGGTTTTGCTGAGCATATCTGTGTTCCTCAAAGTGGTTTGAAGTTTATGTTGAACCTGTTAAACAATCTATTGTTGTTCCTAAAGTTATTAAACAGGTTGAACCAGTGTCATCTGTGACAATTGAGGAGTATGTTGAACCACCTCCATATCCAAACCAAGTTAAGGAGAATTTACTTATTGCTGTTACTAACAAGAGTAAAAGAAGATGTTCTCAGCCTTATGAACAGGTGGAAGTCAACAGTCAAATTTCTTTATCAACAATTAAATGAAGAAGACCCTGTTGATGTTTATTATGTGAAGATGCTACTAAGTCATCAAAGGTAATTCGGCCAAAGTTGGTAAACCTGTTATATCATGCTCTATTGGGACTTCAAGTTATCATGGTCTATGTGATATTGGAGCAAGTATTAGTGTCATTCCATATTCTCTTTATCTTGAAATCAAGCCTGATATTGATCCTATCATTATGGAAGAGACAGGTATGACAATTCAACTTGCTAATAAAGATTATATTAGTCCATTTGGAATTGTTAGAGATGTTGAAGTATTGGTTGGCAAAATAAAATATCCTGCTGATTTTATTGTGCTTGGTTGTCCTCAAGATTCATTTTGTCCTATCATTTTTGGTAGACCTTTCTTAAACACTGTTGGTGCTGAAATTAATTTGCCTAAAGAGAAAGTGTTTATTAAATGTGCTGGTGAAAACTTGAATTCAACTTTTCCAAATTTGCTGATAAACATGTTGTGAAAGAGCCAATTTCTGAAGATATAATTGAAACTCTTGCTCATATAGCTGTAGCTTCAACGATGTTGTAGAACGTTATATGCTTAATCAAGATGAACCATTTAATGATGAGGAAAAGATGCTTTAGAACAAATATTATGGCAACAACCACCACAATTACAATTGCATATCCCACCTGATAATTTAGGAGTGCTACCACCACCTAAAGGGGATCCTAGTTTTGAATTAAACCTTTGCCTACAAATCTGAAATATGCATATTTGGATGAGAAGAGCATATATCCTGTCATTATTAGTGCTAACCTTTCAGCTGAAGAAGAAGAGAAATTACTTGATGTGCTTAAAGCTCACCGACCAGCCATTGGATACTCTCTTGATGATCTTAAAGGTATAAGCCCAGCTCTATGTATGCATAAAATTAATTTGGAGGAGGATGCAAAACCTGTTGTTGATTATCAACGCCGTCTCCATCCAAAAATGAAGAAGTGGTAAGGAAAGAGGTAATAAGACTTATTGAAGCTGGTATCATTTATCCATAGCTGATAGTAAGTGGGTTAGTCCTGTTCATTGTGTTCCTAAAAAGGGTGGAATGACTGTTGTTCCAAATGATGAGGATGAACTTGTGGCTCAACGTACTGTTGTTGGTTATAGGATGTGTATTGATTTCAGAAGTTAAATAAAGCAACTCGTAAAGATCATTACCCATTGCCATTTATTGATCAAATGTTAGAAAGGTTATCTAAACACTCTCACTTTTGCTATTTAGATGGTTATTCAGGTTTCTCACAAATTCCTGTCCATAAGGATGATCAAGAAAAGACCACTTTTACTTGCCCATATGGTACATTTGCTTATAGGAGAATGCCATTCGGTTATGTAATGCTCCTGCTACTTTTCAAAGATGCATGAATGCTATATTTGCTGATTATATTGAAAAGATAATGGAAGTTTTATGGATGATTTTTCTGTGTATGGTACTTCCTTCGATAATTGCTTGTTCAACCTTAACAAAGTTTTGCAGCGTTGTGAAGACCAACACTTAGTTTTAATTGGGAGAAGTGTCACTTCATGGTTACTGAAGGTATTGTTCTTGGGCATAAGATTTCTGGAAAGGAATAGAAGTTGACCAGCAAAGATAGAAGCTATTGAAAAGCTGCCATACCCAAGGGACATCAAAGGTATAAGAAGTTTTCTTGGGCATGCAGGTTTTTACCGTAGGTTTATTAAAGATTTCTCCAAAATATCAAAACCTCTAACCAATCTTTTGCAAAAGGATGTTCCTTTCTCTTTTAATGATGATTGCATTGAGTCCTTTAATATTTTGAAGAATGCTTTAATAAGTGCTCCTATTATTCAACCTCCTGATTGGAAATTGCCTTTTGAAATTATGTGTGATGCTAGTGATTATGCAGTTGGGGCTGTTTTGGGCCAACGTGTTGATAAGAAACTGAATGTTATTTATTATGCTAGTAGAACACTTGATGCTGCTCAAAGAATTATGCTACAACTGAAAAGAATTTTTAGCAGTGTATTTGCTTGTGACAAGTTTAGACCTTATATTACTGATTCAAAGTCACATTGCATACTGATCATTCTGCTATTAAATACTTAATGCATAAGAAAGATGCTAAGCCTAGATTAATAAGATGGGTACTTCTATTGCAAGAATTTGATTTACACATTGTTGATAGGAAAGGGGAAGATAATCAAGTAGCTGATCATCTTCTAGAATGGAAAATATACCTGATGATCCTATTCCTATTAATGATAGCTTTGTTAATGAACAACTTGCAATTGTTAATGTTTCTAGTGCTAAAGTTGCATCTCCATGGTTTGCCAACTATGCAAATTTTATTGTTGGTAAAGTTTACCTCCACACTTCACTTTCAACAAAGAAAGAAATTCTTTTATGATCTTAGACATTATTTTTGGGATGATCCTTTCCTTTATAAGAAAAGTGTGGATGGTATTATTAGACGTTGTGTACCTGAGCATGAACAACAGGCTATTATAAGAGATTGTCATGACAGTCCTATGGAGGGCATCATGCAGGAGATCGTACAGGTGCAAAGGTATTACAATCTGGTTTCTATTGGCCTACTTTATTTAAGGATTGTGCTGAATATGTTAAATCTTGTGATAAATGTCAAAGAGTAGGAAATATTGGTAGGAGAAATGAAATGCCTATGAATTATTCTTTGCCACTTGAGCCATTTGATGTTGGGGTTTTGACTTTATGGGCCTTTCCCAGAGTCAAAGACAAAGCATACTCACATTTTGGTTGCAGTGGATTATGTTACAAAGTGGGTGGAAGCAATTCCAACCAAAAGTGCAGATCATGCCACAGCAATGAATGCTCAAGGACATCATTTTCCCCAGGTTTGGTGTTCCTAGGTTTTTAATTACTGATGGTGGTTCTCATTTCTTGCATGGTATTCTTAGAAAAACATTGGCAAAATATGATGTTAACCATAGAATTGCATCTCCTATCACCCTCAAACAAGTGGACAAGTTGAATTAAGTAATAGGGAAATTAAACTCATTTTGGAAAAGACAGTGAATAAGTCTAGATCTGATTGGCCAACTAAAATTAATGATGCATTATGGGCTTATAGAACTGCTTTTAAAAATCCTATGGGAATGTCTCCTTATAAAATGGTTTATGGAAAAGCTTGTCATTTACCTGTTGAATTAGAACATAATGCTAGATGGGCTATTAAACAATGAACTTTGATTTTAAAACTGCGGAGAGAAAGAATTCTTGATTTAAACCTACTTGATGAATGGAGAAATGAAGCTTATGAAAGTGCTAGAATGTTTAAAGAGAAAGTTAAATTTGGCATGACAAGAAAATTAAGAGAAAAAATTCAAAGTAGGTGATCAAGTTTTATTGTACAATTCTCGTTTCAAGTTTTCTGCAGGAAAGTTAGCTTCAAAGTGGCAGGGACCATTAGTGATACAGGAGGTGTACCGTTCAGGAGCTATCCGTCTTCACGGTGATATGAAAGGTAAACCTCATGTAGTCAATGGACAACGCCTTAAACATTATATTGCAGGAAGGAGCTTCATCGGAAAGGTGGAGGAGTTGAATTTAAAGACACCGGAGGAGGTAATTGCGAAGAATTTGCAGTTTCAGAAACCCAAAATCAATAATAGGTAACTTTTGTGTTGGAAAGTTTCTCGGAATTGCGTAAAATTTTACGGAAGTCATTTTTTATGGAAATTAACGTGTGGACAAGAAAACTGGACGAAGCGGAGACCCGAGGAGGAAACAAGGGGTCCCACGCGGCCAGAATCTTGGGCCGCGTGGGCCCACTTGTTTTGCCCCTCGGAGTCCCGTTCCGTCTCGTTTTCGACTCCGACGCTTCGTCTTGACCTAAAACCCGTCAATATTTACCCCTTTTCGTTGATCTAACCTCGCACCGAGCGTTCTCGAGTGATGGCTACGTGTTGGTGAACCCCAAGAGGAAGGTTATGATGTAGACAGCAGAAGTTTTCCCTTGAATAATCTACCCAAGGTTTAATCGGACCAGTAGGACTTGACGATCTATCGGAAGGTTGTTGATTTGACTCCCCCTGGCGCTAGGGAGCTTGCACCAACGTGGAATCTGCACAGACACAAACCAGAACTTTGCCCAACACGAAACAGAGAGGTTGTCAATCTCTCCGGTCTTGCAGAAACAAAGAGTTAAACGTATGGTGTGGAAAACAGCAGGAAAACAGCAAGTAACAGGAAACAGATGATTGCAGCAGGTTGTGTAAACAGTATGAGGAAATTGGACCAGGGTCCACAGTTCACTAGTGGTGTCTCTCTCAGAACAGATAACTAGCATGTTGGGTAAACAAATTACAGCTGGGCAATTGACAAATAGAGAGGGCATAACAATGCAATACATGCCAAGATGTCTACTATGAAATCTAGTTGGGCATTACAACAAAGTACATAGACCGTTATTCCAACAACATCTATGCCTAAATAATCCACCTTCAAGGCAGCATCCGCATCCTATTCAGTATTAAGTTGCTAACAACAGATTATTGCATGAAGTAAAGTGTGTAATGTAATCAATACAAGTGCCCTTGGACACTGCACCAATGTTTTATCCCTAGTAGCAACAGCACATCTACCATCTTAGACCTTTCTGTCACTGATCCAGATATCTAGAGACTGAACCCACTATCGAGCATAAATACCCCCTCTTGGAGTCACAAGCATCTACTTGGCCAAAGCATCTACTAGCAACGGAGAGCATGCAAGATCAAGAGCACATAGATAAACAACTTGAATAAACATGGTATCAATATTCATCGGATCCCAGCAAACACAACATCTAGCATTACAATAAGATGATCTTGATCATGTTAGGCAGCTCACAAGATCTAAACATGGAGGCACAAGGTAGAGAGACAACCATCTAGCTACTGCTATGGACCCGTAGTCCAGGGGTGGACTACTCACGCATCACTCCGGAGGCAGGCATGGTGATGTAGAGCCCTCCGGTGATGATCTCCCCTCCGGCAGGGTGCCGGGAAGAGCTTCAGAACTCCTCCGATCTGAGATTGACGATGACGGCCGCGACGGAACTTTTCGTGGAATATGATCGACCGTAATAGGGTTTTCGCGTCGCGGAGAATATATAGGCGAAGAGGCGGCGTCGGTGGCCGAGGGGGGCCACCACGCCATAGGGGGCGCGGGCCCACCCTGGGCCGCGCCCTAGTGTGGCGTGGCCCCCTGGTGGGTCTGCTCCGACTCCCCTTTGGACTCCGTGATCTCCTCGTGATATTATTGACGATGTCTTTTGTTTCGTCCAATTCCGAGAATATTTCCTTAATAGATTTTCTGAAACCAAAAAAGCAGAAAACAGGGAACTGGCACTGTGGCATCTTGTTAATAGGTTAGTCCCAGAAAATGCATAAAAATGATATAAAGTGTAACCAAAACATGTAGCAATTGATATAATACAGCATGGAACATCAAAAATTATAGATACGTTTGAGACGTATCAAGCATCCCCAAGCTTAGTTCCTGCTCGTCCTCGAGTAGGTAAACGATAAAAACAGATAATTTTTGAAGTGACATGCTACCAACACAATCTTTGATCAAATAACAATGTAATGCACATGATCTGAATGAAGTGATCCAAGCCAATGGTCTATAGTTTGCAAGCAAGTAAATAAAGAGTAAACATAAGTGATCACACAAGTGCAAACTTTCATGAATAATACTATAAAACATTTAGAGATATAATAGTCTAACATAATAGTTAGTTCACAGCAGCAATAATTTCAACATGAAAGTGTTTGTATCAACACAAAGGAAGATAATAGCTTCAGCTTTGCTTCAACTTTCAACATGTATATCATATAGATAATGTCAATGCAAAGAATATGATCAACCAAACACAAAGTTATGTAAAAACTGTTATACTGGAGTTGACAATGATGTTTGCTTAAGTAGACAGAAAGAAGTGGGAAAACTGACTCAACATAAAAGTAAAAGAATGGCCCTTCGCAGAGGGAAGCAGGGATTAACATCATGTGCTAGAGCTGTAGTTCCCGAAGGCATATAGAGAGCATAAAATATTGTTTTGTAAGGTAATGGTGTATACAGGTGTCAACAAATCAAATAGCAGGTACTTGTCATCTTCCATGGCTAACTAACTTTTAGAGCGGTTCCGAGAGTTTTTAGGACTGCACTTGTAACAAGCACTTATTGGTGACACTCCTCCCAACCATTTACTTTCCACAAACCATGGCTAACCGAATCCTCGGGTGCCCACCAACATTCACCATGGAGGAGTGTCTATTTATTTATTTATAGGGTGGACTAACCAGCTCTTTAATGCAAAATAAAAGGTGGAGAAGCAGATGAAGCTGCCAATCCTTGTAAATTAATTAGCATGGAAGATGACAAATCTCACTACTACGTCCTTATGAGCTTTTCAAGTAGTGACACAAAAAGGAAATGTAACAGTTTTGAGTAGTTAGTAGATAGCACATGAAGAAATTTACTTGGAATGGTGAAAACACCACATAATAGGTAGGTATGGTGGACACAGGTGGCATGGATTTGGCTCAAGGTTTTGGATGTACAAGAAGCATTCCCTCTTAGTACAGAGTTTAGGCTAGCAAGGTTATTATAAGCAAACATCATTATCAACTGGAATAGCAAGAGTGTACATAAAACACAAGGTTTGACGAACCATAGACTCCCACTGTCTTCCTTGTTAACACATAGCCTTCATCCAAAAATTATCTAGACTACTATGGACTTCCAATTATGCAACAGATTATTATAGCAGAAAATCCTTATAGTAGTTCTTCATTAATAGCCATTACTTACATGATGCACAAGCTTAAACATTAATTACTTGACAGCTCAAAACAATTGGCAAGCATCAAATTACTCAAGACAACGATCTAAAAAGATTCATGTAAGCATTTTATACCACTACCACATGCATAGCATTTTTCTGGTCCAACCAAACACCAATCAACTTATTTGACAACTCTCCAAACAGATATAAGTGAAGCAAGAGAGTACTTTCTTCAAAAGAAACTGAAAGCTCTAACAAGAGATACATGAAAAACTGAGAGCTAACAGCAATAACAGCAACTAGACAGGAATACTCAACAAGTATAAGTGAAGCACAAGAGTATTCTAATGAAAAAGTGGAGCGTGTCTCTCTCCCAAACATGAATACTAGGATCCAACAAGTATAGCACAGCAAACAAAACAAAACAAACTGAAAACAAAAACACACTGACGCTCCAAGGAAGAGTACACTAGTATGAAGCAATAAAAATATAGCACCATTAGAGATGACCTGATAATTTGTAGATGAAGAAGGGGATGCCTTGGGCATCCCCAAGCTTAGATGCTTGAGTCTTCTTGAAATATGCTGGGGAGGTAAGCCTCCCCAAGCTTAAGCTCTTCACTCTTCTTGATCATGTAATATCATTCTCCTCTATCAACACTTGAAAACTTCCTTCACACCAAAACTTAACAGCTTTTCTCATTAGCAGGTTAGTGCACTAAAAGATAATACTTCAAAGTTCTAGCAAAGACAAAACTCACAAGCCAACTATTTTAAACATTAGCCACTGTTACTAGGCTCAAGTGGGCACTTTTACACGAAAAGAAACCACTTAAAAACTTGTAAAAGAGAGAATGCAAAATAAAAGACAGAATCTGTCAAACCAGAACAGTCTGTAATGACGAATTTTTTCGAGGCACTTACGATGCTCAGATGAAAAACTTTTGAAATAATGAAAGTTGCGTAACATCATCAGGAACATGCACAAAAAGTTTCAGCATTTTTCGATTTTTTCTGATTTTCTACTGAATTAAACGGTGACGAACAGCAATCTGTCCCAATGCAGTCCCGAAAATAAAAACCAACTTTGCATTAGTAACTCTCCTTGGCACAACAAAACAGCAAATAAAAGATACAAAGGAGTTGCTACAGAGGTAAACAAGCATCCTTGACTCAAGAAAACAAAAATAAAACAGCAAATAAAAACATGGGTTATCTCCCAGAAGTGCTTTTCTTTAATGCCTTTGAGCTAGGCATGAAGAGATGCATCAAGTATTGTCAAGATCCAGATCATACAATGAAAGCTTAAAAGTCTTATCAACAATGCATTGTATGCTACTTATGCTAGTTTCAGAGTTCTCTTTTTCTTTTCTCTTAGGTACACTCTCTTCATCAAAAAGATTTTCAGGCACAATCCATCCAAAATTATTTTCTAAAGTGTCATGCAATGCCATCATTTTATAGGGGATTGGAATTTTCAGACCATTCTTAGCAAAAGGTTGATTAGAATATTTAGCTCTATTTTCCCTTCTTGTTCTAAGAATTTTCATAACATCAGTGTAGCAATCAAACATTTTATATTTAGCAAAGATCATTCTAGCTTCCTTAGCAACATCTCCCAATTCTTCATGCAAAGTTTCTAACACAAAGTCTTTCTTTTCACCATTTTTCATATCATGAAGTGCTAAAAACATGTGTTGCATTATAGGATGCATATTAACAAACCTAGCTTCTAGCATTTGAACAAGGGAAGCTATGGCAGTTTCATAATTAGGAGCAAGTTCAGCTATAGATTTCTTTTTAAAGTCATCAGACTTTCTCACAAAGTTCAGAAATTGCTCAATGTTGTTTTCCCCTATGACAGAGCCACTACCTACTTGTATGTTTATCATAGAAAATTCAGGTTTCAAGATAGGTAAAGCTGTGAACTCGAATTTGTTAAAGTCAGACCACTCAGTATTATCAGGATTACTCATTTTAGCAAGACTAAAACAAGCAACAGGGCAACTCGAAATTAAAAACTAGATGCAGGAATTTAATTTTTTTGGATTTTTGATTTTTAACAGCAAGCAAAACAAAACTAAAACAAGACAAAAACAAAGTAAAGAGATTGGAACTGAGAGACTCCCCTTTCCAATAGCCTCCAAGTCCCCGGCAACGGCGCCAGAAAACAGCTTGATGGCTACGTGTTGGTGAACCCCAAGAGGAAGGTTATGATGTAGACAGCAGAAGTTTTCCCTTGAAAATCTACCCAAGGTTATCAATCCAGTAGGACTTGACGATCTATCGGAAGGTTGTTGATGTTGACTCCCCCTGGCGCTAGGGAGCTTGCACCAACGTGGAATCTGCACAGACACAAACCAGAACTTTGCCCAACACGAAACAGAGAGGTTGTCAATCTCTCCGGTCTTGCAGAAACAAAGAGTTAAACGTATGGTGTGGAAAACAGCAGGAAACAGCAAGTAACAGGAAACAGATGATTGCAGCAGGTTGTGTAAACAGTATGAGGAAATTGGACCAGGGTCCACAGTTCACTAGTGGTGTCTCTCTCAGAACAGATAACTAGCATGTTGGGTAAACAAATTACAGCTGGGCAATTGACAAATAGAGAGGGCATAACAATGCAATACATGCCAAGATGTCTACTATGAAATCTAGTTGGGCATTACAACAAAGTACATAGACCGTTATTCCAACAGCATCTATGCCTAAATAATCCACCTTCAAGGCAGCATCCGCATCCTATTCAGTATTAAGTTGCTAACAACAGATTATTGCATGAAGTAAAGTGTGTAATGTAATCAATACAAGTGCCCTTGGACACTGCACCAATGTTTTATCCCTAGTAGCAACAACATCTACCATCTTAGACCTTTCTGTCACTGATCCAGATATCTAGAGACTGAACCCACTATCGAGCATAAATACCCCCTCTTGGAGTCACAAGCATCTACTTGGCCAAAGCATCTACTAGCAACGGAGAGCATGCAAGATCAAGAGCACATAGATAAACAACTTGAATAAACATGGTATCAATATTCATCGGATCCCAGCAAACACAACATCTAGCATTACAATAAGATGATCTTGATCATGTTAGGCAGCTCACAAGATCTAAACATGGAGGCACAAGGTAGAGAGACAACCATCTAGCTACTGCTATGGACCCGTAGTCCAGGGGTGGACTACTCACGCATCACTCCGGAGGCAGGCATGGTGATGTAGAGCCCTCCGGTGATGATCTCCCCTCCGGCAGGGTGCCGGGAAGAGCTTCAGAACTCCTCCGATCTGAGATTGACCGACCGTAATAGGGTTTTCGCGTCGCGGAGAATATATAGGCGAAGAGGCGGCGTCGGTGGCCGAGGGGGGCCACCACGCCATAGGGGGGCGCGGGCCCACCCTGGGCCGCGCCCTAGTGTGGCGTGGCCCCCTGGTGGTCTGCTCTGACTCCCCTTTGGACTCCGTGATCTCCTCGTGATATTATTGACGATGTCTTTTGTTTCATCCAATTCCGAGAATATTTCCTTAATAGATTTTCTGAAACCAAAAACAGCAGAAAACAGGGAACTGGCACTGTGGCATCTTGTTAATAGGTTAGTCCCAGAAAATGCATAAAAATGATATAAAGTGTAGCCAAAACATGTAGCAATTGATATAATATCAGCATGGAACATCAAAAATTATAGATACGTTTGAGACGTATCATCGAGCGATCTTTGTTTTGCTGTTTCTGTCTGTCAGGGTTTAGCCATGTCTTACTCCGGATCCCACCATGAGGGGGAGATCGTCCCCAAGGGAGGTGTTGTGAACTGTTACCTCAACTCCGTGATGACTCCACCGAAGGCCGTGACCTTCAAGGAGGGTGTGTTGCTTGTGGAGGAGGTGAAGGCTCCCAAGGCCACCGGTACGGTGGAGGAAAGGCTGGAAGATCTGGAAGACAAGACCTTCAGGTATGTTACTGTGGTTTACCGCAGCCTTGATGCTCATCACTTCATGAACCTGGAGCTGGAGAAGAAGGTTGAAGAGTACAAGGGGAGGCTCGAAGAACTAGAGGAAAGATACAAGGACGTCATCGAGAAGATGGAGAAGATCCAATGCTTTATGTGGGATGTAGAGAACCAGAACTACGAGTATGAAGAACGCTTCAAGAAAATTGCAGCAGCTGCCACCCTCAGGTACAATGATCCACCTACATCTTTCCGTGATGGAAGGCCTTTCCCATGGAAGATGGCTGAATGGGAGGAAGAATATGAGAAGGAAGAGGCCGCAGCAAAAGAGGCTCTAGCAAAACGTCAAGCTTGGGGGAGTTCCATCTAGTCTCTATCTCTATTAGTTTATCATATCTATCTAGTCATGGTGTGTTTTACTTTTATCGTTTAGTTATTAATATCTCTTAGGCGTGTGTGAGCTCATGGAGCATTATCATGTATCTCTATCTTGTAGTTTATCAATGAATATGAAAGTATGGTGTCATCCATGATTCCCTTGCTTGGAGATTTATGGGTAACACTCATGCAAATGAGCGTGGCATATTTAGAAGTTTCAGTCACATCTTGCCTTGAACTTAATTAACTTGAATATGTTGGACAATTGTAGAATCACCCCATTATAAAATGAGTTAAGAAAATGGTTAGTTCTATGGACACTCATGCATGCATTTAGATGGTCGACTTTCTCCCTCTTGCTAGCCCAAAAATTCCAACAAGTAAAAACTTGTTTCCAACACCTTCAACCAAAGTTTTTCCAGTGAGTCCACCATATCTACCTATTAGCTTTATGCTATTCTGAGTATGTTTATCATGATATTTGTGTTATCTATACCTCCGAATTAAAATGCTTATGTTGTTGATTGTTATGGAAAAGTTGGTTATAGAGCTCTCTCGAACTTGATGCACACTTTACTGTTATTGCATAAAAAAATATGACCCATTGTGATTAAAATTATGATGTTGTGGGCTTGACAAATGTCTTTGGTTGAGAGTTAGCTCATATGTGCCGTCACATGGCAAGCTTTCAACATTGCACATCATCTCATTTAGTTGATATCATGTACTTTTGTTTATGGATGCTTACCATGGGTGAAATAAATGAGGAAATGAAGTGAGTTTAAATGAGTTTGTATAAATGGTTAGAGAGACGCCTGGGCCGCTAATCTAAGCCATGCATCATTCATGGTGGAAATTTACTTACATGCTATGGTGAACCTTCTCTGATACACCTTACAATAAAAAGCTATCCAATGGTAAATAAAAAAAGGTGTTGAGATTGTTCATTATGTTTGTTTGTCTTGTCATTTTGATATGGGTTTGTTCCATATCCTGAGACAAGAGGTACCCCAGTTGACGCTCTTAATGATACTATTATTACTTACAATGATATTTAACTTGAACTTGCTTTGTTTTCCAAGTTGAGTAACACATGGAGTAGGTACTTGTATTCAAGGGGCATGAGACTTTCAACCTATAATTGTCAAGCACATCACTCATATTTGCTTTCACTTTAAACTTAATCATTCAAGATGCTATGATAGGGGAATGAGAGCTTGACACCAAGGATTACCATATTACAATCACTGACTTAAGTAGAGAAGTTCAGAAGTTAGATGAAACTTATTCATGCTTTACCTCTACTCATATATATATATATCTTTCCAAAGTGTCCACCTTTTATATTCAGATTTTCATCAATACTCTATGGCCATTATAGGGCAAAAGCATGTGAAAAATAGTATGATTCAATTGTCCAACATACAATGGTTATTTGCTTTCAAAAGTAAGAGGTGATTCTAGAGCTTCTACTTATGTTGCCCTCATGTGTATGAGTTTTAGTTCATTAATCTTACATTGCAACTGAATGTGATGATGATACAATGCTCGTATTTATTTATCAACCATAAGTCCATTGATGCATGTAATGATCTATGTCCTTACTTACTCGAGGACGAGTAAAGGTTTAAGCTTGGGGAGTTGATACGTGCATTTTATATCATCATTTATACAACTTTTAGTATCATATTAGAATGTTATTTGCATTGTTATATCATTGTTTTTGCATGTTTTAGATGATTTATGGGACTTTCATACAAAGTCCTTATTTTTGGTATTTTATTTCTGGGAGGCAGAAAACCTCCTTTTTCTTGTTTTTAATGTTTCAGGAGCTACAGGAACCCAAATAATAAAAGGGAAAATACACAGCTGGTTTTTTCGTCGAGAGAAAGGCAGAGGGAAGAAGACCGAAGAGAGGAGAGCCACGAGGCCCAAAAGGGGTGGGCCCACGCGGCCCAAGTACCTGGTCGCGTGGGACCCACCAAGTGGGGCCTCGGGCACCTCCTCACCTGGGGCTTTTTATCGACGCCTTCGTCCTCCCCGAAAAGTTACGCCCTAATTTTTCCAAGTCCATCCGAGGCCGCGGCGGCGGCGAAACTCCTGATTCCTTCCGAGGGGGATCAGATCCTGCTGCTCCGGAGCTCCGGAGAAGGGGGAAATCATCATCATCGTCATCACCTCTCCTCCTTGGCGTGGGAGGAGGCCTCTACACCATCACCATCACCAAGACCAGCACCATCTCCATCATCATCTCTGTGATCCACTCCGTTCCCCTCGTAGTTTGAGAGTAGCTATACCCTAGATACTTGTCTTGTGCTACTATTCATGTTAGTGATTGAGTACTTGTCATAATTTGGTGGTGAAGTTAAATTTTCAGATTGTGTTGTACCACTTATGCCACTGAATATTATCATGTTTGCATGTTGTGAGTAGTTCCCATATGTTCCTGAGGGCATAGGATGAATTGGCAATGATTTATATATAACATGTGTTGGTATTTTGTCTAGAGTTTATCTTTTATGTGATTCTATGATGGTGTTGTGCGAACGTCGACTGCACAACACTTCACCTATATGGGCTCATAGGAGAACACCGTAGTATAATGAATTGAGGGAGACTTGGGAGGACATGTAAACCTGGGATCGAATCATGAAGTTATATTATGAGGGTATTAGTATCGGGGACCTTAGAGTGTAATGCTATGGTGGGACTTCATGTATTAATAATTCTTGTGCAGTCATTTACTTGGCCACATGATCCACCATAAGGGGTTCTAGTTTATTTATTTAGCTATACCTAATAATGGCTCCGTCCAAAGAAGATTAAAACTTGACAAGATATTCAACGTGTTGTTTAATAAATCTCTATACCTAGCAATATCCATGCCGCCCTCGGGAACGTTTTCCACATATAAGTTACACATCACTTGAGTTTGTCCTCTTGCACATAAGAGGATTGGGCTTTCTCTCTTTGAGAGATTTGACTTGCTACTGTTTATTTTCTGCATTGCAACTATACAACCAAAAATACCAATAACACTTGCATCTTTTATTGTTTTATTTATCAATCTTACTAACCAATACCTTCAGCTCCTCGTGGGTTTGACAACCTTTTCTAATTGAAAGGTACTACAATTGATCTCCTGCACTTGGGAGTCATCAGCATCTCCTCTAATCCCTGTGAAAAAACTTCAAAACACCGTTTCTCCCATTTCTTTTTCTGTGGGGTGCATTAGTAGTGATAAACAAATAGATTTCTTGCTGTATATAATTCTTGAACAAAAATTCATATGAATGTCCAGAAAGTGTATAATGTTGTATGCCTACTCCTAAACTCAATTGGATTAAAAAAATTCAAGTTAACAGTTCAAAGCATGCATCAAACAAAATGGGACAGAATCTGTCCAGAAAAACAGCAGCAGCAAAACGTATTTTTCTACCCTACTGAACTTTGTCGGAAAATTCCGAGAAAATTCATACATACAGAGGATGAAAAGCTGCAACTACAGTTCAAATATGAGCTCATTCGGAGTTACAGAATAAAAATTTAAATTCATACCGTGCACAGATTCGTGCAGGAATAAAATCTCCGAACGCTATAAGCAACTTCTTCAAACCAAAATGAGTAAAACTTGGCACTTTATTAAAAATTCTAGAAACTAAACTATAAACAAAGTCTCTTGTTACAGCAAGAGGACACAAAGAAAATAAAAACAACCGGGTTGCCTCCCGTAAAGCGCTTTCTTTATAGCCATATAGCTAGGCTTACTTACATGTTATCAAGATGGTTGGAGTGAGGTGGCTTGGCATCCCCAAGCTTGAATTCTTGTACTTATTTGATATATGTTGGGTGAGTCTAGGGGTAACATCCCCAAGCTTGAGTGGTTGTCCCTCTAGATCTTTGTTCATCACCCTCAACTCTTCCACTTGAAAAATTCTCTTTACACAAAACTCAACATAAAACTTGATTAGAGGGGTTAGTGTCTCCATAAATTAAATCCTCATAGGTACAGCAAAGACATATCATGAGTTGATTCTAAACATTAGCTACTGTTACTACGGTTGTGCATTGCCCTTTGATCAATAGAACTACACAAAACACAAGTAATGAGAGTAATGCAAAATAAAGACAGAATCTGTCAAAAACTGGACAGCCCGTAAAGAGTGAATTTTCAGAGGCACTTACGTTGCTCAAATCAGAAAATTTTGAACTAATGAAATGTGTATTAATAACTGAAGATTGCTGTCGTAAAATTTCAGGTCAAAATTCCTTTTCTGTGATTTTTAACATTTTTCGTAGTGAAGCTTAGAAATCTGTTTTCTGGACAGCCATGATAGTTTTAATGATGCTCACATAGGATCAAGAATTGAAATACAAAAGAGAGCATGAAGAGAAAAATGTGAAACACATTTAAGTCTAACCCACTTCCTATGCATTGGGATCTTGTAAGAAAATAAATCAATAAAGCACAAAGTGACTAGCATAGGAAGGCAAAGCAAATGCAACTTCAAAATTTTCAACAAAAAGAGAGGAGACTTAATATTATTGTGATATATGAAGTCATGTCTCCCTCTCTCATAAAAACTTTCAGTAGCATCATTGATAAAATCCACAATATAACCATCACATGAAACATTCTTACCATGATCCATATGCATAAAAGTATCAATACTCTCCACATAAGTAAAAACAGTTTCATTAGTAATAGTGGGAGTAAAACTATCACATCCATCATTGTAATCATCATAAATAGGAGGCATATCATAATCAACATAAACTATATCCTCAATAGTAGGTGGACTGAAAACATCACAATGATTATCATCATAAATTGGAGGCAAAGTATCATCAAAGAAATTTTTCTCCTCAAAACTTGGGGGACTAAAAATACCATATTCATCAAAACCAGCTTCCCCAAGCTTAGACTTTTCCATAGCATTAGCAATAATGGTGTACAAAGAATTTATAGTAATAACATTGCAACCATCATGCAAGTAATTTTTCATAGCTTTTTTAATTTTCTCTTCAAACACATCATGTCCTAACTCAAGATAAATTTCATAGAGCTCTCTATTTTTGTTGTTGTTTTCCATTAAGCCTAACTAGTGAAATAAAAACAAGAAACAAAAAGATATAACTGCAGAATCTAAAGGAAAAACCTTCAAGCACTCACACGTCAGCAACAGTGCTAGAAAATAGCTAAGTAGCTGGAGGATGTGAGTACCTTTTACCTTACCTCCCCGGCAACGGCGCCAGAAAATAGCTTGATGTCTACTATAACTTCTAATCTTGTAGACAGTGTTGGGCCTCCAATTGCAGAGGTTTGTAGAACAGCAGCAAATTTCCCTTAAGTGAATAACCCAAGGTATATCGAACTCAGTGAGGTAGAGGTCAAAGATATTCCTCTCAAGCAACCCTGCAATTAAGATACAAAAGTCTCTTGTGTCCCCAACATACCTAATACACTTGTCAGATGTATAGGTGCACTAGTTCGGCGAAAAGATAGTGAAATGCAAGTAATGTGGATGATTATAAGTGGTAATTGCAATCTAAAATAAAAATGGCAGCAAGCAAACATGAGACAAAATGAGAGCAAACGGTGTTTCAATGCTTGGAAATAAGGCCTAGGGATCATACTTTCACTAGTGGACACTCTCAACAATAATAATATAATTGAATACATAGATATTTCCTCTTCACTATGCTACTCTGAGTTATTCCCTTGTTGGATAACGAACACCAATCCACTGCGTAGGGCTATAAAAGCACACCTTAAAGTTGCATTCCACATCTAGGGAACCCCAATGTCACTAAGAGCGCCCTAAAATAGTACTAGACAAACACCACAATTTCATAGAGACATTCAACACAAATAATAACTCATGATAAGTATTCATGTAATCTTTAGCCTAAGAGTCACACACGGTACGCACACTGTCAACTTCGCACCATGGGACAAAGGTGACTCCGGATTTTACATTAATAAAACCACTCAAGTAGCATAATTCATAAGATAACGAAGAGTAACATCCATGGATCCAACTAGATTACAAAGCTCATGATCACATAAAGATCACACCATGGGAGAGAGAGATGAACCACATAGCTACCGGTAGAGCCCTCAGCCTCGGTGAAAACTACTCACACATGGTCATGGTGAGCACACTTGATGGAGAGGTTGATGAAGAGGTGCAGCCCAGAGTGGAGGCGGCGGCCCGCAGCAGCCACGGCACGGCGGCGGCGAGCGGCGGCGGCGGCCCTCGGGGCGGCGGCCCTTGGCCCCCCTTCTTCTTCCTTGGTGATGGTGCAGCAATGGAGGGGCTCCTCCCCCTCCTTGGCGGCTGCCAAGAGGAGGAAAATTCGTGGCTTTCTTGGAAAATAGGGTTTCCCTTCATTATATAGAGGTGGATATGCAATCTAGGCCATGGGATGGATGCCTCTTTGATCCAAGGGCTCTTGGGCACCTCTAGAAGCTTCCTAGGAACCCCTCTCAGCCCTAATGAGGCTCCAATTCGTGTCTTGGCCGAATCCATCAAATTTGGTAAGAGTTGGAGTCAATAAAGTCACAATCTTT
The DNA here is from genome assembly GCA_947311845.1 of Poa pratensis. Classification (NCBI taxonomy): domain Eukaryota; kingdom Viridiplantae; phylum Streptophyta; class Magnoliopsida; order Poales; family Poaceae; genus Poa; species Poa pratensis. The sequence goes on from CAMZMU010000043.1 coordinate 45,748,970, forward strand.
CAGATTCTCGTCATCCCATCTAGGGCTGCAGTAAATCGGGAATATCTTGGCCGTCCGGACTCGGAATTGGACGTATTTTAAGTCTAGATCGATTCTCGGAAAATTCTCTGCAACTTTGTCTTCTGTCAGGTTTCCGTTTGACGTCGTCTTCGGGCCCAAACGTGACCATCTTCGAAAAACGTTTCCAGACAGATTTCAGGAAAGTCCCAATTCGACTCCAATATGGTTTCCTTTTGTATTTTTGATAATTTCTACACAACAAATAGGAAAACAAGAAGATTTTGCACTTTGACAACTATTAGTAGGTTAATCCAATAAATGTCATAATATGATATAAAGTGTATATAAAACATGTGCCAATTGACATAAAACATGCATGGAACATCAAAAATTATAGATACGTTTGGGACATATCAGATACACAAGTTTAAACATTACTTACTTGATAACTCAAAACAATTGAAAAGTATGAAGTTACTCAAAACAAATGATCTACAAGACTATGTAAGCATTTTCTTTATACCATTACCACATGCATAGCATTTTCTGTTCCAACCAAACACCAATTAATTTTTTTAACAACTCTCCAAACAAATATAAGTGAAGCAAGAAAGTACTTTCTTCAAAAGAATTAATAACTCTGAACAAGAGATACATGAAAATCAAAAGCTAGAAGCATAGCAGCGCTAGATAAGAATACTCAACAAGTATAAGTGAAGAATATGAGTATTCTAATGAAAAAGTGGAGCGTGTCTCTCTCCCAAACAAGAGTGCTAGGGTCCAACTAGTTATGACCAGAGAACAAAACATAAATAAACTGAAAATAGAACACACAGACGCTCCAAGAACAACACTTAAAATGTGAAGAAATAAAAATATAGTCTCACTAGAGATGACCTGATAATTTGTCGATGAAGAAGGGGATGTCGTTCGGCATCCCCAAGCTTAGACGCTTGAGTCTTCTTGAAATATGTTGGGGAGGTCCATGGGAGCCTCCCCAAGCTTAAGCTCTTCACTCTTCTTGATCTTATTTTATCACCCTTCTCTCTTAATACTTGAAAACTTCCTTCACACCAAACTCAGAGTAAACTTCATTAGAGGGTTAGTGCATCAAATCATATTCTCACTTGGTTTTGTAAAGACACATTATAAACATCATTTTAAACATTAGCTACTGTTTACTAGCCTTATGTGAAGCTCTTCCACCTTTAAAGAATTTCACTTAACACTTGTAAAAAAGAGAATGCAAAACTAGACAGAATCTGTCAAAACCAGAACAGTCCGTGAAGACGAATTTTTTCGAGGCACTTACGTCGCTCAAATCAGAAAACTCTAAACTAACAAAAGATAGGTAAAAAGCTCAGGCTTCTGCACAAAAATTTGCAGATTAAAATACTGTTCCGTGATTTTTCACGAATGTTTACCGTGAGGCACAAAAATCTGTTTCTGGACAGCAAACTAAACTTTTAGTGCTATCTTGCTATTAGAGGCTCTTCTTGGCACAACAAAACGAAAAATAAAAGATACAAAGGAATTCTTACAGAAGTAAGCTAATTCCTTGACTCAACAAATAAAATAACAGAAAATAAAATGGGTTGCCTCCCATAAGCGCTTTTCTTCAACGCCTTTTAGCTAGGCACAAAGCTAAAATCAAGTATTATCAAGAGCACCTTCCAAAGAAAGATCAGAAAACTTTCATAAATGCATTGTATCTTATTTATGTAGGTTTCAGATTCTCCTTTATCGCTTCTCTTAGGTCTACTTTCCTCATCAAAAAGGTTTTCAGGGACGATCCATTCAAAATTCTTTTCTATAGCATCATGCATTCCCATAAGTTTAAATGGAATAGGTATTTTTACCTCTCCCTTGTATTCGGGTCTCCTAGTATATTTCATAGTGTCAAGTTCCAGAGTTTCTAGTATATCTTTAATGTTAATGTAACAATCAAGCATCTTATAATGAGCAAAAACTTTTCTAGCTTCTCTAGCAACATCACCAAATTCTTTTAGCGTAGTTTCCAACCTGAAATCCTTTTTCTCCCCATCTTCTATACTATCAAGTTTAAGAAACATTTGCTGCAACATGGGATTAAGCTTCACAAATCTAGCCACAAACATGTGTACCAAAGAAGCTATAGCAATTTTATAGTTATAAGCAAGCTCAACTAAAGATCTATCCTCAAAATCATCACACCTTCTTACATGATTAAAGAATTCTTCAATGTTATCCCTTCCAATGACAGAACCACTTCCTACTTCTATTTCTTTCATGACAAGCTTAGGAAAAAGCATGATGAATAAACAGAAAATAACAACTCGAAATTTAACTAGATGCAGGATTTTTTTTTTGTGTTTTTGATTTTTTAAATCAAACAAGATAAAATAAAATAAACTAAGCAAGACAAAAACAAAGTAATGAGATTTGAAGTATGAGACTCCCCTTGCTGTAGCCTCTTGACTCTCCGGCAACGGTGCCAGAAAATGTGCTTGATGACGTGAAAACACACATTCGTTGGGAGACCCTAAGAGGAAGGTATGATGTAGTGCATCAGCAATTTTCTTGATATCTACCAAGGTTATCAATCCAGTTGGAGTCAAAAGTGCTTCAGAAGGTTGTCAACGGCACCAGAAAATATGGCACGGCGTAATGTCAGATGATTTGGTGGTTGACGTGGACCTGCACACAACACAATAAAACTAGTTTGCCCCAACGAAACAGGAAGGTTGTCAATCTTCCCGGCTTGCTGAATACAAAGGATTAAACATATGGTGTGGAGAATAATAATAAATGTAGAAAGTAACAGAGAACAGATGATTGCAGTTGGTGTTTTTATCAGTGTAAAAGAATGGACCGGGGTCCACAGTTCACTAGTGGTGTCTCTCCATAAAAGATAACATGCATGTTGGGTAAACAAATTACAGCTGAGTAATTGACAAATAGCAAACGCATGACAATGCAATATATGACAAGATAGTTTATTGCAGTATTTATTGGGCATTACAACATAATACATGGACCGCTTACCAGCTGCATCCATGCCTAAATAATCCACTTCCGGGATAGCATCCGTGTCTCCCGTTAGTATTAAGTTGCAAACAACAGATTATTGCACTAAGCAAAGTGTGTAATGTAAATAAACGCATTAGACTTAACAGCAGTACCCTTAAGTTAAGCATTAGTTATTTTATCCCTAGTGGCAACAGCACATCCACAACCTTAGATGTTCTTGTCACTCACCCAGATTACTGGAGGTATGAACCCACTACCGAGCATAAATACTCCCTCTTGGAGTCACAAGCATCTACTTGGCCAAAGCATCTAGTAGCAACGGAGAGCATGCAAGAATATAAATAAAACAGTAGATAGATTGATAAACAACTTGATCATAACATCACTATTCATCGGATCCCAGCAAACACAACATGTAGCATTACAATAAGATGATCTTGATCATGTTAGGCAGCTCACAAGATCTAAACATGAAAGCACAAAGTGGAGAGACAACCATCTAGCTACTGCTATGGACCCGTAGTCCAAGGATGAACTACTCACGCATCACTCCGGAGGCGGGCATGGTGATGTAGAGCCCTCCGGTGATGATCTCCCTCTCCGGCACGGTACCGAGAAGAGCTTCAGAACCCTCCCGGACTAGGGTTGACGACGGCGATGGCGACGGAACTTTTCGTGGAATAATGCTCGGGTATTTAGGATTTTCGGGACGGAGGCAATATATAGGCGAAAGGGCGGCGCGTGGGGCCAGCCGAGGGCCCCACACACCACCACGGCGCGCTAGGCAGGGGGCCGCGCCCTAGTGGTGTTTGGCTCCCCTGGGTCGCCTCTTCGTGCGCCCTTCGGACTTCGTCTTCGTGTCGAAGAAAAACTGGGCTCCGTTGATTTTCGTCCAATTCCGAGAATATTTACTGACTAGCTTTTCTGAAACGGAAAAACAGCAGAAAACAAGAACTATCACTGTGGCATCTTGTTAATAGGTTAGTCACAGAAAATGCATAAAAATGCTATGAAGTGTATATAAAACATGTAGCAATATGTATAAAACAAGCATGGAACATCAAAAATTATAGATACGTTTGAGACGTATCACCGGGTTATAGGATAGATACCATACTATCAAGATGGGCTCTCAAGTGAGTAACTTGATCGCATCTTTGTGGAGAGCTCAAACCTTTACATACTTGGCATATCATTTTTCTTGGTTCTTATTTGGCTTTTATCCATGTGAGGATTTAGAGCTTGTTTTCATCTCCATACCAAGCTCTAGTTCATCAAAAACGGATTTCATATGAATATCTTGTTGAGTTTTTGATGTTGGAGGATTTACCGGTTGTTCTTGTTTAGAGAAGGCTTACCTTTCTACATTTGGTTTTATCCTTCTTGTTGAACTATGATATTTCTTTGCATGATCTTATAGAGTTCTTCGTTGTGATTACAACGAGCCCAAGATCATCGAAAATGGAGTTCAGCTGCTCAAGATATTACCGTTTTCATATTGATGTTTCTGCAGTTTTCTGAAGGGGCGGAAGTTCCGGTTTAGGGGCCGGAAGTTCCGGGCGAAGTTCCGGCCAAAGTTCCGGCCCAAGTCCAATACAAAAAATTTAAGGGACTTAGCCATTTTTCGGAGGTCCGGAAGGGGCAGAAGTTCCGGGGTAAGTACCGGAACTTCCGGCCCATGCAGGAAAAACTGCACCCAACGGTTGGATTTGATGGGGACCTATTTAAGGGGTCTTCTTCCCTAATGGTTCCCAAGTTTTGGTGCTCTCTCCTCCTCCATTGTTGACCTTCAAAGCTTTGAGATCTCTCAATCCCTCCAATGATTCTTCCATATCTTTAAGGGAAAAGTGAGAGGAGATCTAGATGTACATTTGCACCAATCCATCTCTCCTTTAAGTGAGGGGAACTCTTTGGATCTAGATCTTGGAGTTCCATTTGTTGAGTTCTTCTTTGTTCTTCCTCTCTTCTCCCCCCATAAGCATTAGTTGCTTTTGGTGGGATTTGGGAGTGAAGGATTTGAGCACTTCTTGTGTTCTTGCCTGTGCTTTTGTGCATCGGTTTGCTCGCTCCATGAAGATTCGTGGAAGTGAAAGTTTGTGAGCTAGTTACTCTTGGGTCATTGGACCCTATACTGTGTTCTTGAGACCTTTTGTGGTCAAGGCCTGTTGTGGCTAGTTGGGACCTTTTGTGGTCACTTGGGAGCTCCCAATCTTTTTGTGGGTTGTGCCTCAAGTTTGTTGTAAGGGCTCCGGATTCCGCCTTGAAGGATTCTGATAGTGGAAGGTGAACCAAGCTTTTGGGCAAGGTTCATCGGAGAATAGGGTGAGGCCATTTGTGGCGTTTGAGTTTGAAACTCGCATCCCTCCAACGAGACGTACTCCCCTAAAAAGGAGGAACTCGGGAATACATCATCGTCTCCGCGTGCCTCAGTTATTTCTATACCCGAGCTCTTTACTGATGCACTTTACATTGTGATAGCCTTCGTGCTTGAAGTCTTATATCTTGCTAGCACCTTGCTACTTGTCTTGCTTAGCATAAGTTTTTGGTGCACATAGGTGAGCCTAGTATATTTTGGTTGTGTGCTTGTTAAATTAAAACATCTAATTTTATTCCGCATTTATCAAGCCTAAACCGGAAAAGTTTTAAATCGCCTATTCACCCCCCTCTAGGCGACATCCTTGTCCTTTCACACACTAACAAAGGAAAAACTTAAACGTCCAACTATAGGTCCGACCATCATGAATTCCATTCGAGTTTGACTCTCTAAGCAACAATATTTAGAGAGGAAGGAAACATATCAAGAACATGAACGAGGAGGAACACATCACAAAAGCGATTCACTGAGGAACTCCATGAATATGTAAATGTATCAATATGGGAAATGGCTTGGTGGTCGTGCTCGGGCTTCTTGTCCTGTTGTGATGGATTCTTTAGCATCTCCGTGACCGCCGCTCAAACCAGGGCCTGCTCACAACTCTCAGCTTCCGTGGCACACTCCGGGTATGGATTTGTGTGCGGGAAGGAAGATGTATGAGGGGTTGTGTGTGAAATAAAATGAGCAAAGCGGGCCCCTTTTTTTTTCAAAATATGCATAGCTTGCGCTGAGACTGATCCATATCACTCAATTCAAATCCAATGGTCCATATTTTGGTTTCCATGTATGCACTGAATATGCGGTTTCCACGGGATACTTTCTTCCATAAATGCAGCATGCTACATAATTTGGCATCTTTTTTTTTTAGTTCAGCATAAGTGGAAAGGCTATGAACATCATGGTGGAGGCCTCCTATCCGACTATTCCTTCTCCTATTCAAGTTGAAGCAAAAGGTCTCCTCCTGACGACACACATCACAACAACGCTACAGATTCCTCAGCCATGCTTCTTCACAGATAACCTCACTTTGTGAAGACAGCATCTGTTCAGCGCTTCTCTCCAAATATCATCGACCGGGAAATCAGATCAGACATTGCACAATTTGTATTCCTCTCTGATGATCTTAATCGATCCAGTAGTCTACCATGTGAGTGCATTAAAACTATTAGAGTGCTTTTCTATTTTGTGAATGCAAATGTTAAGTTTGTCTCACATCAATTTTCACTAGAGTCCTGGCTATCATCGGACTGTTATTGTTCTCTCAAAGTGGGCTACACTCAAAGTTGTCAGGGCCCTCCTCCGTTCATCCAGGGGATCTGCCCGGGGATGGCAAAAATTCCTATTTTCATGTTTTCTTTGCTCTATAATGGTTTCAGATAGTTTTTTCTGATAAAGTATGCTTTATTATTTAAGAGTATTAAGCATAACACCTCTTGTATAATAAATATGCACACAACCGCAAAAACTCCGCATCATAACATAAAAAAGTGAAAGGCGAAAACAATTAATCATGAAGAAACTATCACCTACGGAACTGGGAGGGGGGATCATGTGGTAACCCATGCCGAATAAAAATATCCAAACCGTGTCTTCCAGTTGTGTAGACACCTCCCTAAAAACGTCTCTCTTTTTCACACGTTGTAATGTGGATCACGAATGGATCAAATTGGTACACTGATAGACGACCTCTATACATGAGAGAGAAAATTTTATCGTTCAAAACCTTGTCATTTATATATAGTCAAAACGATCATATTACGTATAACACTCCAACCTAATAAGGATTCTAAACTTGTAATCGATTTCAAGATGCCAAAATTAGATACACCATAACGTGGCAATACAAGTTAGATTGGACGACTAACGTATAAAACGGGTATGATCATCTCCTTGTGAAGACATAATACACACATTATACTTCCATGCCAATTGCGTTTAACAAGGTTATATTTGTTAGAATTGGTCCTTTACGAATATCGCACACAAAATTTTAATGGCATCTCCATTTACCATAATTTCTTATTATTCTTATCAATTGGCACTTCAGATTGAATCAACGCTCTATACTTCAAGTCTAGAGGGAACTTTCTGATCTCAAGTAGATTCCATCGAAATAAATCAATCCACAACGACAATTGGATCATATCCAATCGCCCCAATTAGCCCATTCCATGCCGCAAGTTCTACACCAACTAAATCTCTTCTGAACATGACTCCAACACCGTAGTAATTGTACCGCTCTACGGACAATATTTATTATATAGTACTGGATATTGTTCCTGGAGACTGGTATTTACTAACCATTTATCCTACTAGAATCAAATTTTCGACCCATCCTTAAAATTAAATGATCCAAAACATAATAAATATTTCTTTCTCACCATTAGACCAACCCAAAAGTGAGAGTCCCCAGCTTCCAAAATACGTGTGACACTGTCTTTGGAGAAATATATTTCTTTTAAGAAGAGTTTGTCAAACCCCATCATCGGTAAGAAGTGTAAAAAATAATTTACCTAAAAGTGTCGTGTTCTTAATCTGAAGATCATGAATACCGAAACCTCCTTCTTTATGTCGATAAATCACATTCCATTTCGCCGGTCGATATTTATTTTTCTCGCTGACTTCTTGCCAAAATAATATTGATCGGAAATAGTCCATTATGTGCATGACTCCTTTAGATAACTGAAAAATAAATAAATCATATATATATATTTCCATATAAGACACTACTGAATTTATGAGAACTAGTCTTCCACCGAGTGATAACAGTTTGCCTTTCCAACTACTCAATCTTTGTTCAAGATGGTCCTCGGCATGTTTCCACTCGACATTTGTAAGCCTCCGATAGTGTATCGGAATACCCAAATACTTGTAGGGAACTGACCTTGGCATAGCCAAATAATTCAGCATACTGAGCCGCCTCTTCTTGGGCCTCCCTGAAACAAAATAATTCTCTTTTGTAAAGTTTATTTTGAGTCGACGTTGCTCGAACACTTGCAATAATAATTTCAGATTGCTAGCCTTTTGAAGACCCTGTTCCACAAAGAGAGTCCTATCATCTGCATATTGAAATATAGATAGTCCACCGACCATCCAGTAGGAGAGACACCCCTTCCTCAAAAAGCATTGGTGATAGAGGGTCCCCTTGCCTTAATCCGTTTTTTCATTTGATAGTAATGGCTGATATCATCATTGTATTTGACTGCCACACTGGCTCCAGTTACAAATTATTTACCAAGCTACGCTAGATTTCCGTGAAACTTTTCATTCTTAGAGCCTGTTGCGGAAAATACCATTTGACCTTGTCATTTGCATTTTCAATTTCAATTTTCAGTATCACCCCGTTTAATTTTTTCACCGTGTAACTCGTAAACCGTTTCATCAGTATGAAGAGTATATAACACGGCTTTATTCCATGAGCCACATTCACTATCGCTCTGAACTGAATCTCTGCCGGTAATTTATCAATTGCAACAAACGTCTGTTTACCTTGAGCATTTTAACTTTTTATGTAATTTATTATTTACAACTTCTGCTTTATCATTCTTTCATCAAACAATCTACTTTTATACATATTTTTGTAATTCTTAACTCGATTCACTCAGGATTAGCACCACCGAGTATGACCAAAACACTTACAAAAACATTTGCCAAATATCTTTGTTGGGACGATAAACAACCGAAAGAATACTTTTACGAAATTGGGCCTCAACAAACCCGTCCACTTGCAAGCATGAGGTCACGCAAACGCGTCAACCCCGTATAGATCCAATACCACCCTCTCTCCTTAGCATTCTTCTTCTTCTTCCATTCTTCTCCTCAAGCCTCTGTATTCTCCCATCCTATGGCCGGCGACTTCTCTCCTCCCCATCCCACCTCTCAGCTCTCACCTTGCGATCTCTGGCGATGTTGCTCCTCCCAGATTCCTCTCCCCTGTCATGGCTAGTGCTCTTATTCTTCCCATCCAACTCCCACCTCTCGCACCACAGCGCCGTCCACATCGACGGAGTCATCGATGCCGCGGTTGGCCATTGCGAAGAAGGGGGCGTGGTGCGCCAACAGGAGATAGAAGTGACGACAAAGCTTAGAGTGGATTGCCAGGGGTCAGAGGAGGAAATTGTGTCAGGGTGGGGGTGGCAAGGGACCACGGGAGCATGCCAACCGCGAGCTGCGGGGGAGGAGGTGGTGGTGGCGACAATGCTGTCTTCTCCCCCCTCATCTCCGGCGGTGCGGCGACGATGGAGTTGTTCTTCGTCCACCTTCCCCGCGTTCCGACAAGATATAGCACCACCCTGTGGGCTGTCGAAATTTCGACCATGGATATAGGTGGCCATAAGCTAGCAGCGCCCGTAAGAGCATCTCTAGCAGAGCCCGCATAACGCGGAACCGCAAAACAGTTTTGAGGGTCACGTTTTTCGTGTTCTTGCTCAAGAAAGCGTGCCGCGAAGAACAGAGCCGGCAAACGAAACTGCAATTCGCGAATTTCAGCATTTCAGATTACGCGGGAACGAAAGGCAGTTCATCATTTTGGATGTTCTTCGCTACAGATGGATGTTCTTCGCTAATTTTACACAAAATACAAACCCTAGAACCCTAAACTAACTACAGATCGCCGTCCTAACCCTAGAAGGCAAAATTCGGCTCCTCACCAGAGCCACGGGCGCGGCGGCGACGCAGCGGCGGAGGAGCTTCACTCCTCGTCGGGGACGAGGTCGATGACGGGTGGCAGGCAGCTGATGACCAGGCTCTGCTGCAGGAGGACCTCGTCGAGCTCCTCGTCGCGCTTGACCTGGACGGCGTGCTCCGCCGCCTCGTGCTTGGACCGCAGCAACGTCGCCGCCAGCGTGCGCTCGAGCTGCTCATCGGGGATGAAATCCTCTGGCCCGAGCGTGATGCCGAAGTGCTCGGGGTCGTAGCCCTCCGGCGGAGGATCTGCCCTCGCCGTGGAGGCGCTGCTGCTCCCGGCGGCGGCGGACCAGCTCCCGCTCCCGCTCCCGCCGGAGCCGGTCAAACTCCTCGACCTCGCGGCGGAGGAGCGACTCCGGCACCGGCTCGTTGAGCTTATACCGGCGGGCGGACCGCTTCCGTGCGCCGTCGCTGCGGACGACCAGCGCCCGGTTCGCGTCGGAATAGTCTCCGCCGAACTTGTCGTCGCCGGGGAGCGGCTCTGGTTCCCTCTTCGGCGCCATGGAGGCTCGGCGTCGCCGGATCTGTGGAAGGGGAGGCGGAATAGCTCGTCGGAGACGGCGGAGTGTGAGAGGGGAAAAGAGGGTTTGGACCTGCATCCGCGGTCGCAATCCATATAAATAGGGGCTCGCAGAGGAGATTCACGGCCCCCTCAAAACGTTTGCGGGCTGGGCCAAATTTGCAGGCGCTGCTCTGGCCAAAAAACGGCCCTAACCCGTAAACTCACCGGACTTTTGCGGGTTTGCGCGTTTTGCCGGGCTCTGCTAGAGATGCTCTAACTACGGAAAAATCTGGTGCGGTTAGCATTTCGGACGGTTGTGGGCAAGCATTCAGAAGTAACCAACGGCTCAGATGCGGCAATAACCTCATAGGAGTCACGTGACCACAGCTCATCTCCCTCAGCCTAATAAGCAGCCCCAAATCGCAATTCCCGACTCCAAAACCCAGAAGCCCGCCTCGAGTTGGCCTAGGGTTTTAAATCCGCCCCCTCCCATTCCGCCGGCCACCGCCGACAACTAGGGTTCCGGCGAGGGAGATCACCGGCCATGGCGCCGCCACCTCCGCGCGAGCTCCTGGCTGCCGTGGAAGCGGCGTTGCTCGGCCCCGCGCCGCCGTCGCCAGCGCAGCGCGTGGAGCTCCTCCACGCCCTCCGCGACGCCGCCCCCGCGTTCCGGGCGCTCCTCTCGTACCCGGTCCGTCCCGCTTCTCCTCGTTGTAGAATTATAATTTGCGCGAGCTCGGTTTGATTGGGTCTAGTTTTGGCGTCTCTGCCGTGTGTGCGCGTGCAGGGGCCGAAGGCGTCCGATCGAACTCAGGTGGAGGCAAAGGAGGTTCGGCTCTCGGACATGCCACCAATCACGCTTGATGATACCGACGTGCAGACTGTATGTTCACTCACTCCGTCCGTCCTGATATATTGGCTCCAGGCACTCTGCTTTTACCTGGTATTGCTAGGAGCACACGACAATTGGATATGCTGCGTAAGTCGATCCCTGTGTGATATGTTGGGGACAATTAACTGAAGCTTCAGAATAAAGATGGCGCTTACCATTTAGGTAGCTTTTGATTTCACGAGGAAACATCAAACATGTACCTTTGATTAGTCTCTGGTAGATAACTGAGCTGAGATTAGCGATTGCAAACACATTAATTTTGTCACTGTGAGCTATGGTTTGTTGGTGAAATCTGCCACTTAGCTCTCTCTTAGCATGTCAAAGCCTTTTATTTTTTCGTAGTCCGAACCGTTAATTCTCCTGCTCTTTAAGCTCTGGTAATCTGGTGGACTTGGGTTATAAAGGGATTTTGTCAGGAGGAGGGGTTGAATTGGTGATTTCTCGGCGTGGTGATTATGGTGCTAAGTACGTTATTCAGCAATGTTGCATGGCCAGACTGGTCTTCTCTTGGCAGGCTATGTACAAATTTTTGAACTTATGAGTTGTGAACTTGCTTATGGCACTCAACTGAGATTGCATACAGTAATCTTAGCTTCTGGTTCCTATTTTTGTATGATTGAAAAAACAATGTGTATACTTTACCAGTTCCTCGCCAACAAAATGCTAGGGTCATGCCAGTGTCAGGGTGATTTAGGTATGACTAGGGCTCATCTTCCTGGTATGATGTTGTGTTGCGGAACCATGAAAACTGTCGTTCACAGTTCCTGTAAATTCGTTCCTTCTAATTATGCTTAAAATATTTTATAAGTGCATTGTATGGCTTGGTATCTTTCGTTGGTAGCTATATGGATGCTAAAGTTTGCATCCATGCTTTTTCAGGCCCTTAAGTTGAGTGATGAACTCAATCTTAATGAAATCGAGTGTGTTCGGTTGCTAGTTTCTGCCAACAGAGAGGTATAATTTATAGAACTAAAAGCTACTTTATTTGTACCTATTATCTATGTTTGTACATGTATTTAACCATTTACCTTACGCATTCCTTGTCGTCATTTTGTAGTGGGTTCTGTATGGTCGAGAGCCACTGGAAATATATAGGCTTGCAGCTGGCCTTTGGTACATGGAGAGGAGAGATCTTATAACTTCTCTGTACATTCTGTTGCGGGTAGTGTACCTGTCATGTTTATTCCAGCTATATTCTAAAATTTGAGATTTGAAGGGACTTTCACTGGTTTTCTTTATCTTCTGTAGTCTGTTGTACTCGACCAAGGGCTTGATGCTGATCTGATGTACGAAATACAAAATCAAATGGAGGCTCTTTTTAACGATGGCCTCCGACAGCGGATAATCACCCTTGTGAAGGTTGGACTTTGTTGAGCTTGAATATGCAATATGCTGCATGCTTCACATTATTTCTTTAACGGGCAATATGGACATATATTAAATTACAATCATGGAAGGTAGAGTGATGGTTTGGCTCCTAGGTCCTGGTCCAAGTGAAAGAAAAAATGCAATTGCAGATTCTAGAAAATTCTGAAAAATTGGTGGACAAAGTTGCTAGCTTTCAGCCTTTTTCTTTTACACGCCACATGTAATATTGTTCTCATGAAAAATTGCAAGTACCATGAAGTACACAAGACTTTACTGAGTGTTTTTAGTTTTTTCGAAACCTATTTGTGTTTCCGGCTACAAAAGGTGAACACAGGCTGCATTTGCTGTTCTTTTGTAAGCCCTTCTTTTATGAGAAGTTAAAGTTTACCCTCTGAGCTCAAGCTTCAAGATTGGGCTTATGCATCAACTTCACCATAACCTTGGACAGCTTTGTTGCTGTTGCTGGCATTGCCCCCTTTAAATTCTGTTTGCAGTTCTATTCGTAGTTAGGCCGTTACAGCTATATGCCCTAGTGAATATTAACTTCGAAAATTTGCTGCTAATTTGTCCATACTTTGACCACAACTACAGTGCTATCTAGATTGATATTGTGAACCCAATGCCATTTTATTTACCATCAGAAGTTCTTTCATACTATGTATTTTTTCATTATTCTGTAAACATACTACTATGGAAACTGGTAGTCTAAGTAACATATCACGGACTGCCATGTCCAGAGCACCGTATATTTTGAACAATATGAGTAGCATATTCGAACAATTCATTCCAGGAGGCATTTGCAAAGGTGTAATCTCTTTTTAATATATTCCAGGATGCATTTGAAAATGTTACATCTCTCTTCCACTCTTGAAAAATGAGCACTGACAATTTTATCCCTTTCCCCATAAAGGAGCTTAACCGGGAAGAACCGTCTGGCATTGGCCGACCAAGCTCTGAGCGTTATGTGCTTGATTTCAGAGGGGCTCTTGTGGAGAGGCGTGCCATTGTCTCCCGAGAGAGATTAAGTTTGAGTCACTGCCTTGCTCTTTCTGCACTTATCAAACTAATGGGTGAGTTAAACGCAATGTGCATTTGCCATATCACCTGTTATGACCCTGTATGCCTACCTAATGACTTGAATCATTGTTATTCATTAGCCTGCCTGGAGTGGAAATGTAGGCATCTCCTTTTGTTCAGTTCAAGTTACAGAAAACGACCACTAATGATCTGCAACTTCTTGTAGGTCCCAAGGAGGTTAAAGATACATTTTCTATATTAAAAGACTGTGCAGCTGAAGTAAATGAAAATACCAGTGTTGAGCTTCAGGTTTGAAGTTTGAACCAGTCACTTTGATATTTGTAGAAATGGTAGTTGTGCAGTTTCGAATTGATTTTGTTGTCCACGTCATGCAACGCTTACTATCATTTACCATTGCAGATCACCTACGGCGTTCTGTTCTCTCTTGTAATAACTTTTGTTTCTGATGCCCTAAGTACTTCCAATGAGAAAGCATCTTTGCCATCGTCTGATTCCTCGTTCAGACATGAATTTCATGAGCTAGTAAGCTTTAAAAAATATGCTTAAATTTACATATTAAACTAATCTTTGTTTACTTGGAACAATTAGCAAAATTTATGCTCATTGCAAGCTGGATTGTTATAATGACCAGGTGATGACGACATGCAACAATATTACTGTTGAAGGATTTGTTGGTATTGTGCGGCTTGCATGGACTGTTCTTTTGATGTTAACACAAGATCGAAATAGTGCAAGAGACTCAATCATTAATGTTTCCTCCAGAGCTGTGGCCGATATTTGGTCATGTCTGGATATCATCTGTCGGCTGAATGCTTTTGAATTTTTACGGGAGCGAGTTATGCAAACAGCTGCTTACAAGGTATACAACTCTGCACTCCGAGATCATCTGGTATTCTAATTCGATAATGGTATACCCAATTAATTATGATGATCACCACGTCAAGCACCGGAAGATTGTTTTGTACATGTAAATAATTTTCTTCTGCAATTTTGTTTGTACAGTTGTCACTTTAGTATCATTTAGAATGTTGCAAACATTAAACAGGGGAATTGGAAAGTTACGGAATTGTCAGGCTGTATAATAGATCTGTAATGTCGTGCGGGAACTGGAATCATAAAAAGTATTCAAAGTATGTGTTTGATGCACCACTAAAATTGCAGGGTTTGGAAGGGATATACGACTTAGGTAGAGGTAGAGGGGAGAGAGATGTTGCAAATGTCTTTACACTCCGTTTGGCTGCTGGAATTGAGCTGACAATTTGGGAGCTGGAATCGTACCTCAGCGACATTTGCTGTTTGGATGGTTGGGGAACCGCAACTGGATTTGGAGTTCAATTCCATGGGCTTCGCTGAACAACTAGGACACATAGCGAGCTTGACTCTGAAATATTTGGAAATAGTCGTCCCTGCAGGACAAAGCTTGTGTGACGAGCTCCAGTGCAGCACTGCTGCTGTGAACTCCTGTCGGCATGCTACCTTCAGTAACTTCTGTCGACCTGCCGCCGGTGCCACCACGCTCCATGGCCTGCAATCAGTTCCTATTTTTCCCTGTCGCTGTCCCACATCCTCTTTTTCCCCATAGTTGGTGCTCCCTCTTCTTACCAGTTGGCGACCTCATCCTCTTCCTCTTTGCCAGCACCACAGATGGGTGCAGAGCCTGTCATAATCCGAATCTGTGTCTCCGTCCTGCATGTTATCAGCTACAGATCTTTGGACTGCTGCCTCTCCAGATATGGATATCCAGCAACCAAACATAAAATGGAATTGGGATGTGATTTTGTTTCTGGGTAGCCGAAAAAAGAAGAAGCATGGCGTGTTTCCATCACATGAATCGAACTGGGACACTAAGTATGGTTATTTATTTTGTTGATGTAATGATACCATTTCCATATCAAAATTTGCCCAAAATCAGGCCACTGGCATAATCAAATGCATAAGCCTGTATGCTTGGGCAATTGGGCACATGAAAAGTGAGATCAATAGCTCTTTTGGCCCATGTTGTTTCTTTTCATATATTATTGGTCCAATTTGGTGTGCAAGCATACCAAACATCTGTTTAATTATTTCTTAGATATGGAGGTAGTATATGATTTTTTGTTTAACTATTTCTTCGCATTTGATGCAGAATGACGACGATGACATTGTTTACATGTACACTGGCTATGCACACAAGTTGATGATGTGCTTTCTCTCCCATCCGATTTCTAGAGATAAGGTTAGATTTGTTACTCAAAGTATGTTGACACTTGCCACAACAAAATTTATGGTTTCTTTTGTTGCAACAAAATGCGATCACTGTTAAATATTTCCTCTGTTTCTAACTTTAAGATGTTTTAGCTTTTCTCAGATTCGTTTGCATCTAGACGTGTTTTAGTGACTCATTTTAGTCCGTATGTAGTCCACATTGCAAAAGTTAAAACATCTTATAATTAGGAACAGAGGGAGTAGAAATTATACAATGGGTATAACACACTAACTGGCAAGTACCTTTAGTCTCTCCTGCTGCAAACAAGGGAAAAGCAAACAATAATAGTATCTTCTTTAACAGATAAAGGAAATCAAGGAAAAGCAATGAATGCTCTAAGTCCATATGGTCTACCACGGGATCATAGAGAAGATCCTAATATAAGTGGGGAACAGATTGGTCAGTCTACTAACAGCCATTTGTATCCCTACTAGAACTAGTTGGAGAAATCTATCAGGTATTGTTTCATTCATTTTATATATTCTTACAATCAAAATGTATGGACCTGAAAATGCACATGATATATTATGATGTCATGGAGTTTAACCTCGTTTTCTTTATGATTATTTGTATAAACTAGCTCATTGTGTGTAATTACTTGTTTCTGGCTGCTGATAGCAGTGCTTCCAAAAGACACAGGAGTCACTCTAATCTATTCTGTGCACCTTATGATATGATGTGTGATTTCAGTTTCATCGCTAAAACTATGAAAAATACAGTTTATTTGGGAACTTCTGCATAGATTTGACATACTATTAAAATCACAGATAATGGTTATGTCAATATTTCCATTCACTCCAGTACTACTGATTCGAATCAAAGTTTGTTTTCCTAGTTAGAGGCAACCATTAGATTAATTCTTTAGGAAAGTATATCTATAAATATGACAAGTGTTCAGTGTACCTAGGTTCTTAGGCATCTGATTCAGTACCCGCTGGGGTATGCTGAAGTTCGTCATGCTCAGAGATTTGTATTTTCTTCCAGTTGTAATTTGATCAGTATCTAGCGTGGTTAAGCTAGTTGGCACACTGCTTGTACTGACTGATTTACTCAACGGTTTCTGCCAGTCGAGTTTAGGTTTGTGCTTCAACAAACCTGTTCTTTGTCAGTTCCTTCTAGAAACTGTGACCAGCTATTGCCTTTGTGACAACTTGATGAATGCTCTTGTATTATTGTATGTAACTAAGAGAATTGCCTGAGTTTAACAGGAAATTCCTGTTTTTACACTAAAGAAACTAATCGCCTTTGTTATCTCTTTTTATGTAAACTTTTCCACTGTTGTCAATAAAAGGGCGTCCAAGTATGCTCATATTCACTTAAAAAATTTGCTCACATGATGTTTTTTTTTGCTTTATTGGGCTGTAGTTTTGAGAATTTTTTCTATCATAATTCCATCTTTTTTGTGTTGTCATCAGAAAGAGCCTGAGCTAGTACAAGGAAACGAGGAACTGTGGACCTTTGTCGTATATGCAGGTGAAGATCACACAAACACACAAACTCTTGTGGCCTTCCTCGGACTTCTTAGTACTCTGGTATGCAATTTTTTACTGCTCATTATATGTTCCATCTTTTGCTCCGACTGAACTATTTGGACTTGTCAGGCTTCCAGTGAAGTTGGTGCTGCTAAAGTCTACGAATTGCTCCAGGGAAAAGTTTACCGCTCAGTTGGATGGAACACTTTGTTTGATTGCTTATCTATTTATGAAGAGAAGTTTAAGAAATCCCTTCAATCTCCCACAAGCATGTTGCCTGATTTTCCAGAGGGGGATGCACAGGCACTTGTTGCGTATTTAGCTGTTCTTCAGAAGGTCTGCTATTCCATTGCTCTTATTCTTGTGCCTTCTATCATCTTTCATGTGAATTTTTTTAATTTATATATTTTCAGCATTAGCTCCCCCTGACATATCATTTACGCTGTACTTTTCTTGTTATGATCAATTGTTATCAAGTGTATATTCTTTCTAGTAAAGTTGAGAAATCGTAGTAAGACTGTATGTTAGCGATTTCAAGCTGTTCTTATCTCTTAACTTCCCTGTTTATGCTATTACCGGCATTCCGGAATAGTAGGATATTTAGCCAAGATAGTATGTTATCTCACTGGTCCCTGTCTCCAATTTGTCATTTCTCCGATGTTTGTTTCTCACCTCGTATGTTGGCTTTAAGCTAGATCTCTGTTCTGTAGGCTTGTTTGTTTTTATCAATGATGTATTAATCTATAAATTAATGCTGCTTTTGTTACTTGTGCGCATGCATATTTTACTCAATTAATGTTTTTCTGCTGCCTCAGTTGTCTTCTTAGATATGTTCTCTCTGAAGCAGGAGCTATTTTTGGCTTGCCTACAAAAAATATTTCTTTCGTTACGAAACAATACTCATTTTCGTATTTTTCTGCGCAAATTATTAACATACTGTAGGTGGTGGAAAATGGAAATCCATCTGAAAGAAGGAAATGGTTCCCTGACATTGAACCTTTGTTTAAGCTTCTAAGCTATGAAAATGTGCCCCCATATTTGAAGGTAAATGTTTTTTCATGTTTACATGTGTACTTTTTGCATCTTTTGGGGTTTTGTTTTCCTAATTTGTGCTAATTCATGTGCAGGGGGCTTTGCGGAATTCAATCACCGCTTTTGTGAAAGTTTCACCCCAGTTGAAAGATGCTGTTTGGAGTTACCTTGAACAATATGATCTTCCTGTGGTTACGGTTCCACCTGGGCATCACACGCCAACACAGGTACCCTCAAAGTTCACTTGGAAATTACTTGCTAATTTTTAGCTGGCATGGATTGTATTTGCTACTCAGCAACTTGCGTTCAACTTGTCACAAAGCAATACAGAGCGAGGTATGCTAAGAAGGACGTAGCATATCCTTAAATGGACAGTAGATATAAAAAAAATGAGACCCTTGAGCACTAGCACCCAGAGCATATTTTTATACTAGAAACGCTACTTTGTGAGAATTCCAGGAAATTCGTCCCCGACGGGGTGAACTCAGGTCGTTGGGCTGCCACACCGCAGCCCCAACCACTGGGCCACTGCCCCGTTCTCAATGGACAGTAGATATAACTTGTCACAAAGCAATACACAGGAAAAATGTCGACCCTATCTCATGTTTAGCATGTTAAGAAGGACATAACATGTACCAAATGGATTATAGATCCTGCTAATTACATTTTTTCTCGTTCATATTGCTGTCATTTTAGCATGTTAGGGCACATTTTGGTTCCTTTGAGGCATATTATCTTCCTTTGACTAGCCTTGCAAGGAGAAAAGGCAATCACTGTTAGTGGAGACGAGCAGTGTGCCTCTCCTTAAAAGCTACTCCGTTCCAAAATAGATGACTTCCATTTGTCAAGATACGGATGTATCTAGACTTGTTACACATCTAGATACATCCGCATTTAGACAAATGGAAGTCATCTATTTTGGAACGGAGGGAGTAGGAACCAAGGAAGTCATAGCTCACTTTGCCAAAAGTAAAGCTAGGCAAAGGAACGGCCCATTCCCACTAACTTGCTAAGTTGCTAAGCAACGCTAGGAAAGGGTGAGCAAGGGAACCAAACAGGCCCTAGTGCTTAATGCTCTTAATTGCTAACTTTTCTCTGGTGAATAGTTGAGACGTTGAACTGCGGAACTGTTTACCTGGCATTAACTGTTCCCTAATGACTTAGACTGAAAGACATATATGTCCTTTTCCTAATTTCCTATGTAATATTAGGTGTAAGTAGTTTGGTTAATGTCTTGCATTGTTGAATAAACTATTGTCTGTAGGTCTATGACATGAGGTTTGAGTTGAATGAAGTTGAAGCAAGGAGGGAGAGCTATCCGTCAACCATATCATTTCTCAACTTGGTCAATGCTCTCATTGCAGAAGAAAGAAACATAAGTGACAAAGGCCGGAGGTAGTTATCACCAACTATTTTGAGCTTATGCTTGATCTTAAACATTGAAGAGTATTTTTTCCCCTCTAGGTTCATGGGTATCTTTAAGTTCGTATATGAGGATGTTTTTGGGCCTTTTCCCCAAAGAGCCTACACTGACCCTCGGGAGAAGTGGGAATTAGCAATTGCCTGCTTGGAGCACTTCCGTCTGTGAGTCTCCCTCCCTCCCTCCCTCATTTATTTGTATGTGAACAGTCGGGAGAGTCCCACTCATATTACACTGAAAGACCAACTATATGCAAGTTATGTGCAAGAAACTAAACAAATTGTATGAAATAACGAGTAAGCTATCCCCGCCAGTGGGAAATATCTTCCTTAGTGAAACAATCCAGAAATTTCATTGTTGATAGAAGTTTCCATTATACTGAAGTTTATTTTGCTGTACAATGCAATTACGCTGTTAAAATAAGTTGTCTATTGTTCAAATCCAGGGTTTTGCGCATGTACGACATAAAGGATGATGATATTTATGCTGCTTTTAACACGTCTGGACCGTCACCATCAAATGCCTCCATCAAGAAACAGCTCCCTGTACTAGAACTAGTCAAAGTACGTCCACTTATTTTGCTCTTAGATCTTATGCAAGTTAGATACCAGTATTGTATTAGGGAGTTCATCACAACTTTCTCGTCAATTGGATCCCTTCTGTAAACACTGTATACTCCTTAGTCCTTACTCGGCTACTCGCAGTCCAATGCAGTGATCTGTAAACACTGCATACTCCTTAGCCTTTTCACTTCATTTGGCCAAGGACTATCTGGCATCATGCCGTATATGTAGCTTAAGTTTTCATGACTAGAGTGTGATAACATTCTTGATCACTGTACAAAAAAGTAAAAATGAAAACATATTGCTCTACTCATGTACTGTACTTGGAAACAGAATTCTGCAAGAGGCACTGTGTGCTGTCACCTTTCTTTCCATATATAATAACTTTGTAGCAGTATTATGAGCTAAAAAGAAACTCATTCAGGAATGTGCTACCAAATTTGTTTTGTACTTTTGTACATTCTCATGTTTATCAACTTCAAGTACAGCCTATACATTTATTTACTTACCACATATTTCTCAACAGGTATTAAGAAAGATAATTATACACTACATGCTTTTGAATTTATCTTATGTTCTTTGCTCTAGTAGCTGATTCCTTGCTTACACGGTTACACTTTTTTGCACATCTCTGATGTCATAAATAAACGTTTTATGCTGACATTTCAAGACCTAAATGTTTTTTGCATAACCGCCATATTTTGTATAAATAATTTGTGGTTGTGAAACTACTGCAGGATTTCATGTGTGGCAAGATTGCTTTCCGCAATATTATGAACATCATGTTAGTGGGTGTTGACACTCTTATTAATGAGCGAACTACCCAAACTTACGGGATTCTTTTGGAGAAATCTGTCCATCTTTCACTTGAAATATTTCTTCTTGTAATGGAGAGGGATCTGGTTCTTGCTGATGTTTTCCGTCCACTCTACCAGGTTTTTATTCTTTTTATATAATTTTCTTGTTTTTGCTGGTTACTCCTCTCTCAATCTGATTACTTTCCATTGTCGTTTGAATTATGCAGCCCTTGGACGTTATATTATCTCAAAATCATAGACAGATTATAGCTTTGCTGGAGTTTGTTCGATATGAGTATCTTCCTGAAATTCAACAGTGTTCGATAAAAATTATGGGCATTCTGAGGTATGAATTTTCTCTAATAATTCGATAGAATAAAATTTCTGGAAAACTTTCACATTGGAATCCAATTACTTCTGTTCTTACTGCTTGCTACCTGTTTCGGCTTGCTAATTGTTGGAGATGCATTTTATTCCATATGCCAATCTGCTTACCACATGTTTCTTTCCATGACAGTTCTAGAATAGTTGGGCTTGTACAGTTGCTTTTGAAAGAAGATGTTGCTAAATCTGTAATCGAGGATTATGCTGCTTGTTTGGAGTTCCGTTTCGATGATTTCCAGGTCATAGAGAACACAAAAGATGATGTCGGTGTGCTAATACTGCAGGTTGCTGTTGTAGCTTTCTTTGAGTTTCTCTTATGACCTACCTAATATATGTATTCTCTAACTGTGCTAAACATGTTGCATGCAGCTACTTATTGACAATATTTGTCGTCCAGCTCCCAACCTTACACATTTACTCTTAAGATTTGATGTCAATGGACCTATAGAACGAACTGTTCTAAAACCAAAATCCCACTACAGGTTAACTTCATGCTGTGTGCTTACATATAGTGATGTACTTTGTTTGATGAACTGCCTGTCATTATTACAGTTGTTTAAAGATAATCCTTGACAATCTCGAAAAGCTGACAAAGCCGGATGTAAACGCCTTACTTCACGAGTTTGGTTTTCAGGTTTGTTTTTTAAGCTTGGTAGAAGTCAGATCTTATTGTACTATTCTTGCGCAAAAATTCATTTGTCTTGTCTGATCAGCTTCTGCACGAGTTATGTCTTGATCCTTTGACTTGTGGACCTGTCATGGATCTCCTGAGTAAAACGAAGTACCAGTTCTTTTCGAAGGTTCTCATTTCTTGTTTTTTTCTTTTTCTTTTTGGTCAACATAGCTAAATGCATGAATTTGAACTCATATATTTCTCCGTGTCTACTGACCTCAGCATGTTGGAACCATGGGTGTTTCACCACTTCCCAAAAGGAACATTAATCAAGCTCTTCGCATCAGCATGCTCCATCAGGTATAAATCTCTACACATTGATCTTTCTTGATTTCTTGCATAGAGAGAAATCTTTCTCAATTCTATCAATCTATGGAATCCCTTCTGGTATAATTAACAAAACTGAGAACCAATGTAAGTGAAAACTTGATGTTAATCCATTGAGTGATTGAGTCTTCTATTAAATTATTGTTGGACCGGACTACAGGGCAGCGCCGAATTTTTTCGAAACTTTAAAATATGATTTTGATTTTTTCCAAATAAAGTAAAGGACACTTAAGTAAAGAAGCTATTGCTTGGAGTAATAATCTTGTTTTAGATATTATTAGTACCATATGATACGGAAACCACAAATGGAGGCCGAGCTCCATGGAGCCCTTTATTTTGAAAAATTCAAAAATCATATTTTAAAGTTTCAGAAAAATCTAAAAAAATCCAGGATGTAGACAATGTTATATTCTACTAACGTGCAAAATGTCAAATCAAAATATTTCATATCCTGGGCTACACAAAAATAACAAAATCTGACAGATTTGAAATAGTTGAAATTTTGCACTGTTCACTACTTTCAAATGTCTGGTTTTGTCATTTTTGTGCAGCCCAAATATAAGATATTTCTAGTTGAGATTTTACACATTGGTAGAATACAACATTGTCTACATCCAGGATTTTTTCAGATTTGTTTGAAACTTTAAATATGATTTTTGATTTTTTCAAAATAAAGGACTCCATGGAGCTCGGCCTCCATTTGTCCACTTTCCCATATGATACATGTAAAAAGAAATCACTTCCGTGTGCTAGGGACATGCATCTTTATTTGGGAGATTATGATATTGGAGAGAGAGTGAGGTGTGGTAGGAGCAGGCTGGTATCCTATTAAAAGTTCTCTCGGGTACGGTATAACGTAACAATGTTGTACTACACGAGATGCTATGCTGTTGCTTCGCTTTACTCGAGCAGTAGGATGTCTCTATCACACCTGGTGTCATCCAGCGGATCACACCAGATGTTGTGAGAGCCAGACGTAGCGACGGAAAAGTGAATCGCAGATGTCAGACTGGCATCGGACGTGTGGGGTAGACCGCCGCACAGAACCCCACACGTGCGGCGCCTGTAGCTAGATTTTCCCATTATTCTTTATATATGGAATTGCGGTTTGGCACAAAATGTAGTGAAACACAATCTGGAAACAGTAATTTATGGACATGTTAGGTACTTTAATATCAACCTTTTCAGGTGTTCTCCATTTTTGGCTAAATGTGTTGCATTTGTGCCACCACTTGGACACTATGTCAAAATGCTAACACTTACAATAACTGAATGCTAACGAGTTGACAGCACAATTTTTCTGTTGGATGGGATGTGGGAAGTCAACTCGAATTTTGAAGATCTTGAAACTTGATACTTAGCAATCATATCTGAACTGCAAAATCTAAATGGCTGATTATCAGAAATTATTGCTTTTTGATGGTTGACTGCTATAGTTTTGTAAGTATTTTCGTTCTGTTAAACTATTGTTTATTGGTTTCAGAGGGCGTGGTTGCTAAAGATTCTAGCATTGGCACTACATGTATCCGATATATCATCATCTGTGTATCAAGAAGCTTGCCTGGCTATTCTTAATGATACTTTTGGTCACTGCACTGAGAACATGAAGAATGCAAACATGTTCCAATCTCCTGGCACTCCCATCTGCACTAACAATGGACCAATGAACAGAAATAAGGTAATGCTTGATTTCTGCTACTGTTGTTTGTTGGCATGCTTTTTTTAATGAATGAAGAAATAGTGTTTCTATACGTTATTGTCCATCTAATCGATGATTTAGTGTGTGGGCTATCATCAGCATCTTTTTTTTATTATTTTATCTGGTTATTTCCATCCATGATTCATGATTGGAATCTGGAATAAATGCAGCTTGTTAGAAAATCGTCTTTCCAGTTTCCATCTCTGAGTACACAAATTATACATAAATTACAAACTATTCATGGAACTGAACTCACCATTTAACCAGTAGCACTCACCTTGACCTAGACGTGTGTACTTAGATTGGAATCTGGAATAAATGCAGCTTGTTAGAAAATCGTCTTTCCAGTTTCCATCTCTGAGTACACAAATTATACATAAATTACAAACTATTCATGGAACTGAACTCACCACTTAACCAGTAGCACTCACCTTGACCTAGACGTGTGTACTTAGATAAGATGCTATCTCTGTCACGTTTTTTTTTTAGGCAGGGCCTATGCACTATTGTTTCTTACCTCACTGCAGCTTTGTCCAATTATCGAGAACTCTTATTTTCTCAGTGAAAGCTCCTCAAAATATGTTGATACCATTAACAAGAGGTCTGGCTGGAAATATGATGGGTTCTGCTTACTGGTTGATTATCATCTCAGATATAATTACTGCTGCCTTTACTTGTCCAACTTGCTTTAGCTGCCTGCCTAGATTTTGTCAGTCCCTTCTGGTTCCCTGAACTAGTACTACATCTCCTACTTGGCCATGTTAAATTTCACCAGCAACCATACACATGAATTAAAAATCTATTAGAATTTCAACCATACACATGATTAAAAATCTATTAAAATTTCTAGCACCTGTGCAACTACATCAGCTGATAAGATTATGCATGAGCAATGTCTTTGGACAAAAAAAAGTGGAGCAGTTGAGGTGCTCGATACCCAGAACATCGGTTTCAAATCTCAGTGAATTGTTGAACACAAAGGCCAGCCCTTCCGGATGATGGATCATCTGGTGGCAACATCACAACATCTGATTTGGGATTTTGATGTCCTAGCCACTGAACAACAGAGTCAGTGGTGGCTGGAAGCCTGGAAGTGCAAATGTTGCACTCGCCTTAACAAAACTCGTCTCTGCACATGCACTATGATGTCCCACTATCGAGGACACCATGAAACTCCAGAAATACCGACAATTTTTGTCCGTGCTAGACATATCATGTGTTACTTGTTTCACAGGTCTTGGAATTGCTTGAAGTTGTACAGTTCAGATGTCCAGACACTTCAATGAAATACCCTCAGTTTCTTTCAAACCTGAGAGCTGAGTCGAAGGTTTGCATTTTATACCCGCCAACTTCTTCCTTTTGATTTTTGTCTCATCGTTTTTTGGTTCATAGATTGAAGAGATCCTACGGAATTCTGCAACATCTGAATTTGGCGGTGTATATTATTTTTCGGAGAGAGGTGATCGACTAATTGATCTGGATGCCTTTCATAAAAAACTTATCCAGGTTGTGTGTTCAGTCTTGTTCATGTTATTTTTCGAGTTTTTTTATGGGTCTTTTCAGTTTGTCAAGTTGCTATTTTTTATATTCAGATGTCACAAGAACTGCACACACAGTTGAGCGAGTCTGATAAAGGCGAGCTAAAAGAATCGTTCCATCATATGCTGAAATGGGCCTGGAGATATAACAAAAATCTTGAAGAACAGGCAGCCCAGCTTCACATGTTAACTAGCTGGTCTCAAACTGTTGAAGTGAGTTTTTGTGTTTGCATGGGCGCTTAACTTCTTTGTGTTGGAAGTTTGATATAGTACACCACTTGCTATTTGTTATTTTCAGGTAGCTGTATCAAGAAGGATGTCATTGCTTGAAAACCGTTCACAGTTATTGTTTGAGTGAGTGGAGCCTCCCTTCTCGTAGAATGTAAACTTCATGTTCGTGATGAGTGTAACAATCCTATTGGACACAATGCTGCAGGCTGCTTGATGCTTCGTTGGGTGCCACATCATCTCCAGATTGTTCGGTGAAAATGGCGTATATTTTAACCAATGTAAGTTGGTCCTTAGCTGCCCTGTATCAATTATCAATCAAGCACCATACCTTCTGTAGGCCACTTAAATTTTCTTCATGTGTTCATTTTCAAGGTTGCATTGACCTGTATGGCTAAACTGCGGGATGAAAGATTCGTATGCCCAACTGGTGCAGATTCTGATGCAGTTACGTGCTTTGACATTATTTCGGCAAAGCAGTTGTCAAATGCAGCCTGTAACTTGTTGCTGTTCAAGCTCGTTATGGCAATAATGAGAAATGAATCATCTGAAACCTTGAGAAGACGGTAATTTCCCTGCCATTGGTGACTAGAGCACCAAGAACCTTTTTTCTTCAACTTGCTATCTCCTATATAAATATGAATGCGGACTTTGGATTGTCTTTTGCAGCCAATATGCATTACTATTGAGTTACTTCCAGTATTGTGGTAGCATTCTCGACTCTGATGTTCCTCCATCAGTTATCCGTTTCTTGCTACTTGAAGAGCAGGAGGGAGATGATGATGACGCCACTCTTCAAAAGGTTCTTAAGGAACAGAGTGAATTGGCACGCACAAACTTTTCTATCATAAGGAGGGAAGCGCAAGCGGTCATTGATTTGGTTAGTCATTCTTCTGTTAATGTTAAAAGAAAGAATACTTTGTAATTTTTGATGTGTTGCACCAATCAGTCGGTTTTCTTGCAAAACCTTGTCATGGCTGAAGATGCATTGAGATAGCTTGGGACCAAATACTCAAGGGTTGGGTAGCTGTAATGACATCTGACAATTATTCAGTTGACACTAGGCTTAGTTGTACCAAATGCTATCCATATAAGATTGTTTGGATAGAATGTAGATAACGGAAAACACTTTTGGCTCCCGAGCTCCAGTGCTCTCTCTACTTAAAAAAAAAATCAAAAATCATATTTATAAGTTAAAAAACTGCAAAAAATCCTGCATATATTGCGAATGATGTATCCCACAATCGTGCAAAATCTTGATTTAAAATACTTTATATTCTGGGATACACAAAAATGACAAATGTTATATATTTTGAAGATTTGAAAGTGTGTACATTTAGATCCACACATTGGTCATTTTTGTGTAGATCCAAATAGAAAGTATTTAAATTGATATTTTGCACCTTTGTGGGATATATCATTGAAACCATGCAGGATTGTTTTCAGATTTTTTTTGAAACTTATAAATATGTTTTTTTAATTTTTTTAAGTAGAGGGAGCACTGAAGCCCGGGAGTAATAAATCTCTCCTTTGTAGATAATGACTATTATTTTATCACGCTTTATACGATGCTCTCTTCTAAAGATATAGCTTTATATTCTCATTAGAAATCTAGGCAAAAAATTCTCTTGTGAGTTTGTTGAATGGAAGCATAATTGCATGTGTGCACTTATTCAAAGAGGCCATGCATACATAGTAGCACTAAATCTCAATCAAAGAGTCCATGCAAACTTTTTATATGCGTTATCCATCTGCCTGTCATCACCATACCCGGGTCATGTTTCTGGTCTTGATGGCGAAATGGTTTCAGATCACATACAACCTTTTCCATTTAACTTATGGAACTGTTCATTGATGTATAATACTGTTGTCCACCAACCCTAGGAGTCATGGATGTTGTAAGTTGATTATATTTACTAGGCCGATTGTTGAATCTCATGTAATTCATTTTCGTTTGTATTACAGGTTACTAAGGATGCTATCCATGGGAGCGAAGCTGGGAAAGCAATTTCATTCTATGTTCTTGATTCATTCATTAGTATTGACCATGACAAGTATTTCTTGAACCAGCTTCAAAGTCGAGGAATTCTGAGATCATGTCTAAGTGATGTTAGCAACTATTTGTCAAAGGTGTAAGCTTTGTTTCCTACTGTTTTAACGTTTTCTTGAGAACCGACTGGCTAGTTGTAGACATTATTTTATCATGCCACTGCCTTAATGCTAACCTCCTTGAAATTGAATCTGGCTTGTGCTGCGGAGCTTCTTTTTCTTTCTCTTTCTCTATATTCGGCAGTGCTATAGTTTGGGAATGTATCTAATCATAACTGCAAAAATAGTAGAATGAGAAGTGAACAATAATCTAGGATACCATGTCAGCTTTGGAAAGTGCAATTCAACCAATCAAGCAAGTGCGGATACCATTTCTGTAAAAGGTGTGGGGACATGAATTTGAAGGTGACATTGTATATGGATTTTGGAAAGATGTTGGTTGCTTTACTGGTCGATCTAAAACCATCAAGATATGGTCCGGCCAATGTTATTACATCTTGTTTTATGGCTTTTTTACCCTCTAAAATGAAGAACTTTAGGTAGGCCTTATGTTTTTTATGCCTGAAAGGCACTGACAACATATATCTTTTGTTTTATAATGCCTGAGAACTGCATTCTTTTCCATTATTTTGTCTTTAGTACACATGACGGTACTAAAGATGAACTGCCACACTCAGATGGGGCTTGTGTGGAAAAGTTTAGTGGAAATTTGTGTGATATATTTTCTTTTATGTTCCATTGCTCGCTGTTTTAATTAGCATTAGCATGCTGCCTGTAGTTCTTTGTCAGTCTTTCTTGCTTTTTCCTGTCCTGTTTTTCCAACTTTCTCTTGCTTTTGTAGGACATGTTATTCTCATCAGAATTTTCACAGCGGTTTTGCACTGTTGATGCTCAATTTTCATTACTTCTGAGAATCAGTCACCATTATGGCAAACATGGCTCTCAGATTTTACTGTCCATGGGTGCTTTACAAAGCCTTTCATCTTGCAATCTCTTGGGTTATCAGAAAAAGGTGCGCTATGTACAATTAAAACTTGAACTATATTTTTTTTTATGCAGATGCACTTACAATATTAGTATATTATCAGGGAAGTTCAAGGCTAAACTCCAATGTTGTGAAGGAACGAGCTGTGGAAATTGACAAGAAGCGTTCCCTTACTGCACCAGTATTGCGAATAGTCACATCTTTCACGTCACTTGTGGACTCAGCTGATTTCCTTGAGGTTAGCTTATATGTTATATCCACATATTCTTCATGCTATAATTATATGCATAGTGCATTTGGAAACAAAAATGCATACTACTATTCTCGGATCCACATTTTTCATGCCGTAAGTATGCTAGAAATATAGCTGTATTGTATTAGGACTCTTGTATTTCCTTTTATATGCTCTTTTCCTACTCTTTATTCATACGTGTACTTGTATATATAGGGCCTAAGGTGATGGGAATAGACCATGCTGTATCCCCCATAACAATTTACACAAAAACAACAATGCATATTAAATGTCATTTGGTTTGTGAAGTTCAACTTCTTTTTGACATTCATATGCAGTAGGGGATGACCCTGCAGAAAAATCATTAAATAAAATAATGTAAAAAGGAGAAATTAGATGGAAATAAGTTTCTCACATCAACTCGATTTAATGCTGCAGTGGAAGAAAAGTTTGTACTTCAGGTTCTCTATTGATGTTTCCACCCTAGGATATAAAATTAACGTCCTGATCAGCTATTAACTAACATGAAGTAGATAGTGCTGCTTCTAGGTATATGTGCATCATTCCATCTTTAATTATGATGATTAAGTAATTAGATTAACAGTTTTTTCTGTAGTCTTCTATTTTCCGAATATGATCATTGTGATGCTGCAACTTCAGGGATATTTAAATATTTGAATTAAATAACATTTCTGTCTAGTAACTGTCTTCATGGGATTGTGGTCCTATTGGTGGCAATGAATTTAGTTGAGATGCAGTTTTTTGCTTTGATAATACTCTGCGAATATCTGTATTTCTGTCCCACTTTATAGAAATTTAAATTTTGATTCAGGTGAAGAACAAAATTGTGCGTGAGATAGTTGATTTTGCCAAGCAAAATCAGTCCATTTTTAATAGCATTTTAAGAGAGAACATATCTGGAGCTAATGCCTTCACCTTGGAGCGGCTTAATATGGTGGTGTCTATTCTCAGCAAGGTTTGCTAAATGCTTCTCATATTATTTTGGTCTTTTCTCTTGTGGTGAGTTCACCTTCACCTTATACTTTATAGGTATGGGCATATGAGGAACATGATGAATGCAGCTATGTCCAAGATCTATTTTCCATGATGCATTCTCTTTTCAGTCTTGATTTTGGGTCTCTGAATTTCATTCAATCATCAAATATGATTGAGGTAAGCCCTAATCTTCTATTTATGCAATCTTATCATTTGGGATTCTTCTAATACTTGTAAATGTCACTGCTTACCAGAACCAGAAGTCAGAGTTGGTATTATTTGGTCTCTGCTTTGGCCTAATCTCTTACCTATATTTTCTAGCTACAAAGAAGAATATGCGGTTTCAAGTAAGTGATGCTGTTTTGAACTTTGTGTTCATGGTCTTGTGCTCTGGTACTGTCAAGTTTTAGACCAATAAAGGAAAAAAGTATTTTCGAGAATTTGATATTTGGGTGCAGTCATCCTACTTTTTGACAGGTTTGAACCTTGTCGGTTCTAATCTGTTAGTTGATAAACTCGTGCATTGTAGTGGTTAGGCGCGAGGTGTGTGAAGTATCCTTTCTAATTTTCTCTCTGATAAATTTAAATTTAATATAAACTTCTATGCTGTTTCATACTCCAGTTTTTTCCAAATAAAAAATTATATTATGTGATTTATGTACTGCTGACCAATATAGACCGCTACCTGCAATCATGCAAAACACGTTGCAATTAGTATCCTTGTACCAAATCAACAGAGTTTATGAAATTGAGCTAAGTGGCCAATGCAGTGTTATCTATGCTGCCATGCAGAAGTCAAATTCAGTTTAATTTGTTTGGTAATTATATGTTTTCGTCTGTCCCTGATAACATTCTGCAACTTGACCTTGCAGATTTCAGACGTTGATAACAGCGAAAATGGTCAGCAGCAACCCACATTACAAATGGTCTCACGTCTCTTGAACTCTGTAACACTTGCTCTCGAGAGAGTAGGCGAAGAAAAATATTTGTTGTTAAATAAGGTATTCGATTTGCTAAGCCACCTTTCACATTAAATATATTATTAGAACAGATTTCAAGTAAGGAACATATGCGCGGAGTCTGTACTTGGAAGTTGGAATACATGTCTTGAGTTGATGGAAAGGGTTGAGCGCTTTTGTTGTTTGGATTTGAAAGTAACTATGTGTATGCTATTAAATCTTCAATTCCAAAGCAGTTAATTTGTCTATTTCATCCTGTAGGTTCGTGACTTGAATGAGTTGTCTAGGAAGGAGGTCGATGAGATAATAAAAGTATGCATGAAGCAAGATTGCATATCACCCAACGATAACATCCGTAAAAGGTACACGATGCTCTATTTTGTGTGGGAATCCTTGCCCACGTTCTTGCCTCATGTAGGCTATCTTGTCATCTAAATATCTCTGTTAATCTCATCTTCAGTAACGATGCACATATTCGAAAGGGAAGCACATAGCAAAGAATTTGTTTCTGATCCCCTGATTAAATCCTCTCTGTTCTGCTTGAGTAATAGGGAAAAGTTCTGACCACAGCATTATTAAATGGTGGTAAAAGTTTTATTTTCATGTGTTATCGTGTTATTAGTAGGCGCTGCATCATGCATCATTATAGCTATTCTGCAACAATCGTAAGGATTTTTCTATAATGGTTAATGCTATCCACTCATCGACTGCATTTTTAGTAAGGTTAACCACGAGACTTTCTCTCTTTGCAGGAGGTATATTGCAATGATAGATCTGTGTTGCATGGCTGGCAACCGAGACCAGCTTATAACACTTCTACTGCAAGTCGCTGAATGTGCCATCACTATTCTCCTCGTTCATTTTCACGATGAGTAAGAATATTTATCAATTCTGCGAAGACTATGTTTCTTAAGTTTGTTCTTAATGACTGAAACACAATTACATTTCTATATTCGTAGAGCTTGTGCAGAGGACCTGTCATCATTTTCCGATGAACTGCTCCCTATATTGGAAAGGCTAGAGCATTTAAAAGAGGTATGGAACCCATATAAATATTTCAGTTCAATTACTCAGCAAAATTTGGTCGATTAATCATAATAATATCTTCCATTGAGCTTGCCGAGAAGTTGGCCCCCTACTTTTTCATGCTTTGTTTTGTTGGGGGTTAGTGTGCTCTGAAAATGCAACAATGCTTTTGTTGCCCTCGCAGGACAAAGTTGGACGTAATCTCAAGTTGTTCCACAGATCTGTTGGCACACTGAAAGAGACGACCGTAAGAAGCATGGCCATGTGAAGCATGTCTGGGAGCTGTATACAGTACAGATGTTTTTTGTAGGATAAGTGCAGTTTGGTAGATTTCTAGCTGTGTAACATTGTTGTACAAGGCATGTTGTATGAGTTACCGCGTGATTGAGATGCCTGTTTTGGTTGTGGTATGTTGATGGAGGAATTAAGTAGTCTCGTCAAGTTTGCCATTCGGCTGTTAGAAGTATGGACTATCCTTGGGAAAATGCGACGTTGAGATGGTCGGCATGTGAACCTTGCGCATCGAGGGCCCAGGGGACATCTAGATTAGCGACTACGAATGGCACTGCTACCGTACATGGGGTTTAGATTCTTTTCCAGTTCCATATAGAAGTAAACTGAAATACATGATGTGGGCCAGTACAGCAGGCGTTTGTCAGGGCTGGCGACTAAATTTAATGGAAATGTTACCGTTTGATCTGCACACCTGTGGTCGGCACTGTGTAATGTTAAGAAATCCGACCGTTTTTACCATAGATTTGCTACATATTCCGGCCTCGCTGCTCGAAATGATCTCCACTGGTTCATCTTTGTCTGCTATTACTGTTCCACTTCCACCATTGCTACAGATTTCTTCACTTTCAATTCAAGAAGCAAGCTCGACCTGTACCATGTTGCAGTCATCTGGCCGAGCCGGTAGGGCTAGAACCAGATCGCTGCCGCCGCCTCTACCTCTGGTGATGTGCCCTTGGTGCCGTGCTGCCCGCATCGTCTTCTTCGTCTCCGGCACTGATGCCAATCCAGGAGTTCGCTTCTACCGTTGCACACACCAGCTGGTGAAAACCCTGTTCCGTTCAGAGACATTTTACCCATTTGCATTCATGGTTGTGGCAGGAGGAAGGAACATGTCGTTTCTGGCTCTGGGAGGACGAGTAGGCATTCTTCCTCACCGAGGAAGGACTGCACTTCCTGGTCGAAGCAGCAAAGGAGCGTGCTGGGTACCCAATGGCGGCCGTCGTCCAGCTCCTCCGCGAGATGAGTGCCACGGCGACGAGCATGTTCGTCCTTTGTCTCATGGTGCTCATCGCTTGCGCCATGCAGATTGCGCAGAACAAGTTCTGAAGTCGTCTCTACGTGGCCTCCCCCTGTCTAGCAGTAGCGTGTGTGTGCAGGTGTCCCAGGGGCAGCTTTTCGTCAGAGGGTGCTCGCGTGTCGTAGGTTCACACAGACCTGCCACAACCAGTGACACAGCAGTAATTAGTAGTAATCGTAGTAGAAGTCCGTTGAAGCAAATTTATGGTAGGTTGTACCCACACCATCGGAGCTTGTAACCATCTGTCAACCGTCACGATCGTTTCTTCATTGCGTAATATATGATCATGAGGTTTAAATATCAACTGAGATTTCAACATTTTATCGTTACATGCTTTGACATCTAGTTAAGTGAATATCTTGTTTCGGTTATGCATTTCCATGGGCCAACCGCCACGTGTTCATAATCTTTTTTGAGCAGTTACCACCAGATTTTTGCAATATGCCTCCAGTAAATCGGACAAAGAGCACAAGAGTTGACTGTACCACGTAAAGTCCTGGGAAATTAGGCTCAGCCCTCACCTCCAGCGGGA
This sequence comes from Poa pratensis, assembly GCA_947311845.1. Taxonomy (NCBI): domain Eukaryota; kingdom Viridiplantae; phylum Streptophyta; class Magnoliopsida; order Poales; family Poaceae; genus Poa; species Poa pratensis. The sequence continues at coordinate 45,783,308 of CAMZMU010000043.1, forward strand.
GGTCCACCTACGGCCTACCTACGAGGCCCTCGTCTCCATTCTGCAGGCAGTGGCCTAGTCGAACACGGCAACAGTTTTTACCGCCGATACTTGTTAACCCGGCCCACCGGACTTTAACGAGGCTCTCCACACCGGCCATATCGTGAGGTCGCCCCAGGTTCAGCAACCACCACGCCACCGGATGAGCACGCCCCGAGTTCTCAAAGAGGGTTGCCGAGCATAGACCCGCCGCAATCGATGAACACCGGTGAGCCTCCTCTATCTCAAACGATGAGCTCCGTTCGGTGTTGAGCTTTGTTCCCCAGGCGAGCACACTTTCTGTTGGATTAACTCATCGTATCCATGCAGAGCAAGGAACAAACATGGCGGACAGAGACGCCGGATTCCGCCTCGGCACGGCCGACCAGAACAGTAGCCTGAACTCGGCCGAGGAAGACATAGATCAAGGCATAGTAAACAGGTCTGGATAATCCCCAACCACAGGAAGAAGACGGCGAAAGATCTATACCGATGGAGAGTCGTGTCTCGATGCACTGGTGCTGGTGGTTTTCATTCCAGTGGCGAAAAGTCCTAGGACATGTGGCCCGTCTGTTTCACCTGGCCACTGCACCACCTGTCGTGCATGGTCCACTTAAGCGTGTAGACAAGCTAAACCGGGATGAGATTCGCTGACTTGGGGTTGGCTGACTTTGTGGTGACTTTGAGTCAATGGCATGTGGACCCTGCACTTGGTGGACCCTACCTGTCGGTGAGCAAGTCACGGCTGAGCAAAGTCAGCCAATCCGCGCCCAGCTAAACCATGGGAGTTATTTTCCCGGCATGGGTGGGAACATAGACTCCGGATAGACCTACCAGCAGCCTAGGCGGATCTACAATTTCTCATTTTGATATGTAATTCGTCTTTTTATTTTTTGTTGTCCGACTTGAGTGATGGTGAACTGGCGGCTGTGTGCATCTTAGTTATGCAGAGTCCGGGTGTAATGGTTAAACCTTTTAAGTAATAAAAGCCCTTTATCTAAAAAAAGCTAAACCATGGGCGCGGGTAGGACTTTTAATTTTCTAACTTACGGTTTTACCTCGCCTGCCCATCCGGGCCCTAACTGACAAGTACTACAGGTGAAAATGGTCAGGTAACGTACGAGGAAGCATTTTCTATCAGCGTATTTCTGAACCGTATATGTCAAAAGCCAATTAAACAATGAAACGTGGCTCGGATCCCCGTGGACGATTCGATGGACAGATAGCCAGTACCACATGTCACCGTGTTTAATATATTCACTCTCGGTAAGATTTCAGGTGGGATGGGTATACCACTGGTCCTGTATCCCATCCCAGCAAAAAACATCCAATCATCCCGCTTAACAAGCCAATCTATCCCGTACGGGATAAATGGAACAAAGCCCACCTATCTCGATTGTATTCGAGTCGTACGCCGAGGTTGCTACCGTCGCCGCGGTCGCTGCCCAGCTGCTCGGCATCTTCCCCGCCCCGCCAGTGGTGGTGACAGAGGAGTACCGCCCAATGATGGCGCCCAGAGGCATGCCCATTCCCACAACACGGGCCGTCCGAGACCTCTTGCTCACGCCGCCGCCACAGCCGTGATGTCGTCGCCGCCGCTCCTCTCCGACGAGGGTGTGGGCTAGATGCGGCGTAAGAAGGGCTTCTGCCTCATGGACCGCGTCGACTGCTGCAAACGCAACCTGCTCCACGACATCAATCTTTACACCACCAAGACCCTTGTGTTCGGCGACTAGAGTAGGGAGTCGGCGGACAGGTCAAACGCGCAGACGGAGTGGCGCGGGAGCAGACCAACGTGAGCAGCCCGCGCAGGGACAAGCTCATGCCCTCCGCGCGCACCTTTGACGGCGAGCTGGAGAACCGGCCATGACGGTGATCAGGGAAATCCGGGGAACGGGGCCGGGGAATCAGAAGAGGCGGTGGCAACGGGCAAAATGCGGCGCCACGGTGGCAAGAAAAATCCAGGCTGGTTGTGCGGGCGGGCTCTGAGGCAGCGGCGGCCGGGGAGCTGTGGGACGAGAGAACTGAGAAGTCAAGATCGGTCTAGGGAATTCTCAATCTGGACTAAGGGATTGACTGGTCCAACGGGACCCACGGGTCCTGCTACGTGAGAACTCTGAAATCCCATTAATCGCTTTTATCCCGATGGGACAAAATAAACGGGAGGCAGACATCCCGTGTCCATCCCACTTACATCCTTATATCCTTGGTTTTGGCGTATTACATAGAATACTTTTCTCGCTTCTCTAAATGGTTCTTTTTACCTGTTTGGGGATCTTTTGAGTGAGAGAGGAGCACTGTTGTGACAAGTTTTAAGGACTGGATATATTTGAGTGGACTGGGATCCAGTGACTTGCCTCTGCCAAGTCACGGTGCGCCTTAACCACCACCCCACCCCCACCCACCACCATAAATCCAAATCCGATGTTTTTTTGCCCTTTTGCTTCTGTGGCTCACCGAGCCTGGCTGAGTAGAAATGTGGCCTGGGTCCGTTTGGTTGCCCACAATGTTCAATCCAGCCCCGTTCGGCTGGGTGAAAGAAAACGAAGCATCTGTGCTTGGTGGTTTGCATGTGTAACACATATGCAAACAACGGCTGTTTGGTTCGTTGTATGCACACACATACTTTAAAGGGATTTTACTAATTGATTACGAAAGGTTGAAAACCACTTATTCAAGTGATGAGGTTGCCCACATCGTTGCCACATAAAACACGGACTAAATAAAAGCACATAGAACAACAGCTAATATAGGTAGCACATAACAGTCAGTCTTAACTAGGGGTGATGCACCACTAATTCAGCAGAGATCAACTATTGGTGATGTACCACTAGTTTATCATCATGTGAGGGGTTTTGTATACCACCTCACAAAATATACAAACATAGCATCAAGTTCTAACTAATTAAGGGGATATAGGTTAGGGGATCACACAAAATACATCGGAGGCAACACCGCCATCATCAGCTCCTCAATCACGGTGCTTACAAAGGAAGGAAGCAAACCACTGTTCCCTCAGAGTTGGGGTCATCGCAAGGTAGCTGATACTTTCCTCTTTGTTCTTCATGAGCTAGCTTAGAGCATGCTGCAACGTCTCAAACTTGATAGCACTGTCTGGAACACGATTCCTGCTGAAGATTATCTTCATCTGAGCATAGTTAACGATTGGCTTGTTGATAAAACTATCATCATTGGGGTTATTCTGAAATGACAACATAGTTCTTCACGGGACAGAGGAAGTAGTGACCGAATTGAACAAGTGGAACTATTTACCGCGACATGAATTAGGAACGCATCCTCCTCCATGAAAAAACAAGAGCTCGCCTCCCGCCATTCCACTCCTTTGACATGTGAAAGTCTACGGAGCTTCTTGTCGGTACCCAGGGAACCGGGGTGCCCCAGGTACCAGGCGCGTGGGGCCGCCTCCCGTCGGGAGAGCAGCCGGGCGTTTTCGGTGACAAAGATTTAGCCCGGGGAAGTGGTCCCGGGAAGAGCGCGGCTCCCCGGGAAGGGGGGAACAACTACGTGGCAGGTGTCTTCTGCGCCCTCGCCCCGACAAGGGTTGCTTCGCAGGGAAGGAAGGCACGACAGACGACAACGACAACGACAAGACCTGACTCACAGTCCACTCGACGCAGGCACTGCGCCCTGCGCGATGCCCGGACCTTTGATAAGACGAGACTTGATGTCTCCTCCGTCCAGGCGGGACGGATGGCATGGAGGACAGCAAGTTGCTGCGCTACCACGAAGGCAGCCGGCGAGCGCCACCTTGGCTTAGGCTCGACGCGTGCCATGTCTCGGTGGCATGCGTACAGGTTGACCACTTGTGGTGTTCCCTTGGCATATAAAAGGAGGCCCTAGGTCATCGTAGAAAAGGAGGAAGAAACACCATTGCTAGCGGTCTCCTTGAGCTCTCCACTTAGACTCAGGGGCTGGAAGGACAACACCCCGGGAACCCCTGGACGTGTTCTTCCCCAGCTCACGAGGGTACTGCAGCTCTTGTTGACATCCCCTTGTAAACCACCACCATCACAATACATCCAGACAAGTAGGACGTAGGGTGTTACGTGGCAACGCGGCCTGAACCTGGGTAAATCTTCGTGTGCTTGTGTTTGAGCTCGGGAACCGAAACCGGAGCACCTCGCGCCTTCCTACCGAACAAACAGGGGGTGCTCAGCATCCCCGGTGTCCGCGTACCGATACGCGACATCTGGCGCGCCAGGTAGGGGGGCGCCCGTGCTTCGTACCGGTTCTCCCGACTGCCGGCTCTATCAGTCCGGTCAAGCGCATGTCCTCGAAGGCGTTGGGGAGTCGGCCCTGTACGGCGACGCTCGGTGGCCTCGACGACAGCCCCTAGGAGGGGGCGTAGCCATGCGGGGAACAAGCCTGCACGCGAAGATGGCGGGGCCGAGTCAGGGTAGGACCGCCCACCCGCACGTCGACAAAAGCCTCAACGCCATCATACAAGAGCCAGGAGAGATGCTCCGGCACTTCACGCTTCGATTCCGCCATGCCCTGAGTTTCTACCCCAGCATGCCGGAAGCCATTGCTATTCAGGTGTACCGCCGAAATGTGCTCGGCGTCCGCATGCTGGAGAAGCTTGGAAGCCGCGTAGTCTGGAGCATGGAGGAGATGTACGCCTTGCGGACAAGTGCGCTAGGATGGAGTAAGGGCGGAGGTCCCCAGAGCTCACGGCGGGAGCAGCGCTCGGAGGGGCGGCTGCCCCGCGCAAGGGAAGCTCGTGGAAAAGGAGCCACTCGCTGAACCTCGTTGCCGAAGGCGCCAGCCCGATGGTGACGCCGGGGGCGTGGTGCCCGATCCATGAGGTTCATTCCCATGACGCGCGAGACTGCAACTCCGTGCGCAGCATCGCCGCCTCCCGAAAGAAGCGGCATGCGGCACGGGAAGCTAGCCTTGCGTCCGGGGGCTGCTTTGCCTGTGGGGAGCCGGGGCATCACGTCCGGACTGCCCGTTGATACGTCTCCAACGTATCCATAATTTCTGCTGTTCCATGCTTATATTATATCATTTGCTACATGTTTTATATACACTTCATATCACTTTTATGCATTTTCTGGGACTAACCTATTAACAAGATGCCACAGTGCCAGTTCCCTGTTTTCTGCTGTTTTTGGTTTCAGAAAAGTACTTCTGCGAATATTCTCGGAATTGCACGAAACAAAAGGCCAGGTCCCTATTTTTCCAGCACGTACACGGAGTCCGAAGGAGAGACGAAGAAGGGCGCCGAGGTGGCCAAACCACCTCTTGGCGCGGGTGGGCCCCTGCCGCGCCACCATGTGGTGTGGGCCCCTCGAGCCTTCGCCGACATCGCCCCTTCGCCTATTTATTCCCCGAGACGCGAAAACCCTAAAACACGAAGTCATATTTCCAGAAGAGTTCCGCAGCGCCGCCGCCATCGACGTCAAGTTTCGGGGGACAGAATCTCTGTTCCGGCACGCCGCTGGGACGGGGAATTGCCCCCGGAGTCATCTCCATCGACACCACCGCCATCTTCATCGCCGCTGCTGACTCCCATGATGAGGAGGGAGTAGTTCTCCCCCGAGGCTGAGGGCTCTACCGGTAGCTATGTGGTTCATCTCTCTCTCACATGGTGTGATCTTTATGTGATCATGTGTGTTGCTAGTATCGCTGAATACATTAATAATGTTTATGCTACTCAAGTGATTTTGTCTAGTTTCTGGAGTCGTTGTGACAACACAGTATCAAGGTGACAGCGTGGGTACTTGTGTGACTCTATGAATAATTGAGATATTTATCATGGCTTATTCTTGGGAACTGTGGTGTTTGTTTACTCAGACTTTGAGGAGTGCTTTTGCAGCCCTACACGTAGTACTCTTGTGTTATCAAGAAGGAGAATAATCCCGAGCAGTATTTACTTGTGTTCAGTTGTGCTAATCTAGTTGAATATGTAGATGTTACTCTTTATCCATTATGCACTCTATAGGTTACTTTAATATGAACTCCGGTACTCTCCACGGTGTAAAGGTGACAGTGTGTGCACCGTGTGTGACTCCTTTATGACGTTGTGGCGCTTGTTTACTCCGGCTTGAGGTGTGCTTTTGTAGCCCTACACAATGAATGGTGTTTGTTATCCAACAAGAGAGTGTTTAAGAGTAGCTTTTACTTATTCAGTTATGAGATCATTGTTGAGAGTGTCCATTAGTGAAAGTATGATCCCTAGGCCTTGTTTCTAAGCATTGAAACACCGTTTATAACAAGTTCTACTACATGTTTGCTTGCTGCCATCTTTATTTCAGATTGCAGTTACTACTTATAATCATCCATATCACTTGTATTTCACTATCTCTTCGCCGAACTAGTGCACCTATACATCTGACAAGTGTATTGGGTGTGTTGGGGACACAAGAGACTTCTTGTATCTTAATTGCAGGGTTGCTTGAGAGGAATATCTTTGACCTCTACCTCCCTGAGTTCGATAAACCTTGGGTAATTCACTTAAGGGAAACTTACTGCTGTTCTACAAACCTCTGCTCTTGGAGGCCCAACACTGTCTACAGGAATAGAAGCGTGCGTAGACATCAAGCTATTTTCTGGCGCCGTTGCCGGGGAGGTAAGCGTTGGAAGGTATCTCCTTTAGATTCTGCAATTATTTCTTTTTGTCTCTTGTTTTTATTTTCACTAGTTAGGCTTAATGGAAAACAACAACAAAATTAGAGATCTTTATGAACTTTATATTGAATTAGGACATGATGCTTTTGAGGAGAAAATTAAAAAACCTATGGAGACTTGTTTGCATGATGGTAGCAATGGTATTACTATAAATTCTTTGAACACCATTATTGCCAATGCTATGGAAAAGTCTAAGCTTGTGGAAGCTAGTTGTGATGAATATGATATTTTTAGTCCCCCAAGCTTTAAGGAGGAAATTTGCTTTGATAATACTTTGCCTCCAATATATGATGATTATAATCATTGTAATATTTTTAGTCCACCTACTATTGAGGATATAGTTTATGTTGATTATGATATGCCTCCTATATATGATGTTTACAATGATGAATATGATATTCTCAGTCCATCTACTATTGAGGATAAAAATCATTTTGATTATTCTATGCCTCCTATTTATGATGATTACAATGATGGATGTGATACTTTTACTCCCACTATTACTAATGAAACTGATTATGCTTGTGTGGAGAGTAATGATACTTATATGCATGTGGATCATGATAAGAATGCTTTATGTGATAGCTATATTGTTAATTTTGTTCATGATGCTACTGAAAATTATTATGAGAGAGGAAAATATGGTTGTGGAAATTTTGATATTATTAAAACACCTCTCTTTATGATGAATGTTTTGAGCTTTCTCTTGATTTGCTTTTATTTGCTGGGTACTTTAAGACCTACTGGTTCTTATGAGAGAGGGAGGCATGGATTCATATATCTCAATAATATCAAGTCTCCTCTCTTTTGTTGAAAATTTTGAAGTTGCACTTGTTTTGTCTTTCTATGCTAGTAGCTTCATGCTTCAATAATTTGTTTTCTTACAAGATTCCTTTGCATAGGAAGTGGGTTAGACTTAAATGTGTTTGGTATTTTCTTTTTGATGCTCTCTTATATTCAACTCTTATACATATGAGAGCATTATCAAAATCACTATGCCTAGCTAAAAGGGTTTAAAGAAAAGCGCTTATGGGAGACAACCCATCGTTTTTATTTGCTGTTATTTTTATTTTCTTTGAGTCAAGGTGTTTGTTACTTCTGTAGCAACTCCTATGTATCTCTATTTTATTGCATTGTTGTGCCAAGTAAAGTTCTATATTGAAAGTTGATGCAAGATTTGGATTTCTGCGCAGTGACAGATTTTTAGCCGTCACGAATTTGAGCTTATCTCCCTGTAAAAAATTCAAAAAATTCTTAGAAAAATCACGCATATTCCTGAGATATGTACGCAACTTTCATTATTTTAGGCCAGATCCATCTGAGCAACTTAAGTGCCTCGAAAAAATTCGTCATTCCAGACTGTTCTGTTTTTGACAGATTCTGCCTTTTGTTTTGCATTCGCTCTTTTACTGTGTTTGTGTGGATTTCTTTGCTCCACAAAGCATTGGTGGCTGTAGCTAATGTCCAGAAGCTTTGGGAATGATTGTTTCATCACAGAATATGAGAATTTTTGTTTATGCACTAACCCTCTAATGAGAACTGTCTTGAGTTTGGTGTGAAGGAAGTTTTCAAGGATCAAGCGAGAAGGGTGATATTATGTGATCAAGAAGAGTGAAAAGCCTAAGCTTGGGGATGCCCCCGTGGTTCATCCCCAGCCATATTCAAGAAGACTCAAGCGTCTAAGCTTGGGGATGCCCAAGGCATCCCCTTCTTCATCAACAACTTATCAGGTCATCTCTAGTAAAACTATATTTTAATTTTTTCACATCTTATGTGCTTTACTTGGAGCGTCTTTGTGCTTTTGTTTTTGTTTTTGTTTTAATAAATTCGGATCCTAGCAATCCTTGTGTGGGAGAGAGACACGCTCCGCTTTTTCATGTGAATACTCATGTTCTTCACTTATATTTGTTGAGTATTCTTAACTAGCTACTGCAGTGCTTTTAGCTCCTGTTTTTCGTGCATCTCTTCGAGCTGTTAGCACTTGTTTATAAATACTCTCTTGCTGCATTATATTATCATTTGGAGAGTTTATGTTTAATTAAAGTTATTGGTGTTTGTTTGGAAGAAAGAAAATGCTACATGTAGTAGTTGGTATTGGAAAAGACATATGCATTCTTGTAGATCATTGTCTTGTTTTGATTTGATGCTTTGCAATTGTTTTGAGCTCTCAAGTAGATCATGTTTAAGCCCTTGCATCATGTAGTTAAAGCCTAGTAGTGGAGAACTACCGTAGAGCTTGTTGAGAATTGGGATGCTGTCGTGGTGGTGTCACGGCAGATGCCATAGGATGGCTTAAGTTGGGGGCTCGCTGGGACGTTGGGGGATCCGGGGAGGGTGTGTGCGCTCAAGAAGCACGCATGAAGAACAACCAAGAACTCACAAGAACAAGCAAGAACAAGCCAAACCAAGAACAACCAAAGCACACCAAGATGTACCCTGCTTCGGGGCCCTCTTGAGGAGGTAACACCCCTACTGCAGCACTAGCCTACTCTCTTATATCTCAAAGGGAACAAGTACAAAGTGCTCCTCGAGCTGTATGAAGCAACAATGGTGAGAGCTCTAAGAGGAAGATGGAACAGGGGGAAATGAGGCCTCTCCTTCGTCGTCCCTCGCACTGGAGGATGTAGTGGTCTACTTATACACTAACCGGTTTACCTTTTTGCCCCTGGCCCATGAGACAATGGCATTGCCAAGAGGAAAAGGACAAGCCTCTGCCCCCTGTCAATCCAACGGCCGGACTGTCAGGCCTATCTTGCCCCTTCGGGCAATGGCAGCTGTAGCCCACCGGGTCTAGGTCACATCCTCTTTCCCGAATTGGCCGAGTCAGCTCCTAGGTTGCTGCGCTCCCAGGAATCCCGTGGCTTGACCTGGCTGTCAAGTCCTAGCAGGCCTATCTTGCCTCTTCAGGCAATGGCAGGCGTAGCCCACCGGGTCTAGGCCATAGCCCCTTTCCCGAATTGGCCGAGTCAGCTCCTAGGTTGCTGCGCTCCCAGGAATCCCGTGTCTTCTGAGCCTCGGGCAGGAGGCCTGCAGGACCCGTGAACTTTACTGACATTACTCGGCCCCTGTGCATTATCCGACATTACTGGTAAGCCGGGTTCTTCCAGGCAACCCGGCTAGCTGAGCCGGATCTCTTCCAGGCAACCCGGCTAGTTGAGCCGGATCTCTTCCTAGGCAACCCGGCTAGACTTTGCTTGATGCCTCTTGGTCTCTTCCTGTCTTTAAACATGATCCGGTCCGAGTGATCCGGTTTGTGAGACCCGGATTGACTTTCCATTCCACCTCTTTGCCCTACCCGGGGGCAACTCCCCGACAGTAGTCCCCGAAGCTGGTGCGGTCCTACAGCCTCGGATGAAGGGCCGTAGCAGGTTAAAAACCAACGCCTTTAACCGAATTCCATATCACCCAATCCTGTCTCAGGATTTCCTGGGACACTTGGCAGGGAATCTCTGCACAAAGCCTCATAATCCGGGTCTCTGATTTGACATGTCACTGACAACATATTATCCGGATCCATCAGGTACTTGAGTGTTTTTGACTAAATGACCACGCCTCCTCGGTTTCTGTGCTGACCGGCACACTTGATCCGCACCACCGCTTCCAATTCTATGATCCACCGTGTGCTTGAAATACACGGCCACAGCTGCGACCGCAAAGTTTTGGTTCACACCTGATCCAGCGACACCCCGGAAACCGTGCGGTAGTGCGCCCGTTAGGCTATATATAGGGGTGCGGGGTTCCTCTTCTTCTTCCCCGCACCTCCACTTCGAAATCTCCATCCGCACCATTACCGCCGGCGCGACCTGGCCCTTGCGAACTCGCAACGCCGGAGACACCCACAACGCCGGAGAAAACTCGCCGGAGCCGCGCACCGCGCCGCACACCGCCGTTTCTCCACCGCGCTTCTTCTTCGCCGCACCACAACCGTGAGTTCCTCTTCTTCCGGCCATGGCGACCTCGAGCGAGTTCTTCTTTCGCCGTGAACTTGCACTTGCTCTCCCTAGATTCTCTAGGAAACGAGTCCATTGCCGCGCCTTAGTGCATTGCCTAGATCTCCTTTCTAGGTTTTGCGCTAGATTGCCCCAGATCGGCTTGCCACTTCATGAACCGTTCCACCTTATTTTTACTCGGGATTTCATCTCTATTTTACTGCTGCGGTAGATCTTTCGTAACCCTAGATCCTTACAAAAAGGTGTTTTTAGTTACTAGCCGAATCACTTCTCCGCAGTAATCGGGCAACTCTATCCGGGATATCCTTTACCGAATCCCTTAACAGCTGATTCGGCTAGACCATTATCCGACTTGCTCTGGATTTGAGATTCCACATCTTCTAACTCGGCTATCTCCGATTTCTTGCAGGACTGATTCGGATATGCCGAAGTTGCCCCCCGGCAGTTGGGAGGGTTCCGACGTTACAAACGACGACTTGGAATGGCTGCTGAGTACCCGGCGTATAACATCTAAAGTTATATGCCGAAAACCGGGGAAGGAACTCCAACCGGTCACCCAACCGGGTGAGCGCGTTGTGTTTCTAGCACATTTCGAACGTGGATTCGGACTTCCAGCGAGTGACTTCTTCCGGAGATTCCTAGATTTCTTCGGCCTGCAGCCTCACCACCTTCCGGCTAACTCCTTTGTCTCCTGTCGGCTTTTACCTCCTTTATGGAGGGATATCTCGGTCTCTGGCCGACTATCGAAACCTGGGCGAAGTACTTCCACCTCCGGAAACATACGATCCCGGGTAGTGACCCGAAGGTGATGACCGCCTGTGGTGCGTCCAGCATTACCCCGAGGACGGGCTCCATCTTTCCCCGGATTACTGGCCTGGACACTTGCAAGAAATGGCAAAGGTCCTTCTTCTACGTGAAGAGCGTTGAAGGCCATGATGCTCTCAACTTGCCCGAGTTCAGGATCGAGCCCCCCACCGCCGAACTGAACTTCAGATATGATCCGGCTGACGCTCTCGCGGAGCTTCAAATCGTACACCAAACTCTAGAGGATTTTCTGGAGAAGGGCCTGCTCTCGGACGATCTCCTCCGAGCCTTCGTCTCTCGCCGTGTCAGTCCTTTACAACAACGTCAGCACAAGATTTGCCATATGAGCGGTCTGCTAGATCCTACCCGGATCAGCAAACATGACCTCACCAGAGCTTCCGTCAGGAGACGGGTAAACGCTATTGCCTTCACCGAGATGTCGGATAAGTGGAAATGGGGCGTGGAGCCGTTCCACCGAGACGCACTTCCACCTCAGGTTAGTTCATCATCCCCCGGATTAACCCATACTCCACCAAAATGCCATTGGACTAATCCGGATCTGCCTTGATTCTACTGCAGCTGTTCGACCGCCAGATCACCGAAGATGGAGATCTTTCCACCAAGGTGTGGGCACGGGACCGCAGCCCGCTGCGCGAAGGCGAAGAGGATGCGGATACGGACGATTATTTGCCGATTCCGCGCGCCAAGCCTATCCGCAAGGGTAAGCAACCGTCTATTTACAACCTTTCCGAGGATGAAGATGATGATTGCTGGATCCTGGATCCTATTGATCCCATTCCGATTTCATGGTCACCACCTTGTGTTCCAGCCAAACCGGATGCTCAAGGGACATCTCGGAAACACCCTGACGCGTCCGGATCAGATGCCCCTCCAGCCAAGAGAATGAAGAAAACTGTCTCCAAACCGAATCGGCTGAAGGCCATGCCTACTACCAAGGGGTAATGCCAATTTTATTTGCTTTCTTCTTTTATTACCCGAGTCATCTTTATCCGAGTTAACTGTTTTATTTTTCTCTATGCAGTGACGTCCTTGTCACCGAACAAACCCATTCATCCATCCTTTCTCCCATTCCTCCACTGGATACGGCCATGGAGCACCAGTCTCCTAAAAAGGCTGCCACCTCTCCCGCGCGTGCCACAACTGCCAAAACTCCCCCGCCGGATCTCGTCCCAGAGTCGGTTATTGACCTGGAGAGTGAGGAAATCTCGGGTTCGACCCGAGATTCAACTGGCCACGTCCTCTGAAGGAGTTGGAGAAGGAGAAAGCTAAGACTTCGGCTAAGACATTGACTAAGCCGGATCCTCTCCCTACCGCCAAGGCTCTGAATCAAGAGCAGCAGAAGAAGAAGAAACTGCAGCAGCAGCAACCTCTCGAGAAGCAGCAGAAACAGAAACAGGAAGCATCTAAACCACCCCAGCAAGCGTCACAGAACCAACCTAAGCAGTCAGACCCTGCCAAGACCTCGAGCGCATCACCTCTGCCTAAGCCGACTCCGGTTTCCTTTGGCACAACTCCAACAACCTCGGATAAGCAGATGGTCGCTAGCAAACCGGTTTCCGCCGCTCCATCAGTGACTCGGGTGCATGATCAGCTCTCTGAGGCGATCACTCGCGCCCGCCTTAGTGGCCAGGTCTTGCCGAATCTCCGCACTCCGGGCGGCGACAAACTCGGCTCCGCAGAGGAATTTGTTAAGGCTTGGAACGCTGCGGACCTTGCCGAAGGCTCTTCTACAACAGCATCGCCACATCCGGCTGGGCCTAGCCGGATGTTTCAATCTCTACACTCTGTGCAGGCCTCGGTCACTGAAGCTAACCGGGTCTTCGAGGTAACAAAGCCGAATCTCGCTTTTAATTCACCATGATCACTCTACACTATCCCCAGTCCCCGAGATTCGGGTCGAATGACTGATACTCCTCGAGTAAGAAAGTCATCCGGCTTGAATCTCTAACATTTGATCATAGACTTTGTGCTAGCCAAACAAAAAATCGTGGGACTTCCAGTCCCCGAGTCTCTTTTCAAATTGATTCGGTCAACTTTCTTTTTTATTAATCTCGGGCCTCCAGTCCCCGAGATTCGTTTTGGCTTCACGCTGTTAGTCTCGGGTGCCAGTCCCCGAGACTCTTTTTACGCCATTAACTCCTCTTCTTTCAGGAAACCACAACTGCTCGCAGCCGGATCTTTAAACAGCTAGTCCTGCAGCACCAGGCCCTCCAAGCTTCCTTTGATGCGCAAAGTGAGGAGATGAAAAAGAAAGATCAGGAGCACAAGCGCGCTTTATCGGAGGAGAAGTCAGAAGTGACTCGGCTCCTGCGGGAGCTTGACCGAGTTGGAAAAGTGAAGGACAAGCTCAAAAAGACCGGGATACGCTGCAGAGGGAGAAAGACTCGATCCAGAAGGAGCGAGATACTTTCAAAGCCGGGATTGAGAAGCGGGCTGAATTGGACAAGAAAATCCAAACGCACGTTGCAGCCGCTGAGGCCGAAGCTCAAGCGGCGAAAGATGATCTGGCTGCTCACCAGGCGATCAGCGCGAAATGGCTTGCTGATCTCGCTATCCTCAATGAAGACATGGATCGTAAGCTTGCCGAATCCTTCTTTCCCTTCTGCTCTTATCCGCCTCATAATTTTTTATTCCTTCTCGTCTAACTCAGTGTTAGCTCATCTATATGTAGGAGAGTTTACCAGCATCCGGTTTCAAGCCGCCAAAGCTGTGAGAGATGCCCGAGCTGAGAGGGCTAAGATTGCTGGGGCTCCTCTGCCAGAGACGTGGGATATTGAAGACCACATTACTGCACTGAAAGCTCGGATTGCTCCTTTAAAGGAGTCCCACACTGCTCTGTTCAATGCTAGTCTCAAAGCCCACCAAGTTTGTTTCCTGAAGTTCGGCAAGCCCAGTCAGCGGACGAGCTAATCAAAGACCTGGATCAGGCAGAGACCCGGCTAAGGCAGTGGAGATCTTCGTCCGCCCGCGCTGGTGCTGACGCAGGTTTGCTATTCATCATGTCTTGGTATGAGCTCATTGATCTTGCCAAAGTGCGCTCCCTTCGCCAGGGTTCTTCATGGGCTTCAGATCCAGACCGGATCAAGATCCGTGAGGAAGCTGCTAACTTTATGGCCGAATTCGCCAACACCAAGCATCTTGATCTGCAAGCTCCGATCTACTCGGATGGGGAAGACTCTGAAGAGGAGGAATCAGATGATGCCTCACTTGACGACTACGCCGAGTCTGAGGCCGACTCTGGTGATTCGGCTGACTTCGCCGAACAACCTGCAGCTTGCGACTCGGCCAAGACCTCCAAGATGCCAGCCAGTGATTCGGCTGACACTGCCGAACAAGCTGTAATCCAAACTTCCAAGACGCCATCCACTGATTCGGCTAAGGCCACAGAGCAAATCACCGCCAAGACGTCAGTTGATCCGGATGCTTCCGAATCTGCCAAGCCCTCAAGCTCTCCGTCCAAAGTCATTCCTGCAAGTGAGGACCCTATCTCAACCGAGGTTCCTCCATCATCCGAGTCCATCCCTGCAACCGAGACGCCTGCAGCCTAGGCTTCGTCCTGATTTATCTTAATGAAAAAACGTTAAATCCCCGGTATGCCGGGAGCAGATGTAATATACAATTTTAAGTTCCTTCGAGACTATTTCTATTTTGCTTAACGTGATCCGGACCAGGTTTATGTTGGATCATTTTAAACCGAGTCCCCGAGTGTGTTTTCTTGTTTACTATTTTTACCGGATCTTTGCTCTTGTCTACCTTTTAGGTGTTTGACAGTCGAGTCACAAGATAGGAAACATAGCATACAATACTTGAACATTCGAGTTTTGGTTTAGAATCATCTAACATAAACAAGAAAGAAATAACAGGGGTTAGTAAACGACATGTGCCGAATCGGTTTCGGACCGAGTCCCCGAGTCCATTTTCATGTTTCCCATATTCTCCACCTCTGCTCTTGACTACCATTTTGGTGTTTGTCAGTCGAGTCACGAGATCAACAACACAGCATACATTACTTGAATTTTTGGGACGAAGTTCAAAACAATTCGACACATGAACGGTATGGACAAAACAGTAGTAAAAAACACATGCATAAGAACAAGGCAGTCCCCGAGTCCAGACTCGGATTGCCGAAATTTCATTCATGATAAACTGAGATACATACATTGCACCCTTAAGAGTAAAAGGGTCGAAGCAGAGCTACATTCCAGGGTCGCTTGGTTTCCTCTCCGGGTCTGTCCAGGCCATCCTTCCTTTGTTCCTGTGCATCTACAAGGTAGTACGAGTCATTGTGCATAGCCTTGCTCACAATGAATGGTCCCTCCCAAGGAGGTGATAACTTATGTCGACCCTTGCTACGCTGCACCAGCCTTAGTACTAGATCTCCTTCATGAAATACACGAGGGCTGATCTTCCGACTATGATAACGTCGGAGACCCTGCTGATATACTGCTGTCCGAGACAGGGCCAATTCCCTTGCTTCCTCTAGCAGATCCACTGCATCTTCCCGAGCCTCTTTTGCCTCGGTTTCCGTATACATTGTCACCCTTGGTGCATCATATTCTATGTCAGTGGGTAGCACTGCTTCTGCCCCATATACCAGAAAAAATGGCGTATAGCCAGTTGACCTATTCGGCGTGGTCCTTAGACCCCATAGTACTGATGGTATTTCATCTATCCAGCACCCCGGAGTCTTTACCAGGGGTTCTATTAACCGGGCTTTTATCCCAGCTAATACCAACGCATTTGATCTTTCCACCTGTCCATTGGACTCTGGGTGTGCCACTGAGGCTATATCTAACCGGATCCCCTTATTCATGCAGAATCGGGCAAACTCTCCCACAGCAAAGTTCGTGCCATTATCCGAGATGATGCTGTGGGGGTAACCGTATCTCAAAATGATTTCTTTCAGGAAAGTTACAGCCGAATGACCATCCACTTTCCGGATCGGTTTTACCTCTATCCACTTGGTGAACTTATCTACCATCACCAGCATATGTGTCATGTTGCCCCTAGCCGGCTTGAATTCTCCCACCATATCCAAACACCATACAGCAAACGGCCAAGTGATAGGTATTGTTTTGAGCGCCGATGCGGGTAGGTGTGTCTGCTTGGCAAACCTTTGGCATCCTTCACATTTTCGGACTATGTCCTCTGCATCTGCATGAGCAGTGGGCCAGTAAAACCCATGCCGAAACACTTTAGCCACCAGGGCTCTTGTACTGCAATGATGCCCACATTCTCCTTGATGTATCTCCAGGAGCATCTCCTTGCCCTCGGCTGGCTCCACGCAACGTTGTAGCACCTCGGTTGCACTCCTTTTGTATAACTCCTTATTTATGATGGTGTAGCCCTTGGACCTCCTCTGCACTCGCCTAGCTTCGGTTTCATCTGTCGCAAACTCCCCTCCGACATGAACTTCATGATTTCTTCAGCCCATTCCGGTACTGGATGTAAAGGGAATAAGTGTTCATCTATTTCCACTGGTTCGGCCGCCATTATCTCTTCTATCAGCCTTTGTCCATTCCCTAAGATTCGGTTAGCACCATCTTCCTCTCTTCCCCTTTTTCCTAAGATTAGAGTAGCATTACCCGAGTCTCGGTTCGCAGTCCCCGAGTCTCGCCATGCAGTCCCCGGGTCCTCCCAAATGTACCCGACATCAACATTCATAGGAACAGCTTCAGATTCTTGCTTCGGGATAAAAATCGACTCGGAATCAGGTGAAGGTTTGATTGAAGGGATCCTTAGGTGATTCAAGGATATCCCGGGTGGGATTGCATCCCTAGACGACCCGAGTTTTGACAAGATATCAGCAGCTTCGTTCTCCAGCCGAGGTATGTGCTTGTACTCGCAACCTTCAAAAAACCCTGAAATTTTCTGGACATGAAATCGATATAGTGCCATATTGGCATCCAGGGCATCCCAATTTCCAGAAGACTGCTGCACCACTAAATCTGAATCACCAAAACATTCTATCCGGCGGATGCCGATGTCCTTAGCCACATTAAGCCCATGGATCAGTGCCTCATATTCGGCCACATTGTTTGATGCTGAAAAATGAATCTGCAATACATATCGCAACTGATCTTGCTTTGGTGATGTGAGTACTATCCCCGCACCCAGTCCGATTTTGGTTTTGGAGCCATCAAAGTGCAACTTCCAGTAATTGTAATCCGGCTTGGGTGGTTCATATTGCATCTCTGCCCAGTCACAAAGGAAATCCGGTAAAGCTTGAGACTTGATAGCATCTCTTCTCTCATAATGCGGGGTGTAAGGAGACACTTCTATTGCCCATTTGGCAACTCGGCCAGTCGCATCTTTGCACCCAATGATCTCCGAGATTGGAGCTTCGCATACAACGGTGATCGGATGCTCCTGGAAGTAATGTTTCAACTTCTTGGCCGCCAGGTATACACCATATGTCATTTTTTGGTAGTGAGGATAATTTTGCTTTGAGGTTGAGATCACCTCGCTTAAATAGTACACCGGTCTTTGCACGGATCTACCCTCCTCATCTCGCTCTACCACTATAACCACACTTACGACTCGGTTAGTGGCCGCAATGTAAAGTAACATTGGTTCATTCGGCAAAGGTGACGCCAGAATTGGTGCAGTGGACAACATCTTTTTAATTCATTGAAAGCCGAATCTGCTTGCGGGGTCCACGTGTGTCGTGGTGGTGTCACGGCAGATGCCATGGGTATGGCTTAAGTGTGGGCTCGCTTGGGCGTTGGGGGAACCGGGGAGGGTTTGCGCGCCTACGAAGCACGCATGAAGACCAAACAAGAACCTCGCAGGAATCAACAAGAACAAAGCAAACCAAGAACAGCGAAGAACACCACGATGTACCCTGCTTCGGGGCCCTCTTGTGGAGGTAACACCCCTACTGCAGCTCTAGCCTACTCTCTTATATCTCAAGTGTTTACAAGTACAGAGCGCTCCTTGAGCTGTATGATGAACAAAGGAACGGGCTCTAGGTAGAAGATGAAGCTTGGGGGGGAAATGATGCTCACAATGGTCGATCCTCCCCACAGAAGGAGGTGGTGTTGCCTATATACAGTAACCGAATTACCCTTTTGCCCCTGGCCGCAGAGGACAATGGCATGGACAAGGAGAACAGGACAAACACTGGCCACTGTCACTCAGCCCAGCTCACCCTCTGTTCACCACAGGCTTATCTTTCCTCTTTGAGCTTAAGGCAGTGTAGACCACAGTAGCCTAGCCACTGCCCCTTTCCCGAATAGGCCGAGTCAGCGCCTAGGGGCTTGTGACCCGGAAAACCTGTGGCAGCACCTTGCTGTCTTCTGAGCCCCGGTCAGTAACCTTACAGTGCCCGTGACTTTTACTGACATTACTTGGCCCCTGTGCATCATCCGAGTTGCCCTACCCGGGTCCTTCCTGACCGACCCGGATAACTTAGCCGGCTCTTCTTTCCTGGATCCGGTTAAACCTCACCGGATCCCCTTTGGTCTTTTCTTTCACTGGCTTGAAGTAGGACTGACCGAATCGCCTTGAGATCCGACCCGGATAACTTAGCCGGCTCTTCTTTCCTTGATCCGGTTAGACCTTAACTGCTCATAACACATCATCTTTGCCCTACCCGGGGGCAGCCCCCCGACAGTAGTCCCCGAAGCTGGTGCGGTCCTACGGCATCGGCTGAAGGGCCGTTCCAGATTCTAAACCAACATCACTAACCGGATCACCTCTAGCTGTCACCGAATTTTCCGGGACATTTGGCAGGAAAAGCCTGTGCAAAGCCGTATAACCCGGGTTGTCAGCTCGTTATCCGGATCCACCGGGTACTCGAGTGTGTTTGACCAGAAGACCACGTCTCCTCGTTTTCTCCGTTGACCGGCACATAGGATCCGCTCCACCGCTTCCAATTCTGCGGCGTGGCCACGAGTGCTTGAAATACACGGCCACAGCAGCTGCCACAGAGTTCCGCGACGCAAGGGATCTAACCGTGCTCCGGTAACCGCGCGGTAGTGGGGGGCAGTTACCGCTGGAGGCTATAAAGAGGGCGCGGTGGTTTTTCCCCTTCTTCTTCCTCTCAACTCCCACTAACCCGCTCCATCGACGCCGCCGCAACCTCGCCATTCAAGGTTGCCGCGCCAGGGACGCACAGCGTACCAGAGCAAGACCATCGGAGCCGCGCCTCGCGCCCATCTCCGACGTTTCTCCGTCGAACTCCTCCTTCGAGCGACTCGCACTGTAAGTTCTTCCTCCTCTCGCCATAGCCACCGTGACGAGTTCATACTCTCGGAATACACACACCTGTTCTTGGTAGATTGATGCGTATCTAAGCCCGTGTTCCTGCCGTAGCACACTCCGCAAATTTTCTGTCCAAGTTCCGCAATAGACTGGCCTAGATACACCTGTCCCCGTTGGAGCAGTTCAACCATGTTTTTACCCGTGATTTTCTTTCTTTTTTACCACCGCTGTAGATCTTCCCAACCCTAGAAACTTGCGGAAAGATGTTTGCGACTTCCAACCGCTTCACCTTCTCCACCGGACCCGGTTACCCTACCCGGGATAGGATTAGCCGAGTCACCATAGATCTGATTCGGCTTTAATGTTATCCGATTCTTCTTTGGTCCCATGGATTCCGAATTTCCTGACCCGGTTATCCGACTCTTTGCTGCAGGACCGATTCGGTTATGGCCAAACTTCCCCCTGGCCGATGGGAAGGATCTGATGTTACCAAAAATGACTTGGAATGGCTACGAGCCACCCGACGCATAACGCCCCAAGCCATCTGCCGCCGACCCGGAAAAGAACTCGCACCGGCGCCCGAACCCGGTGAACGCGTGGTATTCATAGCACACTTCGAGCGCGGGCTCGGGTTACCTGCCAGTGACTTCTTCCGGGCCTTTCTGGACTTCTTCGGATTACAGCTTCACCACCTCCCGGCGAACGCCTTCGTCTCTTTATCAGCTTTCTCTTCCTTCTGCGAAGGCTATCTCGGTCTTTGGCCGAGTGTGGATATATGGGCAAAGTACTTCCACCTTCGCAAGCACACCATCCCGGGTACCAAGCCGAAAGAGCTGACCGCTTGCGGTTCGGTTAGCATCACGCCACGGCAGGGATCCGCCTTTCCCCGAGTCACCGGCCTAGACACGGTGAAGAAATGGCAAAGGACCTGGTTTTACATAAAGAGCGCTGAGGGCCATGACGCTCTTAATCTGCCCGAATTCAGGATGGAGCCGCCCAGAGCCGAGCTGAACTTCGGTTACAATCCGGCTGAAACGATTGCTGAACTCCAGACAGTGCACACCGCTCTGGAGGATTTTTTGAAGAATGGCATGATCTCTGACGACCTCCTCCGGACCTTCATCTCTCGCCGGGTCAGCCCTCTTCAAAGGCGTGACCACAAGATATGCCACATGCGTGGCGCACTAGATCCTACCCGGATCAGCAAGCACGAGCTTAACAAAGCTTCCGTCTTCAGACGGGTAAACGCCATTGCTGTCAATGAGATGTCGGACAAATGGCGGTGGGGTGTAAAGCCATTCTACCGGGAAAAACTTCCTCCACAGGTTAGCTCACCACTCTCCGAACCCAATCCTACTTCATCCGCATAACCGCGGCCTGATCCGGATTCGCATTACCTTCTTTGTAGCTGTTTGATCGCCAACTTACTGAAGACGGAGATCTCTCCACCAAGGCATGGACACCGGATCTCAGCCCGCCGCGCGAGGGCGAAGAAGATCCGGATACGGATGACTATTTGCCCATTCCCCGTGCCAAGCCAGTCCGCAAGGGTAAGCAATCAAACACTCACAACCTTTCCGACGAGGAAGATGAAGATTGCTGCATCTTAGAACCCATCAATGCTATTCCGATTTCATGGTTACCACCACCTTATGTTCCAGCCAAAGATGATACCCAAGAGACATCTCGGAAACGCGCTGAGGCGCCCGAGACAAATGCCCCAGAGACCAAGCGAAGAAAGAAATCCGGCGACAAGCCGAGCCGTGTCAAACCGATGCCCACCACCAAGGGGTAACATTGACCGAACTTTATTTGCTTTCTTCCTCTATTAACCGAGTCATATCTATCCGAGTTAACTGTTTGCTTTGCTTTATGCAGTGATGTCCTCATCACCGCGCAGACTCATTCATCCATCTCTTCTCCCATTCCTCCATTGGATACGGCCATGGAAACCCAGTCTCCTGACCGAACTGCCACCTCACCCACGCGTGTCCCAACTACCAATATTCCCCAGCCGACTCCCATCTCAGAGCCGGTTATCGACTTGGAGAGTGAGGAAACCTCGGCTCCAATCCGAGATTCAAGCTGGCCACGTCCTTTGAAGGAGCTGGAGAAGGAAAAGGCTAAGACATCGGTTAAGTCCACACCTAAGCCGGATTCCCGTCCTGCTCCTGCAACTCAATCTGCACTGAGCCAAGAGCAGCAGCAGAAGAAGAAGAAACCGAGGCAGCAACAACCACAAGTAACCCCTGAAGAGCAGCAACAGCAGCAACAACAGCAACAAACTTCCGAGAAACCACAGAAACCGCAACATCAGAGACAGACCCCGGGTGCATCACCTCCACCCAAGCCGACTCAAGTTGTCTTTGGCACAACTTCCTCCACTCCGGATAAGCAAGTGATTGCTGTCAAGCAAACCACCGCTACCTCCTCTGCCATTCAATCCGGCCAAGCCAAGCCTAAGCTCAGCACTGCCAATGACTTTATTGAGGCCTGGAACGCCGTGGACCTTGCACCAGGCTTTTCCGCTGCAACGCCGCACCCTGCTGGTCCTAGCCGAATGATGCAATCTCTTCATTCAGTGAAGGTTGCGTTTACTGCATCGCACCAAGTCTTCGAGGTAAGTTTGCCGAATCTTGCTTTTAGTTCGTCATGATCAAATAGTATACACCCAGTCCCCGAGATTCGGGTCGAACGACTGATACTCTTTGGAGTAAGAAAGTCATTCGGCTTGAATCTTTTAAAAAATTTGATCATGATCTTTTTCTTAACTGAAAAAACTGTGAGACCCCCAGTCCCCGGGTTTCTTTTTAACCGATTCGGTCAGTCTCGGCCAATCTCCGAGATTTGTTTTGGCTCCACCTTGTCTCGGGTATCAGTCCCCGAGTCTCTTTTGACGCTATCTACTTTCTTTCAGGAAAGCACGGGCACTCGCAGCGACCTCTTTAAGCAGCTTGCCAACCAGTACCACAAGCTCCAAAAATCATTTGATGCCTTGGTCCTCAAGATGAATAGCAAAGAGGAAGAGCAAAGCGTGCTTTATCCGAGGAAAAATCAGAGGTAGCCCGAGTCCAGCGGGAGCTTGACCGGGTTGAAAAAGTGAAGAACAAAGTTAAAGGAGAGCGGGATGCACTGCGGAGGGAGAGAGACACGCTCCAAAAGGAGAAAGATACAATTCAGAAGGAGCGAGACACTTTGCACGCCGGGCTACAGAGGCGAGCCGAAATGGATAAGCAGATTCAAACCACAGTGGCCGAGTCTGAAGCTGAACTGAAAGCTGCTAAAGAAGAACTGGCTGCTCACCAAGCGGCCAGTGCGAAATGGCTGGCTCAACTTGCTAGCCTTAACGATGACATGGATCGTAAGTTCACCGAATCCCCTTTTTTCTTTCTGCTCTTAACCGATACATATGATTGTGTTCCTTCTTGCTGAACTCAGTATTAGCTTATTTGTTTGTAGGAGAGTTTACCAGCATTCGGCTTCAAGCCGCCAAGGCTGTGCGAAACGCCCGAGCTGAGAGAGCTAAATTAACCGAGGCTCCCCTATCCGAGACATGGGACATCGAAGATCATATTACAGCACTTAAGGCTCGGATTGCTCCTCTGAAGGATTCCCACATTGGTCTGCTTAATGCAAGTCTCAAGGCTCACCGAATCTTGTTTCCTGAAGCGCGGCAAGTTGTGCCCGTGGAGGAGCTGATCAGAGACCTGGATCAAGCAATGACCCGGTTAAAACAGTGGAGGTCTTCGTCTGCCCGCGCTGGTGCTGACGCAGCTTTGTTATTCATCATGTCCTGGTACGAGCTGATTGACCTTGCCAAAGTGCGCTCCTTTCGCGAGGGTTCTTCATGGGCTACAGACCCTATCCGGATCAAGATCCGTGAAGAAGCCGCCAACTTCATGGCCGAATTTGCACGCACCAAGCATCTTGATCTGGAGGCTCCAGTCTACTCGGATGGAGAAGACACTGAAGAAGAGGAATCAGACGACGCCTCCGCTGAAGAATATGCCGACTCAGAGGGCGAGTCTGATGAAGAAAAATCCAGCAAGGTACCAGCCTCCGACTCGGCCAAGCTCACCGAACAAACTCCAACCGAGTCTTTTGTGATTTCAGCCACTAACTTGACTGTGATTACTAAACAGGCTTCACGCGATCCGGAAATTTCCGAATCCGCCCATCCTTCAAGCTCTCCAGTCAAGATTACTTCCGGAGCGCCACCATCTTCCGAATCTGCTCCAGCAACAGAACCTCTCGTAACCGCGTCCACTTCCACCGAAATACCCGTAACCGAGGTTCGCGCGCCCGAAGCTCCGCTAACCGAAGCTCCTCCCACAGAAGTTCCCGCAACTGAAACTCCTATGACCGAGTCTGCCGCGACCGAGTCCGCTGCCCCCTGAAGTACTTAACAAAAACATTAAATCCCCGGTATGCCGGGAGCAGATGTAATAGACTATTTTAAGTTCTTTCGAGACTATGCTTATCATGCTTAACGTGATCCGGACAAGGTTTATGTTGGATCATCTTAAACCGAGTCCCCGAGTCTGTTTTCTTGTTTACTACTTTTGCCAAATCTTTGCTCTTGTCTACCTCTTTGGGTGTTTTGACAGTCGAGTCACAAGATAGGAATCATAGCATACAGTACTTGAAACATGCGAGTTGTGGTTTAGAATCATTCAACATAAACGAAAAAAAAATAACAGGGGTTAGTAAACGACATGTGCCGAATCGGTTTTGGACCGAGTCCCCGTGTCCATTTTCATGTTTCCCATATTCCTCATCTCTGCTCTTGACTACCATTTTGGTGTTTGTCAGTCGAGTCACGAGATCAACAACACAACATACATTACTGAAACTCAGAACAAGGTTCAAAGCGATTCGGCACATGAACGGCAACAAACAAAGCCGTAATAAACAACACACGCATAAGGACGAAGCAGTCCCCGAGTCCAGACTCGGATTACTGCGATTTCATTCATGATAAATTGAAATACATACATTGCGCCCTTTAAGAGTAGAAGGGTCGAAGCAGAGCTACATTCCAAGGTCGCTTGGTTTCCTGTCCGGGTCTGTCCAAGCCATCCTCCCTTGGTTCCTGTACATCTATAAGATAGTACGAGTCATTGTGCATAGCCCTGCTCACAATGAATGGTCCCTCCCATGGAGGTGACAATTTGTGTCGGCCTTTGCTGCGCTGCACCAGCCTCAGCACTAGATCACCCTCATGAAACACTCGAGGACTGATTTTCCGGCTATGATAACGCCTGAGATTTTGCTGGTATATTGCTGTCCGAGACAGGGCCAACTCTCTTGCTTCCTCTAGCAGATCCACTGCATCTTCCCGGGCCTCCTTTGCCTCGGTTTCAGTGTACATTGCCACCCTTGGTGCATCATATTCTATGTCAGTGGGTAGGACAGCTTCTGCCCCATACACCAGAAAGAATGGCGTATAGCCTGTGACCGATTCGGTGTAGTCCTTAGACCCCATAGAACTGATGGGATTTCATCTATCCAGCACCCTGGAGTTTTCAACAATGGTTCAATGAGACGAGCCTTGATGCCGGCTAACACTAGAGCATTTGATCTTTCCACTTGCCCATTGGACTCTGGATGTGCCACTGAGGCTATGTCTAACCGGATCCCCTTATTCATGCAGAATCGGGCAAACTCTCCGACAGCAAAGTTTGTGCCGTTATCCGAGATGATGCTATGAGGGTATCCGTATCTCAAAATGATTTCTTTCAAGAAGATTACAGCCGAACGGCCATCCACTTTCCGTATTGGTTTCACCTCTATCCACTTGGTGAACTTATCCACCATCACCAGCATATGTGTCATGTTGCCCCTAGCCGGCTTGAAATCTCCCACCATATCCAAACACCACACCGCAAATGGCCAAGTAATAGGAATTGTCTTCAGTGCCGATGCGGGTAAGTGTGTTTGCTTAGCAAATCTCTGGCATCCTTCACACCTGCGGACTATGTCCTCCGCATCTGCATGAGCAGTGGGCCAATAAAATCCATGCCGGAACACTTTAGCCACCAGGGCTCTTGTACTGCAATGATGTCCACATTCACCTTGGTGTATCTCTAGGAGCATCTCCTTGCCCTCTGCTGGCTCCACGCAGCGCTGCAACACCTCGGTTACACTTCTTTTGTATAACTCCTTGTTGATGATGGTATAAGCCTTGGATCTCCTCTGGACACGCCTAGCCTTGGTCTCATCGCTTGGCAAGCTTCCTTCCTCGATGAACTTCATGATCTCTTCAGCCCACTCTGGTACTGGATGCAAAGGGAACAAGTGCTCATTTTCTTCCACAGGTTTGGCCGCCATTATCTCTTCTATCAGCTTCTGTCCATTCCCCACAATCCGGTTAGCATCATCATCTCTACTCCTCTTTCCCAAGACTCGGTTAGCATTTTCCGAATCTGCGTGAGCAGTCCCCGAGTCCGGGCATGCAGTCCCCGGGTCTTCCTCGATATACTCAACGTCAACATTCATAGGAATAGCTTCGGATTCTTGCTTGGGAATAAAAATCGACTCGGAATCAGGCGACGGTTTGATTGAAGGGACCCTTAGATGATTCAAGGATATTCCGGGTGGGATTGCCTCCCTAGACGACCCGAGTTTTGACAGAACATCTGCAGCTTGGTTTTCCAGCCGAGGTATATGCTTGTATTCACAGCCTTCAAAAAATCCCGAAATTTTCTGAACATGAAACCGATACAGTGCCATATTGGCATCAAGAGCATCCCAATTTCCAGAAGATTGCTGTACGACCAAATCCGAATCACCGAAACATTCAATTCGGCGAACGCCGATGTCCCGAGCCACATTAAGCCCATGGATCAGTGCCTCATACTCGGCTACATTGTTTGACGCTGAGAAATGAATCTGCAATACATATCGCAATTGATCCTGTTTTGGTGATGTGAGCACCACTCCAGCACCTAGCCCGATTTTGCATTTGGAACCGTCAAAGTGCAACCTCCAGTAATTGTAATCCGGTTTAGGTGGCTCATATTGCATCTCAGCCCAGTCACAAAGGAAATCCGGCAAAGCCTGAGACTTGATAGCGTCTCTTCTCTCATAATGCGGTGTGTAAGGAGACACTTCTATCGCCCATTTGGCAACTCGGCCAGTTGCATCTTTGCACCCAATGATCTCCGCAATTGGAGCTTCACACACCACTGTAATCGGGTGCTCTTGGAAGTAATGTTTCAATTTCTTGACCGCCAGGTACACACCATATGTCATCTTCTGGTAGTGAGGATAATTTTGCTTCGAAGTTGAGATCACCTCACTCAAATAGTACACCGGCCTCTGCACGGATTTGCCCTCTTCCTCTCTTTCTACCACAATAACCACACTTACGACCCGGTTAGTGGCCGCAATGTAAAGCAACATCGGTTCACTCGGCAAAGGTGATGCCAAAACTGGAGCAGTGGACAACATCTTTTTCAACTCATTGAAAGCCGAATCTGCCTGTGGGGTCCATGTGAACCCGGTGCTCTTTCTCATCAATTGATATAAGGGCAAAGCTTTCTCTCCTAACCGACTCACAAACCGGCTTAATGAGGCTAAGCACCCGGTGAATTTTTGCACATCTTTTAGACACTTAGGCAATTTCATGTTTTCTATGGCTCGGATCTTAGCCGGGTTAACTTCAATGCCTCGGCTTGATACAAGGAAGCCAAGCAACTTTCCAGCCGGGACACCAAAGGTGCATTTATCCGGATTCAATTTCAACCGATATTTTCTCAAGTTCACAAATGTCTCCTCGAGATCCCCGAGGAGAGTATGTTTCTCTTTAGTTTTGATAACAATATCATCGACATAGACCTGCACATTTTTGCCCATCTGGGAGTGTAGGCATTTCTGCATACATCTCTGATAAGTAGCACCGGCATTTCTCAAACCGAAACACATGACACGATAGCAATACGCCCCATACGGGGTAATAAAAGCAGTCTTTATTTGATCTTTAGGGTTCAGTGGTATCTGGTGAAAACCAGAGTACGCATCAATAAAAGACAACAACTCACACCCAGCAGTGGAATCGATCACTTGATCAATCCGAGGTAAAGGAAATGGATCCTTCGGACACGCCTTGTTCAGATTGGTGAAGTCTATACACATGCGCCACACCTTGACCACAGCTGGTTCGTCCTTCTTCTTCTCTACCAGAACCGGATTGGATATCCAGTCTGGATGCAGCACCTCCATAATGAATCCGGCTGCCAGTAGCTTAGCCAGCTCATCGAGCACCACTTTTCTTCTATCTTCTGAGAGACGCCTAGTCGGTTGCTTAACCGGTTTTACTTCTGGCCTGACAAACAAAGAGTGCTCTGCCAATTCCCTCGGAACACCAGGCAGGTCCTTAGCCGACCATGCAAAGATATCCCGATTCTCACGGAGGAAATGGCAGAGCGCGCTTTCCTATTTCTCGCCCAAACCGGCTCCAATGATGGCCATGCGCTCTGGGTTCTCCGGGTCAATGGGGATCTTCTTTGTCTCCTTGGGCACTTCAAAGGTTGCGCCGCCATCCGGGTTGGTCATGGCCAGCACGCCTAACTGAGCCGACTTCGCCATTGCCACCACCTCGTGCATCTTGCTCTTTTCAGCTTGTATCACCAGTGATTCGGCTAAGTTGGAACCAACTGTAGCACACTGTATGGCCTTCTTGTAGTCTCCCGCAACGGTGATAACACCATTCGGGCCAGGCATTTTCATCTTGAGGTAGGCCACATGAGTAGATATCATGAACTTGGCTAATGCTGGCCTGCCAAGCAGAGCATGGTATGGGCTTTCCAAATCCACCACCTCGAACTCGAGACTCTCAAGCCTGTGATTGTCCCTGGTACCGAACAACACATCTACCCAGATCTTACCCATGGGGGAACAAGATACCCCGGGTACTATGCCATGGAAAGTACAGCTGCTCTGTTGCAACTGATTCGGCGAAATACCCAACTTGATCATTGTGTCCCGATACATGATGTTTATGGCACTGCCATTGTCGACCAAGACTCGGCTAAATTTCACGTTCAGCTTGGGTCCAACCAAAGTTGGATCCACCACCAGTGCATAGTTCCCTGGGCTTGGCATGATCCTTGGGTTATCCGCCCTGCTCCAAGTGATCTCCTGCTCAGACCAGTTCAAGTACTTTGGAACTGCTGGCATCACGGCATTCACCTCCTTTGCTCGTCTCAACTGACTTTTCTTGTCAGTTGGCTCGGTCACGAAAACCACATAACTCTGATGTGCTTCCTTGTAATCATTCCCAGGGTATCCACCTTGCCTACTTGGGCCATCACCATTGTCACTGCCTCCCATGTTCACCAGGTTAACCGGCTTCGTTGCTGCTGGCCTTGGAGTTCCAGCGTTGACCGGGGTCGCATTGGCTCCGGTTAGCGGCATGTTTGGCCTGAAATTCGGTCTAGGAGCACCTCTTTGAGGTGGTCCTCTTTGACCTTCCGCCTGAATGCGGTGATGCCAACTACAGTTCCGGGTCGAATGATTAGCCGGTTTGCGCGGATCGGTGGTGTGATAACAGCAAGGCCCATCTAATCTGGACTCAAAAGTCAGAGGTGGACTTGGTCCCTCCCACACTTTCTTCGGCCAAGCACCTTGATTCGGCCTCCAAGCTGGACCATCAGTTTTCTGCCTCTGCGCATCTCCTCCACCGGGTTGATCCATGTTTACCGCAGCAACTTGATCAGAACCGTATCTGTAATCCGGATCTCTTCTCTTGTAACCGAATTCATGTCGGTCACTAGGCCTTAATGGTCCAACTCGGTTATTAACTGGTTGCCTCCTGTTTGCTCCCACTGCATCCAATGCGGGCTGTGTTGGATCACCCAGCGCATACGTGTCTGCTATCCGGATCATATCTGCCAGGGTTTTCGGCATATCTCTTTGGAGTTTCTGCCAAAGTGGTGTACCATGCCTGCATCCCTGTGCAAACCATGAAATGGCCTGCTCCTCCACTACACCTTCGCAAGAATTGCGCATGTTGCTCCACCGAGTCAAATACTCTCGGTCTGTCTCCCTCTCTTCCTGCTTGCACGCAGCCAGGAGCTGAGGTCGGTTTGGCCTCTTGTAGGTGCTGGAGAAGTTGCTGTTAAACGCCTGTTCCAAATCCATCCAACAATTGATACTACCCGGCGGCAAGTTATTCAACCAGATCCGGGCTGGACCTTCTAACATATGCGGGAGATACCGGACCGCCCATCGGCGATTGCCCCCCGCAATGTGCACTGATGATACATAGTCCGTCAGCCAATCCTGTGGCTTGGTGCTCCCATTATACGGCTTCGTGTTGCGGCCGAGCTGAAACAAAGGCACACTTGGCTCATTCATTATCCGAGGTCCAAAGCATGGTGGACCCGGTGGGCCCTGCTCTTCCAGCTTCTCGGACTGGTAGATTCTGTCCAATTTGAGACGCTGATCATCCGGATCCAACATCCGAGGCCCCAGTCTCGACGCCAGTGCATTGTCATACGTCTGGTATCCGGCTCGCGCCATAGCCGAATTGCCATCGTCATAACGGTAGCCCACCTGGCCACCACTCTGCTGCTGCACCTGTGCCATCATTTGCTGTCCGGGGTGGCGAGGCGGTTGACCTCGGCCAGCCGAATTCTCCCTTCCAGTACCCGGATTGCCTTGACCACCACTGTTTCTGCCTTGTCCGCCTTTTCCTTGGGCTGCAAGTTGCTTGCTTGCGTATACCGCATCATAAGTTTGCAGCTGCTTGCTCTTACCCGAGTTCACACTTTGGGCTCGGTCAATCCCAACATGCGGAGAGGACGCTTGCCCCTTAGACTTCTGGCTAGCAGCCCTAACCGAGACAACTACCCGGGAACCACCAGCATCCGGATTAGCTTTCCTGTAGGCCTCATTCTGCCTGTTGCACACATCCACTAGCTCATTCACTCTCTCCGCCTGCTTGCGCCAAGCATCCCCGGTCAGGTTACTTAATTCAGCTCGCGCTGCTGCTGCAGCCCTAAGATTCTTAGCCGGGGAGCTATAAACCGGCTTGCCTGTTCCGGACCTATGACTAGTGGCTTTACTTGAGCTCGAACCTGCAGCTCTAGCCAACTCGTCGTTGAGGTCCTTGCCTCTGTTACGTAGCTCGGCTTTCTTGCGCGAGCGGTGCACTACAGGAGTAAAGCCATCTGTGATACCATTGGCAGCATTGTATTCTCTCAGGTCTCTATCAAACTCTTGCCTAGACTCTATCACTAACCGAGCCTCTTTTTGCAACCTCAGGCGCTCTGCCTCTAGCTGAGCTACAGTAAGATCAACATTTGCTCCAGGAGCCACTGGCCGAGCTAGCTTTTCCAAGATACCCTCTAAGGAAGCACCCCTGCTTGACGTGCCAAGGGGACCAACCGGATCGGGTTTCTCCTTAGGGAACTTAGCTGTCCGAGTCGGCATGTCAGCCGGATCGACTGGCGTGGCCAGTTCCTCTGGCACGCTCGTGCTGGCACCTCCTTTGCCTGCAGCAGCGTTTGCGGCAGCCACCATGACCTCCACGCTGCTCCCAGGGCGAGCGCTACGCCCTCCGCGAGCTGCGCGGAAAGAGGGAGGATCCGCAGCCACGAGCACCTGCGCCGGGTACTCGCGAACTGGCTCGGTGGCGACGTAGGTGACGAAGCTGCCCAGCGTCATGAGGAAGCCATCCGCGGGGAAGGGCTTGTTGGAGAAGCACCCCGCGTTGTCGCTGATGAAGTTGAACTCGCCGAGCTTGCACACGAGCCCGGAGAGGACCCGCTCGCCGGCACCAGTGACGGAGCCCGTCCGGATGGAAACCCCAGCCAACGCCAATGCTTGCCCCACGGTGGGCGCCAACTGTCGTGGTGGTGTCACGGCAGATGCCATGGGTATGGCTTAAGTGTGGGCTCGCTTGGGCGTTGGGGGAACCGGGGAGGGTTTGCGCGCCTACGAAGCACGCATGAAGACCAAACAAGAACCTCGCAGGAATCAACAAGAACAAAGCAAACCAAGAACAGCGAAGAACACCACGATGTACCCTGCTTCGGGGCCCTCTTGTGGAGGTAACACCCCTACTGCAGCTCTAGCCTACTCTCTTATATCTCAAGTGTTTACAAGTACAGAGCGCTCCTTGAGCTGTATGATGAACAAAGGAACGGGCTCTAGGTAGAAGATGAAGCTTGGGGGGGAAATGATGCTCACAATGGTCGATCCTCCCCACAGAAGGAGGTGGTGTTGCCT
This sequence comes from Poa pratensis, assembly GCA_947311845.1. Classification (NCBI taxonomy): domain Eukaryota; kingdom Viridiplantae; phylum Streptophyta; class Magnoliopsida; order Poales; family Poaceae; genus Poa; species Poa pratensis. Next base: position 45,815,191 of record CAMZMU010000043.1, read on the forward strand.
ATATACAGTAACCGAATTACCCTTTTGCCCCTGGCCGCAGAGGACAATGGCATGGACAAGGAGAACAGGACAAACACTGGCCACTGTCACTCAGCCCAGCTCACCCTCTGTTCACCACAGGCTTATCTTTCCTCTTTGAGCTTAAGGCAGTGTAGACCACAGTAGCCTAGCCACTGCCCCTTTCCCGAATAGGCCGAGTCAGCGCCTAGGGGCTTGTGACCCGGAAAACCTGTGGCAGCACCTTGCTGTCTTCTGAGCCCCGGTCAGTAACCTTACAGTGCCCGTGACTTTTACTGACATTACTTGGCCCCTGTGCATCATCCGAGTTGCCCTACCCGGGTCCTTCCTGACCGACCCGGATAACTTAGCCGGCTCTTCTTTCCTGGATCCGGTTAAACCTCACCGGATCCCCTTTGGTCTTTTCTTTCACTGGCTTGAAGTAGACTGACCGAATCGCCTTGAGATCCGACCCGGATAACTTAGCCGGCTCTTCTTTCCTTGATCCGGTTAGACCTTAACTGCTCATAACACATCATCTTTGCCCTACCCGGGGGCA